>CM040422.1:14377739-14977739 GCA_022702705.1 Papilionanthe hookeriana x Papilionanthe teres
GGAGGGTTGACCAATTTGAGCCAAAATAAGCCCTCTCCCATTCCATTCTAATCCAAGCCTTTTACACATGGCATTTGCCGATTGCTTGCACCAAGTCCCACTACGACCCACTGACCTTGAGGGTGACCCATGCCTGGCCGGCCGGCCACCCAGTCGCCGGAAAACACCATGCCCGAAACCTTGGGAGGAGCCAAACTTTGAAATTCCATCCTGCTGAGCTGCCCCACTCCAAATGGTCACCATGGCTGTTCTTCACATGCCAAGAAGCCAGCCGATCCCGGCCCTCAGCTCCCCCGGGAGAGCCTCGACTACGCCTTATTTAAACCCCTCACCTTCTCGGCCATGGGAGGTGCCTGAACCGGACCTTGCGAAACTGCGCAAAATTGTTCCGGACTCCTCCCCACACACAGAGCACTTGACCCCCGGTGAGATCCCCCTGCCATTTCATCTCTCGCGAGCTCGATTTCGGAGTTGAAATTTCACCCAAAACCGGGACACTTCTCCACGATGGACCAATCCCAAAATTGATTGGTTCTACACCTTCACCGGACCAAGGGAAGGTGTCCACCGAGCAAAAGCCCCATCTCCAGTCCCACCGAGTTGTTCCGGACTCCGAAGGTTGTGATCGGCTTTGGTGGAAATCACACCTGAGCAATTCACCACATCCCCGAGGCTTCATCCCTAGCCTCCCGCGGCTCCAACGAACGTGCCGAGCATCTTCGATCGAGGCTTCACCTCTCGAGCTAAGGTATGAACTAATTCTTCATCCCGAGCTTCCGGAGATTCTCCATTTCAAATGCTTTAATTTCGATGCATGATAACCGTATAGATGTGTTCGTCTCTTCAAGACGAATCCATAGAGCATAAGAACATGAAAATCCATTGAGTATCGAGTGAGATATTAGGGATTTAGTGTGGACGGCTCTCGGGTGAGGACACTTGGGGACGACGAACGGATGCCGTCCATTTAATACACGCGCGGACGGACGGTCAGGATTGCGTCGGATCAGAAGACGGAGCGATACAGCGGGTCCCGGGAGTGCGACGCGAGATGGCGGCGTCGAATGGGAGCGCGCCACGCGGCGCTTCGGAGATGTTAAGGATGACGCGGCGCCGCGCTGGATAAGTAGAAAATGAGGGTTATTTTTGAATTATTTAAATCACTAACTCTAAAAATCCATAACTGTGTGTAGAAAATCATAAAAATGAAAATAAAAATACCCTCTTGCTCGGTGAACGAGAGGAGAATAATGTGGAAAAGAAATTAATTAATTTTGTCTAGTATTTTATTTTTAATTAATTATTTACTCCCTGCATTGTTTTAATTCTCCATGCATTCATACAATTCACCATGGCATGAGACCATAGGGCTTTTGAAGCCTCTGAACTTAGGGACATTCCCTGAATTTTCCAAGGTCAGAGGCTATCTCTGTGAAAAGTTATTGATTTTTCAAATGCATGTTGCTGTTTTAAGTATTTTAATTTCAAAAATTAGCATGTTGTGAAATAAATCTTAGGAAAATTTTGTGATGTTCCTTATGACCAGAGAACCCTAGGAAAAATAGGATTTGAGTTAATTCACTTAGATTAACCCTAATTGGCTTAAACACCCAAAATAGGTTTCTAATTAATTAGAGTTAACCATAGATCAAATTGACTTGAAATCAATTCTCCACTGACCTTTAGGATTAGAGGAACCCACCATAAAAATTTGAGGTCAATTGGATTTGGTTAGCCCCACTAATTGGGTTGATTAAGCCACTTAGTCATTTTAAATTTTAAAAATTCATAACTTTCAAAATATCTTTCAAAAATTCACCAAATTGGTTTTGGAGTCTCTCTGATATCAGGGAGTTTAAGAAAATTAAAATTTCAATTTTCTAAAAAAGTTGATTTTTAATATTATTTTAATATTTTTAATAATTAAAAAATAATAAAAATCACAAAAATAATAAAATTCACCAAAATGTCATATTTTGAATTTCAATCACTTAGGAACAAGTCCCATATTTTTCCTAGGTCTATTTAGTGAGATATTAATTTTTAAAGCTCTAGGGTAATTTTAAAATTAAAAAATGTATTTTCTAGCATTTTCACCAAAATAATTATAATAAATCAAAGAAAAATCAGAAAATTGTAAAGTTTAGTTCTCTGGAATCCTTGATATCAGAGAGAATTTTAAAAATTATAAAATTTATTTTTCAACATTTATTTTATTTTTAAATTAATTAATACTCCAGAACTTAAAATAATTCTAATAAATAAAATATAATTCAAAAAATTACAAAATTTGGTCCAAGTGGTCCTCTGGTCATTAGGAATGTCCCCTAATTTTCTTAAGAACAGAAACTTTCCCTTGGTCATGTTATTGAATTTTCCTTGAAAATCTCTATTTTCTACTAAAAATAATTATATAAATAAATTAAATACAGAAAAATCACATTTTCTCCTCTCATGTCTTTATTGACACATAAATGAAGTCACATATAAATTTCAAGTTCATTTGAGTTCAATTTAGTGAGTTATGAAATTATTAGGCTTAAAGGGCAAAATGGTAATTAAAATTTTAACCCTTAATTAAAACTTTAGGTTTAATAAAATTTTTAACAAGTAAAATATCTGATCTTAATCTGATTTGGATGATTGAAATTTAAATAATTAAAGGGTAGAAACCCATTAAGCAATTTAAAATGATTAAACTTTAATTAAATAATTAATTGAATTTGGAAGAATAATAAAATTGGAATTATTAAAATAGGGATATTATTAGGAAGAGATTTATTCTTTAATTTAAAAAATCCCTAAATTAATCATCTCATTAATACTCAACTCTTAATTAAAATGATAACTCAAATTTAAAATATTAAAAGACTTAATCATTAAACTAAAATTAAATCATTAAACTCTTTCAAAAAATTTCAATTAAATTAAATTAAATTAAATTAAAAATTAAATTAAATTAAATAAACAAATTAAATTAAATTAAATGAATTAAATACATTAAATTAAATAAATAAAATAAAATTAAATTAAATTAAATAAAATTAAATAAATAAATTAAATTAAACTAAATAAATTAAATTAAGTTAAATTAAATTAAATTAAATTAAAATTAAATTAAATTAAATTAAGAAATTAAATCAAATAAATTAAATTGAATTAAATTAAATCAAATCGAACTAAATTAAACTGAATTAAATTAAATTAAATTAAATTAAATTAAATTAAGTTGAATTAAATAACCCACTTAAGACATGAAGAAATAAATCTAAAATAACTTGAACAACTATTCCAAACTTAAATCATTAATTTGAACTTAAATTTGAATCACAAATCATTAAATATCATTTTGCCCTTAGGAGCTTTAGTTATCATAACTCCTAAATAGAACATTAAAATGAAATGTTACTTCACTTATAGGACATTCAAATGTCCTAGTTACCTGAGCAAGTTAACAAAACTTGAAAACCTCGGACGATCGATTCATTTACACAATTAAATTCATTTGGACTTAAAACAATCCTAGAAATATTGAAAAGATGTTTGGGATCTCTCCTAAGCACTTCCTCGATATGATAGGATGTTGATAAGAACAATTGAACTTAATTGTTCTTTAATGAAGAAAATCGTCTTCAAACTAAAAACACAAAGAACCTAGACGTCATAGGAAATGACTAGCTATAGGATTAGGAATTTGGTAGAAAACCATAAACCTTTCCCTTAGCTTTACCTAGGAACTTGCTTAAACATTCTAAGCGTGTTTTAAGTGCGGCTCGGAATGACGGGAAGACCCTCAAGGTACGCTTTTATTTTATTGCGGTTTATTTTATTGCAAATGCACTTTATTTTTCTTGCATGATAAACAACAGATTGCATGAAAACCGACACCTTTAGGACGGAAACCAAAGCTGAAACCCAAAACTAAAATAAAAGACACTACAAGACAAAATTCACCTCCACAACATTTCAAAATATAAGACAACTCAAAATTTAATCACAAACAGAACACAAAACTACAATCACAATTAAATTAAAACGTCTCATTGAATGATCGGGAATACCTCGGATGATGTAACCCACGTGTTGCTAACGGGATTTCCCACGGTCTAAATGAAAGTGCGGAACTCATTTAGTTGAGTTTAGCAAATTCATACGGACTAAGTGAATTCGATGAAAATAACGATGCGGGATGACGGAACAGTGGGATCTTAATCGGTTCTGTTTAATCAACTTTAAGATTTGTTTTAATTAAAACATAAAGAACACTTGGAAATTAAGACTTTCTCTAAACCAAACACTTTTCTCATCCCCTGATTTATGATTTCTAAAACTAAACCTCTGCAACGACAAGGAGCTCGGAGCATGGTGGGCAGCACGGCCATCGTCGTCAGCAAAACTTGAATCTACTTCAGCAAAACTTTCCTAGAATTAAACAACAAAGCCATAGGACTTCGAGGTAGTTTGCACAGTGCAACATAAATCCTCGACTCTTCGTTAGGCATTTGTATTGCAAATTAAGCCCTAACTAGGTCTTAGGATTCCGAGGTAGTCGTCCGATACGACATAAACCCTCATATCTTCTAGAGCGATTTGTATGATTTTATCATATAATTATAAGCCCTAATTAACTAAAATTGGCAAGATTAAAACATTAAATAAACATTAGGACTTTCCTAAATCCAAGCCAAATAATAGGATAGTCGGGAAATTATCGAAGTCCGCTTCGAATCCGTAATTTCTCCTACTTTTCTTCCTTTGAATTTCCAAAAATAAAATGTTCCAAATTTGAACTAATCCCTTTTGAAATTTCAAAAATTCAATCCTTTGAAAACTTAAACTTTGAAATTCTTGAGAGCGAATTATTGATTATTATCGAGAGTTTTCTTAGGTGATTCCCGTCACTTAAGATGTAATTAACTATAGGGGCTTGCCCTTATAGGGAACTTTAAGAACTCGGAGTAATATAAACCCTGTTTAATAGTTTCATATTAAGCGGGGAATTTGTCGGCTTATAAAATTGGTTAGCGGACGAACGGATGTCACAAATCTTCTAGTTTGTTTAACCGAGCCCCACTCGGTCGAGCGGTGTGTCTATCCTTAGGGATAGATACACGGTTTGCGGTGCGGTGCTCGTTTATATAAACTATTTGGGATGTGAGATTGGTTTGATTTCATATCTTAAAATCTTCAAATTTAAAATTATTTTCAAAATCAAATATTACTTTCCAAATTATATCTATATTTAAATTTAAAATTCGCCGACAACTTCTGTTAGGCGACCCCTTTTTAAAATACGACACTCAACCTAAAAATATGCCGACAAAGGCGTAATTAAAAACTTAAACATAAACACTAAACACACCAAACAAAACACATAAAAATACAAAAAATATTAAACAAAACACATAAGAACACTAAACATATAAAAACAAAGCATACTTAATTCCACTCCTCATTAGACGGATTATATCCAGGACCACTATTATTCTCATTGGACCCTTCTGGAATATAAATTTGATAGAACGGGCGATAATTGTTAATTCTTACATCTTCTTCAATACATTTGTTCTTAAAAAACATCGCCTTATCCGCTTCTTCCACATATCTTGAATGACTGAATTGCATCTTGAGTTGCCATCCCATGTGCTCCAACTGTAATTTAGTTTCATTGATCTTCGCTTCCATTGAAGTCACTCGGGCTTCAATATTTGCAATCATTTCGCAATCCCTTAAATACTAACGATGAGAAATCCATTGAATAACTCTTTAGCACTGTCACTAATGAACTTACTCTTGGCAGAATCTTGCTTCTTCTTCATCTCATTCTCCCAGGAAGACATGATGCACTCAAAATACTCTTCTTAAGACTCAGGAATGAAAATAAGACTTGGGGCAAGTGTTTCTCTTAAATCAGGTTCTTTTTATAGACTTGGGAAGTGCTAAAACTACCCCAAGACGTTTTAAAACTCCAAAATAACTTCCAAAGCCTCTTCCCCAAGATCTAGGCTTCTAGAATCTCATTTTTCATGTTTTTTTGTAACTCCAGTGCCTAAGCGCTAACTAGGCGGCGCTTAGCCGCTATTGCTCAATTTAGCACAGGTCTGCCAAATGTCCAAATTTTCATTCTGACTCCTCTAAGTCATCAAATAAGGTCAAATAAAATCTATTTAGTTTAAAAACTCCAAATTACTACCACTAAAAACATAAAAACAAACCAAACAAAGCACACAAAATAAACATAAAATAAAGCACACCGATAAATATGGGTTGCCTCCCACAAAGCGCTTGGTTTAACGTCTTCAACCTAACAAACACAGAACTCATTCTGAGTGACCCAACATCAGATTCTCGTCAGACATAGATTGCTCGACTGAAAAATATGGTTTAAGTCTATTTCCATTAACTTTAAACATTTTTCCAGTCTTAGGATCTTGAATATCCACAGCTCCATAGGAATAAATTTTCATCACAATAAAAGGACCCATCCACCTGGACTTAAGTTTTCCAGAAAAAATTCTTAATCTGGCATTATACAGCAAAACTTTCTATCCTGGCACAAGATTTTTAGTAATAATCTTTCGATCATGCCATAACTTCATCTTCTCCTTATAAATCTTAGCACTTTCATAAGATTCATTCCTTATCTCTTCAAGCTCATTTAATTGTAATAATCTCTTCTCAGCAGCATCTTTCAAATTATAATTGAACTCTTTAATAGCCCAAAATGCTTTATGTTTAAGTTCAATAGGTAAATGACAAGCTTTTCAAAAAATCAGCCTATATGGGGACATTCCTATAGGGGTTCTATAGGCAGTCGTATAGGCCCACAAAGCATAATCCAGTTTGATTGATCAATCCTTTCTATTTGGATTAACAGTCTTTTACAATATTCTTTTAATTTCATGAATGGATAATTCAACCAAACCACTTGTCTGTGGATGATAAGCAGTAGCATTGCAATGATTAATATGATATTTCTTTGCTAACTTTCCAATAATCACATTTCTAAAATGACTTCCCTCATCAGTTATTATTACTCTTGGTATTCCAAATCTGCAAAATAAATTCTTCATAAAAAACTTTGCAACACTTTGAGCATCACATCGATGTAAAGCAATAACTTCAATTCATTTGGAAACATAGTCTACTGCCATTAAAATATAAACATTTCTGAAAGATGGTGTAAATGGTCCCATAAAATCTAATCTCCAAACATCAAATATTTCAACTTCCAATATATAATTGAGGGGCATCTCATTTCTCCTAGAAATATTGCCTACACGCTGACATCTATCACAATTTTTAATATAAGCGTTCACATCCTTAAAAAATGTAGGCCAATAAAATCCAGATTGTAAGATTTTATATGCAGTTTTATCACTTCCAAAATGTCCCCCATAATCAGAATCATGAAATTTTTGAATAATTTCATAAGTCTATTTCAAATGTACACATTTTCAAATTATAAGATCCTTTCCTTGTTTAAATAAAAATGGGTCATCCCAAAAATAAGTCTTAGCATCAGACAAAAATTTCTTCTTTTCCTGATATGTCAAACCATAGGGTATAATATCACTGACAATAAAATTTACTAAGTCTGCATACCACGGAATACGCCACTCATTAATAGTGAACAATTTTTCATCAGGAAAATGTTCATTAATTTCTTCAACATCACAGAGAGATTTTTCAATTTCAAGCTTGTACAAATGATCAACAAATTGATTTTTAGAACCCTTTTTATCTACTATCTCAAAGTCAAATTCTTGCAAAAGAAGGATAAATCTTATCAGTCTCGGTTTTGTATCTTTTTTCTTTATTAAGTATTTGATAGCAAAATGATCAGTATGCACAACACATTTAGCTCCAATTAAATATGATCAAAATTTATCAAAAGTAAATACTATAGCTAATAACTCTTTCTCAGTAGTGGTATAATTAATTTGTGCTTCATTAAGAGTTTTACTAGCATAGTAAATAACTTTGAAAAGCTTATCATATTTCTGCCCCAAAACTGCACCAATAACATAATCACTAGCATCACACATTAATTCAAAAGGTTTTTCCCAATTTGGTGAAGTTATTACAGTGGCAGTGATTAATTTTTCTTTTAATGTTTCAAAGGCTTTGAGGCAATCATCACCATAATTAAAAATTGCATCCTTTTCCAGTAAACGACATAAAGGTTTCGTAATCTTTGAAAAGACTTTGATGTAACGCCTGTAGAATCCAGTATGTCCTAAAAAACTTCTAATTCCCCTTACATTGGTTGGGCAAAGTAAATTAGATATAACTTGAATTTTTGCAAGATCTACCTCCAAACCTTTTTCTGAAATCCGATGTCCCAAAAAAATTCCTTATGCTACCATAAATTGGCATTTTTCATAGTTAAGGACCAAATTAGTTTCTTCACAACATTTTAGAACCTTAGATAAATGTTTTAAATATGATTCAAATGAAATTCCAAATACTGAAAAGTCATCCATAAAAACTTTAATCCCTTTTTCAATTAAATCACAAAAAATAGCCATCATACATCTCTGAAATGTAGCAGGGGCATTACATAAACCAAAGGGCATTCTTCTAAAAGCAAACATACCTTAAGGACTGGTAAACATAGTTTTCTCTTGATCCTCATGAGCAATTTGAATTTGGTGGTAACCAGTATATCCATCCAGAAAACAAAAGTATTTATGCCCAGCCAGTCTATCCAACATTTGATCCAGAAATGGGAGTGGAAAGTGATCTTTCCTTGTGGCAAGATTTAATTTTCTATAATCTATGCATATTCGCCACCCTGTAACTTGTCTTATTGGTATTGTTTCATTCTTTTCATTAACAGTCACAGTCACTCCTCCTTTCTTAGGAACACAATGAATATGACTAACCCATGCACTATCTAAAATAGGGTAGATAATTCCAGCATCCAATCATTTTAAAATTTCTTTCTTAACAACGTCTTTCATGATAGGATTTAATCTCCTTTAGGAATCAACCCGTGGTTTGCAATTATCTTCCATAAGAATTTTGTGCATACAAATTGAAGGACTGATTCCTTTAATATCAGCAATTGTCCATTCAAAGACTTTCTTGTGCTTCTTCAAAATTTTAAGCAAACTCACTTTTTCTTTTACAGTTAATTGAGAGGAAATTATAACTGGCAAGGTTGATGATTCACCTAGAAAAACATACTTCAAATTATCACGAAGTATTTTTAACTCAAGTTAAGGAGGTTTTTCAATTGATGGACTATAAAATTCATCTTTTTAAGTCAAATCCAACAATTCAAAACTTTCACAAACATACTTTAAATATTCCTCTTGAAAATCTTCAAAATTAAGTAACTCTTCTTCTTGCTTATGTTCCAATTCTTCTCTTTTAGATTTCTCTTCATAAGTTGACTTGAAAGGACATTCACTCAAATATTTGATAACATCCATCCTATAACATTCATCTTCTTTACCTCTAGCAGGATATTTCATCGATTTTAAAATATTAAATGTAACAATCTGACCATTAACCCTCATCGTTAATTCCTCTTTTTGCACATCTATCATGTCTCGGCCTGTAGCTAGGAAAGGTCTTCCTAAAATTATAGGTATCTCTTTATCTTCCTCCATATCTAACACAATGAAATCAACAGGAAAAATAAATTCATCCACTTTAATCAAAACATCTTCTATAACTCCTTTAGGATATGTGATTGAACGATCTCCTAATTGCATAGTTACAGTAGTTGGGGTTATTTCTCCTATTCCCAGTCTTTTTAATATTGATAGAGGCATAAGGTTAATGCTTGCACCCAAATCACATAAAGCTTTTCCATAGAATATGTCTCCGATTGAACATGGAATTGTGAAACTACTAGGATCTTTATGTTTTTTAGGAAGCTTTTTCTGAATTATTGCATAGCACTTCTCACTAAGTGCAACAGTCTCGTTATTTTCAAACTTCCTTTTCTTGTTAAGAATATCCTTCATAAATTTTGCATAGCTTGGAATTTGTTAGAAGGCTTTAGCAAATGGAATATTAATAGTAAGCTTCTTAAATATCTCCAAGAATTTTGAAAATTGCTTATCCAACTTTTGTTGACGAAGTCTCTGAGGAAATGGAGGTGGTGGTTTTTCTAATTCAACCTTAGGTGGAGAAACATGTCTTTCCAAACCTTTCAGAGCGTCCTCTTTTGGTTCTTCAATCTCTTCTTTCTCTGCTTCAGTTTCTTTTTGAACTCTATCTTCCAATTCTCTTCCACTTCTCAATTGAATTACTTTTACTTGATTTTTATTCTTTTCTCTTGCATTTACTTTAGTATTACTTAGAAGCATTCGTTGGGATCTATTACTTAAGGTATTTGCAATTTGTCCCAATTGATTTTTAATATTTCTGATGGTTGCACCTTGAATTTGTAATTAATTTCCCATATTTCATACCACTTCTTCAATAGACAACTTTTTCTCCTTTA
Organism: Papilionanthe hookeriana x Papilionanthe teres; assembly: GCA_022702705.1. Classification (NCBI taxonomy): domain Eukaryota; kingdom Viridiplantae; phylum Streptophyta; class Magnoliopsida; order Asparagales; family Orchidaceae; genus Papilionanthe; species Papilionanthe hookeriana x Papilionanthe teres. Next base: position 14,388,202 of record CM040422.1, read on the forward strand.
ATTGTAAAGCATTGTTATAAGTTGAAGGATAAATTAATCTATTATTATTATTATTATTATTTCCATGGTTGTTCCAATTCCCCAATGGGTTTACTTGGTGGTTCCCCCATTGTTGATTAACACTACCCTGATAATTGGTATTCTCGTTAAAATTTGGATGATTCTTCCAACCTGGGTTATAATAATTGGAATATGGGTTGTTAGGCTTAATTATAACATTGATAGTTTCTGGTGAAGAATAAGATTCAACCATATGTCCTAATGAATTTTCTTCAATCATGGAATGTGGCTGAGAAAAATTCATCCCAAATTGGTCTATCTTCCTTGAAACAGTAGCAACTTAATTTGCTAACATTGTAAAAGCATCATTTTAAAAAACACTGGCTACCTTTTCAGGATTTAACCTTTAATGAGGCCATTGAAAATTATTAGTAGCCATTTCTTCAATTAAAGCATAAGCATAAGAAAATGGTTTAGACATTAATGATCCACCAGCAACAGCATTGATGATCGATCTAAGAGATCCAACTAATCTGTTATGAAAAGTTTGAATTATTAACCAATCTGGTACCGAATGATGTGGACATTTCCTGAGGAGATCTTTAAATCTTTCTCATGCTTCATATATTGATTCCCCTTCAAACTGACAAAAAGATGTAATATCATTTCTCAACTTAGCAGTCTTAGATGGTGGAAAATATTTAGTAAGGAATTTTTTTGATAGTTCACCCCAAGTTTTAATTGATCCAGGTGCTAACGAATGTAACCATATTTTAGCTTTATCCCTTAGTGAGAAAGGAAAAAGTCTATGTCTAATAGCATCATCCGAAACACCATCATATTTAAAAGTAGCGACACAACTCTATAAAATTAGCAAGATGTCTGGTCAGGCATATTTTTAGGTTATGTGTTTTATTTTTGAAAAGGGGTCGCCTAACAGAAATTGTCGGCGAATTTTTTAATTTAATTTACATATATATATATATATATATATATATATATATATATATATATATATATATATATATATATATATATATATGATTTGGAAAGTAGTGTTTTGATCTTAAAAAATAATTTTAAAAATTTTAAGATATGAAATCAAACTAATCTCACATCTCGAATAGTTTATAAAAAACAGCACCACACCACAAACCGCGTGTCTATTCCGAAGAATAGGCACACTGTTTGATGGTGGGGCTCGATTAAATAAACTAAAAGGGTTTATGACATCCGTTTGGTCTGCGAAACCATTGTATTTGCCGACAAGTTCCCCTGCTTAATATGAAAACATTAAACAGGGTTTATATTACCTGGGTTCTTAAAATTCCCTATAAGGGCAAGCCCCTATAGTTAATTACATCTTAAGTGACGGGAATCACCTAATAAAACTCTCGATAATAATCAGTAGTTCTGCTCTCATGAATTTCAAAGTTTAAGCTTTCAAGGGATTGAATTTTGGAAATTCAATAGGGAATGGATCAAGTTTGGAACATTTTATTTTGGGATTTCAAAGGAAGTAAGGTAGGAGAAATCACAGATTCGAAGCGAACTTCGGTAATTTCCCGACTATCCTATTGTTTTGCTTGAATTTAGGAATGCCCTAATGTTTATTTAATGTTTTCATCTTGCCAATTTTAATTAATTAGGACTTATATTCGTATGATGTGATCACACAAATAGCCTCGAAGATGTGAGGGTTTATGTCGTATCGGACGACTACCTCGGAATCCTAAGACTGGTTAGGGCTTAATTTGCGATGCAAATGCCTAACAAAAGATTGAGGATTTATGTTTCACTAGGCAAACTACCTCGAAGTCCTATGGCTTGGTTATTTAATTCTAAGAAAGTTTTGCTGAAGTAGACTCGAAGTTTCTGCGATGACGATGGCCGTGCTGCCCACCATGCTCCGAGCTCCTTGTTGTTGCAGAGGTTTAGTTTTAGAAGTCATAAATCAGGAGATGAGAGAAGTGTTTTGATTTAGAGAAAATCTTAGTTTCCAAGTGTTTTTATGTTATAATTAAAACAAATCTTAAAGTTGATTATAACAACAGCGGTTAAGATCCCACGGTTCCATCCTTCCGGCATCGTTATTTTTATCAGATTCACTTAGTCCAGATGAATTTGCTAAACTCAATCGAATGAGTTCCACACTTTCATTTAGACCGTGGGAAATCCCGTTAGCAACACGTAGGTTACATCATCCAAGGTATTCCCGATCATCCAACAAGACGTTTTAATTTAGTTGTAGTTGTAGTTTTGTTGTTCTGTTTGTGATTAAATTTTGAGTTGTTTTATATTTTGAAATATTGTGGCGGTGAATTTTATCTTGTAATGACTTTTAAATTAGTTTTGGTTTCAGTTTTAGGGACTATCCTAAAGGTGTGGGTTTTCATGCAACAATTGTTTATCATGCAAGAAAAGTAAAGTACATTTGCAATAAAGTAAATTGCAATAAAATAAAAGCGTACCTGGAGGGTCTTCCCGTCATCCCAAGCTACACTTAAACACAATTTAGGATATTTAATCATTTAAAGCAAGTTCCTAGGTAAAGCTAAGGGAAGGGTTATGGTTTTCTATCAAGGTCCTACTCCTATAGCTAGTCATCTCCTATGACGTCTAGATTCTTGTGTTTTGGTTTAAGGACGATTTTCTTCATCAAAGAACAATTAAGTTCAATTATTCTTTATAAACATCCTACCATATCGAGGAAGTGCGTAAGACGAATCTTAAACATCTTTTCAATACTTCTAGGATTATTTTAAGTCCAAGAGAATTTAATTATATAAATGAATTAATCATCCAGGAGTTCAAGTTTTGTCATCTTGCTCAGTGAACTACGACATTTGAATATCCTATGAATGAAGTAATACTTCACTTAACACTCCGTTTGGGAGTTATGACAACAAGAGCTTTTGAGGGCAAATTAATGTTCAAGTGATTTATGATTTAATTTAATTTTAATTAATGGGTTTAAGTTTGGAATAGTGTTCAACTTGTTTTAGATTTATTTTTGAATTCTTTATGTCTTAGGTGATGTTATTTTTAATTCAATTTAATTTAATTTAATTTTAATTTAATTTAATTTGGTTTAGTTTTAATTTCAATTCAATTTATTTAATTTACTTTAATTTTACTTTAACTTGATTTTATTTTTTATGTAATTTAGCATCCTTTAATTTAATTTAATTTAATTTAATTTAATGTGATTTAATTTAATTTAATTTAATTTAATTTAATTTTAATTTTAATTTAATTTAATTTAATTTAATTTAAACTAATTTAATTAAATTTTAATTTAATTTTATTTTAGATTTTAATTTAAGTTAAATTTTAATTTAATTTTACTTTTAATTTTAATTTAATATTTTACTTTTTATGTTTTAAAGATGATTTAATTTTAATTGTTAAAGTATTAATTTAACTGAAATTTTAAAAGGATTTAATTTAAATAATTTAACTTTAATTTAATTTAATGATTAAGTCTTTTAGCATTTTAAATCTTAAATTTGAGTTATCATTTTAATTAGGAATTAAATATTATTGAGGTGATTAATTTAGGGATTCTTGAATTAAAGAATAAATTTCTTCCTAATAATATCCCTGTTTTAATAATTCCAATTTTTATTATTCTTCCAAATTTAATTAATTATTTAATTAAGGTTTATTTTGATTATTTTTAAATTATTTGGTAAGTTTCTTCCCTTTAATTGCCTAAGTTTCAAACATCCAAAATCAACTTAGTATCAAATATTTTACCCACCCTTTTAATTAAACCTAAAATTTTTAATTATAGGTTAAAATTTTAATTACCATTTTGCCCTTTAAACTTACTAATTCCATAACTCACTAAATTGAGCTCAAATGAATTTGAAATTTTATGTGACTTCACTCATATGTCAATCAAGACATTAGAGGATAAAATGTGATTTTTCTGTATTTAATTTATTTATGTAATTATTTTTGATGGAAAATAAGGATTTTCAAGGGAAATTTAATAATATGACCAAGGGAAAGTTTCTGTCCTTAAGAAAATTACGAGACATTCCTAATGACCAGAGGACCACTTGGACCAATTTTGGTGATTTTTTGAATTATATTCTTTTTATTATAATTATTTTGATTTCTCGAGTATTAATTAATTTAAAAATAAAATAAAGGTTGAAAAATGAATTTTATATTTTTTAAAAATCTCTCTGATATCAAGGAAATTAGAAAACCAATTCTTATAATTTTCTGATTTTTCTTTGATTTATTAGAATTATTTTAGTGAAAATGCTAGAAAATACATTTTTTTATATTTTAAAATTACCTTAGGGTTTTAAAATTTAATATCTCATCATAGAGACTTAAGAAAAATATGGGGTTTGTTCCTAAATGATTAAAATTCAAAATGTGACATTTTGGTGAATTTTATTATTTTTGTAATTTTTATTATTTTTTAATTATTAAAAATATTAAAATAATGTAAAAAACCAACTTTTTTGGAAAATTACAATTTTATTTTTCTTAAATTCCCCTGATATCAGAGAGGCTCCAAAACAAATTTGGTGAATTTTTGAAAAGTATTTTGAAAGTTATGAAATTTTTTAAGTTTAATTTGGCTAAATGGCTTAATCAACCCATTTGATAGGGCTAACCAAGTCCAATTGATTCAAACTTTTATGGTGGGTTCCTCTGATCCTAAAGGTCAGTGGAGAATTGATTACAAGTCAATTTGATGTATGATTAGCTCTAATTAATTAAAGCTCCATTTTGGGTGTTTAAGTCAATTAGGGTTATTACAAGTGAATTAACTCAAAAACCATTTTCCCTAGGGTCCTCTGGTCATAAGAAACATCACCAAATTTTCCTAGAATTTATTTCACAACATGCTAATTATTGGAATTAAAATACTCAGAATAATGACCTAGAATTGAAAAATCAATAACTCTTCATAGGAGTGGCCTTTGACTTTGGAAAATTCAGGGAATGTTCCCAAATTCAGAGGCTTCAAAAGCCCTATGGTCTCATACCATGGTGAATTCTATACATGCATGGAGAATTGAAATAGTGCAGAGAGTAAATAAATAATTAAAAATAAAATACTTTATGAAATTAAATGATTTCTTTTCCACATTATACTCCTCTGTTCACTGAGCAAGAGGGTATTTTTATTTTATTTTTCTGATTTTTCTACACAAAGTTATGGATTTTTGAAGTTCTGGTAATTAAATAAATAGGAAAAATCCTATTTTTCTACTTAAGTGACGCGGCGCCAGCTCAACCTCGGCAGCTCCGAACGCACATGCGTCGTCTTCTTATTCGGCGCTGCCAACCGACTAAGCGCTCCAGGGGCCCGCGGTTCATGCACCATCGCGCTGTCCGGCTCGATCCAGACCGTCCGCTCGATACACGCTCGATCCGATGGCTCCCAGTCATCGTCTACGACTGGTGTGCACCCGTGACCGTCAACCTTCTAACCCTAATTTCTCACTCGATTCTCAATGGATTTTCGTGTTCTTATGCTCTATGGATTCATCTTGAGGAGACGAACACATCCATACGGTAAACATGTATTGAAATTGACTCAAATAAAATAGAGAATCTCTGTAAGCTCGGGAAGAAGAGTGAGTCCATACATTTGCTCAGAGAAGTGAAGCTTCGATCTGAGAGTTGTGTCACCTTCGATTGGGTCCAAGCAAGCTCCAGATGAATTTTCCAGGTATGATTTTGACCACAGCTGATTACAAAGCTTGGAGTCTGGAACAGATGGGTGGCCTGGAGAAGGGGCTTTTGCTGGTAAACTTCTTCTTTTGGTCTGGTGAAGGTGTAGGACCAATCAATTTGGGGATTGGCTCACCGTGGAGAAGTGTCCTTGTTTTGGCTTGGATTTCGACTGCGAAATTGAGCTCGCGAGAGGAAATGGCAGGGGGATTTCAGTGCGGATCAAGTTCTCTATGTGTGGGGAGTAGTCTGGAACAATTTTGGCAGAGTTTCCTTAAGGTTTGTTTCAGCACCCCCCCCATGGCCGAGAGAGGTGAGGTTTAAATAGGAGAGGGTGGAGGGCCTCCCAAGGGGGTTTAAGGCTTGGGATCAGCTGCTTAGGTCAAGGGAAGAACAGCCATGGTGGCCATTGGGCATGGGGCAGCTCGGCGGTGGGAATTCCAAACTTTGGCTCCTCCCGAGGTCTCGGCCATGGTTTTTCCGGCGATCCGGGCGGTGGCGGCAGGCATGGGTCACCCTTAGGTCCGGGTGGGTCGGGTCGGGGTTTAGTGTGGGCGATTGGGCTTTGCCATGTGTCAAAGCTTGGATTAAAATGGCATGGGGGAAGGCCAATTTTGGCTTGATTTGGTCAAGTCCACCTTTTGGGCTTGGTTCACCCTTCAAAGAGGCTTTGGGTGTTGTGGGGAGTCAAAGGAATCAGCTGGTTTGGCATGGAGAAGTCCTTATCCAAATATATTTGGATTAAATTTGGGTTAAGGGGAATCATGGTTAAGGCTAATGACTTTAGGAGATTAAGGAAAGAGTCTCCTTCTTTTGCCCAAAATGGCATGGTGACATGTAAAGAGGCTCTCATGGCTTCCATATGGCTCATGCATGGCTTCATGGCTGATCTTTGGCTTGGGAAAAGTTAAGTCAACTTCATGAAAAAGGGTTTTGTGAATTTTGGCATTTTGATGGGAATTGGCATATGGCTTGATTTGGATTTATTTTATCATGGATTTAGAACTTACGAGATGGTTTTAACAAATGGATGATGATAGAGGATTGTCATGTGGGCTTTGGGCCTTTTGAAATTATTTTTGATGGGCTTTTAGGAAGGCTAAGGGGATGGGCCATTAGGTTTAAGAATAAATTCATGGATGGGAATTTTGTAGAAGTTTGGGCCAAATAATTGTTGGGTTTGGTTTAGGGATATGTCATGAGTGATTTGAAATGAGTTTGGAGTGATTTGGGTTTGAATGGGGTTAGATTTGGGCCTCTTTGGTAAATGGGCCAATGTAGGTCAAATTGGGCTAACTTGGGCCAATGTTGGGATAGGGTTGAAATTGATGTAAAATTAATGTTGGGAAATGTTTATGGGAGTGTTTCAAAGAGTTTTTGACTTTGGTTGGGTTTTGATTTTGGGGTTTGGGCTTATTTGGGTTAGGTTTGGGTTTAGGTCAAAATTGGGTCTTTTAGCTTTGGGTTGAATTTGAGTGGGGTTTAGGTCTAAATTTTGGGCAAATCATGTTAGTGTTTTGATTGTGGGGATGTTAAGGAAGGATTAGAAAAGGTTTGGGGTTTATTGGAGTTGAATTGGGTTAGTTTGGGCTAAGTTTGGGTCATGGGTCCAAATTGGGCTTTAAGGTCAAAAGTGAAATTGGATTCAAATGCCAATCAAATTGGACTTGTATTTGGTCTAGATTGGTGTTGGGGATGTTGAGTTGAAGTTTAGAAATGAATTGGACAAGAATTTGGGTCAATTGGGTAGGTTTCGTTTGACATTGGGTTCATTTTGGGTTAAAATGGGTCAAATTGGGTATTTAGACAAAATTGGGGTAAATTGACAACATTGGCCCATGGTGTAGTTGAACAAAATGAAATTAGGATTATTTGGGATTTTCTGAAATTTTTTGGGAATTTTCTGAATTTTTGGATTTTTTGGCTAAGAGGGGCATTTTGGGTATTTGGAGGGTATTGGGAGGTATTTTTGGAATTTTTGGTATTTTTGGCTATGTATGATCAATTTGAGTAATGTGGGAATGTTTGGGATTGGTTTTGAGGAATTTTGGGTATTTGGAGATTTTTTTTGAAAAATTTGGGTAATTTCAAGGGTTTTGGGTAGGCTAGACGGGTGTAGGGTCTCGGGGGTCAAAAATTGAAAATTTAGAAAATTGAAGATTAGGTAAATGTAAGTGGAATGAGATCATTTTGGTTGAGCCATGAAGCCATATCAAGTCCACATGAGCCATGAAGGGACTCATTTGAGGCATTCATTATGTTGTTTCTAACCCTCTTAGCTAAGGGCTTAGGGGTTAAGGACCATCCATGTGAATCACCTTCATGAGTCAGGAGGTCGAGTTGGGTATAGGTGTGGTTTTAGGAGGTGTGTGAAAGTGCGAGTGTATAGGTGTAGTGTGTGTAAGTCGGCCCTTCACGGCACAGGCCACCCGAGGCGATCCTAAGGCCAAAGAGTCCTATAAGAACTCATCCTTTAAACTTCCACATTTGATTTCAACCCTCTAGGTGATTAGGGGTTTACAATCAAGTTTGTGGAGTTTGCAGGGAGTTAAGAAGTGGTTTGAATTTCTAAGTGGTGGGTCCCAATTCTAATCCTCTAGGATAGTCGAAGGAAAAGCCTAAGGCTAGATCCTAAGTACTAAAAAGAAGAAGAAAAGACCTCATCGAAAATGAGGTCGACAAATGGACCCTCGATAGGTGTGGTGTGCTAACCAAGCACACCGCGCGTATTGGCGTTGACCGAAAAGATCGACAAAACCAACACGGATGTCCAAGTGACAAACTTAGGACGAAGTAGAAGAGTTTCCGTCGGGGAGTGTCGAGTATATCTCCGAGACCGGAGATTCCCGAACTCTCGGCGGGGAAAGGAAAAGGAGGTGAATCCCAAATCACATGATCGCGGGGAATTTTGATTTAGATTTCATTTTGTTTCGTTTTAAGTTTTGATGTGTAAGTTCAGATTTTGAGTTTCAATTTAGATTGAAGTTTTGTTAAAATTAATTTGAAGGGATTTGAACTTGAAATGAAAATTGGAATTTTGTGGTTTTAGATGTAACATCTTCAACCTCAAAAAATTTGAATTGATTGGATTGAACCATTACAATGAGGAAAGAACTCAAAGCAATGCGGTATTGGATGTAAAATCCTTAACCTCAAAAGCTTGATTTGGTGTGCTTCATTGCAATAGGGAGAGAACCTAAAGCAATGCGGTATCGGATGTAAAATCCTCAACCCCAAGAATTTGATTTTGATGTATTTCATTGCGATAGGGAAAGAACCTAAAGCGATGCGATCTCGGATGTAAAATCCTCGACCCCGAGAATTTGATTTTGATGTATTTCATTGCGATAGGGAAAGAACCTAAAGCAATGCGGTATCGGATGTAAAATCCTCGACCCCAAGAACTTGATTTTGATGTATTTCATTGCGATAGGGAAAGAACCTAAAGCGATGCGGTCTCGGATGTAAAATCCTCGACTCCAAGAATTTGATTTTGATGTATTTCATTGCGATAGGGAAAGAACCTAAAGCAATGCGATCTCGGATGTAAAATCCTCGGCCACAAGAATTTGATTTTGATGTATTTCATTGCGATAGGGAAAGAACCTAAAGCGATGCGATCTCGGATGTAAAATCCTCGACCCCAAGAATTTGATTTTGATGTATTTCATTGCGATAGGGAAAGAACCTAAAGCAATGCGGTCTCGAATGTAAAATCCTCAACCCCAAGAATTTGATTTTGATGTATTTCATTGCGATAGGGAAAGAACCTAAAGCGATGCGGTCTCGGATGTAAAATCCTCGACCCCAAGAATTTGATTTTGATGTATTTCATTGCGATAGGGAAAGAACCTAAAGCGATGCGATCTCGGATGTAAAATCCTCGGCCCGAAGAATTTGATTTTTGATGTATTTCATTGCGATAGGGAAAGAACCTAAAGCGATGCGGTCTCGGATGTAAAATCCTCGACCCCAAGAATTTGATTTTGATGTATTTCATTGCGATAGGGAAAGAACCTAAAGCAATGCAATCTCGAATGTAAAATCCTTAACCCCAAGAATTTGATTTTGATGTATTTCATTGCGATAGGGAAAGAACCTAAAGCAATGCAGTCTCGGATGTAAAATCCTCAACCCCAAGAATTTGATTTTTGATGTATTTCATCGCGATAGGGAAAGAACCTAAAGCAATGCAGTCTCGGATGTAAAATCCTCGACCCCAAGAATTTAATTTTGATGTATTTCATTGCGATAGGGAAAGAACCAAAAGCAATGCAGTATCAGATGTAAAATCCTCAACCCCAAGAATTTGATTTTGATGTATTTCATTGCGATAGGGAAAAAACCTAAAGAAATGCAGTATTGGATGTAAAATCCTCAACCCCAAGAATTTGTTTTGAATGGTAATTGATTTTGCAAAGATTTGTAGTGTTGATTTGAAAAGTGTAGAATTTTGGTGTTTCGAGAATTTCATGAAAGTTGTAAAAGATTTTTGTGGAAAGAAACAGATTAGGAGAGAATATGTAGATGCTACATATTCCATTCAAAAGAGTTGATCAAAAGTTGCTGGTTTGAATTAGATACAATTCCTCGTCACTAGATCCGAATCAAAAACCTCGTGGCTCCGTGTCGATGGAATCGACCGCTTCCATCCCTGACAAGGGAGAGAGTAGAACGGATTGGATTTCAGATTTGGAGGGTTGAGTTTGAATTTGATTTGAGATTTGATTTGAGATCTGGAAAGTTAAATTTGAATTTGATTGAGATTTGATTTGAGATCTGGAAAGTTGAATTTGAATTTGATTTAAAATTTGTGTTCATTTTGTTTGTCCTTTAACGATTCAAATTTGCTTTATCGTTCATTTAATGTTCATGTGAATTTGGAGTTCATCATTTTTTTTTTAGATTTTTAAGGAAAGTTTTCTTTTATTATTTTTGTTTCTTTTCTGTTCTTTGTTCGAGGTTCATTTAACTTTAATGGCGTTTCCTAGTCAACTTGCACAAAAGATTTAAAGGCCAAAAATGTGACATGGTCACTTTCATTCCAATCATGTTGAAGATACATCATACAACTTGATCTGGAATACATCTCATACAATCCATGTAGACTCAAAACGGACTATGTATGATCTTTGTCGATCCATCCAAAAAGGAATCTGTCAAAAATCCATGTCGGAATAGTGAAGTACATGGTCAATAACATCACCTTCCAAGCCATCCTTGGCAAGGATGTCGTATGGATGTGCGTTGGAGGTATGATATTTTCCATGTAACTCGCGACTCGTAAGGCCGGAGGCTCTGTAGCTACGGGTGCGGTTGGAAGTGGTAAGGTGCTTTCCTGTCATCCATCCTTCGAAAGTAGCGAGATCCGCTTCATTGGTACTCCCGGTATGCAATGTTTAGCGACATCTACTCCGTTGCCCTTTAGTATCATGACGGAACCTACCGGTAATGGTATCTTTCTCGGCCCTCGGAACTCACACGGGCCTGCTACCCGGAGGTCGGATCCGAACATGATATTACACTCGTTCAGAAAAGAAACTGTGCAGAAAGGTCTGACAAAGTCGTGGTGATCTATGTGCGGGGGTATGTAGTCACCCTTCTTGTAAATGTTAATGATGCAACTGTTTGGGTATGCAATCTGCTGGCAGTACCCTCCACATTATCATTCTCTTTACCATCCTTTTGATGACTAATGACATTGGATCTACCTTGCCATGACGGAGTATCCCCGGTGGGTGTCCCTTCCTGTCTTCTGCGAAGTTGTAGCAGCATCCACATTGTATTGTAATTCTTCCTTTCCCTGACGTCCACCTCCGGGGTTCCGAGTAAGTGTTTTCTCTTAGGCAGTCTGCTCGACCCATTCTTTTCAAATCCCGGATGCAGTCCACGATTTGTTGTTGTTCGTATTCTGAAAACACGTCTGTATGTAGCTCGAGGTTTCTAGCATATTGATCCTTCTGCCTCTGATTCTCTCGAAGTATTCAAAAGTTTGCTTCTCAACATTCTGCATTCTTTCTAGCTCGTATTCTGGAATAATCTAAAAATGGCGAGGCCTGGTGACGTACTGTGGGATATATGGCTCAATCCCTTCGCGTTCTCCTGCATACCTTGGCTCCTCGGGGATGGTCTCCGTCGAGACATCCTCCGGGGTTGCTTCTACAACAAGGTTATGCATTACTGGTGGCTTTATCTGGTGGCATGGTAGCCTTCCTTCTTCTAATCTTCTTAAGATTTCCCTAGTTTCTTCTGTTATCCTCGGAGCTGGCCTCCTTTCTTCAGGTTCCTGGCGAACCGGTATCCTTGAAGTATATGCACCTGGTAGTAGCGATCGCCTCGTCGCGCTGGTCCGCTGCTAGTTTAGTTAACATATTGCGGATACGGCGATTTTTATTTCTTCGCCGAGTTCTTTGTGAGAGTAGCTGTTCGTACTTCTGAATTTACGTGGGTGCGGCGCGACAAGCTTGTTCTCTGTCGTAGCGACTACGGACTTGATTCTCTTGTCCTCCTCGGTGTTTGTTTTCCTTTTCTTCTTCTTTGGATTGGTGGCTTGGGCCACCCACTTTCATTCTTGTCGGCCAGGCGGTTCCTCTCGGTCAAGCGGGACCCGGTCACCTTCCTCGTATTGCGAGCTCGCGGTGCGAAGTACGAGTCGATCTCTATTATCGCTCTATCTTTCACCCTCTTTTCGTCGAGTGCGAGGCTTACGCCATTTCTAAAGTTCGGGACCAACCGCCCGTTCGACATTTCCTGCGAAAAGACAAGGAAAAGGATCGGGGGCTATACTAAGAACAAGAACATTACGAAAATGTTTATTAAAGACAGAGTTTTCTTTTTTTTTATTACTTTTGTATTTTTAAATTCAACAGGAATGAAGTGGGAAAAGATCGAAAAAAAGATTTTGATTTAAAAGAGAGGACAAGGAAAACTTTATTATCACGATTTTATTTATTTTAGCACATTTTTTATTATTTTTGGGTTCGGACCCAGTCATAAGTAATTACTTCACCCGTGCTTCTAGGGATGAAAAATTCATTCCTTCGAAACATCAGGTAGCGTAATACTTCTTCAAGTATCGTCCGTTGATCGGAAGCATATGTCGTTCTCCTTGGCAATTCACTAGCTGGTAGGAGCCTCCTGAGTAGACAGCCTCAACCACAAATGGGCCTTCCCAAGTGGGTTCAAATTTTCCTCCTATCTTGCGGTGTGTAAGGATAGGTCTCTTAAGAACGAGAACTAAGTCACCAACTTTGAAAGTTCTTGGGCGGGCCAGTCTGTCATGGGCTTGATCATCTTAGCTTGGTATAGTTCTAAATTCTGCTGTGCTGCAAGTCTTTTCCCTTCTAGGCTTTCCAATTACTCTAATCGTAATTTGGCATTCTCTTATGTCGTGATTTTGTTTGCAGCTGCGATTACGAGTGAAGGAAGGTCTGGACCTCTAAGGGTAACACTTGCCTCGGACCCATACACCCGAGCGTAAGGTGTAGCTTGAGTAGGAGTTACGAAGGTTGTCCGGTAGGCCCATAAGGCTTCTAATAACTTCTCGTGCCAATTTCTCTTATTATCGTCCAAAGTTTTCTTTAAAATTTGAACGAGAGTTTTATTAAAAGCCTCGGCGAGTGCTGTTTGCTCTTGGAAAGTAAATTGTAGAATACTGCCGATCGATTCCATGTCTCCGACAAAATTGTTGATTTGCGTGCTTCGAATGCTGACCCATTATACGAGATGATCTGCGCGCGGCACTCCGAGACGGTATACAACACTGGTTCTTGAAAAGCGTAGCACGTGGTGTGCTTTCACTTCTCCGAGTGGAGCCGCCTCTGCCCGCATGGAAAAGTAATGCGTAGCCGCAAGAATGAAGCGATGTTCTTTTGAAGATGGTGGTTCTATTGGACCCACTATATCTGTGCCCCAACATTCAAATGGCCATGACGCAATTGTCGGATGTAGTACATTTGGAGGTTGGTGTAGAACCACTCCGTGCACTTGGCATTGGTGACAGATCTTGGCGATTTTCGTGCAGTCGGTCATTATCGAGGGCCGATAGTACTCTAGTCTTTTAATTTTCATTTTCATCTTTGGACCGTCGGTGAGCGCCACGGAGTCACGAATGCACCTCTTTAACAATTTCACGGGCCTCGGACCCGCTTAGGCACCTTAGCCACATTTGATCGAAAGACCTTACGTATAATGTATTATTTATTAATGCATAGGACGAGTTCTTTTCTTGATCGATGGGCTAACGACCTATCGTCACAGTAGTTTTCCTGTTTGCGGGTAGTACGTTAATGGTCGTCGCCAATCTTCGTGTTTTCACATCACTTTGTTACTGTTGATTCTTCTTCTTTTTCGATTTGTGTATTGTGTCTATGTCGAGTCTGTGATAGGACTCGACGTCCGTGAACTGAAACTTCCATCGATTCATCTTGCAAGCGGGCAAATTCTTTTGCGAGGCGGCTAACGCATCTCGTTAAAGCGTTTTCTTTTCAGGAATTTTGTAGATCGTCGCATTCGGAATTTGTTCCAACGGTTTCATGGCATACTTGGAAGTATTGCTCGAGTCTTGACTTTAAAATTTTGTCTTGTCCAGACGATACGTTTAATGATTAACTGCGAATTCCTGTAGATGTTGATGTTTGTTATCCCCATTTGAATAGTTAATTCCAGTCCTGTTATGAGAGCTTCGTATTCTGCTTCATTGTTTGTACACGGCTCTATTAAGTGGTAGGAGTATCTTAACATCGCCCTCTCCGGTGTTATAAAGATTTTTCCGATTCCTACCTTACCAGGCACTATCACTTGCGATTCTTCATCTTTGTGTGCTGAAGATGCTCTGTCGAAATATAATTCCCAACGTCGATCATCAGGGTCTTCTAGGCACATTATTTGTTCATCTGGCAAGTCGTCATTGAGAGGCAAATCTGCCGGTAAAGGGTGTTCTGCGAGGAAGTCTGCTAGGACTTGTCCCTTTACGGCACGAAGAGGCACGAATGTTATATCGAATTGCAATAATATCATTGACCACCTGGCAAGTCTGCCAGAAAGCATTGGACGGGTCATCAAGTATTGCGATGGATTAAATTTCGAGATCGAGTTGACCTTATGAGAAAGCATGTAGTGCTCGAGCTTCGGCGGCGAAAATCGGGGCTAAACGAGTGCTTTTCGATTATGGGATACTTTATTTCCGTTGGAAGTAAACGACGGCTTAGGTAGTAAAGAGCATTTTTCTTTACCCTCATCATTCACACAGGCTAACGAGGCATCGAGAGAGTCGTCTAAGGTCGCGGTATAAAGTATCGACGGTCTACCGAGGCCGGGGCGGCTAAGACGGGAGGTGTCATTAAATATTGTTTAATGTCCTCGAAGGCCCTACGGCATTTCTCTTCCCGAAATAAATTTCGCATCATTTTTAACTAATGCGAGAAAGGTCGACACCTAGCGACAAGTTCGAGATAAAGCGTCGAAGATATGCCGACTTCCTTGAAAAGATCGTAGTTGTTTTAAGGTTCAGGAGGTGGCATTTCTAAGATAGCTTTAATCTTTTCGGGTCGATTTCAATTCCACGATGTCGGACAACGAATCCTAAGAATTTCCGGAGGTGACGCCGAAGGCGCATTTTAAGGGATTCATCTTAAGGTTAAATTGTCTTAATCGTTCGAAAACAATTCTCGAATCATACGGGTGGTTTTCCTTTACTTTGCTTTTGATGACCACATCATCCACGTAGCATTCGACTTGATTGTGGATGAGATCATCAAAAATTCTTGTCATCGCTCTGCTGGTTGGTTGCTCCTGCATTCTTCGGTCCGAATGGCATCCATTGTGTAGCAATATACTCCGATCGGAGTTCGAATCTTTGTAAGTTTTTCATCTTACGGAGCCATTTTTATCCGGTTGTATCACGAAGATCCATCCATGAATGAGAATATTTCATGTGTTGAAGCAATGTCGATCATTAATTACGGGATCGGTAGAGGGAATTTATCTTTTGGACATGCCTTGTTTAAATCTACGAAATCCACACAAATTCGATCGACCATTCTTCTTCACGTTGGTACCACATTGGCTAACCGAGTTGGGTATTGTTCTTCGCGGACAAATTTGGCGTCTATTAGCTTTTTAACTTCGGCTATGACTTGTTATTTGATTTCTAGACGCATTCTTCGGAACCTTGTACGTGGAGCGAAGTAGGATCCACTCCTAGCTTATGGATTGTGACCTCCGGAGCTAATCACGGCATCTCATCGTAGCTCCAAGCAAAACAGTCTTTAAATTCCATTAATAACTTGATTATTTCTTTGGAGTCTTCTATATTGAGTAAGGAGCTAACAAAGGTAGGTCTAGGCTCTTCGCTAGTACCTAAGTTAACTTACGTTAACTCATCTATTGTAGATTTGATCTGTTCTTCGAACTCTGGTAGAGCGTTTCCAACTTGTAAATCTCTGAGTTCTTCTGTAGCTTCCATGCAGTTTTCATTAGACTCGCAAGTGACAACCAAACAAAATTCAGTATCGTCAACTGATCCTACTGTGCCGAATCCGAGACCATGCTTTGAATTGGGTGGACGACCGGAGTTATTCCATAAATTTTCAAAATGTTGTGATTGACCTTTTGTCCATTGTCGAGGTAAGAAACCACGCTGAACTAAATTTTGAACACAGGGAGGGTACCACTCAAAAGGCAATTCCATTAATTTTGATGAAGTAGCATCTTCAAATTGTACATTATTTTCAGTTTTGGAGGAAGGAGCACCACGGTAGAATTTAATGGGCTTTGCACCGCCGCTACGTACCACTTTGGCCACCATACCCTCGATCTTATTAGAATGGATCGGGGTCAGGGTCATAGTATGTACATAGTGGTTAATCTTCTCGTACATCGATTTATATTCCTCGTTCTTTTCATCTTCGAGAGAGATCTCGAATTGCGACTTCTTCCGAGCTTATTGTCGCTGCTTCTTGCTTGATTTCTTTTTCTTCTTCGAAGCTGTCTTCCCAATCAACATTGATGGTTGGTTTCCTCCGTCCAGCTTGTCTTAACGTCTACTGCCACGACCTCGTCCCCGGCCTCGACCTCGGATGCGAGTTGTGGAGAAACCTTCACCATCTTGCTGTAAGGAAGTGGTGAGTGACTGTTGGACTAGAAATTCAGGTTCTTCGTCGTCCCGTATTTCCTTTGCTTCATTCGTTATGGTATCTCTGGAGAAGATTGTTTTCTTCGGAGGTGCGTAATAAGCTGCATCTTCATGGATTCCAATTTCATGTACGGAGAATGGTTGTAAGTCACCTTTGATGCACTTGTTCCCCTCCATCGTAGTATTTGATGCAGCGATGTAGAGATGATGGTACCATCCGGTTTTCATGTATCCATGGTCGGCCCGATAGAGCGTTGAATGACGTTTACGAATCGATTATGTGAAATTTCGCGTTTGTCTTTGCTAAGTCACCGGTCTTCATTAGCAGTGTTATTGATCAGGGGCTCTTTCTCCTTTACGGTTGAATCCTCTTAATAACATTTTGTCCGCTTCGAGCTCGCGAGCATCAATTTCCAAGTATGCTTAGCATTCGAAGATTCATTATATTGATTGATGCTCCTGGATCCACCAATACTCCGGAGAGTGTAAACTTCCCGATTGTAGCCGAAATGTACAACGATCGGTTGTGGTCCGTCATCCCGAGTAGTAGATCATTGTCCATGAAGGTGACACCTCGTTGTTCCTTTAATGAGCGAACCTCGTCTAAGGAATCTCCGGTCATTTGAGCTAAGCAAATTTACGGATCAAGTAAGGCCTTGATCAGAGCTTCTCTCATCTCCTTTGATAAGATGAGAGCGTCGTAGATGCTCAGTTTGGCCGATAGTTTCCTAAGATGGGCTAGCACGTTGTAGTCCACTTTATTTTCATGTGTCTTGATTTCTTCCTGAATGGGTATTTCTTCTGCCGGGGTTGGTTCTTCCTGAACAACAACCTGCTTTCCTTTGTCCTTTGGACCCATTCTCGGAGGTAGAACTCTTCCACTTCTTAAGTTGACTTCTGTAATTTCTTCTGAATCTAGTATTGAGTTTGCTAGTGTCTCCTTCTGAATCGGAATGACAGGTTCTTCTGGATTAGCTTCAGAATCTAAAGGCTCTAACTCTATTATGACTGGAGCTCCTCGAAATTCGCAAATAGATTCGTTGCTTATTGAACTCTCGTATCCTCCTTGGTGGATGTCTTCTTTGTCAGTGTGATCGTCGAGATTGTGTATGATTTGAGAATTGTTATTTGTATCGGAATCGACGGCCGGATTAGGTTGGTTGTCGCTAGTTACGTAATCGTTAGAAATAGTCAAAACGTAGCCAACGTCATAACCCTTATCATTATACGACACCACCGAAGTGAGCAAATAATCATACAGAGTCAGAGGTTCGAGGGATTTCTCCCCCGAATTGGAAAAAACTATCCTAGGATAAGTAGCCCCTAGTCTAGCCTCAGGAGCCTCGGTCTTTTCTTCTTCGTCAATTTTCTTCTTTTCTTCGATCGTCTCTTGTTGAGGTGGTTCTTCTATCACAAGTGATAGTGCCGAGCTTGACGGGTTTGAACTACGAATTGAGGCTCGCACCGAAGTGGTTTGGATGCGATCCAAAATCTTCTTCGAAGATTTTGTCCAAGCGGTAGTCCATCCATCATCTGTCGCATAGGGATCTATCGGAACAATGAAATCCGTTGAGACAACATTGACGGAACCTCCTTTCTGGGGTTTCTTCATGTATTCCTTTGGGATCGTTATGTTCCCTTTTCGAAGATTGTCATTGAGCCAACTTTTGAAGGTAATACAATCTTCTATCTTGTGCCCGAGCATCCGGTGGTAAGGGCAAAAGTTGGGATCACCTTTCTTGTCGACTTCTTCTGGTCTCTTAGGCTCTGGCAGTTGGAAATCTGGAGTCTTCATCAGACTGCGGAACATTTTCGGCACTGCCTCATTCTTGAACGGATACTCCCTGCTCAGGAGCTCCCTTAACGTACGTTGTGGACGAGGCGGTTGTTCATACTGTTGAGATGATCGATAGTTGGGTCGGGGTTGTCGGTAATCTCGTTGGGGTTCTTGCGGCCGTTCTGACGGTATTTGTATCGGCTGCTTGCCTTTATCGACTGCTGCGACGATCCCAGACTTCTTTTCAAAAGTTTTCACGAGCTTCTATTTGTCTGTTTTGTCGGTGAAACTTAATTGCTTCGCCTCCTCTTGTAAGCTTCCGGCCTTTCTTAACAACTTCTCGAAAGTCTTAATAGTAAATCCCTTGAGGAGAAGTCTTTATCGGGCCATGAATGCTCTTAAGTAAAATGTCGGTCGCATCTTCGTTCTTGTAGGTCGTGGCTCACACTTCATACTTAGATTCCTCCATCGAAGTATGTAGTCTACCAAAGTTTCGTTCGGCTACGCTTCTCTACCACTAAATCACCTATAGTGATGTGGTGCTTGAGCTCCGGCAAATCGCTTGATGAAGAGGTTCTCTAATTTTGAAAATGTCTTCACCGAACCGTTCGGTAATTTCGCATACCAATCAAAGGCGATCCCTGACAGGCTGCTGACAAATTGTCGGAAGAGTAAAGCATCACTTCCGCCGGCATTGCAACAACTGGCACGAAAATGTGCAACATCTTGTCGAGGATTTCCGGTTCCATCAAAGGTCTTGAACAGAGGTGGTACAAAGCCTTTCGGATATTGGATAGCGTCGAATTCTTCGGGGTAAGGTCTATCCGTCCGAATGGATGTCCCGCTCTTTGATTGTGCCAAGGCTTCTCGCTTTGCTTTGTTCCACCATGCTCTTGATATCCTTTTCCGGAATCATGCTTTGTATCGCATCCTTTTTTAACTGATCATCCCCGTTGACGGATGTAATCTCCTTTCCTCCGTCTACAATGTGAATAACTTCTGGGGGTGTTTCTCTTGGGGGTTGAGCTTGACTCTGGAGAGTGGCTAGGGCTGCAGCCATCTCTTCCATTCTTTTTGCCAATTGAGAGATTGTATCGTCTTTTTCTCGAATTTGTGCTCTTAATGCTTCCGGTTCATCTCTTTCCACAGCTGTCGGAGCACCTTGCGAAGCTGACGATGCTCGTGTTTCAACCATGTTAATTTCTGCATATTCATCATCCATGAACTCTGACGAGTCGATTTCTTCTCCGAATTTTTCTTCTCTTTCTCTTGCTAATCGCTGAATATCGGTTCTTAGCTTTTCCATAGCATCTTCTAGTGGTCTTTTCTGTACATCCTTGCAGTTGTCATGCGATAGCTATTGGGTTTCCTTCTCATGAGTCCCCTTCATTGCGGTAGCGCTTTCTTCGGACTCAAGTCTCCTGATGAGACTTTATTTTTCAGGTTGTTGTTTTAATCTTAATTGGCCGGTAGTAGGACGCCATACCATCCTTCTAGCGACGGAAGGCTCAGGACCGGATGGTCCAGTCGGCCGAATCTTTGGAAGGTGGTATCCTCCCTGATCTGTAAACCTGAAACAACAACAGGTGGACTAGCCTTCATCTTCTTACACGGCTTTTCTGCGGCGATAACGGGTTCTACTCGCGGCCCAAGACGGGATTTGGCTGGCACCCACCCTATTCTTCTTAAAATCTACGATACGGGACATTTCTCTTTCTTTGCTAACTTCTACTATCACGGTACGTAGTCGGGCAAATGGTGTAATCCTAGCCCTTTCTTTCGGCTCATTGCTATGAGTATGCGGGTCGAGGTAATGTAGAAGCAATCCTGCGGACATTTTCCTCGTCGAGCTGCGGCGGAAGGGGATGGAATCTAGTCCCTTCCAAAGCGGTGTATACTCGGGCAATGGTATGTACTCGGGTAGTGGTGTGTACTCGGGGATTTCTTCTAAGAAAGCGACTTCGACGGCTACGGCGCTTCACAGCGATCTTCCTACCTCTCTTTCTTCTCAGAGTCCGTGTTAGGGGTGGAACCCTTGAGCTGAACCCAATTTCAAAAACAGAAGGTCTTGCACGGAAATCTGTACCCTCCACGGTAACATGCTCGTTACAAATTAGAACTTCCTTCCCCTTTATTTTGGCGGAAGCATGGGTAGGTGCAGAGACGACTAGACCAGTGGAGTAGAGATAATAGTCCTCCTATGGACAGTAGTATTCCTCTCAGCCGGAACCCTTTGCAGGGGAGGGAACTCTTGAGTTGACTTAAGGTTGAACTCGATCAAAGGTCTTTCAGTTTCAGATACTTTGTCTGTCAGTGCAAAAAGGGTAACGTCAGTGATTTTGACATTTGTGTTCTCGAATCCTTGTCCAAACCGGATGATCCCATTGTCAGGCAGCTCATCCTTGTAAACAGCGAAGTCCGAGTCCATTGGTGAAGGAGAAAATCAGTTTTGGGGCTTCCATTTCTGCAAGGTAGATTCTGATTGTCAGTCCCAAGTTATGCTTCTTCTCATCAGGACGAAAAGAAAGGAATCAAAAAGAGTCCGAACACATTCTTGTTTATGTATTTATAAAAAAGGTGTTGTTTGTTAAAGGAGTCATTCATTAGAGGGTTTGTTTATTAGGAACGGAATGTTCAAAGGTGTAGAGAAGGTAAGGAATCCGATTCATAATTGGAAAGGAAAAGAAAGTCTTATGCAAGACTTCTCGACTCGAAGGATCGCTCCTAAACTAACACCTATTGGGGGTCCACCCCACCTTAGAAAAGAGGCAAAAGGATCTCAGACCCTCTCTTTTTAGGGGTGTCTAAACGGTGGCTCCTAAATCCGAGAGAATGTTGGCTATACTCGTTCAAGGTAGAAATGAACATAATATTCCAACGGAAAGAAGGGTAGTTTGATCCACTAGGGAAATGGATACACTACCGATTTTTGAAAGCAGAATTATCTGATTAAAAATGGAGAGAGGAATTTTCCCCAGTGGAGTCGCCAGAAATTGGTCGGCATATTTTTAGGTTATGTGTTTTATTTTTGAAAAGGGGTTGCCTAACAGAAATTGTCGGCTAATTTTTTAATTTAATTTACATATATATATATATATGATTTGGAAAGTAGTGTTCTGATCTTAAAAAATAATTTTGAAAATTTTAACATATGAAATCAAACTAATCTCACATCTCGAATAGTTTATATAAACGAGCACCACACCACAAACTGCATGTCTATTCCGAAGAATAGGCACACTGTTTGATGGTGGGGCTCGATTAAATAAATAAAAAGGGTTTGTGACATCCGTTTGGTCTGCAAAACCATTTTATTTGCCGACAAGTTCCCCTGCTTAATATGAAAACATTAAACAGGGTTTATATTACCTGGGTTCTTAAAATTCCCTATAAGGGCAAGCCCCTATACTTAATTACATCTTAAGTGACAAGAATCACCTAAGAAAACTCTCGATAATAATCAGTAGTTCTGCTCTCAAGAATTTCAAAGTTTAAGCTTTCAAGGGATTGAATTTTGGAATTTCAATAGGGAATGGATCAAGTTTGGAACATTTTATTTTGGGATTTCAAAGGAAGTAAGGTAGGAGAAATCACAGATTCGAAGCGAACTTCGGTAATTTCCTGACTATCCTATTGTTTGGCTTGAATTTAGGAATGCCATAATGTTTATTTAATGTTTTGATCTTGCTAATTTTAATTAATTAGGACTTATATTCGTATGATGTGATCACACAAATAGCCTCGAAGATGTGAGGGTTTATGTCGTATCGGACGACTACCTCGGAATCCTAAGACTGGTTAGGGCTTTTGCAATGCAAATGCCTAACAAAAGATTGAGGATTTATGTTGCACTAGGCAAACTACCTCGAAGTCCTATGGCTTGGTTATTTAACTCTAAGAAAGTTTTCTTGAAGTAGACTCGGGTTTTGCTTGATGACGATGGCCGTCTTGCCCATCATGCTCCGAGCTCCTTGTTGTTGCGGAGGTTTAGTTTTAGAAGTCATAAATCGGGAGATGAGAGAAGTGTTTTGATTTAGAGAAAATCTTAGTTTCCAAGTGTTTTTATGTTTTAATTAAAACAAATCTTAAAGTTGATTATAACAACATCGGTTAAGATCCCACGGTTCCATCCTTCGGCATCGTTATTTTTATCGGATTCACTTAGTCCGGATGAATTTGCTAAACTCAGCTGAATGAGTTCCACACTTTCATTTAGGCCAGTGGGATATCTCGTTAGCAACACGTAGGTTACATCATCCGAGGTATTCCGATCATCCAACAAGACGTTTTAATTTAGTTGTAGTTGTAGTTTTGTTGTTACGTTTGTGATTAAATTTTGAGTTGTTTTATATTTTGAAATGTTGTGGCGGTGAATTTTATCTTGTAATGACTTTTAATTTAGTTTTGGTTTCAGTTTTAGGGACTATCCTAAAGGTGTGGGTTTTCATGCAACAATTGTTTATCATGCAAGAAAAGTAAAGTACATTTGCAATAAAGTAAATTGCAATAAAATAAAAGCGTACCTGGAGGGTCTTCCCGTCATCCCAAGCTACACTTAAACACAATTTAGGATATTTAATCATTTAAAGCAAGTTCCTAGGTAAAGCTAAGGAAGGGTTATGGTTTTACTACCAAGGTCCTACTCCTATAGCTAGTCATCTCCTATGACGTCTAGATTCTTGTGTTTTGGTTTAAGGACGATTTTCTTCATCAAAGAACAATTAAGTTCAATTGTTCTTTATAAACATCCTACCATATCGAGGAAATGCTTATGACGAATCTTAAACATCTTTTCAATACTTCTAGGATTATTTTAAGTCCAAGAGAACTTAATTATATAAATGAATTAATCATCCAGGAGTTCAAGTTTTGTCATCTTGCTCGAGTGAACTAGGACATTTGAATATCCTATGAATGAAGTAATACTTCGCTTAACACTCCGTTTGGGAGTTATGACAACAAGAGCTTTTGAGGGCAAATTAATGTTCGAGAGATTTATGATTTAATTTAATTTCAATTAATGGGTTTAAGTTTGGAATAGTGTTCAAGTTGTTTTAGATTTATTTTTGAATTCTTTATGTCTTAGGTGATGTTATTTTTAATTCAATTTAATTTAATTTAATTTTAATTTAATTTAATTTGGTTTAGTTTTAATTTCAATTCAATTAATTTAATTTAATTTAATTTTACTTTAACTTGATTTTATTTTTTATGTAATTTAACATGCTTTAATTTAATTTAATTTAATTTAATTTAATGTGATATAATTTAATTTAATTTAATTTAATTTTAATTTTAATTTAATTTAATTTAATTTAATTTAAACTTTAATTTAATTAAATTTTAATTTAATTTTATTTTAGATTTTAATTTAATTTAAATTTTAATTTAATTTTACTTTTAATTTTAATTTAATATTTTATTTTTTATGTTTTAAAGATGATTTAATTTTAATTGTTAAAGTATTAATTTAACTGAAATTTTAAAAGGATTTAATTTAAATAATTTAACTTTAATTTAATTTAATGATTAAGTCTTTTAGCATTTTAAATCTTAAATTTGGGTTATCATTTTAATTAGGAATTAAATATTATTGAGGTGATTAATTTAGGGATTCTTGAATTAAAGAATAAATTTCTTCCTAATAATATCCATGTTTTAATAATTCCAATTTTTATTATTCTTCCAATTTTAATTAATTATTTAATTAAGGTTTATTTTGATTATTTTTAAATTATTTGGTAAGTTTCTACTCTTTAGTTGCCTAAGTTTCAAACATCCAAAATCAACTTAGTATCAAATATTTTACCCACCCTTTTAATTAAACCTAAAATTTTTAATTATAGGTTAAAATTTTAATTACCATTTTGCCCTTTAAACTTACTAATTCCATAACTCACTAAATTGAGCTCAAATAAATTTGAAAATTTTATGTTACTTCACTCATATGTCAATCAAGACATTAGAGGAGAAAATGTGATTTTTCTGTATTTAATTTATTTATGTAATTATTTTTGATGGAAAATAAGGATTTTCAAGGGAAATTTAATAATATGACCAAGGGAAAGTTTCTGTCCTTAATAAAATTAGGAGACATTCCTAATGACCAGAGGACCACTTGGACCAATTTTGGTGATTTTTTAAATTATATTCTTTTTATTATAATTATTTTGATTTCTGGAGTATTAATTAATTTTAAAATAAAATAAAGGTTGAAAAATGAATTTTATATTTTTTAAAAATCTCTCTGATATCAAGGAAATCAGAGAACCAATTCTTACAATTTTCTAATTTTTCTTTGATTTATTAGAATTATTTTAGTGAAAATGCTAGAAAATACATTTTTTTATATTTTAAAATTACCTTAGGGTTTTAAAATTTAATATCTCATCATAGAGACTTAAGAAAAATATGGGGTTTGTTCCTAAATGATTAAAATTCAAAATGTGACATTTTGGTGAATTTTATTATTTTTGTAATTTTTATTATTTTTTAATTATTAAAAATATTAAAATAATGTAAAAAATCAACTTTTTTGGAAAATTGCAATTTTATTTTTCTTAAATTCCCCTGATATCAGAGAGGCTCCAAAACCAATTTGGTGAATTTTTGAAAAGTATTTTGAAAGTTATGAATTTTTTTAAGTTTAATTTGGCTAAATGGCTTAATCAACCCATTTGATAGGGCTAACCAAGTCCAATTGCCTTCAAACTTTTATGGTGGGTTCCTCCGATACTAAAGGTCAGTAGAGAATTAATTGCAAGTCAATTTGATGTATGATTAGCTCTAATTAATTAAAGCTCTATTTTGAGTGTTTAAGCCAATTAGGGTTATTACATTGAATTAACTCAAAAACCATTTTCCCTAGGGTCCTCTGGTCATAAGAAACATCACCAAATTTTCCTAGAATTTATTTCACAACATGCTAATTATTGGAATTAAAATACTCGGAATATTGACCTAGAATTGAAAAATCAATAACTCTTCATAGGGGTGGCCTCGACTTTGGAAAATTCGGGGAATGTTCCCAGATTCGGAGACTTCAAAAGCCCTATGGTCTCATACCATGGTGAATTCTATACATGCATGGAGAATTGAAATAGTGCGGAGAGTAAATAAATAATTAAAAATAAAATACTTGATGAAATTAAATGATTTCTTTTTCACATTACTCTCCTCGTTCACCGAGCGAGAGGGTATTTTTATTTTATTTTTCTGATTTTCCTGCACAAAGTTATGCATTTTTGAAATTCTGGTAATTAAATAAATAGGAAAAATCCTATTTTTCTACTTAAGTGACGCGGCGCCAGCTCAACCTCGGCAGCTCCGAACGCACACGCATCGTCTTCTTATTCGGCGCCGCCATCCGACTAAGCGCTCCAGGGGCCCGCGGTTCATGCACCATCGCGCTGTCCGGCTCGATCCAGACCGTCTGCTCGATACACGCTCGATCCGACGGCTCCCAGTCATCGTCTACGGCCGGTGTGCACCGTGACCGTCAACCTTCTAACCCTAATTTCTCGCTCGATTCTCGACGGATTTTCGTGTTCTTCTGCTCTATGGATTCGTCTTGAGCGGACGAACACATCCATACGGTAAACATGTATTGAAATTGACTCAAATTAAATAGAGAATCTCTGTAAGCTCGGGAAGAAGAGTGAGTCCATACCTTTGCTCAGAGAAGTGAAGCTTCGATCTGAGAGTTGTGTCACCTTCGATTGGGTCCAAGCAAGCTCTAGATGAACTCCCTTGGCCTGGTGAATTGTCCAGGTATGATTTCGACCACAGCCGATTACAAAGCTTGGAGTCTGGAACAGATGGGTGGCCTGGAGAAGGGGCTTTTGCTGGTAAACTTCCTCTCTTGGTCTGGTGAAGGTGTAGGACCAATCGATTTGGGGATTGGCTCACTATGGAGAAGTGTCCGGTTTTGGGCTTGGATTTCGACTACGAAATTGAGCTCGCGGAGAGGAAATGGCAGGGGGATTTCAGTGAGGATCAAGTTCTCTATGTGTGGGGAGTAGTCTGGAACAATTTTGGCAGAGTTTCCTTAAGGTTTGTTTCTGCACCTCCCCATGGCCGAGAGAGGTGAGGTTTAAATAGGAGAGGGTGGAGGGCCTCCCAGGGGGTTTAAGGCTGGGGATCGATTGCTTAGGTCGAGGGAAGAACGACCATGGTGGCCATTGGGCATGGGGCGGCTTAGCGGTGGGAATTCCAAACTTTGGCTCCTCCCGAGGTCTCTGCCATGGTGTTTTCCGGCGATCCGAGGCGGCTGGCCGGCGAGCATGGGTCACCCTCGAGTCCGAGGTGGGTCGGAGTCGGGGTTTAGTGTGGGCGATTGGGCTTTGCCATGTGTCAAAGCTTGGACTAAAATGGCATGGGGAAGGCCAATTTTGGCTTGATTTGGTCAAGTCCACCTTTTGGGCTTGGTTCACCCTTGAGGAGGCTTTGGGTGTTGTGGGGAGTCGAAGGAATCAAGCTGGTTTGGCATGGAGAAGTCCTTATCCAAATATATTTGGATTAAATTTGGAGTTAAGGGGAATCATGGTTAAGGCTAATGACTTTAGGAGATTAAGGAAAGAGTCTCCTTATTTTGCCCAAAATGGCATGGTGACATGTAAAGAGGCTCTCATGGCTTCCATGTGGCTCATGCATGGCTTCATGGCTCATCTTTGGCTAGGGAAAAGTTAAGTCAACTTCATGAAAAAGGGTTTTGTGAATTTTGGCATTTTGATGGGAATTGGCATATGGCTTGATTTGGATTTATTTTATCATGGATTTAGAACTTAGGAGATGGTTTTATCAAATGGATGATGATAGAGGATTGTCATGTGGGCTTTGGGCCTTTTGAAATTATTTTTGATGGGCTTTTAGGAAGGCTAAGGGGATGGGCATTTAGGTTTAAGAATAAATTCATGGATCAGAATTTTGTAGAATTTTGAGCCAAATAATTGTTGGGTTTGGTTTAGGGATATGTCATGAGTGATTTGAAATGAGTTTGGAGTGATTTGCGTTTGAATGGGGTTGGATTTGGGCCTCTTTGGTAAATGAGCCAATGTTGGTCAAATTGGGCTAAATTGGGCCAATGTTGGGCTAGGGTTGAAATTGATGTAAAATTAATGTTGGGAAATGTTTATGGGAGTGTATCAAAGAGGTTTTGACTTTGGTTGGGTTTTGATTTTGGGGTTTGGGCTTATTTGGGTTAGGTTTGGGTTTAGGTCAAAATTGGGTCTTTTAGCTTTGGGTTGAATTTGAGTGGGGTTTGGGTCTAAATTTTGGGCAAATCATGTTAGTGTTTTGATTTTGGGGATGTTAAGGAAGGTTTAGAAAAGGTTTGGGGTTAATTGGAGTTGAATTGGGTTAGTTTGGGCTAAGTTTGGGTCATGGGTCCAAATTGGGCTTTAAGGTCAAAAGTGAAATTGGATTCAAATGCCAATAAAATTGGAATTGGATTTGGTCTAGATTGGTGTTGGGGATGTTGAATTGAAGTTTAGAATTGAATTGGACCAGAATTTGGGTTAATTGGGTAGGTTTGGTTTGACATTGGGTTCATTTTGGGTTAAAATGGGTCAAATTGGGGATTTTGACAAAAGTGGGGTAAATTGACAAAATTGGCCCATGGTGAAGTTGAACAAAATGAAATTAGGAATATTTGGGATTTTCTGGAATTTTCTGGGAATTTTCTGAATTTTTGGATTTTTTGGCTAAGAGGGGCATTTTGGGTATTTGGAGGGTATTGGGAGGTATTTTTTGAATTTTTGGTATTTTTGGCTATGAATGATCAATTTGAGTAATGTGAGAATGTTTGGGATTGGTTTTGAGGAATTTTGGGTATTTGGAGATTTTTTTGAAAAATTTGGGTTATTTCAAGGGTTTTGGGTAGGCGAGGCGGGTGTAGGGTCCCGGGGGTCAAAAATTGAAAATTTAGAAAATTGAAGATTAGGTAATTGTAAGTGGAATGAAATCATTTTGGTTGAGCCATGAAGCCATATCAAGCCCACATGAGCCATGAAGGGACTCATTTGAGGCATTCATTATGTTGTTCCTAACCCTCTTAGCGAGGGCTTAGGGGTTAAGGACCATCCATGTGAATCACCTTCATGAGTCGGGAGGTCAAGTTGGGTATAGGTGTGGTTTTAGGAGGTGTGTGAAAGTGTAGTGTATAGGTGTAGTGTGTGTAAGTACTGCCCTTCACCGGACCGGGCCACCGGGGCGATCCTAAGGCCGAAGAGTCCCATAAGAACTCATCCTTTAAACTTCCACATTTGATTTCGACCCTACAGGTGATTAGGGGTTTACAATCAAGTTTGTGGAGTTTGCAGGGAGTTAAGAAGTGGTGGGTCCCAATTCTAATCCTCTAGGATAGTCAAAGGAAAAGCCTAAGGCTAGATCCTAAGTACTAAAAAGAAGAAGAGAAGACCTCATCAAACATGAGGTCAACAGATGCAAATTAGGATCTTGAGTTGTTGCTCCCCCAAACTGATTATTAGACACCAATTGGATAATCGTAGGTTTAAGCTCAAAAGAATTAGTAGCTACAGCAGGGTTTTTAGTACTACCTCGAAGTTCATCCACTGTAAGGTTAACATAATCTCTTAAAGGTCTTAATTCTTGATGGATGCCAACATTTTGTTCTTGATGATTTGCAATTTCTTGAATATTTTTATCTTTTTTTATTTTTCTGATAGTTCTTTCTAATTTTGAATAGTAAGGCACAAGTCCCTCAAAACTTGAACTACGCATACAACAATAAAACAAAACAAAACACAACACACTAACAAAAAAAAAGAAAAGTAAAAATTTAAAATTTCTTAATTTTCTTTACTATGTAATTTTAATTAATTTCAATCCCTGGCATCGGCGCCAGAAAACTTGATCCCCTCGATAAATATATGTTTTCCGAAAACTTGGTCGGCCGTTAAATATATGTGCTGATGATTTAGATATGAAAATTATGATGTTATAATATGGGATACTATGCAAGTATACGTATCGTTTATCAAGTAATACAAGACTTTCTGATTAAGCTCTGAGATATCGAACCCACAAGGAAAGTGATAAATCTTTAAATAAATAAGAAAATTAACTTTTTACTTTTTTTTAATTGGCTTTTGAAAGTATGTTTTGATTTTGAAAAGTTTGATAGTTGATTTCACTCTTTAAATTTCTTATAAAAGTCAAACAATGAAATTAAAATGATAATAACTAAAACACGGTATGAAAAACACTATTAACTAAAATTGGTAAGAAAAACACTATTAACTAGAATTGGTATGAAAAACACTATTAACTAAAATTGGTATGAAAAACACTATTAACTAGAATATATTTTCCTTTGTTTTATAAAGTAGTAATAATTATGAAAACATTGTTGTGGAAGTATTTAAATTTGTTGTGAAAAATAGAAGCAAATTTATTCTTTACCCTTACTTGGTTCTATAAAGAAAATTGGTTAATTTGAAATTTTATCATTTTGAACATGGTTAGGCAGGGAAGATACCAGCTCTCACTCAAGAGTTCCCTCGATTCCCTCCACCTGGGGGCTAACTTCTCATAACAAAATTCAAAACTTCAAACCAAATTAGGGGCTTTTAGCCTGTGACACTAAAAATCCTCTAATTTTACTCCCCTTTTTAAAACATCTTCTAATATATGACACTCAATTATATGAACTACAATTTTCACCCATATAATTGCATGCGATTCTTTCTAACTTTTATAAGACATTACAACATTGGATTTTACATAATCTCACCACAAGTTTTACATCTTAACAGGCCAAATTAAGAAGTAAATAAAGATTTTAGAATCAATTTTCATATCTTCTTCCAACTTTAAACACATATACATTCCACAACAATTATTCATGAATTACTTACTTCTTCATTTAAGAAAGAAAAAAATAAAGTAAACTACTCAGAATGCATTGTGAAAATACAAAAACAAAAAGAAAAACAACAAACAAAAAAAAGTATTAATTAAAAACTAAATGTAAGAATAAAAGTAAACACTTATCTAAAAATCCTCTTCACAAGACTCAAGAAGTTCCTCTCAAACTTCGACTCTTCACTAAACTACTCCTCAGAGAAAGTCTCCCAACTCCGATGACTCAGAATACAGACTTTAGACTTCAATAAAAACTAAACTAAAGGAAAGAAAGGTAGTGGAAAGAAGAAGGCTTCAATCTTAACCTTTTCTCTTTTCTACTCTCTACTTCTACTCCTAATTAAAAATGAAAAAAAATATGTAAAAATGCAATGGAAGAACCCTTCAAAATGTAAAGGAAGAGCTCTTCTCTACTCTCTACTCCTACTCCTAATGAAAACTCTCTTCAAAATGCAAAGTAAGAGCCCTTAATTTTTCCTAAGACTCTCTTTAAATATTAAACCAAAAGGTGCCTTGGTGTCTCTTCAAAATGTGTCGAGATTCGGTGTATCCACCAAAGAATGCACCCCTTCATTCAAACTTGCCGCCCAAATGAAGTTATGGAAGTTATCACCAAGGGTTGCATCCCATCCCCTTTGAAAATGGTGCCAAATTGAAATTAAACTCGATTTTAACTGTGGCGGCTAAGCGCCGGCCCAGCGGTGCTTAGCCGCCAGTGCCCAAATTTTTATTTTTCATTTTTTTGCTCCAAATTTGATCCAATTTTGCTCCTTTCATCATAATCACTCATTTTCATCATACCTGCAAGAAAAACACAAAATACCTTCCATTAAAGTGCAATTTTATCAAAAATAGGTATAAAAATGTGTAAAAAAATACTATATATTTTAGGTGTATCATCATGAAAAACTTGAAAAATGGGTTTCTAGAAGTCCTAATCATGGGTAAGTTGCATGGGACGTGATTTTATGGTTTATTAACATCGGAGGATGGTTCTTAAGCATTTAAAGCCTACAAGAAAGAACTGGATGAAGAGATATTCACACCATTCCATATTTTCATCCTAAAAGCTTTAAAGAAGAATTTAAGTTAGAAAAAATTCTTCATGGGATAGTGAAATTAAGAATAAAGAGGATACAAATAAGAAGAAATTCATTTGTGAATGTGCACAGGAGTTATACAATGACTTTCTAGCTGTTAGTATTAAAGGAATATCAGAGAAGATTGCAAAGATCGAGGCTGAGGTAGCGTTATTTGAAGCAAAGGTAAATGAAACTAATGGAGGTTTTGGATTGACGCTACCTCAACCTAGATCGAGGCAAAGGCGTCAATTTAACACAATTTAGATGGCAATTAAAGATGCAATTTAGTCATACTAGTCATATTGAAGAAGTGGATAAAGAGATATTTTTAAAGAACAAATGTATAGAAGAATAAACGGTAAGAGTTTTCAATCATTGCCTATTTTATCAAATTTATATACCAATTTGTTCAAAAGGAACTAATGGAGGTTTTGGATATGTTCCACCTAAGAATGGTGTTAAATTCTTGAGTAGTATTAAGTGTTTTGTTAGTTATGCTTAATTGTTTGTGTTTAGTCTTTTATGTGTTGTTTATGTTACAAATTTGTTGTGTTTTAAATGTTCGTTATCGTGTTTTGTTTAGTGTATTTAAGGGTGAGTAAAGATGAGATATTATCCACGAATCTTGGATTAAATATTTGTAGTTTGTACTTATGTATTTGTTTTATTTAGTAAAGAAGTTTTATGTTTGTGTGAAACTTGTATTGAATCTATTTTATTATTAATGTGATTCTATAGAAAAGAAGAATTTAAGGAGGAGATTGGATTCAAACAAGTTTGTAAGTTTGAAGGTTCAGGATCATTACGTGCAAGCACTAAAGTCACAAAAACTAATTTAGGATTGAGGCTTTGAAAAAGCCTTGTGGAGTTATCGAGGATATGATTGTTAGAAAACTTTGGGATGGATTTTGCTGCTTCTCGGCTGTAGCTATTATTTCTATTGTATGAGAGTTTTAAGCAAATCTCCTTGAGTCAGAAGAAAATTTTGTGATTCTTCGAGGAAAGTTGGTTTATTTCACGCCTGTGGTAATAAACGAGTTTTATCTGTTTCCACCAACTACAATTTTGTTTTTATTCAAATTATATTCCTACGGAGGAAGAATTAGAAGAAATCATTTCTCCTTTGACTGATGGAAGAGAATTATGGAAAATAACTAATGAAAGAAGAGTTAACTTCCCCGCTTCAAAGCTGAATGCCACCTCCACGGCCTGACATTATTTCATGTCATCCAAGTTGATTCCTACAAATCATTTGAATGAGGTAATGAGAGAGAGCTAGTTTGAATTATTGTATTCAGTAGGGGAAGGTGATTGACATTGGAAAGAGTATTTTTTATTGTATTTGGAGTTCTACCAAAGATGTTTTTACTACTGGTATGGAATTTTCTTCCTATATACATTCATTATGTGAGAGGGCTGGTGTAAGATCTGAAAGTTGGGAAGAGGTCCTTCAGCTTCTTAAGCCTATTACTAGTGTGAATGTGAAGACGGATGTTGAGCATTAACTTTTTTGTTGGAGAGGAGGATTCTCGAGACTTCAGGTGCATCTACTTATGTTGCTTCTACATCTCGTGCTTCAACTTCTCATGCATCATCAAGCTAGTTTTCTGATTTGTAAATGGAATTTTAAATAAAATGAAAGATAATATCAACTATAATGTGGATCAACTAAATCATATAGAAGGAAAGGTTAATCATATAAAGGATAAACTACAAAGGCATAGTGAGTATAAGGAGAATTATCATAGTTATATGGATAGATTTATTAGAGGAGATTATAGTGTTGTGCTACCTCCACATCAACATTATACCCCGTATGAGCCTACATGTGTTTAGAATGAAGGAGATGATGACGAGGATGGAGATGAGGATTAGGATTTATATTTTGTATGTGTTGTGAACTATTATGTTTTGTTGTATGTTGGACTTCTTATTTTATATGAGTTGTGAATCTTTTATTTTTGTGGTTTTTATTTAGATTTTTTTGGTATATATGATGGAAAAGGTGGTGTAATAGTTAGTGAACTACTTTAGTTTGTGTTTATGTTATTTGTGGATGTTGTTGTTTCGTGTTATGTGATGAGAATGTTTAGAGTTTTGTGGTTATAAATGTGTAAAAATTTTGTAGTGCATTTTGTTTGTTAGTGTAGAACTTATTACAGAAATTATTAGGAAGGTTTAGAACAATATTAAAATCCACTAAAAAATTTTATGCTTTAACTTTTTCAATTTACTACCATATATATTGTTGTTGTGGATTTCTATTTAAGTATTATATGAATTTGCTTTTATCACCTCCACTAATTTGGAAGTCTTTTTAATTTATTTTATATAAAATGTGAAATTTAAATTTAATCTAGTTGTTTTTACTCCTATTTTTAATTGTTATACTTGCATATTTAGGATATAAAAATTTCTGCAGGCATGATACTTATAGTTTTCAATTCCTACCCATGTATCTTTTTACTAAGCTTAAATATTTTATCATAACAAAAAATTTAAAGTTTGAGGGGGGAGATAAATCACTTTTCAAAAACTTTAAACTTTTTATTTTTAGTAAATTTTATTTTCTCTCAAATGTACTAAAAATAAAATTTAATTTTTATTGAAAATAATTATGTGTATGAAGTTATATTAGGGAATTAAATATTGGAATAAAGAAATGAGTAAGAGAATTTAGTTAAAATCTATAGTAAGGATGAAAAGTTCAACGTTAAAATATTCTTAGTAAAGAAATGATAAATATATTGTAACCATTTTTAGTAGGAAAAGTTGTATTTTTAAACAAACAGAAGGATTAGACTTTTATTTTTGAAACCTAAACTTTTTATTGAAAGAAATTTTCAAAACTTTTATTATATTTCCAAGTAAAAGATATATATCTACCTTATGATTTAAGAAAGGAATAGTGGAATTCAAAAGTATTAAAGGCCTATCCAAATATAGTAATCCTTCCCTATATAAATAAAAAGAAAAGAAAAGAAAACAAAACAAAACAAAAGAAAACAAAAGTGGAAAATAGTATGTGAAAAAGGAGGAGAAACTTAAGGATTTAAGGGCCTAATCAAAATTGGTTCCACATCTGAACTTTTTAGAGTATAAGACTTGAGAAAATCTTGAAGCTTATGAATATAATATACTCAGTATAATTATTTTTATTAAATATTTTTAAGTAAAGACTATAAAATGCCTAAACCCTATATTTTGAGAAATCTACAAGTATTTCTTAAGAAGATAGGAACTCATATTTTTCATAACCCCTTACTTAAGAAATTTCTAAACTTTAAATTGGTCTCATTTACTCAATTTTTTCTAAATTAAACTACTACATTTCTAGAACAAAATTTTAGAAAATCCTAAAGAAACTCATCCAAAAAATTTACTTATTTGAATTTTATGCGATTATGATGTTAATTAACTACAAGTAACATTTCAAGTTTGGGGGATTTTGATACAACTAAAATATGTAGTATTTTATACACATTTTTTTACCTATTTTTGATGATATTGCACTTTAATGGAATGTATTTTGTTTATTTTCTTGCAGGTATGATTAAATAGATATTTTTAACAAAATGAGTGAAAAAGGACCAAATTTAGAGCAAAAATAAAGAAAGGTGCAAAATTGCTCTGTGACAGCTAAGCGCTAGGACCCGCACTTACGCGCTAGAGCCTCACGGCTATGAACTTAGACCTCGAGCTTACGTGCCAGAAGCCCCGAGGCTAAGCACCGAAACCTTGCACTTATGCACGATAGTTAATAAAGAGGAGTTATTTAATTTTGGGAGCCTTTTGAAGAGGTGATTGAAGCATCTCTTGGTACAAACGTGGGTAACTTCCTATTGGCACCATAATTAAAATAAATTTCTCTTGAATGGATGCATCTCTTGGAGGATTCATTGAATCTGGACATAATTTGAAGAGATACAAAAGAACCTGTTGGAAATTTTAAAAAAATGACTTAAGGATCAGAAAAGGGGGTTGTTGTGTGTGTCTGTTGTTGGTTGTTGTTGGAGGGTGTGTAGTTTATTGAGTATGAGAGCTTTTAGTAACACACCACTACACTTTTCCATTTCTACTTACTTTAATATAGTTTGTATTAGGATTAAAGGTGTGATTTGGAATCCTTAGAGTTGGGCACCAATCTCTAAGGAGTATTGTAAGGAAAACCAAAGTTTTCAAAGGAAATTCAAGAGTTTGGTGGAGAGGATTTTTACATAAACCTTTATCTTTGTTATTACATTTGGTTTTCAATTAAAACTTCTTGTGTTTTCACTATAATTTTTTCTTTTCAACCAAGTTGTGATTATATTTTCTCCATGAATTCTGAGTAGTTTTCTTTATATTTTTCCTTAAAATGATGTAGTAGTAAAATAATAGAAGGATGTTGTGTGAAGTATAGGAAATCAATGTTGGAAGAAGTTGTGATGATTCAAAACATTGCACTTCATTTACTTCTTGATTTGGCCAATTAAGGTGTTAATATTTGTTGTGATAACATGTAAGAATTAGTTTGGTATTGTCTCAGTCAACAATTGGTATGAATCACATGAGATTATATGGGTGAGAATGTAATCATATGATTAAAGGCAAATAAATAGAGAGATATACTTTGATGGGTTTAGAATTAGAGGACTTTAGAGTGATAGACTAAAGCACTAATTTGACTTATTATTTTATGTTTTGTTATGTGATGTTAGCCCCCAGGTGCAAGGAGAAGAGGAAACTCTAGAGTGAGAACTTGTGTCTTTCCTACCTGACTCGTCTTCAAGATTAATAAATTTATAGATTAACCTATGTTGTTTAGAGCATCTCTAATAAGGGTAGAATATCTATTTATCACAACACATTTTAGATACTTTCCCAACCTAATTCCATGTCATGTTACTGATTCATAATAAGGAAACAACTTATTTATTTGCATTTGCTTTCATCTTACAAAAATCTAGTTAAAGTAATTGTTTACTTTCTTTTGAATTATAAAAATTATCAAAATGAATCGAACTTTCTTTCTTAGAATATTATCTTTAGTTTGATTAAGATCTTTCTTAAATAGTAAAAAGTTATTTGTCCTACTTTTTTGTTAAGAATATTTATAATTGATTTAACATTTTTTCTCGTTGGTTCCATATCTCGAGGCTTAATCAAAAAGTCTTATATTACTTGATTTCGATACATATACTTCCATATAATAACTATATTATGTGAAATCTCTTATTTACACTGGCATCAAGTTTTTGGCGTCGTTGTAAGCAAAGAAATATCATAAAAAATAAGTATAAATTCATACATAAAACATAAGCATAAATATCAAAGATTACGACTCTGGCAGAGCTGGTAATAATCTGATATATGAGAAATTCAATATTGATCGACTTATAATGTTGAATGCAGTAGTTCAGTGTAGCCCTCTCTCTTGTCACTTCCCTAAGATGATTAGTGGGGAGTAAACAAGCAGAAATAAAATAATGACATGCCTTCACTGTGGCATCCATCCTTGATGTAGAGAAATTTACTTTTCTAACACTAACAATTTTCCAAAGACCTCTTCTAGCAGTTAACGAAGATATAATCTCATCTAGCTCCTCCTCAATAGGATTGTAATTGGAATAAAAACACAGAGTATTTGTAGGTAGTTCATAAAATGAATTGATTACCTCGGGTGTAAATGCCACTGTCTTTCCTCTCACCATCACTAGATCGTCTTCAGATTCAGCGAGATTTGCATAAATCTCTCTAACTACAGAGATTACCACAACAACAGAGAAACAACAGAATCGATCCCACTATCGGTGAACAATTAGATCTTCTACTTCTCCTCCCAGATTTTTAAAACTTCGCTCAGGGATCAACTTCCTCGATTAAAGTGGTTCAAAATAACGATCCTAAGCCTTAAAACTTAAAAATTTGTTTGAATCAAATGTACCTTTCACCTTGCTTCTCTCCATTCTTGGTGACTTTCTAAAATTTGCAAATAAATTCACAATTAATTTGAAAATCAAATTGAACTCACTAGATCTAACTTCTTAAAGCCTAAACTTACTCTTTCATGTAAAATCCACCAACTTTTATCAAATTTTCACCTTGAATAGTAAAATTTCAAACTTTCCATCATAAACTCAAAATCTATTGTTAAAAGCAGAAACATTTAATAAAGTAGAAGCTCTAACATTAAGAAGATGAAATCCAACAAATTTGGCTTGATTCCAACAAGGAATCTTCACTTAGAGAGATGCTTTAGGAGTAAAAATGTGAAAGCTTTAGGAAGAAAATGATAAAATGGGGAAGAAATAGTGGTTTTCGGCACTTAAAATTGTTATAAACCGATTTTAGTGAACCGGCACTTAAGCGCGACTGTTGCGGTGCTTAGGCGCGGGGCTCTCGGGTTTGCTCGTGCTTAAGCATGGATTTTAGAGCTTAGGCGCCAGTGCAAAATTTTTGATTTTTTCAAATTTTGATTGAAATACATAACTTCCCAAGTTAAAGACCCTCACATGGTCTTAAATAAATCATAATACAAATTCCTTCCCTTTTCCTCTCTTCCTTCTAAAAAATTCTTCAACATTTCACAACTTAGATCCGATTAAAAATAAAACAAAAAATATTCACACAAACACAACACTTTCATTAACACATATTCAACAAGTAAAAACACACATCACATGTCTAATCTCATTCAAAAAATTTTTGGATGAGATACCCTCTAATACATCATATAACAAGACAAACTTAAAACAAACACGAACAAATGAACAAACTAACTAAACATAGAACTTAATTCCATTCTTCCTTAGGTGGAATATATCCTTCACCTTCAGTTGTTTCTTCCGAATCATTTGGCACAAAGTTTTGATAAAATGAATGATGATGAAGAACTCTAATAGAATCCTCTTCAATCCATTTGTTTTTCAGCTACATCGCATTGTCTACTTCTTCAATATAACTTGAATGACTGAATTGCATTTTGAGTTGCCAACCAATATGCTCTAAATGTGCATTAGTTTCATTTACCTTTTCCTCAATTGATGCCACATCAGCCTCAATATTTACAATCTTCTCTGCTATTCCTTTGATACTAACGGCTAGAAATCTATTATATAATTCTTTCACACTTTCACTAACAAACTTCTTCTTGAAGGCTTCCTCCTTTTTGTTCACTTCATTATGGTTAGAAGACATTTTTGCAATCTTAATACTTCTTAAACAACTCAAACCTCTCTTCTCTTAGACTTATGAATGGAAATTTTGAAAGGGACAAGTGACATCTTCATTTCCATGATATTTATAGACTTACTTAGAGCCAATACCCATTTATCACATTTAAAAACCACCAAATAACATTCAAAGCCACTTTCCCATGTTTAATTCTTTTGCAAAATCATTTAGGCATATTTTTATAACTTCGGTGCTTAAGTGCCAGTTTTGGGCCCTTAGGCACCAGTGCTCAGTTAAGTACGTGTCAGCTTAACGACCAAAAACTAATTCTTACACATCTAAGATATCATTCAAAACCTTAAAATTATCACCAAAAGTTCAAAAATACTACCACAATTCTCCAAATATAAACACAACAACAAAAAAACAAAAGCACACTGATAACTATGGGTTGCCTCCCGCAGAGCGCTTAGTTTTACGTCGTCAGCCTGATGTACCAAGTTCTTATTCTGTTTGACCTAACATTAAAACATTATTCACTTTAGTTTGATCCCATAAGAAATAGGGTTTCAATATATGACCATTTACTTTAAAAATTTTCAGGGTTTTAGGATTCTTAATATCCACAGCTCCATAGGGATAAAATTTTACCAAAATAAACAGGCCCATCCACTTGGACTTAAGTTTTCCTGCAAATAATCATAATCTTGCATTATAAAGAAAAACTTGTTTTCTAGCTCAAAATTTTTAGTGAGATTCTTCTGATCATGCCACTTTTTCATCTTATCTTTATAAATCTTAGAATTATCATAAGTCTCATTCCTTATAAATTCCAGCTCATTTAATTGCAATAATCTCATCTTACCCTCATCCTTTAAATTATAATTGAATACCTTAATAGCCTAATAAGCATTATGCTTAATTTCCACTAGTAAATGACAAGCTTTCTCATAAATTAACCTAAATGGTTACATTCCTATAAGAGTTTTATAAGCAGTCCTATAAGTCCACAAAGCAAAAATTATGTTTGACTAACCAATCCATTTTTGTTGGATTAATAGATTATTTTCAAAACTCTTTTGATTTCTTGATTGGAAATTTCAGCCTAACCGCTTGTCTGAGGATAATAAGCAGTAGAAATTCAACGATTTTATCAATAATTTTTGTATTAACCCATTTTTGAAATCACTTTCCCCATCACTTATGATAACTCATGGCATTGCAAATCTGCAAAATATATTCATTTTTTAGAACTTTGCAACACTTTGAGCTTCACATCGAGGTAAAGCAACAGCTTCTACCCATCTAGAGACACAGTCTACTGCTAAAAATATGTATAAATTTCTGAAAGATGGTTTAAATGATCCCATGAAATCTAATCCCTAAACTTCAAATATTTCAACTTCCAGAATATAATTGAGGGGCATCTCATTTCTTTTAGAAATATTGCCTACACATTGACACCGATCACAATTTTTAATATAAGTTAAGTCTCTAAAAATAGTAAGCCAATTAAATCTAGATTGAATGTTTTTATATGTTTTTTTATCAACACCAAAATGTCCCTGAAAATCAAAACTATGAAATTTTTGGATAATTTCAAAGTGTCTTCTAAAGGCACACATCTTCTAATAATTAAATCCTTCCCGTATTTATACCAAAAATGGGTCATCCTAAAATAAAATCTTAACTTTAGATAAAATTTTCTTCTTTTGTTGGTGTGTCAGACCAAAAATTAAATGTTACTAACAATAAAGTTCATAAGGTCTGTATACCACAGAACATGCCATTCATTATTGTTGAACAATTTTTCATCTGGAAAATGATCATTAATTTCTTCTTTAGAACAAAGTAATTTCTCAGAATTAAGCATAGACAGATGATCAATAATTTGATTATCTGCTCCCTTACTTTCTACTATTTCAAAATCAAATTCTTACAAAAGAAGAACCCATCTTATTAGTCTAGGTTTTGCATCATTCTTTTTTATTAAACTTTATAGCTGAATGATCACTATGAATCACACATTTAGTTCCAATTAAATATGATCTGAACTTTTCAAAGGCAAATACTATTGCAAATAACTCTTTCTCAGTTGCGATATAATTAATTTCAACTTCATTAAGAGTTTTACTAGTTTGAACTAAGTTTGATGTCCTAAAACAATTCTTCCTCCTACCATAAAGTGACATTTTCCCTAATTAAGAACTAAGTTTGTTTCTTCACAGCATTTAAGAACTCTTGATAAATGTTCTAAAAATGATTTAAAAAAAGTTTGAAACACTGAAAAGTCCTACATCAAAACTTCAATTCATTTTTTTATTTAATCATAAAAAATAACCATCATACATCTTTGAAATGTAGCAGAGGATTTACATAAACTAAAGGACATTCTTCTAAAAGCAAAAGTACCAAAAGTACTGGTAAACATTATTTTCTATTGATCCCGAGGAACAATTTGTATTTGGTGATAACCAGCATATCCATTCAAAAAGCAAAAGCTTTTATTGCCAACTAGTCTATCCAACATTTGATCCATAAAGAGTAATGGAAAATGATCTTTTCTTGTGGCAATGTTTAATTTTCTATAATTAATACATATTCTCCATCTTGTAACTTGTCTTGTTGGTATTAATTCATTATTTTAGTTAACAGTTCCAATAACTCCTTTTTTCTTCGGAAAACTGTGAATGAGACTAACCCATGTACTACCTGAAATAGAATAAATAATCACAATATCTAACCACATTAAAATTTCTTTCTTAACAAATTCTTTCATAATGGGATTTAATCTTCTTTGAGGATCAGCTCTGGGTTTACAGTTCTCTTCCATCAGTATTCTATGCATAAAAATTGAAGGACTGATTCCTTTAATATCAGTAACTGTCCATCCAAAGTCTTTCTTATATCTCTTTAAAATTTTTAGCAAACAAACTTCGTCTTCTGAAGTTAAATTCGAGGAAATTATAACCGAAAAAGTTGAGGAATCACCTAAAAAGGCATATTTTAAATGCTTAGGAAGTAACTTCAATTCAATTTCAAGAGGTATTTCAATTGATTGACAAAAAGATTTGTCTTTTTTTGTCATGTTCAAAACTTCAAAACTTTCTTGAACCAAATTTGAATTTTCTTCAATAAAATCATAAAGATGTTCTAATTTCTGTTCTTGTTTGTGTTCCAATTCTTTCAATTTTAAATTCTCTACATAAGTTGTTTTGAAATGACATTCACTAAGATATCTCATTGCGTCCATCCTGAATCATTCATCATATCTATCTTTTGCTGGGTATTTCATTGATTTGTAAATATTAAAAATGATCATTTGATTATTAAAACACATAGTTAATTCCTCTTTTTGTACATCTATCATTGTTTTGCCTCTTGCTAAGAATGGTCTCCCTAAAATAATAAGTATTTTCTTTATCTTCCTCCATATCTAACACAATGAAATCAGCAGGAAAGATAAATCGATCCACCTTCACTAAAACATCTTCCACAACTCCCTTAGGATATGTTGTAGAACGATCTGCTAATTTCAAGGTTACAGTTGTAGGAGATATTTTTCTTAATCCTAGTCTTTTAAATATAGATAATGGCATAAGGTTAATTCTTGCACCCAGAACACATAAAGCTTTTCCAAAAAATATGTCTCCTATCACACATGGAATTGTGAAGCTTCCAGGATCTTTAAGCTTTTTAGAATGTTTTTTCTGAATTATAGCACTGCACTCTTCACTAAGTGCAACAATCTCATTATCTTTAAATTTTCTTTTTCTGTTAAGAATAACGTTCATAAACTTCACATAGCTTAACATTTGTTCTAAATCTTTAGTAAAAGAAATGTTAATTGTAAGCTTCTTAAAGATTTCCAAAAATTTTGAAAATTCCTTAACCAACATTTGTTGACGAAGTCTTTGAGGAAATGGAGGTAGTGGCGGCTTTTCTAAATCAATCTTAAGTGGGTATATGTCTTTGAAAATCTTCTGGAGCGTCCACTTTGGATTTTTCAATTTTTTCTTTCTCTATTTCAATCTCTTTTTGAACTCTGCTTTACAACTCTCTTCCCCTTCTAAGTTGAACAGCCTTTACTTGCTCTTTATTCTAGTCTTTAGAATTAAATTTTGTATTACTAGGAAGTGTTCCTTGGGTTATGTTACTTAATTAATTTGTAATTTGTCCCAACTTATTCTCAATATTTCTTATAGCAGCTCCTTGACTTTGTAACTAAATTCTCATTTGTAACACCACTTCTTCTATAAACAACTTCTTATCCTTAAATTATGGATTATTATTGAAACCTAGAGGATAGTTAGGTCTATAATTACTATTACCTTAGTTGTTCTAGTTCCCAAATGGGTTTGTTTGGTTGCTTCCCCATTGTTGATTGGTACCACCCAAATTATTATTCTAGTTAAAATTAGGATGGTTTTTCTAACTTGGATTATAATAATTCGAATATGAGTTATTTGACCTGTTATTAATAGCATTCAAATTCTTAATTGATGTTTGAGAATCTACAATTTGGCGTAAAGAATTCTCTTCAATCATTCGATTTGGTTGAGAAAAATTCATTCCAAATTGTTCTATTTTCCTTGACCTTGTAGCAACTTAATTTGTTTACATAGCAAAAGCTTCAGAATCATGAATATTGGCTACCTTTTTAGAATGTAACCTTTCGGAAGGCAATTGAAAATTATTAGTAGTCATTTCTTCAATTAAAGCATAAGTTTCAGGAAATGGTTTAGACATCAATGAACCACCAGTAGCAGCATCGATAATAGATCTAAGAGATCCAACTAATCCATTATAAATTGTTCGAATAATTAACCAATCCGACAAAGCATGGTGTGGAAAAATTCTTAGGAGTTCTTTAAATCATTCCCAAGCTTCGTAAATAGATTCCCCTTCCAACTGACAAAAAGATGTAATATCATTTCTAAGCTTCGCAATTCTTGATGGTTGAAAATTATTAGCAAGGAATTTCTGTGCTAAATTTCCTTAAGTTTTGATAGATCCAGATGCTAAAAAATTCAACAATATCTTAACCTTATCCCTAAGTGAGAATGGAAAAAGCCTAAGCCTAACAACATCATAAAAAAACACCATCATATTTAAATGTAGCACACAATTCTAGAAAATTGGTAAGATATAAATTTGGATCTTCAGTTCGTGATCTCCAACTAAATATTAGATGTCATTTGGATACTAGCAGATTTAAGTTCAAATGAAGTAGCAACTACAATAAGATTTTGAATACTACCATGAAGTTTATCCACTATAGGGTTTGCATAATCTCTTAAAGGTCTTAATTCATGATAAATTTCAGCATTTTAATTAATTTGAGTTGGCATTTCTTGAAATTTTTGAAATTTTTGTATTTTTAATTTTAAAAATTATAGTTCGTTCTAATTCAGAGATGTAAGGCACAAATCCTTAAGAACCTGAACTTCTCATATATTATTATAACACAATAATAAAAATAAAAAAAAACACACAATAACAAATAATGTTTAAATAACACCTTCTAAATATAGAAATTTTGTTTTTCTAAAAGTTCTTTTTAATTTATCCTTTAATTTCAAATCCAAAGTATATTTTATTTTTCTTTAGATTCCCCTCCAACGGTGCCAAAAAGTTGATCCCGATTTTCTTTACTTCTAGATGAAACCTGATAAAATTTATGATTTTGGTAATCCATCTAAATCTATATTTTTGATATAAAATATTCTTTTACAACAACGCCAAAAAATTGATTCTGATGTAAAAAAATATAATAGAGATATTTTAATTTAGGAATTCTATGCAAGTATGCATATCGTTATTAAGTAATATAGGACATTCTGATTAAGTCCCGAAATATTGATCTCACGGGAGAAAAATTATTGATCTTTTAAAGATAAAAAGGTTTCTAGAACAAAAATTCTATTTAGAATATGACACTTACATAAAACAGTTTCAGATAACAGCAAACTTTAAAAATACAATTCTTTTTAGTATTTTCTTTAATTATAAGATAAAGGGAACAATTATTTTAATATAGCAAAAATTTTGTAAGATTTAAAGAAGTATAAATGAAATTATAT
Organism: Papilionanthe hookeriana x Papilionanthe teres; assembly: GCA_022702705.1. Lineage (NCBI taxonomy): Eukaryota > Viridiplantae > Streptophyta > Magnoliopsida > Asparagales > Orchidaceae > Papilionanthe > Papilionanthe hookeriana x Papilionanthe teres. The sequence goes on from CM040422.1 coordinate 14,433,022, forward strand.
TCTTCCTTATCATGAATGAGTAATAAGTAAAGGAATTCATTTGTGGAAGTAATCAAATTGTGTTGTGTCAAATATGAGCAAATTTTTTCTTTACTTTTACGAGAGATGCTATAAAGAACATTGGCTAGTCTAAACTTTGAATAATTTTAAAGTCGGGTTAGGTGGGGAAGATACTCACTTTAAAGTGCCCTCCTTTCCCAACACCGGAGGGCTAACTCTCGCATCAAAGCCTAAAACAATAAACCAAATTAGGGGCTTTAGTCTATCACCCTAAAGTCTCTAATTCTACACCCATTAAAGTATATATCCTTATTTATTTGCACAAGATTATATGAATTACTTTCTCATCCAAACAATCCCATGTGATTCCTACCTATTTTTGATTGAGATAATACCTATTAGGATCTTACATGCTCTCACAACAAATGTTAACATCATGATTGGCCAAATCAAGAAGTAAATGAAGTGCAAGGATTGAACCAACACAACTTCTTCCAACTTTAAAAATCAATACTTCCAAAATATTCATCCAAAACTTAATTACGTTTCATTTTAAGGAAAATGACAATGAAGACTTCTCGGAATGCATGGAGAAAACACAACCAAAAATAGTATTAAATGTAGAAAACATGTAGAAAACATAAGAAGTCTCAATTAAAACTAAATGAAGTACAAAGATATAAACTTATCTAAAGTTCCTCTCCACCAAACCCTTGATGTTCCTTTGAATCTCTTCCTTTCTCTTACAAGCCTCCCTTGGACTAGTCACCCAACCCAAGAGGGTTTAAATCTCTCCACACAATAGAATTTTATATAAGAATCCATACTCACCCTCTCTTTCACTAAGAAGGACTAAAGTGTGAAGAAATCCTAAGTAAAAATCCTACAAACTCTTACTTAAACTACTCTCTACAAACTCTAACTTTACTCTCTAAATGAACTCAACACAAACACCTTTTACACACTTTAAATCCTTCTTTTATATTTTCTCCAAAAGGTACCTTGGTGTCTCATCAAAATGTGTCTATATTCAATGAATCTACCCAAGAGATGCATCCTTTCAAGTGAAGATTTTGAATGTCTTTAGGCACCCTTGATTAGTTACCCACGTTTGTACTAAATGATACCTTAATCACTTATTCAAAATTCACCAAAAATTGTTTAAAATTGCAAAGTAACTGTCTCGCGCTTATGCCCAGGGTTTTGGCGCTTAGACGTGATCCTCTCTGTCTGCTGGCGCTTAGGCACCAGATCTGGGCACTTAGGCGCCCCAGTTCATTTTGGAACCTTCTTTATTTTTGCTCCATATTTGATCCTTTTTCACTCCTTGTGACATATTTGGTCCATTTAAGTGTACCTGAAAGAAAACACACAAATAACTTCCATTAAAGTGCAATATAATCAAATATATGTATAAAAATATGCATAAAATTATTATATATTGTAAGTATATCAGCGACACGTGCGCGTTTGGTACTATAAAGGATGAGTTGCATAAGTAGGAAACTAATTGATTTAGATAATTTCACAAACTTTAAAAAGGCATAACTTGTTGTAGAAAAATTATAAAAATAAAAGAAAAATACCCTCTTGCTCAGTGAACAGAGAAAAATAATGGGGGATAAAAATTAAAATTATTGAACATTTAATCTATTTTTATTTAATTAATTATTCTTTGGACTATTTTAATTCTAAATAAGTAAATCTTAATCACCATGGCTTGAAACTTTGGGGGTTGATTCCTCATGCAAATAAGGATACTCTCTGATTTTTCCAAGGTCAGAGGACATCTTAAGCCTGAGATCCCTAATATTCAAGTTAAATCCCCATGTTTTAATTTAAAATTATAATAATTAAAATATAAATCAGAAAAATACAATTTTTGTTTTGGTAGGTTCACTGTGGTCAAAGGACCCTAGGAAAAGTTTTAAATGGATTTAACTAATTAATAATCACACTGATTGTAATTAACTAATTAAAATCCTTAAAAAATTAATTACATTAAAGATAAATAAAAATATGATAAAGATCATTCCACACTGTAAATAGTAATCACGTTAACCTCGCAAAAAAATTTAGAGTCAATTGGAATTGATTTAATCACTAAAATGGATTTTTTAAGTAAAATAACATTTTTGGCACTAAAATAATTATAATAATTAAAATATAATTATGAAAATTATAAAAATGATTTTGAGAGTTCCTAGTGACCAGTGCATCAGTGGGACTTAAAAAGAATAAAATTAGAGTTAAAATAAATGTTTCTTTATTGAGCTACTTTTCAATATTTAAATATAAAAAAATAGTTAAAAATCATAAAAATCACATACTTATAATAATACAACAAAATGTCACATTTGGTTCCCTAGTTACTTGGGAATAATTAAAATATTTTTCTTAATTTTCTAAATAAAGTTATGAATTTTTATAGGCTAAAAAAATGTGTTTTCCTTAATTTTAAAATAAAATAATTGTAATAAATAAAATAAAAGTATAAAAATGTAAAATCTTCTTCTTTGTGTTATATGAAGTTAGGGAGATTTATAAAAAGTGTAAATCCTAATTTTCCACTTAAATAATATTTTATATTTAATTAATGCTCAAAATGTAAAAAAATTATAATTATTAAATAAAAGTCAAAAAATCATGAAACATTCCCTATGTGGTCCTCTAAACTAAGTGATGCTCCAATAATTTTCCTAAGGATAGATGATTTGCTTTTGTTAAGTTAATGATTAACTTTGAAAACACCTATTTTACATTAAAATAATTATAAAAATAAAATAAAAATTAGAAAAATCACATTTTCTCCTTTGATATTTTAGTTAACCCATGAGTGGGGTAACATAAAAATTTCAATGTCATTTCAGTTGAATATAATGGATTATAAAGTGATAGGCCTTGAAGGGGCAAAATGGAAATTATGGAATTTAAGCTTTAAATTCGTATTTAGGCTTAATCAAGTGTTAAATAAGTAATAAGCGATTTTAATTAACTTTGTTAGATGATTTAAACATAAGGGTTTAAAACATAGAAACCAATCTCACCTCATTCCACATCAAGGGAATAACTGTAATTTCCCATAATTATCATGACTTTGCAAGTTAATTAAACTAAATGATTCTACGATGAGAGGTTTGATTTTGGAAGATAATAACTCACTAATTTGAGATCCCTAGTTATTGGTTTGATGATAATACAATTATGGATAAACATTTAACTGAACATTCCTAAATTTACAAATTTAACCATAATCCTTAAGGGCTTAGTAGTGAGCTAGGCTTAATTCAAAATTTTTATTAATGAGGTTTATAAAAGAAAACATAATTAATTAATAATATTGTGAAAACATTACTAGCCCAACATTATATAATTGGCTAAATTCCTTATCAATTCAATTTATCCTTAAAGGGTCTTCACTCACATAATTTATAAAATGAAATATGAAGTGATAGTTACCCCGATCATGGGATGATTAAAACATTAAATTTTACTGAGCATAGGATTAAAATACACTCACTAAACCTTATTTTGTAATGGATAAATGATTTAGCAACATAATAAGTTAGGAAGAACTCGGGACCTTTCAAAAAATTTTAACAATTGTTAGGGTGGGTTCATACCTCGAACACTATTATGGTCTTTTGGATAACATGGAGGACAACTGAACTTATTATGCTTTGCTCAAGGAGATCATCCTATGAATAAGAGCCCACCAAGTTATGCACACTTTCAACCAGTTTTGCTTGCTTTCCTTCCATGCAATATATTTTAACTCCTCGCAAGATTATATATATATATATATATATATATATATATATATATATATATATATATATATATATATATATACTGCTAATACTGACATTTTAGTTGGAGTGCAAAAAGTGGACTGGTACGCTTTTATAGTTTATTTACAATACTTATCTTTACTTCATTTTACATTCAAGTACTTTTTATTTTCTACAAAATATACCACTTTGTATGTTAAACAAAAACCAAAACCAAAACAAAAAAAAAATCATAATAACAACAAAACAAAATAAAGACAATTGCAACTAAATTAATACGTCTCTCTGGATGATCAGGAATCCCTTGGATGAGACAAACTATGACTTATAATGAGATTTCCCCCAGTCTGGATAAACTTATTAAATTCATTCATTTGAGTTTGGTAAATTCATTTAGAATAAGTGAATCTGAAAAAAATAGTGGTGCTGGAATGAGGACTGTGGGATCCTAACTAGTATCTCTCTATTCAACTTAAACTTCCTCCCTTTATAAGAAACTTAAATAATTATGGCTATAACATTGAACTTGACAACTACACGAAAACATGAACTCTAAACCCGATAATTCTCTCAACCTCCTCAATTTGACACCTCTATGCAACGAGGAACTTGGAGCAAACACCGTGGGTAGCACGATGTGGCATGCAAAAGAACATCTTCAAGAAACAAATAGGTCTACAACAGTAAACTTTCTTAGAAATAAACAACATGCCATAGAACTTCGAGGTAGTTCATCTAGCACGATATAATCCCTTACTTTATCTTCTAGACTTTTGCATACCGTGCAATATAACCCCTAACTCATCTTAAGACATCGAGGTTGTCGTTCGGTACAACATAAATTCTTCTATCTTTCAGGCTATCTGCATTATCTGTACTATACAAATGTAAGCCTTAAATAATAAAAATTGGAAATATGAAATATTAAATATCTCTTCTAAATTGAAGCCAAACCATATGTAGTCTGGGAAGTCACTGAGGTTTTTCTTAGGAGCTGTGACATCTCCTAGCTTTCTTCCTTTGGATTCTAAAAACAACTGTTCCAAATTTGCACCTTTTCCATTTGAATTTCCTATTATCAAACCATGAAAAATCCTACCCTTTGAATTCATGAAGGCATTATTTCCTTATCTATTTTAAGAGTTTTCATAAGTGAATACAGTCATTTAAGATGTAATTAACTATAGAGGCTTGCCGTTATAGGGAACTTTAAGAACCTAAGTAATATAAACCCTATTTAATTTTCCATATTAAATAAGAAAACTTATCATTCAACACAAATGGTTTGCAGACTAAACGAATGTCATAGATTCCTTGGTTTATTTAAATGAGCCTCTTTACCAAGTAGTGTGTCTATTTCTTTAGGATGAATGCATAGCGTGTAACGTTGTGCTTGTTTATTTAAGCTATTGTATATATGAGATCGGTTTGATTCCATATTTTCAAATTAAAATAATATTTTATAAAACCATATATATTATATTAGATTAAATTAAACCAACAAAATTTAAATTTTTGAGAATCTTATATTATAGTATATATCCATGAGTAATTATCATAGTGAAGTTTGGTTTTATACGTCAGAAATTAGCCAAAAACTAAAGCTGAGGATAGAAAGGTACAAAGCCTCACATTCCTTATTATTGGAAAATAAAAAAGAAAATTTTGACATAGCAAGACACTGGTGAAGGAGTTTAATGGCTTGACTATGACTGATAGGATTAATTTTTGGGTGATGTGAACAATTCAAATGTGTTGGTTATTTGGCTTTCTAGTGCACTGTTTGAAGATGAGTGCATTGAGGTCTGATTAGTAGAGGATGAATCAATGGAGGAAGAGTATATATTAAAATGATTAGATGGGGTTAGTTAGGTAGATGTAGAGGGAAGTTAACATTTTCATTGGTAGGAAGAGATGAGAGATTATGCTGACATGTAGGAAGTACAATGAAAGGAGGCATGTGGGAAAGAGTATAAGATGCATTATTAGAAGAAATAGAAAGGGGGAAAGAGAGTGGTGGATTTGTATAGAGATTTATTTATTCAAAGAAAACATGCTAAATGATAATGAGCTTTTAATTTGTAGTATTGCAACATTTTGCACCCTTTTTGTTTAGCGAAATAGCCAAGAGAATATATGATGAAGCTCTTAGAGATAGTTTTTTAGTATTCGACTGTGTTGCCATGGAAATTAATGTTCTAATAATTCTATGTCAATAATAGTATAGAGAAAATTGATGAAGTATTTTAAATGGTTCTTATGTATTTGTATTACAAGTAAAAATTTATTACTTAGATATATATGTGCTAGTTCAACATCAGTCTGTTAGTGGTAAGAAAGGTGAGAAACAAGAAGAATAGTCCTAGTTCTCTCAATACTGTGGTGATGTCTCCTATAAGCCATACCATTTTGTTTTGGTTGGTATGGAAAACGAGTTGAAGGTAAATTCCATTAGTAATAAGTTGAGTGTTAAATACATGTGACTTTAATTACCCTCCAACATCCATTCTACTTGTCTTATTTTTTGATTAAATTAATTTTTAGCTATTTTCAATAGTTCAAGGAATTTAAATTGTGTCGAATTTTATTTTTCACTTGGAACAAAAAAGAGTATTGTGAGAAGTCATGGATAGAGAAAATGTAATACTTTTTACCATAGATGGACATAGTCAGAGTTTAACACAATAATTTAGTATGAAGTAATTAAAAAATTGTCACACTACAAATTAAAAATGTCAATAAATAAAAAAATGAGTCTTAGAATACAAATAAGTAGTATAGAAAGTATCAGGATGATGAATGTTGAGAGATTCATCGAGCATTGTGATTTTCTTAAGAACATCTAGATGAGGATGACCTAGAAATTGGCCAGTTGGTTGAAAAGTGCATTCAAGCATGGAGAGTTACAACTTTTAAGAATTACAAAATTCATAGTTTAATCCTTAATGTTATACCCTAAAGAGTCAAATTAAATTAAGTAGTTATTGTCAATTGGTAAGTTATGTACTTATAACAGGTTATGAGACAAATCAGAGATGTTATTGTTTGCTTCAGTTTTTTATGTCAAATGTGTGGGATTTCCACTTAAGCACATCCGACTCATACTTCACGAAGATAATTTACTCGTAACTCAAGAAATTCATTTCATACCTTTTGATGTGTGTTGAGGCACACACAACCAAGGCCATTCTAATAGACTTTGGCTTCAGTAGGGCTAGCAGGTTTCATTCAACGTGTCATGTGTGAAGTTGACTCAATTACGCATGTCCACTATTCGGATAACCTCGGATGCCAAAAGAGTCCACGCGAGTGTGTCCAGGGCATTGATATTAGCTGGGGAGGGCGTCCATGTCGCTACTGTATCAGAATCAGGCTAAAAATGTACAAATTATCATTTTTGGGATCGTCAGAATGTCACATGAATAACTCTAAATAACAAAATGAATCATGCGATAAGTTTGGGACATCGATTTTACTTGGGAAGAAAGTTCATTTTGCTACAGCTTCGCGATTGGGCTAAAAATGTGTAAATTATCATATTTAACACGATTGTGGAAAATTTTTTTCAAACAACATTGGATGACAAAATGGACAGCGTGAATGCTTTTAGAAAATCAATTTTACCTAGGATGGACAGTCATTTAAAAATGATGGTGGGTGTAGGTCCGGAATAACATTGTGAAAACAGAGGATTTAAATATAAAAATATTTATTATTATTATTATATTAAAATAAAAAAAGCCTTCAAAATAACTCACGCACTCCTCCCTCATTGGCCATTTCATTGTTGTGTTCCTGTTCTGCAAGGTACATTAGCGCATGGACTAGACACCAGTTGCTCGATACATGAGCTCTTCTTTAATATAAAGAGAACTTGTCAGTAATCATCACGGTGGTGAGATTTCTTTATCTCTTAGCTGTCCCTAGGTTTAGTTTGATCTAGGTGTGTGGGATCAATCATCCACGTGGGGTGGAGATGCTAGATGACATTGTGGACCTCACCTTTGGTTGAGGTCTACTCTTTCTTTAGAATAGTCTAGGGTCTGGCCATAGGACTTTCCTGGTGACCATCTTAGAGGACTAGTCATGGAACCCTCACCCCATAGAAATTCAAAACACTTCTTTGCTTAACTTGGAGTTTTTAAATGCTTGAAGTCTAACCTCCAAGTATTTAGGAGGAAGAGACCAAGCATTATGAAGCTAAAGAGAAGTCCCCTATAGGATGGTCAAGACTTAGGACTTACCATGTGTGGTCTCGGGGAGGCTCACACACATACTTACACATTGCAGTCTCACACACTACTTAACAACCCTAAACCAAACTTCTCCACAGTTGATCCCCTACTCCTTCGAAAACTCAAATGGGTAGTTTCCCCAAGCTCTTAGCCCCCAGGGTAGGGCTTGATTAGTACCAGCACATGAAGGATCAAAATGGGGATTCCCTTGGTTCATGGCTCAAATGGGTTATCAGTCCCTTTCAAACTAAATTTTACTAAAAACCCCATCTTTTGACCCCTTTGCCTCTAAACTCTACCAAATGACCAAGTTACCCCCAAAAGTCCTAATTTTGCCCAAAATTCCTAAAATCAATGAAAATTACCAAACTATCCCAAAAATCATCCTAAAACATTCCTCACCACTCAAAATACCCAAGATACCTCAAATTTACCAAAATTCTCAAAATATCTCCAAAATACCCAAAATTACTAAAATGCCACTCCTAGATACCTCAAATTTACCAGAAACTCCAAAAATTTCAAAAATTTCCAAATATTCCCAAAACCCTCCAAATATTCCCTATTTCAATTTAAACCACTTTGTTTGACCCAATTTGGTCAAATTTAACCAATTTGACAAAAAACCTGAAATTGCCCATTAAGGCCCAAAATGCCCAAATAACCCAAAATGTCCTCTAAATTGACTTCAATCTTCTTCAACTCCAATTCCAATTTTTAATTCACACTGCCTAATCGTATCCCAAACAAAATTGAAGCCCAATTTCACCTACATTTGAACCCAATTTCAACCCAAACAAAAAAGCCCCAATTTTGATCATATGACCAAATTTCCCTAAATTAAACCTAATGTCAATCACTTTCCTCCAATTTGAGCCCAAACCTCACATAAGTCCAACAAAATTCAAATTTTGCAAAATTTTGCCTAAAGGTGTCTCATGCCCAAAATCCCTCAAATTGAATGACCCATCCCAAAATTTCCACCCAATTAATATCAAGAACTATTCCTAACATCCCAATAGACCATTTGAAACCATCATTTGGCCTTTGAACCCTATAGCCTAACCTAAACCCAAGCTAACTCAACATGCCAAAAATTGACCAAACACCCAAATAAAACCAAATCAATCCACAAAACTAATTTAAAACCACCCAAATCTTCTTCTAAACTCGTTATAACAATCATACACACCAATTTGAGCAATAAATTAATCTCAACCCAAGCTCAAATCTAATCTAACCAGCTTGAACCCAAATGTGCCAAATTGAACCCATGATCCAATGTGAGCAAATCTAACCAAATCTGGCCAAACTAAGTCCACCACAGCCTCCAAGTGAGCCCTAGGAACCACCCTAGACCCACCCAGCCCACTCTACTTAGACCATGGACCAAGGGTCCTCTAAATTAGGGGATTTCTTTCCTAAAGTGTTTAAACCATAGCGATCTTTAGCAAAAATGATGACCCACTTTATTACTCACCATGATGGCCTGACCTCTAGCTCACCTAACTTCTCGCAACCTCCTCTGGCCTGGCAAGCAGGCCTACTCACCTGAGGAGCCCAAACCAAGAGCCACTCAAGCTAATTTGAACCTAGACTCACCCACTGAGCTGTCCAACCTTGATTGCTCAATGGAACTGATTTGCCTTCCACCAAGGAGGCCAAATGTACCCACATTGGCCCCCTGAGCTCAGCCTAATGGCCATGGCTATAAAAACATCTCTCACGGCTAATGTGTGTTGCATAAAGTTTCTTAACGGAACTCTGTCAAATTGCTCCCACATCTTCCATGAGACCTCCTATGTGTAATACCACTGTCTTCAGCCACCCATCCCCACTATCCAGAGCTAATTTCCTCACTCAAAATTCCAGCCAAAACCAGGACACATTCCATTACAGCTTTATACTGAATGAAAATCAAATTAATTGTGCCCACACCTTCACAGCACTATAAGATGATGTTCTCCCATCAAAGCCCCATAATAGAGAGCCTCTATACCAAACTTTGATCAACACCTGAAATCAGGTCTGGACGAACATGGGTCCAGACATTTCACCAAGGTAAATGGCTTCATTTGGAGGTTTGTTAGGACCAATTGAAGCTGCTACAACCATCTGATTGAGGCCTCCCCACTCAGATAAAGGTATTAAACCTCACCTTCCTCCCGAGCTATTCTTTGTCCCCCATACATGTGTATTGTATTTCATACTATATAAGCCATATAGATAGGTTTGCCTTGCTTAGATGAAGCTCTAGGATCAAATCACATGCGATTTGGTTGAGTCTAGCTCGAGTTCTTAAGGCTAGAAGGTGGACAACTCTCAGGATGAACCAGGTGAAGACAATGACAAACAGTTCTTGGATCGTGCGTGTTTTGCTTGAACTGTCAGGATGGAGTCAGACGGGAGCATGGAGCATAAAGCGCGGGCCACGTGGCACTGAGTTAAAAGGCGAGCCCAATCGGGAGGAGACATGTGTGACTTCCGAGCTGCCGAGGATGTATTCAGCGCCACGTCACTTAAGTGGAAAAATATGGATTAAATAATTTATTTAAACCATTATACATTAGAAAATTCATAACTTGGTGTAGACACATCATAAAAATAAAATAAATATATGATCCCTGAATATTCATCCTCACATTTTAGATATGAAATTATACTTTAATTATTTATAACATGGGATACTATGTAAGTATAAGTATCATTTATCAAGTAATATAGGACTTTTTGATTAAGCCTCAAAATATCGAACTCACAGGGAAATGTCTAAAATTTTAAAGAAATAAGAAAAATAACTTTTTACTTTTTAAAATGATTTTGTAAAGTATGTTTTAAGATATATAGTATTTTAAATTTTTTTTGGTATTTTCTGAATAAAAAGTAATGCAAACAACTAAAGTTAACACAACTATAAAATAGTATGAAAGCAAAGGATAATAAAATATCTTTTTCCTCTTTCAATGAATCAGTAATAATTATGGAAGTATCTAAAATGTATTGTGTCAAATAGAAGCAATTATATTCTTTACCCTCACTTGCTTCTATAAAGAACATTGGTTAATTTGAAGTTTTGAAATAATGTTGATGGGTTAGGCAGGGAAGATAGTAGCTCTCACTCTAGAGTTCCCTTGATTCCCTTCACCCGGGGGCTAACATTACATAACAAAATTTAAAACATCAAACCAAATTAGGGGGCTTGAGCCTGTCACTCCAAAGTCCTCTAATATTACTCCCCATTAAAAACATATCTTCCCATTTATTTGCACCCACCCATATGGACTACAATTCTCACCCATACAATTGCATGTGATTCTTTCCAATTGTTGATTGAGACAATACCACATTGGTTATTACTTGTTCGCACAACAAATTTTAACATCTTAGTTGGGCAAATCAAGAGGTAAATGAAGTTCAAGGTAGTGAATCATCACAACTTCTCCCAACATTGAAATCCTATACTTCACATAACTTCCTTCCATAATTTAATTACTTCATTATTTAAAAGGAAAAAGATAAAGAAAACTACTCAGAACTCATGGAGAAAACAAAATCAAAACTTAATTTAAAAGTAGATATCATAGTGAAAACACAACAAGTCTTACTTTAAAACTAAATTTAGAAAAAATTTAAATACTTATGTGAAAATCCACTCCACAAGAATCTTGAAGTTCCTTTGCAACTTTGCTTTCTCTTTACAATAAACAATAGAGGTTGGCGCCCAACTTCGTTGACTCCAAATCTCTATTCTACTCTTAATAAAAACTAGATATAATTAATAATAAAAGTGGATGAAGTGGAAATGTGTGCTCTCAATAACTCTCTAACATAAACTTGACCCTTAACACTAATCACACCATCCAAAATCAACCCTTTTTCTGATCTTCAAGTCTTCTTTTTAAAATTTTTTAAAAGGTGTCTTGGTGTCTCCTCAATATATGTCCAAATTTAATGTATCCACTAAAAATGCATCCATCCGTTCAAATCTGTTACCAAAAAGAAGTTAAGAAAGTTTAAACCAAAAGTTGCTTTAATCACCCCTTGAAAATGACACAAAATTTGAGTTACTTTCTTTTTTATAACTGTGGCGCCTATGCGCCAAGGGTCCGACGGTTAGGAGCCAGATGCCAAAACTTTTCATTCTTCAAATTTTACTCCAAATTTGATCCTCTTTTGCTACTTTCATCATAGTCAGTCATTTTAATCATACCTACAACAAAAACACAAATATAACTTCCATTAAAGTGCAATATCATCAAAAATAGGTATAAAAATGTATTTAAAAATATTATATATTTTAGGTGTATCAAAATCCCTCAAGCTTAAAATGTTACTTGTCCTTAAGTGACACTTAATCACATAGAAAATCTTAACATGCAAATTATGTAAATGAGTTTCTTTAGGAAGGTTTCAAAATTTGTTTTAGAAATGAAATAATCCAATTTTGAAAAAAATTTAGTAAATGAGACCAACTTAAAGTTTAGAATGTTCTTACGTAAAGGATAATGAAAAATATAAGTTCCTATTTAATTCAGAAATACTTGTAGAATTTTCAAGATATAGGATTCAAGAATTTCATCTTCCTCACTTAAAAATTTTCATTGGGAAATAATTTTACTAACTATATTTTAACCTTAAGCTTAAAATTTTCTCAAAACTTATATTTAAACTTTAGGTATGGAACAAATTTTTTATTAGGCCCTTAAATCCTCAAGTTTCTCAATCCTTTTTATATACTAATTTTCTCTCTTTTTCTTTTTCTTTTTCTTTTTCTTTTTTCTTTTTTCTTATTTTGTTTTTGTTTTTGTTTTTGTTTTTGTTTTTTTCTTTTTTTTCTTTTAAGGCAAGGATTACTGTATCTCGATAGGCCTTTAATGATTTTGAATTCCTCCCATTCCTTTACAACAAACGTCTGATATATATCATTCACTTAAAAATCATAATAATAGTGATGAAAATTATTTCCCAATAAAAGAAATAAAAGCTTTGAAAAAAAGTCAAATCATCTATTTATCAAAAAATACAACACTTCTTACTAAAGATAGTTTAACTATATTTAATATTTCTTTACTAAGAAAATTTTAACATTATATTCATCATTATTACTATAAATTTTATGTAAATTTTCTTACTCATTTCCATATTAAAAAATTTGTTTCCCTAATATAACTTCATATACATAATTATTTTCAAATTAAAATCAAATTTTATTTAAATTTTCTTGAAAACAAATTAAATTTTAGTTTTTTGAAAATTTGTTTTTAAATTTTCCCCCAAACTTTAGATTTTTATTTAGGATTAAAAATTTAAACGTAAGAAATGATATATGGGTAGGAATTTAAAAAAAAACTAGAATAACATGTTTGCAAGAACTTTCATATCTTAAATATGCATGTATAACTGTTTAAAAAGAAGGAGTAAACAGCAGATCAAATTAAGTTTTTCAGTTTTTTATAAAATAGAAATTTCAAATATTTATAGGACTTCTACAATAGTGGAGGTTTTCAAAGAAAATACACACCAACTTAACATAACACAAATCACAATACACTAAAAAATAAATGGTAGAAAATTTTGAGAAGTTTAAACATGCTATATAAATGGTGGTTTCTAATAGTGTTCTAAATTTTTCTAATATTTATAGGAATTAAATTAGACACTACTAAAAACGTAAATACTTGAAACACATAAAAACATTTACTACCACATACACATCATATATTACATCATAAAACATCAATCCAACACATAAACATCTGGAAGTGCATAATAGAAATAGTTCAACTATAATCTATGCAATATCAAAGTCCTTAGCAGAATACATCACATCACATAGAAGAACATTAAATAAAAGTATCACAACACATAAGAAAATCACATAGCAACATCACGAACTCAACACAACAATCCTAATCATCATCCTCATCATCATCATCTAATGTTGGTTTATAAGGAATGGGAGTGAATGTTGTTGTCTCAGTTCTCTCTTCTTCTTCAATTATTTCATTTTCTAAGACAAAATATGTCTTTTTAGAAATTTATGCGAGTACTGCAAACTCGAACTCATTGCCTTCCTCCATCGGTTTTATTTTTTGTATTTCTTTTTCTTTAAGTTTCTTGAGTCATTAATTGCGATTTCTTCTCTGAGCTCTAGTCATTCTTGAGGTTAGTTTCTTCACTCCGCTAGCAGATGCCGTTTCATTTATTACTGACATCAATTTTCATTAACTTTTTCTATCTCAATAGTTTGTTGACGAAACATGAACTCTAATACAGGAGGTTTTCCTTTTGCCTCTTCTTTATTGGCAATGGATAACAAGGGTCCATCATAGAGTAATTCAACTTGAGAAAGATCAAAGTCAAAATGGATTTTAGATCCTCTGTTAATACATCATCAGTCCAAAGCCAGACAGACATCACTTCAGAATGTAAAAAGAAGTTTGTTGTTAGACATTTTCCATCAAAACAACAGGATAATGTAGTATATTAGACTCTTTTATATATTAAGGAACCATTCTTATAAGAACTTGCTTAATGACCAGAAAGGATATCACAAAACACAAAACTCAAGGTTATCACAACTGTTGGAAGAAGTTGTGATGATTCAAAACCTTGCACTTCATTTACTTCTTAATTTGGCCAATTAAGACGTTAATATTTGTTGTGAGAATATGTAAGAACTTGTATGGTATTATCTCATTCAATAGTTGGTAAGAATCACACAAGATTATGTGTGTGAGAATGTAATCCATATGATTAAGTGCAAATAAATAGGGAGATATACTTTGATGGGTGTAGAATTAGAGGACTATAGAGTGATAGGATAAAGCCCCCAATTCGATTTATTATTTTATGTTTTGATACATGATGTTAGCCCCCAAGTACAGGGAGAAGAGGAAACTCCGGAGTGAGAGCTAGTATCTTTCCTGCCTAGCCCGTCTTCAAGATTAATAAAATAATAGATTAACCTATGTTCTTTATAGAATCTTTAGTAAGAGTAAGGAATATAATTACTTATATTTGACACAACACATTTTAGATACTTCCACAACAGAATACCATGTGTTGTTACTCATTCATAATAAGGAAAGAGATATTTTATTTGCATTTGCTTTCATCTTACAAAAATCTAGTTAAAGTAGTTTTTTGCTTTCATTTCAAATTAAAAATTATCAAAAAAGAATCGAACTTTCTTTCCAAGAATATTATCTTTAGTTTGAGTAAGATCTTTCTTAAAAAGTAAAAAGTTATTTCTCTGATTTCTTCGTTAAGAATATTTAACTTTTATTTAACATTTTTCCCCGTGGGTTTGATATCTCGTGGCATAATCAGAAATTCCTACATTACATGATAACGATACGTAGTAGAGTCCCATTTTATAATAATATCAATTTAATATCTTATTTGCATTGGCATCAAGTTTTTGGCATCGTTGTAAAGAAAGAGATATCATTAAAAAGATGTATAAATTCATACATAAAACTTAAGCATAAATATCAGGGATCAATTTTTAGCGTTGTTAACGGGGATGAAAATAGTTAAAAATATTTGAAGAGAACATTCTGAAAACTAATTTTTACTTTTTAAAGTCTTATTTAAACTTGTTAAATTTATTTTAGGAAATTATTGTTGTGATTTTTTTTATATAAGTTATTGTTTTTATTGTGATTTTTAATAGTGTATGCGTATTTCAGGCTTTGAAGATCTTATTCCTTACAATTCTGGATTAGAAATAACTATTAAAGAAATCTAAAAAAGACAAAAATATTCAAGAAATGACAAATCAAAATGCTGAAATCCATTAAGAATTTAAACCTTTAAGAGATTATGCTAACCCTACAGTAGATGAATTTCATGGTAGTATTGAAAATCCTCTTTTAACATCTAATTCATTTGAACTTAAACCTACTATAATCCAGATGGTATCTAATAATCAGTTTGGGGAGCACCAACTGAGGATCTAAATTTACATATTGCCAATTTTCTATAATTGTGTGCTACATTTAAATATGATGGTGTTTCAGATGATGTTATTAGATTTAGGGTTTTGTCATTCTCATTGAGGGATAAAGCTAAGATGTGGTAAGATTTGTTAGCACCTGGCTCTATCAGAACTTGGGGTGATTTAGCATAAAAGTTTCTTTCTAATTATTTTCCACCATCTAAGGCTGCAAAGCTTAGAAATGATATTACATCTTTTTGTAAGTTTGAAGGGGAATCTATTTATGAAGCATGGGAAAATTTTAAAGATCTCCTGAGAAAGTGTCCACATCATTCGATACCAGATTAGTTAATAATTCAAACTTTTTATAATGGATTAGTAGGATCTCTTAGATCTATTATCAATGTTACTACTGGTAGTTCATTGATGCCTTGTTGACCTCATTTTTGATGAGGTCTTCTCTTCTTCTTTTTAGTACTTAGGATCTAGCCTTAGGCTTTTCCTTTGACTATCCTAGAGGATTATAATTGGGACCCACCACCTAGAAATTCAAACCACTTCTTAACTCCTTGCAAACTCCACAAACTTGATTGTAAACCCCTAATCACCTAGAGGGTTGAAATCAAATGTGGAAGTTTAAAGGATGAGTTCCTATAGGACTCTTTGGCCTTAAGACTGCCCTGGGTGGCCTGGTCTGGTGAAGGGCTGACTTACACAAACACTACACTTATACACTACACTTTCACACACCTCCTAAAACCACACCCATACCCAACTTGACCTCCTGACTTATGAAGGTGATTCACATGGATGGTCCTTAACCCCTAAGCCCTTGGCTAAGAGGGTTAGGAACAACATAGTGAATGCCTCAAATGAGTCCCTTCATGGCTCATGTGGGCTTGATATGGCTTCATGGCTCAACCAAAATGATTTCATTCCACTTACATTTACCCGATCTTTAATTTTCCAAATTTTCGATTTCGACCCCGGGACCCCGCAGCCGCCTAACTTACCCAAAACTCTTGAAATTACCCAAATTTTCCAAAAATCTCCGAATCACCCAAAATTCTTCAAAACCAATCCCAAACATTTCCACATGACTCAAATTGATAATCCATAGCCAAATATACCAAAAATTCCAAAAATACCCCAATACCCTCCAAATTACCAAAATGCCCCTCTTGACCTAAAAATCCAAAAATTCCAGAAAATCCCAAATATTTCCAAATTCATTTTGTTCAACTACACCATGGGCCAATTTTGTCAATTTACCCCACTTTTGTCAAAATCCGCAATTTGACCCATTTTAACCCAAAGTGAATCCAATGTCAAACCAAACCTACCCAATTAACCTAAATTCTGGTCCAATTCAATTCTAAACTTCAATTCAACATCCCCAACACCAATCTAGACCAAATCCAAGCCCAATTTGATTGGCATTTGAATCCAATTTCACTTTTGACCTTAAAGCCCAATTTGGACCCATGACCCAAACTTAGCCCAAACCAAACCAATTCAACTCGAATTAACCCCAAATCTTTTCTAAACCTTCCCTAACATCCCCACAAACAAAACACTAACATAATTTTCCCAAAATTTGGAACCAAACACCACTCAAATTCAACCCAAAACCAAAAAGCCCAATTTTGAACTAAACCCAAACTTAACCCAAATAGACCCAAACACCAAAATCCAACCCCAACAAAAGTTGAAACCTCTTTGAAACACTCCCATAAACATTTCCCAACATTAATTTTACATCAATTTCAACCCTATCCCAACATTGGCCCAAATTTGCCCAATTTGACCTACATTGGCCCATGTATAAAATGAATGTTGACCTCATTTTTGATGAGGTCTTCTCTCCTTCTTTTTAGTACTTAGGATCTAGCCTTAGGCTTTTCCTTTGACTATCCTAGAGGATTAGAATCGGGACCCACCACTTAGAAATTCAAACCACTTCTTAACTCCCAGCAAACTCCACTAACTTGATTGTAGACCCCTAATCACCTAGAGGGTTGAAATCAAATGTGGAAGTTTAAAGAATGTAATCCTATAGGACTCTTTGGCCTTAGGACCGCCACTGGTGGCTCAGTGCAGTGAAGGGCCCGACCTACACACACACTATACTTATACACTACATTTTCACACACCTCCTAAAACCACACCTATACCCAACTTGACCTCCTGACTCATGAAGGTGATTCACATGGATGGTCCTTAACCCCTAAGTCCTTGGCTAAGAGGGTTAGGAACAACATAGTGAATGCCTCAAATGAGTCCTCTCATGGCTCATATAGGCTTAACATGGCTTCATGGCTCAACCAAAATGATTTCATTCCACTTACATTTACCCAATCTTCAATTTTCCAAATTTTTAATTTTTGACCCAGGGACCCTACACCCGCTTAACTTTACCCAAAACCCTTGAAATTACCCAAATTTTTCAAAATTCTCCAAAATCACCCAAATTCCTCAAAACTAATCCCAAACATTCCCATATCACTCAAATTGATCATTCATAGCCAAAAATACCAAAAATTCCAAAAATACCTCCCAATACCTCCAAATACCCAAAATGCCCCTCTTAGCCAAAAAAAAATCCAAAAAATCAGAAAATTCTCAGAAAATTCTAGAAAATCCCAAATATTCCCAATTTAATTTTGTTCAACTACACCATGGGACAATTTTGTCAATTTAGCCCACTTTTGTCAAAATCCCTAATTTGACCCATTTTAACCCAAAGTGAACCCAATGTCAAACCAAACCTACCCAATTGACCCAAATTCTGGTCCAATTCAATTCTAAACTTCAATTCAACACCCCAACACCAATCTAGACCAAATCCAAGCCTAATTTGATTGACATTTGAATCCAATTTCACTTTTGACCTTAAAGCCGATTTGGACCCATGACCCAAACTTAGCTCAAACTCACCCAATTCAACTCCAATTAACCCCAAATCTTTTCTAAACCTTCCTTAACATCCCCACAAGTAAAACACTAACATGATTTGCCCAAAATTTAGACCCAAACCCCACTCAAATTCAACCCAAAGCTAAAAGACCCAATTTTGACCTAAACCCAAACCTAACCCAAATAAGCTCAAACCCCAAAATCAAAACCCAACCAAAGCCAAAACCTCTTTGAAACATTCCCATAAACATTCCCAACATTAATTTTACATCAATTTCAACCTTAGCCCAACATTGGCCCAAGTTAGTCCAATTTGACCTACAATGGCCCATTTACCAAAGAGGTCCAAATTCAACCCAATTCAAACCCAAATCATTCCAAACTCATTTAAAATCATTCATGACATACCCCTAAACCAAACCCAACAATTATTTGGCCCAAGCCTTTACCAAACTTTCATCCTAAAATCCATTTTAAAATCCAAAAGACCACTTCCCTAAACCATTTTAAAAGCCCATCTTCACTAAATTTTAAAGGCCCAAAATTCATACAAAGCCCATATGACACTCTTCTTCATCATGACTTCAATTAAAACCATTCCTAAAGTTTGAATCAAATATAAATTTATTCTAAATCAAGCTTCATGTTAACCTCTCATACATTTATCAAAAATGCCAAAATCCATTTTCATACAAGGAAGCCAAGCTATGTGCAAGCCATAGGCAAGCCATGAAGCCATGCATGAGCCACATGGAAGCCATGAAAGCCCCTTTACATGTCACCATGCTATCTTGGGCAAATGGAGGAGGTCCTTTCCATATTCCCTTAAGGTGATTAACCATGTCCATGACTCCCCTAAACCATGTTTAATCTTAATTGTACTTGGATGGTGACCATTCCCCACTAATCAAGCTGACCTAAACCACTTTCTCTTCAGCCCAAACTAGCCATGGGGAGGTGCACCTAGCCCAATCCATGCATTTGACCAATTTGAGCCAAAATACACCCTTGCCCCATTCCTCTTTGATTCAAACCCTTTACACATGGCAGCCACCAATTGACTTCACAAACATCAAGCCCTGACCCACCTGAACCTGAGGGTGACCCATGCCTGCCGGCCAGCCACCTGGATCACCGGAAAACATTAAAATTCTCCATTGCTGAGTTGCCCCATGCCCAGTGGCCATTGCAGCTGTTCTTCCCTTGCCAAGAGCAGCTGATCCCAGTCCCTAACTCCCCCTGAGAGGCCCTCCAGCCTCTCCTATTTAAACACCACCTCTCTCGGCCATGGAAGAGGTGCTGAACCAACCTTAAGTAAACTCTGCCAAAATCATTCCAGACCACTCTCCACACATAGAGCATTTGATTCCCACTCGGATTCCAGCCTCAATTCCTCCAAGTCGAGCTCGATTTTGAGTTCGAATTTCAAGCATAAAAACCGGGACACTTCTTCACAGGTGGTCCAATCCCCAAATTGATTGGTCCTACACCTTCACCGAGACCAAGAGAAGAAGTTTACCGACAAAAGCCCCCTCACCAGGCCAGCCATTGCTTCCAGCCTCCAAGCTTTGTGATCGGGCCTGGTCGAAATCATACCTAGACAATTCACCAGGCCAAGGGACTTCATCTGTAGCTTGCTTGGACCCAATCGAAGGTGACAAAACTCTCATATCGAAGCTTCAGTTCTCTGAGCAAAAGTATGGACTCACTCTTCTTCCCGATCTTACAGAGATTCTCTATTTAATTTGAGTCAATTTCAATACATGTTTACCGTATGGATGTGTTCGTCTCCTCGAGACGAATCCATAGAGCATAAGAACACAAAAATCCGTTGAGAATCGAGTGAGAAATTAGGTTTATAAGGTTGACGGTCACGGGTGCACACCAGTCGTAGACGATAACCAGGAGCTGTCGGATCGAGCGTGTATCGAGTGGACGGTCTGGATTGAGCCGGACAGCGCGTTGGTACGTGACCCGCGGGGCCCTGGAGCGCTGAGTCGGATGGCGGCACCGAATCAGAAGACGACACACGGCGTTTCGGAGATGCCTAGGTTGAGCTGGCGCCGCGTGGATAAGTAGGAAATTAGGGTATTTTTTGATTTATTTAATTCCCTAAACTTCAAAAATACATAACTTTGTGTAGGAAACTCAAAAAATAAAATAAAAATATCCTCTTGCTCAGTGAACAGAGGAGAATAATGTGGAAAAGAAATCATTTAATTTCATTGAATATTTGATTTTTAATAATTTATTTACTCTCTGCACATTTTCAATTCTCCATGCATGTATACAATTCACCATGGCATGAGACCATAGGGCTTTTGAAGCCTACGAATTTGGGAACATTCCCTGAATTTTCCAAAGTCGAGGCCATCCCTATGAAGAGTTATTGATTTTTTAATTCTAGGTTACTATTCTGAGTATTTTAATTCTAATAATTAGCATATTGTGAAATAAATTCTAGGAAAATTTGGTGATGTTTATTATGACTAGAGGACCCTAGGAAAAATAGGTTTTGAGTTAACTCACTTGGAATAACCCTAATTGGCTTAAACACCCAAAATGGAGCTTTAATTAATTAGAGCTAATGATACATCAAATTGACTTGAAATCAATTTTCCACTGACCTATTGAATCAGAGGAACCCACCATAAAAGTTTGAAGTCAATTGGACTTGGTTAGCCCTATCAAATGGGTTGATTAAGCCATTTAGCCAAGCTTAAATTTTAAAAATCCATAACTTTCAAAATACTTTTCAAAATTTCACCAAATTGGTTTTGGAGCCTCTCTGATATCAGGGGAATTTAAGAAAATTAAAATTGTAATTTTCAAAAAAAGTTGATTTTTTGCATTATTTTAATATTTTTAATAATTAAAAAATAATAAAAATCACAAAAATAATAAAATTCACCAAAATGTCACATTTTGAATTTTAATCACTTAGGAACAAACCCCATATTTTTCTTAAGTCTCTATGATGAGATATTAAATTTTAAAAGCCCTAAGGTAATTTTAAAATTAAAAAAATGTATTTTCTAGCATTTCCACTAAAATAATTCTAATAAATCAAAGAAAAATCAGAAAATTATAAAAATTAGTTCTCTGATTTCCTTGATATCAGAGAGATTTTTGAAAAATATAAAATTCATTTTTCAACCTTTATTTTATTTTTAAATTAATTAATACTCCAAAATTCAAAATAATTATAATAAAAAAAATATAATTTAAAAAATTACAAAAATTGGTCCAAGTGGTCCTCTAGTCATTAGGAATGTCTACTAATTTTCTTAAGGACAGAAACTTTCCCTTGGTCATATTATTAAATTTTCCTTGGAAATCCCTATTTTCCACCAAAAATAATTACATAAATAAATTAAACACAGAAAAATCACATTTTCTCCTCTAATGTCTTTATTGACATATGAGTGAAGTAACATAAAAATTTAAAATTCATTTGAGCTCAATTTAGTGAGTTATGAAATTATTAAGCTTGAAGGGCAAAATGGTAATTAAAATTTTTTAACCCTTAATTAAAACTTTAGGCTTAATAAAATGAAAGAGTAAAATATTTGATCCTAATCTGATTTGGATGATTGAGATTTAAATAATCAAAGGGTAGAAACCTACCAAATAATTTAAAATAATTAAAATAAAACCTTAATCAAATAATTAATTAAATTTGGAAGAATAATGAAAAATTGGAATTATTAAAATAGGGATATTATTATGAAGAGATTTGTTCTTTAATTTAAGAATCCCTAAATTAATCACCTCAATAATATTTAATTCCTAATTAAAATGATAATCTAAATTTAAAATTTAAAATGCTAAAAGACTTAATCATTAAATTAAATTAAAGTTAAATTATTTAAATTAAATCCTTTTAAAATTTCAGTTAAATTAATACTTTAACAGTTAAAATTATATCATCTTTAAAACATAAAAAAATAAGATATTAAATTAAAATTAAAAATAAAATTAAAGTTTAAATTAAATTAAAATCTAAAATAAAATTTAATTAAATTAAAACTTAAATTAAATTAAAATTTAAAATTAAATTAAATTAAAGTTTAATTAAAGTTTAAATTAAATTAAATTAAATTAAATTAAATTAAATTAAATCACATTAAATTAAATTAAATTAAATTAAAATTAAAACATATTAAATTAAATTAAATTAAAAATAAAATCAAGTTAAAATTAAAATTAAAATTAAATAAATTAGATTAATATTAAAACTAAACCAAATTAAATTAAACTAAAATTAAATTAAATTGAATTAAAAATAACATCACCTAAGACATAAAGAAATTCAAAATGAATCTAAAACAACTTGAACACTATTCCAAACTTAAACCCATTAATTAAAATTAAATCAAATCACAAATCACTTGAACATTAACGTGCCCTCAAAAGCTCTTGTTGTCATAACTCCTAAACAAAGTATTAAGTGAAGTGTTACTTCACTTATAAGATATTCAAATGTCCTAGTTCACTGAGCAAGATAACAAAACTTGAACTCCTGGATGATTAATTCATTTATATAATTAAATTCTCTTGGACTTAAAATAATCCAAGAGGTATTGAAATGATGTTTAAGACTCGTCTTAAGCACTTCCTCGATATGATAGGATGTTTATAAGAACAATTGAACTTAATTGTTCTTTGATGAAGAAAATCGTCCTTAAACCAAAACACAAAGAACCTAGACGTCATAGGAGATGACTAGCTATAGGATTAGGAGCTTGGTAGAAAACCATAACCCTTCCCTTAGCTTTACTTAGGAACTTGCTTTAAATGCTTAAATATTCTAAATTGTGTTTTAAGTGCAGCTTGGCATGACGGGAAGACCCTCCAGGTACGCTTTTAGTTTATTGCAATTTACTTTATTGTAAATGCACTTTACTTTTCTTGCATGATAAACAACTGTTGCATGAAAACCCACACCTTTAGGATAGTCCCTAAAATTGAAACCAAAACTAAAGTAAAAGTCATTACAAGATAAAATTCACCGCCACAACATTTCAAAATGTAAAACAAATCAAAATTTAATCACAAACAGAACAACAAAACTACAAGTACAACTAAATTAAAACGTCTTGTTGGATGATCGAGAATACCTCGGATGATGTAACCTACGTGTTGCTAACGGGATTTCCCATGGTCTAAATGAAAGTGTGGAACTCATTTAGTTAAGTTTAGCAAATTCATCTGGACTAAGTGAATCCGATAAAAATAACGATGCCGGAAGGATGGAACCGTGGGATCTTAACCGGTGTTGTTATAATCAACTTTAAGATTTGTTTTAATTAAAACATAAAAAAAACACTTGGAAATTAAGACCTTCTCTAAACCAAAACACTTCTCTCATCTCCTGATTTATGACTTCTAAAACTAAACCTCTGCAACAACAAGGAGCTCGGAGCATGGTGGGCAGCACGGCCATCGTCATCAGCAAAACCTGAGTCTACTTCAACAAAACTTTCTTAGAATTAAATAACTAAACCATAGGACTTTTAGGTAGTTTTCCTAGTGCAACATAAATCCTCAACCTTTTTGTTAGGCATTTGCATTGCAAATTAAGCCCTAACCGGTCTTAGGATTCCGAGGTAGTCGTCCGATACGACATAAACCCTCACATCTTCGAGGCTATTTGTGTGATCGCATCATACGAATATAAGTCCTAATTAATTAAAATTGGCAAGATCAAAACATTAAATAAACATTAGGGCATTCTTAAATTCAAGCCAAACAATAGGATAGTCGGGAAATTACCAAAGTTCGCTTCGAATCTGTGATTTCTCCTACCTTACTCCCTTTGAATTCCCAAAATAAAATGTTCCAAATTTGATCCATTCCCTATTGAAATTCCAAAATTCAATCCCTTGAAAACTTAAACTTTGAAATTCTTGAGAGCGAACTACCGATTATTATCGAGAGTTTTCTTAGGTGATTCCCGTCACTTAAGATGTAATTAACTATAGGGGCTTGCCCTTATAAGGAATTTTAAGAACCCAGATAATATAAACCCTGTTTAATGCTTTCATATTAAGCAGGGGAACTTGTCGGCAAATAAAATGGTTTCGCAGACCAAACGGTTGTCACAAGCCTTCTAGTTTATTTAATCGAGCCCCACCACCAAGCAGTGTGCCTATTCTTCGGAATAGACACGCGGTTTGTGGTGCGGTGCTCGTTTATATAAACTATTTGAGATGTGAGACCGGCTTGATTTCATATCTTAAAATTTTTAAAATTATTTTCAAAATCAAAACATTACTTTCCAAATTATATATATCTGTAAATTAAATTAAAAATTCGCCGACAATTTCTGTAGGCGACCCCTTTTTAAAAAAAAGATTAAACGACACAACCTATAAATAGCCGACAATTTCTGGCGACTCCGCTGGGGACTAGTTCCTCTCTCCATTTTGATCAGATGGTTTTGCTTTCATAAATCGGTAGTGAGTCCATGCTCCTAGTGGACCAAACTACTATTCTTTTCGTTGGCATACCCCGCTCATTTCTGTCTTGAGCGAGTATAGTCAGCTCCTTTTGGATTCTGGAGCCACTGTTTAGACACCCCTAAACAGAGAGGTTCCGTAATCCTCCCACCTCCCCAAAGAGGCGAGGTAGACTCCCAATAGGTGTGTTAGACTAGGGTGCTCTATCGAAGTGAGTTCGATGCGAATTCAACCTCCTCTAAATCTCGGACTGGGTCTGATACTTCATTCCTCTTTAGGTTTGACTTGTTGTAAACATGTCAAACTGAAATTCCGCTCTAACAACCTTCCAATAAACTCTAAACAAAATAAAATTTTGTTAAAATTTTAATTTAAAAATAAAATTTTCAAAACCCATCAAATACACAAATAATAAAACAAAATGCAAAATTTTGAAATAAAAAAAAATTCACATGAATAAATTTTAAAGGATGCCCAGTTTACAGGAAAAGTGCGTTAACTTGAGTATTACCGCTGAAATTACAAGGCAGAGGGCGTCACTGACTTCTGAATGGTCTTCAAAAGACAATCTACACATCCACTGAAAGAATGTCCCGCGACGAAGCTGTCAACAAGTTCAAATGCCATGGATTGACAAATAAATGGATACAAGAAGGATAATGGGTAGTGGGTCCCGACCCTCCCACCACAAAACAGTTGAAAGAGACGACAACTTGATGATGGGTCGTGGGACCCAGCCCTCCCACCACAGCAAAAAAAAAATATATGCTCAAGGACGTTCGAAGTTCAGCAGAAAGACAATCAATGGGTGATACACGATGAAACTTCAACATTTTAATAAGAATATGACTTCAGGGGAGAATGAAATTAGTGCCCTAATAACTGGGTCCTTCACTTTAAGGAATTCGGACTGGGTCCTAAGTAAATTTGAAATGAAGTAGTGTGGTTGAAATGCGAGTAATTGACTCGGGATATCAAGAGTCTTTTAATTTTCTGCCATGTGAATGGGTCCAGACTTTTGGATGAGTTATAATATCCCAAGATTCATGTTAAGAGACCATTTCATATTTATTAATTAGGGGAGTTTCGACATTCAAAATCTTTAACAAAAATATGTCTTACCAGATACAGTAATTCTCAGAGAACAAAAGGAGTAAAAAGAAAAAAAAAAGTGTTCCTGGGGAGAAGCTTGAGGTGAGCACACAATCAAGAATTGGTGTCCCAATTCAGACATTCAAAATCTTTAACATATGCTCCACCAGATACAGTAATACCCAATAAAAAAAAGAGCGAAAAGCTTAAGAAAAAAAAAAGGAAAAAAGAGAAAACAAAAAGGCTCCCTGAGAAGAAGCTTGAGGCAAGCATATAATCAAAAATTGGTGTCTTAATCCTCCCCCGATTAATAAAACCTGAAAGACTACCTTAAGAAGTTTCCTCTGATATTATGCTTTGAAGAGAGTCAAATGATTTAGGTCTTTTGCTCGGTCATTAATTGACTTAGAAATATCTTTGGACAATGAAAAATACTTCTATCACATGAGCATAAATTTTGAATCTGCTTAGGCTCAGAAAGAAAGAATTGAAGAGAGGGCTCTGTTATTAGTAATTGAAGGAAATTCAACCCTGAAGTCATATCGTTCAGTTCCCAGCAAATACAACCCCAACATCAATTCGAAGAGCGTCAGAACGACTTCTCAAAGACAACTTGCACAATCCTTACAAATCAGTGTCAAAGAAACGACGATCGTTGCGATAGAGCTACAATGTTACAGCATTTCCAGCTACGGTGTCTGTAGAAATAACACCTCTTTGTAGGTACTTAAAAAAAATAATATAACAATTTCGATAGTACCTTGAAGAGTGGGTTGTTTTCTTTAAACGTGGCTTTAGTCAGTGGACGATGCCTCAAGAAGTATTGTGCATCGTTATGTTCAAAGACACCCTCGTTCTACGAAGCACAAATGTTGCACTTGCTTGTAACTGGGTCCAAATCCTAAAATAAAAAATATATATATACAACAAAAGAAAAGTCATAAAACATAAAAGAATACAATAAAATTTCACAACAAATAAACAACAATAAATTTCCCATTAAATGAAATAACAAATAAATGAATAACAAAAATATAATGAATTCACCAAAAATAAACAAAATAAAAAATGTCTATACAAATCAAAATGAAATTCAAATCAAAGTAAACCAAAATTCAAATCAAAACAAAAATTTAAATCAAAAGAAAATCAAAACATAAAATCAACAAAAAGTCAAAAAAAAAAACAAATAAAAAATTTGAATTCCTCTTCTGACTCGGTAGCAAGTTGAGCTTCATCAGCCTAGGGGTGTCCTCAAACCCTTCCTTCTTGACGAGGTTTATCTTTTCAAAATCCTAATCTAAACAAAATTTGAAGATCAAAACAAAATGAACATAAAAAAAAGGGAAAGAGGAGAAAACAAAATGAAATAGAAAATGGAAAAGAAAATGAACGAAAAATCTTTTAAAAATCTAAATGTCAAAATGAATTCCAAATTAACATGAGCTCTAATTAAATAGAAAATGAAATTGAATCACTAAAACAATATGAATCTAAATCTTAAATTGAATTCAGATCTGAATCCTCTGATTCGAACCTTTCAGTTCTTCTCTCAATCGAAATCTGTTTGAAACTCTTTTGAAATTTAAATATTTTCCTCAACTTATTGCTAAGTCAAGTCTTTTCAGCTTGGTACACTTACCAGCTCCTTTCAATTCTCTTTCTTCTGAGTCTTAGAGGATCGACTAGTTATATTGACACGGAGCCACAAACTTTGTTCGATTTGGTTCTGATGACATGAAACTGGGTCCCTCTTCATACAGATAAATCCTCGAGACTGGAGCCTAACTTCCAGTTCTCTTCAAGGCTAGAGCCTAACTTCTAGTCCTCTTTCAAACTTTCGAGACTAGTACCTAAATTCCAGTTCTCATTTCGAGGTCGGTACCTAAATTCTGACTCTCTTTCCGAGATCGATACCTAAATTACGATTCTCTTTTGAATTGATACCTAAATTTCAATTCAAAATTTCCGAGACTGGTACCTAAATCTTAGTTCTCATTCTGAGATCGATACCTAAATTTCAATTCTCTTCTGAATTGATACCTAAATTTCAATTCAAAATTTCCGAGACTGGTACCTAAATTCCAGTTCTCATTCCGAGATCGATACCTAAATTTCGATTCTCTTCCGAATTGATACCTAAATTTCAATTCAAAATTTCTGAGACGGTACCTAAATTCCAGTTCTCATTCCGAGATCGATACCTAAATTTCGATTCTCATCCGAATTGATACCTAAATTTCAATTCAAAATTTCCGAGACTGGTACTTAAATTCCAGTTCTCATTCTGAGATCGATACCTAAATTTCGATTCTCTTCTGAATTGATACCTAAATTTCAATTCTCAATTTCCGAGGCTGGTACCTAAATTCCAGCTCTCACTTCGAGGTCGGTACCTAAATTCCGACTCTCATTCAAGATCGATACCTAAATTTCGATTCTCTTTCGAATTGATACCTAAATTTCAATTCAAAATTTCTGAGGCTGGTACCTAAATTCCAGCTCTCACTTCGAGGTCGGTACCTAAATTCCGACTCTCTTTCTGAGATCGATACCTAAATTTCGATTCTCATCAGAATTGATACCTAAATTTCAATTCTCAATTTCTGAGGCTGGTACCTAAATTCCAGCTCTCACTTCGAGGTCGGTACCTAAATTCTGACTCTCATTCGAGATCGATACCTAAATTTTGATTCTCTGTCGAATTGATACCTAAATTTCAATTCAAAATATTCGAGGCTGGTACCTAAATTCCAGCTCTCACTTCGAGGTCGGTACCTAAATTCCGACTCTCTTTCTGAGATTGATACCTAAATTTCGATTCTCATATGAATTGATACCTAAATTTCAATTCTCGATTTCGAGGCCGGTACCTAAATTCCGACTCTCACTTCGAGGTCGGTACCTAAATTCCGACTCTCATTCGAGATCGATACATAAATTTCGATTCTCTTCTGAATTGATACCTAAATTTCAATTCAAAATTTCCGAGACTGGTACCTAAATTCCAGCTCTCACTTCAAGGTCGGTACCTAAATTTCGACTATCTTTCTGAGATCGATACCTAAATTTCGATTCTCATCTGAATTGATACCTAAATTTTAATTCTCAATTTCTGAGGATGGTACCTAAATTCCAGCTCTCACTTCCAGGTCGGTACCTAAATTCCGACTCTCATTCGAGATCGATACCTAAATTTCGATTCTCTTTCGAATTGATACCTAAATTTCAATTCTAAACTTCCGAGACTGGTACCTAAATTCCAGCTCTCATTTCGAGACTAGTACCTAAATTCTAGTTCTCTTTCCGAGATCAGTACCTAAATTCTGATTCTCATCTTTTTCGAGGTTGATACCTAAATTTTGACTCTCTTCCAAGACTGGTACCTAAATTCCAGCTCTCGTTTCGAGACTAGTACCTAAATTCTAGTTCTCATTCCGAGATCAGTGCCTAAATTCTTATTCTCATCCTTTTCGAGGTCGATACTTAAATTTTGACTCTCTTCCGAGATTGATACCTAAATTTCAACTCTCATTTTCGAGACTGGTACCTAAATTCCAGTTCTCACTCCGAGATGAGTATCTAAATTCTGATTCTCATCCTTTTCGAGGTCGATACCTAAATTTCGACTCTCTTTCGAGATTGATACTTAAATTTCAATTCTCATCCCTTTCGAGATCAGTACCTAAATTCTGATTCTCATACTTTTCAATCGACACTTAAACTCCGATTCTCACTCTGAGGCTGGTACCTAAATTCCAGTTTTCCTTGCAATCCCGATGTTGGAACCTAGGTTTCAATTCTCATTTCAAATCCAAATTTCCTCAAATTGATTTTAAATCAAACTTCAATCTAAATTAAAACTCAAAATCTAAACTTACACATCATGACTTGAACATGAAATGAAATAAAATTTAAATCGAAATTTCTCCGGATCTTGTGATTTGGAATTCACCTCCTTTTCCATTCCTCAGCGAGAGTTCAGGAATCTCCGGTCTTGGAAACATACCTGATACTCCCTAGCGGAAATTCTTCTACTTCGTCCTAAGTTTGTCACTTGAACATCTGTGTTGGTTTTGTTGATCTTTTTGGTCAACGCCAATACGCGCGGTGTGCTTGGTTAGCACACCACACCTATTGAGGGTCCATTTGTTGACCTCATTTTTGATGAGGTATTCTCTTCTCTCTTTAGTACTTAGGATCTAGCCTTAGGCTTTTCCTTTGACTATCTTAGAGGAATAGAAGTGGAACCCACCCTTTAGAAGCCCAAACACCTCTTGACTCCCTGCAAACCCCACAAGCTTGATTGTAGACCCCTAATCACCTAGAGGGTTGAAATCAATCAGTAAAGGTTTAAAGGATGAGTTCCCATAGGACTCTTTGGCCTTAGGACTACCCCAGGTGGCTCGGTCCAGTGAGGGTTGACTCGCACACATCACACTCTCACACACATTCTGAACCCTAAACCCACCAAAATACCCCCAATACCCTCCAAATAACCTCGAAATACCCAAAATACCATTTTTAACCCAAAAATCTAAAAATTCCAAAAATTCCCAGAAAATTCCAGAAAATCTTAAATATTCCCAATTTCATTTTGTTCAACTATACCATAGACCAATTTTGTCAATTTGACCCAATTTTATAAAAATCCCCATTCCACCTGTTTTTGACATAACCGTCAAGGAGGTTATCCTAACGACCTCGGATGACGAAACGGACCGCGCCGTTGCGTCCGGAACGTCAATTTTAGCTAGGAAGGATACCCTTTTTGCTAGTGTTCCATGCACGGGCAAATTGCACGGAAATCGATGCATGCTATTTAAAATTAAAAAAAACAAAAGGGAAAGTCTCCTATTTAAACATCTCATACACGCATAAACCCTAGGGCTCCCCCATTCACATTTCTCCTCATACAGCTGACAACACTCTCATTCCTAAAAGTTCTCCCCACTCGTGCGACATTTGCCTCCTCACTCGAGGTCCCTGGCCGACGGTCGTCGTTGGCAAACACCCGAACTTTCTCCTCCTCCTCACGACAGTGAGTTCGGCTCCTTTTCCCTCTCCTGATTTTTTCTGGATTCTTCCTTTGTGCGAATTCGGGATCCTCTTTCCCGAAGCTTCTGCGGATTTCTTCTTCTCCGCCATCTTCTTATTCACTGGTAGCACAAAAAGAATGCCATCGCACAAGAGCTTCAAGATCAAGAAGCTGGCAAAGAAGATGAGGTAGAACAGACCCATTCCATCCTAGATCCGCATGAGGACCGGCAACACCATCAGCTTTCTTTCTCTTTCTTTTTGGTGCCCTTATTCCTTTGAATCTTTTGTCTCATGGTGAGTTGCTGAATCCTAATTTAAGGCAGAATAAATTTGAACGGATTTTGTATAAATGTCATATTTGTATACCTGATATTGATTATGGTTTCCAACCATGTATTGTTTAGCTAATGCTTAATATCCATCTCCGCACAAGTTTTGCTTGACTTTACAAAGTTTCACATTTAACACTTATACTAGGAATTTACATTTATGGCATCTTCTTTGTGTATGTATTAACACCTAACTCATGCATGCTAATTATGCTTATGTGTTCACATATATGATATCAGATTTTTGGTGAATTAGATGTATGCAATTCAATATTCAATATATTTACATATGCAATGCTTGGTTCAATATCTAGAAAGTTCTCTCTGCTGTTCAGAATACTTATGTTCTGGTGTTTGATGGTGGATGCTTGATATATTCTGTTGATTAAAGATTAACATTTCTCATATATTCATATGCTTGATATCAGTTTTGGAAGATATACTTGCACATCATATAATCCCCATGCGCTTACATGTTGATCTTTAGTTTCTTTATCTTTACGGCATCTTACTTGTACACCTAAGGCTATATTGATAATCTGTTGACATGTTATGAGAGATTTGAGTGTTATAAATGTAAGTTTGGGTGTTTAATTTGTAATAAGCTGAAAGTTTTGGTGTTCTATTTGTAAAAAAAAAAAAATGAAAGTTTTGGATGCATCTCATGCAAAGCTCGGTTAAGATCTCTTTGATGAGAAATAATTGTATAGAGTATATCCATATGGTTATGTCCTTGATGGCTTAAATAGTTTGCTAAATTTTTTGTTTATTTTGTTATTTTGTTTATCTATTATCACACACATTTACATATTTGTGCGATCTTGTTTTGAACTGAATTCTCATACCACCTTTTTGGTGTGCCTTTGCGAGGTAAACATGATTGTGGTGGAAATATTGGACGATCGCAAGGATCACTTTAGAGCCAATGAAATAAACAACATCAACCTCTGTGACATAATTCCGGGCTCGCCTCGATGTTAGCTACGCCTCACAAAGCTATGTAAAGAGAATGCTAGCAAACGTGATAGCTGAGTCAGACAATTCTTCATAAAGGTATAATTCATCTCATACCAAATTTCATTTATGCATTCACATTCATGAGTTTAATCTCGGGAAATTTGTTTTTTAAATTTATTTGTGGCATAGATTTCTCCTTTCATGAATAAAATTAAAATAAAGATTGCGGGTCTCAAATGACGACGAAAACTCATGATATAAGACAAGTACAAAATCTTTGTGCAAATAGCTTTGAGTGAATCCTCTTGGAAATGAGGAATGTTCTTAATAATACTTTTCTTGAATTTCCTAATCAATTTAAGCTATATGAGCTTATCATTTGGAGATGCATGTTTTGTTTAGAATTAATGTGCACATTTGGATTAATACTTCATTGCGATTAATTTGAATCTCTTTTGCTTAAGTTAGCTAGATGTTTAAAACTTGCAAATATTTTTTTTTAAGATTTACTTGAAAAATGTGATTTTCGAGCTTGACAGAGATGATATGCAGCTTATTTATTTCTTTATTTATTGGAAGTTGTATGTCGTGACGTGGCTCAAACTTTCTTCTTATTTCATTTTGAAACATGTTTATGAAGAGGTAATTTGTTGGCTTGAGACCAATAATTCAATGTTTGGAAGACTTGAATATGTGTTAGTAAATACCTCTTTTGATTTGGATGTTTTGAATATGAAGTGTGGATAATATGTGTAAATGCATAAGAATTGATTGTTTGATGTGTAAGTGAAGCTCAGGTATTAAATGTGCAAAGACATCGAAACTGATTGACTTAGATATTCGATATACATGTCTTTCTTTTTGCATGATTTTCATTATACGCATTTGTACACTTATTTATGTAACATTTCATTGAACTAAATTCTCGTATCAATTTGTTGGTGTGCCTTTGGGAGGTTCGTTGGAGTGCTGACGGGATACCGACAGCTCAAAGCAAGCGACGAGGTGATTTCGAATCAAGTATCTGCTGGGTAGCTTTCCCTCCTTGCAAAGGTGGCTATGAAAGAAGGTGATGCCATCACAACGTATAAATGCAGTTTCTAATTACTTATTCTTACTCTTGAGCTTACCTTGCAACTTCAAAAATATTTATCCTCTTTACAATATTTGATTTCACTTGGATGAAGCATTTGAGAAATTGTAGGTTTTAGATTTTTCTGAATCTCTCTAGATTTCTCCATTTTCACTACTCGTTTATATGTGAAGCTTATGTTTAGATCAATTTTACAACTCAAAACTGCTTTATGTCTAGTCCTACATGCTTTTAAATGATCTGGAGTCAATGCTTTATGGGTTTATGAAGTTTACGAATGATTGGCACTAATTTTAAAGGAATTACTTGTGTTTTTTGTCTCTTAAGTTCAATATACTATCAAATCTGATAAAAGACCATTTGGGTATTAAATTTTGGATGCTTGGCATGTAAATTCAAACCTAAACTTATTAATATATTTGCATACACGTTTCTTATACTTAAGCCTATGAAATTGTAAAGTTTGATTACTCATATATTTTGACACTTAAATATATAGATGTGTAATACTGGTTATTTAAACTTAAAATACTTTATGTATTAAACATAAATCTAGATATAAATTTATATATTTATTTAATTTCAATGCATTTACATACTTAATACATAATAAAAATATATAAATATATAATTTTTGAATTTTTTTTAAAATAATATTTACATATGTATAATTTTCGGATTTTTATAATATTTAAATATATAACACTCAATTTAAACATATTAATTTAAAATTTTGATATTTCATATGTATAGCACTTAAAAATTATATGTACATTTATTATTTGTCAAAATTACTGTAGTTATGTAAATATAACACCTAAATTATTGTATTGAATATGAAAATATTAAATTTCTTAACTTTTTACATAAATAACTTTTAAAATAAAAGAAATTTTTAGATCTTTAAATCACTATGAGCTTACGTCTTAAATTGAAGGATACGAATTTATATCTTAAAACCATAAGCATATGATATCCAAAAATAAGTCTAAACATTCCTCTACACTCAATAACAATAATAATAAAACATACATAACGATAGTACATACTAAGATAAATGTAAATACATACACATATAGCTCTATAAAACCATAACAATAAGTAACAAATGAATGATAATAACAATGATGAAAAGGGGAAGAGAGATTTTTTTACACTAAGTTAAAGTTATATGTTTGAGGAGCTTGAAATGAAAGTTAAATATTTAAACACATATGCATTGATGGACATGTATGTAAACCTTCCCCGTATTCTTATATACGCATCTTAACACTATTTGAGAGAAAGTTCACATTTGATTGTAAATATGTAAATGAGACGACGATAGCGATCACAACAACAAAACGAAAGACGATCTTCAATTGAATTCTTCATAATTTAATTAACAAACCCATAGGATTTCGAGGTAGTTCGCCTAGCGCGACGTAAATCCTAACTTCGTCTTTAGGCTTTTGCACGCGCTACGTTGTGCAATATAAGCCCTAACACTTTAGGATTCCGAGATCGTCGTCCGATACGACATAAACCCTCACATCTTCTAGGCTATTTGCATGACTGCGTCATGCAAATATAAGTCCTAATTAATTAAAATTGGCAAGATGGAAACATTAAGTAAATTTCCAAATTGAAGCCAAACCATAGGATAGTGTGGGAAGTTGCCAAGATTCTTCTTGATCCTCGACTTCTCCTACATCTCTTCCTTTTGGACTCCCGAAAATAAATGTTCCAAATTTGAGCTAATCCCTTTTGAAATTTCAAAAATCCAATTCTTTGAAAACTTTAAACTTTGAAATTCTTGAGAGCAAAACCACTGATCATTATCGAGAGTTTTCTTAAATGATTCACTTCATTTAAGATGTAATTAACTATAGGGGCTTGCCCTTATAGGTAACTTTAAGAACCCAGGTAATATAAACCCTGCTTAATTCATTTATATTAAGCAGGAGAACCTGTCGGCTTATAAAATTAGTTCATAGACCAAACGGATGTCACAAATCTTCTAGTTTATTTAACCGAGCCCCATCATCAAGCAGTGTGTCTATTCTCCGGGATAGATATACGGTTTGTGGTGTGGTGCTCATTTATATAAACTATTTGGGATGTGAGATCGGTTTGATTTCATATCTTAAAATTTTCAAATTTAAAATTATTTTCAAAATCAAATACTACTTTTCAAATTATTTATTTAAATTAAATTAAAAATTCGCCGACAACTTCTGTAGGCGACCCCTTTTTAAAAAAAAGATTAAACGACACAACCTAAAAATAGCCGACAATGAACCCAAATCCAACCCAATTCAAGCCCAAACCACCTCAAATTTATTTCAAATTATTCATGACACATCCCTAAACCAAACCCAATAATTTTTTGGCCCAACCTTTTACGAAAATTCCCATCCAAAAAGCCCAAAGCCAACTTTCTTAAACCTTTCTAAAAAGCCCATCCAAGACAAATTCAAAAGCCTAAAGTACATGACAAAACCCAATGAAATTTCTCTCATCATCCCTTTGATTTAAAACACTTCCTAAGGTCTAAAATCTTTTACCAAATAAATCTAAATCAAGCCTTATGACAATTCTCCTTAAATCCATTAAAATTCCAACACCCTTCCTCAAGAAAGTTGACTAAACTTTTCCCAAGCCAAAGATGAGCCATGAAGCCATGCATGAGCCACATGAGAGCCATGGGATCTACTTTCCACCTCACCATACCCAAGATGGCAAGAGGAGGAGGCCCTTTCCATATTCCCTTAAGGGGA
Organism: Papilionanthe hookeriana x Papilionanthe teres; assembly: GCA_022702705.1. NCBI lineage: Eukaryota > Viridiplantae > Streptophyta > Magnoliopsida > Asparagales > Orchidaceae > Papilionanthe > Papilionanthe hookeriana x Papilionanthe teres. Next base: position 14,469,637 of record CM040422.1, read on the forward strand.
TTAGCCACTTCCATGACTCCACTAAACCTTGCTTAAACTTAATTGTACTTGGATGGTGACCCTTCCCCACTAATTAAGCTGACCCAAACCACTTTATCTTCAGCCCAAACTAGCCATGGGAAGGTGCACCTAGCCCAATCCATGCATTTGACCAAATTTGAGCCAAAATACACCCTTACCCCATTCCACTTTGATTCAAACCCTTTACACATGGCAGCCACGAATTGACTTCACAAACACCAAGCCCTGACCCACCTGAACCTGAGGGTGACCCATGTCTGGCCGGCCAGCCACCAGGCCGCCGGAAAACACCATGGACGAAAGCTCACATGTGAGCCAAAATTGAAATTCCCCTTGCTTGAAGTGTCCCGGCCCGATCGGATAGCATGGCTGTTCTTCTCTTGCATGGAGCAGCTGATCCCAAGCCTTAAACCCCCCTGGGAGGCCCTCCACCCTCTCCTATTTAAACCCCACCCCCTCGGCCATGGGAGAGGTGCTGAACCAACCTTAAGGAAACTCTGCCAAAATCACTCCAGACTCTCCCCCACACTTAGAGCATTTGATCCCCACTGTTCTCTTGCCCTAATCCCCACTAATTGAGCTCAATTTTGGAGCTCAATTCTAAGGCCAGAACAGGACACTCCCAAATCCTCCACCAAAGTCAAATTAAACTCACCCACACCTGCACAAGACCAAGAGAAGGAGTTCCCCAGAGAAAGCCCCCTCTCCAGGCCACCCACCTGTTCCAGACTCCAAAGGTTGAAATCGGGCTTGGTCGAAATCATACCTGGACAATTCACCAGGCCAAGGGACTTCATCTGGAGCTTGCTTGGACCCAATCAAAGGTGACACAACCCTCAGATTGAAGCCACACTTCTTTGAGCTAAGGTATGAGCTAACTCTTTATCCCATGCCTCTGGAGATTGTCTATTTCAAATGCTTTAATTTCAATGCATGATCACCGTATAGATGTGTTCGTCTCTTCAAGACGAATCCATAGAGCATAGGAACACGAAAATTCATTGAGAAATGAGTGAGTTCTTAGGGTTTTAGTGTGGATGGCTCTCGGGTGAGAACGACTAGGGACGACGAGCGGATGTCGTCGATTCAATACATGCGTGGATGGACGGCTCAGATCGGGTCGGATCGGTAGATGATACGCGCAAGGCGGGACCCGGGCTGCTGACTCAAGCGGCGGCGTCGAATGGCAGCACGACACGCGGCATTTCAGAGATGCCTAGGATGAGTCAGCGCCGCCGTTTTAAATAGAAAATTAGGGTATTTTTTATTTATTTAATTCCCTAAACTTCAAAAATGCATAACTTTGTGTAGGAAAATCCTAAAAATAAAATAAAAATACCCTCTTTCTCAGTGAACAGAGGAGAATAATGTGGAAAAGAAATCATTTAATTTCATTGAATATTTGATTTTAAATAATTTATTTACTCTCTACACATTTTTAATTCTCCATGCATGTATACAATTCACCATGGCATGAGATCATAGGGCTATTGAAGCCTCTGAATTTGGGGACATTCCCTGAATTTTCCAAAGTCAGAGGCCATCCCTATGAAGAGTTATTGATTTTTCAATTCTAGGTCACTATTCTGAGTATTTTAATTCCAATAATTAGCATGTTGTGAAATAAATTCTAGGAAAATTTGGTGATATTTATTATGACCAGAGGACCCTAGGGAAAATTGTTTTTGAGTTAAGTCACTTGTAATAACCTTAATTGGCTTAAACACCCAAAATGGAGCTTTAATTAATTAGAGCTAATCATACATCAAATTGACTTGAAATCAACTCTCCACTGACCTTTAGGATCAGAGAAACCCACCATAAAAGTTTAAAGTCAATTGGACTTGGTGAACTCTATCAAATGTGTTGATTAAGCCATTTAGCCAACATTAAACTTCAAAAATTCATAACTTTCAAAATACTTTTCAAAAATTCACCAAATTGGTTTTGGAGCCTCTCTGATATATGGGGAATTTAAGAAAATTAAAATTACAATTTTCCAAAAAAGTTGATTTTTTTGCATTATTTTAATATTTTTAATAAACAAAAAATAATAAAAATCACAAAAATAATAAAATTCACCAAAATGTCACATTTTGAATTTTAATCACTCAGGAACAAACCTCATATTTTTCTTAAGTCTCTATGATGAGATATTAAATTTTAAAGCCCTAAGGTAATTTTAAAATTAAAAAATGTATTTTCTAGCATTTCCACTAAAATAATTCTAATACATCAAAGAAAAATCAGAAAATTGGTTCTCTGGTTTCCTTGATATCAGAAAAATTTTTGAAAAATATAAAATTCATTTTTCAACCTTTATTTTATTTTTAAATTAATTAATACTCCAAAACTCAAAATAGTTATAATAAAAAGAATATAAATCAAAAAATCACCAAAATTGGTCCAAGTGGTCCTCTGGTCATTAGGAATGTCTCACAATTTTCTTAAGGATAGAAACTTTCCCTTGGTCATGTTATTGAATTTTCCTTAAAAATCTCTATTTTCCACTAAAAATAATTACATAAATAAATTAAATACAGAAAAATCACATTTTCTCCTCTAATGTCTTGATTGATATATGAGTGAAGTCACATAGAAATTTCAAATTCATTTAAGCTCAATTTAGTTAGTTATGAAATTAGTAAGTTTAAAGGGCAAAATGGTAATTAAAATTTTAACCTATAATTAAAAAATTTTAGGTTTAATTAAAAGGGTGGGTAAAATATTTGATACTAAGTTGATTTTGGATGTTTGAAACTTAGGTAGTTAAAGGGTAGAAACCTACCAAACAATTTGAAAATAATTAAAATAAACCTTAATTAAATAATTAATTAAATTTGGAAGAATAATAAAAAATTGGAATTATTAAAATAGGGATACCATTAGGAGGAGATTTGTTTCTTTAATTTAAGAATCCCCAAATTAACCACATCAATAATATTTAATTCCTAATTAAAATGATAATCCAAATTCAAAAATTAAAATGCTAAAAGACTTAATCATTAAATTAAATTAAAGTTAAAACATTTAAATTAAATCCTTTTAAAATTTCAATTAAATTAATACTTTAACAATTAAAATTAAATCATCCTTAAAGCATAAAAAAATATAAAATATTAAATTAAAATTAAAAATAAGATTAAATTAAAATTTAAATTAAATTAAAATTAAAAATAAAATTAAATTAAAATTTAAATTAGATTAAAATTTAAACTAAATTAAATTAAATTAAATTAAATTAAATTAAATTAAATTACATTAAATTAAATTAAATTAGATTAAATTAAAACATATTAAATTAAATTAAATTAAATAAAAAAATCAAGTTAAAATAAAATTAAAATTAAATTAAATAATAAAATTAAATTAAAATTAAAACTAAACCAAATTAAATTAAACTAAAATTAAATTAAATTCAATTGAGTTAAATATAACATCACCAAAGACATAAAGAATTCAAAATAAATCTAAAACAACTTGAAGACTATTCCAAACTTAAACCCATTAACTTAAAATTAAATCAAATCACAAATCACTTGAACATCGATTTGCCCTCAAAAGCTCTTGTTGTCATAACTCCTAAACGGAGTGTTAAGTGAAGTGTTACTTCACTCATAGGATATTCAAATGTCCTAGTTCACTGAGCAAGATAACAAAACTTAAACTCCTGGATGATTAATTCACTTGTATAATTAAATTCTCTTGGACTTAAAACAATCCTAGAGGTATTGAAAAGATGTTTAAGACTCGTCTTAAGCACTTCCTCAATATGATAGGATATTTATAAAAACGATTGAACTTAATTGTTCTTTGATGAAGAAAATCGTCCTTAAACCAAAAACACAAGAACCTAGACGTCATAGGAGATGACTAGCTATAGGAGTAGGACCTTGGTAGAAAACCATAACCCTTCCCTTAGCTTTACCTAGGAACTTGCTTTAAATGCTTAAATATTCTAAATTGTGTTTAAGTGCAGCTTGGGATGACGGGAAGACCCTCTAGGTACGCTTTTATTTTATTGCAATTTACTTACATGCACTGTACTTTACTTTTCTTGCATGATAAACAACTGTTGCATGAAAACCCACACCTTTAGGATAGTCCCTAAAACTGAAACCAAAACTAAATTAAAAGTCATTACAAGATAAAATTCACCGTCACAACATTTCAAAATATAAAACAACTCAAAATTTAATCACAAACAGAACAACAAAACTACAACTACAACTAAATTAAAACGCTTGTTGGATGATCGGGAATACCTCGGATGATGTAACCTACGTGTTGCTAACGGGATTTTCCCCGGTCTAAATGAAAGTGTGGAACTCATTTAGTTGAGTTCAGCAAATTCATCTGGATTAAGTGAATCCGATAAAAATAACGATGCAGGAAGGATGGAACCGTGGGATCTTAACCGGTGTTGTTATAATCAACTTTAAAATTTGTTTTAATTAAAACATAAAAAACACTTGGAAATTAAGACCTTCTCTAAACCAGAACACCTCTCTCATCTCCTGATTTATGACTTCTAAAACTAAACCTCTCCAACAACAAGGAGCTCAGAGCATGGTGGGCAGCACGGCCATCGTCATCAGCAAAACACGAGTCTACTTCACAGAAACTTTCTTAGAATTAAATAACCAAGCCATAGGATTTCGAGGTAGTTTGCCTAGTGCAACATAAATCCTCAATCTTTTGTTAGGCATTTGCATTGCAAATTAAGCCCTAACCGGTCTTAGGATTCCGAGGTAGTCGTCCGATACGACATAAACCCTCACATCTTCGAGGCTATTTGTGTGATCACATCATACGAATATAAGTCCTAATTAATTAAAATTGGCAAGATTGAAATATCAGATAACATTAGGACTTTGCTAAATTCAAGCCAAATAATAGGATAGTCGGGAAATTACCGAAGTTCGCTTTGAATCTGTGATTTCTCCTATCTTTCTTCCTTTGAATTCCCAAAATAAAATGTTCCAAATTTGATCCATTCCCTATTGAAATTCCAAAATTTAATCCCTTGAAAACTTAAACTTTGAAATTCTTGAGAGCAGAATCACTGAATATTATCGAGAGTTTTCTTAGGTGATTCCCGTCACTTAAGATGTAATTAACTATAGAGGCTTGCCCTTATAGGGAATTTTAAGAACCCAGGTAATATAAACCCTGCTTAATTCATTTATATTAAGCAGGGGAACTTGTCGGCATATAAAATTGGTTCGTAGACTAAATGGATGTCACAAATCTTCTAGTTTATTTAACCGAGCCCCATCATCAAGCAGTGTGTCTACTCTCCGGGATAGATATACAGTTTGTGGTGTGGTGCTCGTTTATATAAACTATTTGGGATGTGAGATCAGTTTGATTTCATATCTTAAAATTTTCAAATTTAAAATTATTTTCAAAATCAAATACTACTTTTCAAATTATTTATTTAAATTAAATTAAAAATTCTCCAACAATTTCTGTAGGCGACCTCTTTTCACAAATACAACACACAAACCTAAAAATATGCCTACATATTTCTGGCGACTCCGCTGGTGAAGAATTCCACTCTCCATTTTTAATCAGATAGTTCTGCTTTCAAAAATCGGTAGTGTATCCATGTCCCTAGTGGATCAAACTACCCTTCATTCCGTTGGAATACTATGTTCATTTCTACCTTGAACGAGTATAGCCAACATTCTCTCGGATTTAGGAGCCACCGTTTAGACACCCCTAAACAGAGAGGTTCCGAGATCCCTTTACCTCATTTCTGAGGTGGGGTGGACCCCCAATAGGTATTAGTTTAGGGAGCGGTCTTGCGGGTCGAGAAGTTTCTACAAGACTTTCTCTTCCTTTTCCAGTTCCTAATCAATTCCTTTACCCTTCCTACAACTCTCCTTCTTTTAATAATTCTTCCTCCTAGCGAACAAATCTTTTCGAAAAACAATTATCTAAATAAATTTTCTTTTAATACCACAAATACATTAAGATAAACGGAAATGTGTTCAGACTCTTTCCTTTTCGTCATAAGTTTTACGACAAGAAGAAGCACGATTCAGGGACTAACACTTGGAATCTGCCCTGCAGAAATGGAAGCCCCAAACCGATCTTCTCCTTTGTCAACGGACTCGGACTCCAGTCGTTTTCAAGGACGAACTGCCTAATAATGGAATCATTCGATTCGGAGAAGGATTCGGGGACACCGACATCAAAATCCCCGACGTCACTCTCTTTTCGCTCACGAGCAAAGTACCGAAAACTAAGAAGCCGTTGATTGAGTTTAACCTCAAGTCAACTCATGAATTCCCGCCTCTACAAAAGATTCCAACTGAGAGGAGTACTGTTGTTCGCAGAAGGACATTTGTTGCTACTCCCACCGGTCTAGTTGTCTCTGCACCTACCCCGGCTTCTGCCAGACTAAAGGGGAAGGAAATTCATAACTATGATGAACCTGTGGAGGGTACAGATCTTCCTGTAAGACCTTCCGTTTTCGAGATCGGGTCCAGCTCGAGAATTCCACCACTGACATGAACTCAGAGGAGGAACAGAAGTAGAAGGATTGCTAGAGAAGCTAGAGCTGCTGAAGTTGCTTTCCTGGAGGAAATCCCAGAACTACCCGAGTATACACCACTTCCTGAATACATACCACTTTTGGGAGGAAGTAGGTTCCATCCCTTCTCCGCCGCAGAGGACGAGGAAAATGTCCGCAAGATTGCTTCTGCATTGCCTCAGCCCGCATATTACAACGACGACCATAAGAAAAGGGCTAGAATTACGCCATTTGCTCGACTACAGACCCTGATAGAGAAGTTAGCAAAGAAAGAAAAATGCCCTGTATCAGAGATTTTAAGAAGGATAGGGCGGGTGCCGGCCAAATCCCGTCTTGGGCCGCGAGTAGAACCTGCTATCTCTGCGAGAAAAGCCGAATAAGAGAATGAAAGCTAGTCCACTCGTCGTTGTTTCGGGACTACAAATTAGGGAGGATACCACCTTCCGACATTTGGTCGACGGACCATCCCGTCCTAGACCTTCCGCCGCTAGAAGGATGGTATGGCGTCCCACTACCGGACAATTAAGATTAAAACAACAACCCGAGAAGGAAAGTCTCATCAGGAGACTTGAGTCAGAAGAAAGCGCTACCGCAATGAAGGGGACTTATGAGAAGGAAACCCGACAGCTATCGCATGACAACTGCAAGGATGTATAGAAAATACCACTAGAAGATGCTATGGAAAAGCTAAGAACTGATATTCAGCGATTAGTAAGAGAAAGAGAAGAAAAATTCGGAGATGAAGTCGACTCATCAGAGTTCATGGATGATGAATATGTAGAAATTAACATGGTTGAAACACGAGCTTCGTCAGCTTCACAAGGTGTTCCTGCAGCCGCAGAAAGAGAGGAGCCGGAAGTGATGAGGATACAGCTTCAAGAGAAAGATGATACGATCTCCTAAATGGCAAAGAGAATAGAAGAGATGGCTGCAGCTCTAACCACTCTCCAGAGTCAGGTTCAACCCCAAAGAGAAACACCCCCAGAAGTTATTCACATTGTAGACGGAGGAAAGGAGATTACATTCGTCAACGGGGATGATCAGTTAAAAAGGATGCAATACAAAGCATGATTCCAGAAAAGGATATCAAGAGCATGGTGGAACAGCAGGTGCGAGAAGCCTTGGCACAATCAAAGAGTGGCACATCCATTCGGACGGGTAGACCTTACCCCGAAGAATTTGACGTTGTCCAATATCCGAAAGGCTTCATACCACCTCTGTTCAAGACCTTTGATGGAACCGGAAACCCTCGGCAGCATGTTGCACATTTTCGTGCCAGTTGTTGCAATGCCGGCGGAAGTGATGCTTTACTCTTCCGACAATTTGTCAGCAGCATGTCAGGGATCGCCTTTGATTGGTATGCGGAATTACCGAACTGTTCGGTGAAGACATTTTCAGAATTAGAGAACCTCTTCATTAAGCGATTTGCCGGAGCTCAGCACCACATCACTATAGGTGATTTAGTGGTAGAGAAGCAGAAGCCGAACAAAACTTTGGTGGACTACATACTTCGATGGAGGAATCTAAGTATGAAGTGTGAGCCACAGCTACAAGAACAACATGCAGTCGGCATTTTACTTAAGAGCATTCATGGCCCGATAGCACTTCTCCTCAAGGGATTTACTATTAAGACTTTCGAGAAGTTGTTAAGCAAGGCCGGAAGCTTGCAAGAGGAGGTGAAGCAATTAAGTTTCACCAACAAAACAGACAAACAGAAGCCCGTGAAAACTTTTGAAAAGAAGTCTGGGATCGTCGCAGGATTCGATAAAGGCAAGCAGCCAATACAAATACCACCAGAACGGCCGCATCAAATTTATCAGCAACCTCAACAGAATTACCAGCAACCCCGACCCAGCTATCAGTCATCTCAATAGTATGAACAACCGCCTCGTCCACAATGTACGTTAAGGGAGCTTCGAGCGGGGAGTATCCGTTTAAGAATGAGGCGATGCCGAAAATGTTCCGCGATCCGATGAAGACTCCGCATTTCCAAGCTGCCGAGCCTAAGAGACCAGAAGAAGTCGACAAGAAAGGTGATCCCAACTTTTGCCCTTACCACTGGATGCTTGGGCACAAGATAGAAGATTGTATTACCTTCAAAAGTTGGCTCAACGACAATCTTCGAAAAGGGAACATAACAATCCCGAAGGAATACATGAAGGAACCCCAGAAAGGAGGTTCCGTCAATGTTATCTCGACGGATCTGATTGTTCCGATAGATCCCTATGCGACTGATGATGGATGGACTACCGCTTGGACAAAGTCTTCGAAGAAGATTTTGGATCGCATCCAAACCATTTCGGTACGAGCCTCAATTCAGAGTTCGAAACCTGTCAAGTCGGCACTATCACTTGCGATAGAAGAACCACCTCAACAAGAGACGATTGAAGAAAAGAAGAAAATTGATGAAGAAGAGAAGACCGAGGCTCCTAGGATGGTTGTTTCCGATTCGGGGGAGAAATCCCTCGAACCTCTGACTCTGTATGATTATTTGCTCACTCTGGTGGGATCTTATAATGATAAGGGTTGTGACGTTGGCTACGTTTTGACTGTTTGTAACGATTACGTAACTAGCGACAACCAACCTAATCCGGACGTCGATTCCGATACAAATAACAATTCTCAAATCATACACAATCTCGACGATCACAATGACAAAGAAGACATCCACCAAGGAGGCTACGAGAGTTCAACAAGCAACGAATCTATTTGCGAGTTTCGAGGGGCTCCAGTCACAATAGAGTTAGAGCCTTCAGACTACGAAGCTAATCCAGAAGAACCTGTCATTCCGATTCAGAAGGAGACACCAGCAAACTCAATACTAGATTCGAAGAAATCACGGAAGTCAATTTAAGAAGTGGAAGAGTTCTACCTCCGAGAATGGGTCCAAAGGACAAAGGAAAGCTGGTGGTTGTTCGGAAGAACCAACCCGGCGGAAGAAATACCCATTCGAGGAAGAAATCGAGACACATGAAAATAAAGTGGACTACAACGTGCTAGCCCATCTTAGGAAACTACCAGCCAAACTGAGCATCTACGACACTCTCATCTTATCAAAGGAGATGAGAGAAGCTCTGATCAAGGCCTTACTTGATCCAGAAATTTGCTTAGCTCAAATGACCGAAGATTCCTTAGATGAGGTTTGCTCGTTAAAGGAACAGTGAGGTGTTACATTCACGGACAATGACCTATTACTTGGGACAGCAGACCACAACCGACTGTTGTACATTTCAATTACAATCGGAAAGTTTATGCTCTCCAGAGTATTGGTCGATCCAGGATCATCAATCAATATAATGAATCTTAGAACGCTAGCATACTTGGAAATTGATGCTCGCGAGCTCGAAGCGGACAAAATGTTACTAAGAGGATTCAACCAAAAAGGAGAAAGAGCCCTCGGATCAATAACACTGCTAATGAAGACCGGTGACTTAGCAAAGACAACCGCGAAATTTCACATAATTGATTCAGAAACATCATTCAACGCTCTACTGGGCTGACCATGGATACATGAAAATCGGATGGTACCATCATCTCTACATCAGTGCATCAAATACTACGATGGAGGGGAACAGTGCATCAAAGGTGACTTACAACCATTCTCCGTACATGAGATTGGAATCCATGAAGATGCGACTTATTACGCACCCCGAAGAAAACAATCTTCTCCAGAGATACCATAACGAATGAAGCAAAGGAAGTACGGGACGACGAAGAACACTGAAGTTCTAGTCCAACGGTCACTCACCGCTCCCTTACGGCGAGATGGTGAAGGTTTCTCCACGACTCGCATCCGAGGTCGAGGCCGGGGACGAGGTCGTGGCGGAGACGTTAGGACGAGTTGGACGAGGAAACCAACCATCAATGTTGATTGGGAAGACAGCTTCGAGGAAGAAAAAGAAATCAAGCAAGAAGCAGCGACAATAAGTCGGAAAAAGCCGCAATTCAGGATCTCTCTCGAAGATGAAAAGAACGAGGAATATAAATCGATGTACGAGAAGATTAACCACTATGTACATACTATGACCCTGACCCCGATCAATTCTAATAAGATTGAGGGTATGGTGGTCAAAGAGGTACGTAGCGGCAGTGCAAAGCCCATCAAATTCTACCGCGGTGCTCCTTCCTCCAAAACTGAAAATAATGTACAATTTGAAGATGCTACTTCATCAGAATTAATGGAATTACCTTTTGAGTGGTACTCTCCCTGTGTTCAAAATTTAATTTAGCGTGGTTTCTTACCTCGACAATGGACAAAAGGTTAATCACAACATTTTGAAAAATTATGGAATATTTCCGGTCGTCCACCCAATTCAAAGCATGGTCTCGGATTCGGCACAGTAGGATCAGTTGAAGATATTGAATTTTGCTTGGTTGTCACTTGCGAGTCTAATGAAAACTGCATGGAAGCTACAGAAGAACTTGAAGATTTATAAATTGGAAACGCTCCACCAGAGTTCGAAGAAGAGATCAAATCTACAATAGATGAGTTAACGGAAGTTAACTTAGGTACTAGCGAAGAACCTAGACCTACCTTTGTTAGCTCCTTACTCAATAAAGAAGTCTCCGAAGAAATAATCAAGTTATTAATGGAATTTAAAGACTGTTTTACTTGGAGCTACGATGAGATGCCAGGATTAGCTCCAGAGGTCGCAGTCCATAAGCTAGGAGTGGATCCTACTTCTGTTCCAGTCAGACAAGGTTCCAGAAGAATGCGTCTAGAAATCGAACAACAAGTCATAGCTGAAGTTAAAAAGGTAATAAGCGCTAAATTTGTCCGTGAAGAAGAATACCCGACTTGGTTAACCAAAGTGGTACCAGTCAGGAAGAAGAATGGTCAGATCAGAATTTGTGTGGATTTTAGAGATTTAAACAAGGCATGTCCAAAAGATGAATTCCCTCTACCGATCCCAGAATTAATGATCGACATTGCTTCAACAATATGAAATATTCTCATTCATGGATGGATCTTCAGGATACAACCAGATAAAAATGGCTCCAGAAGATGAAAAACTTACAGCATTTAGAACGCCGATCGGAGTATATTGCTACACGAGTGATGCCATTCGGACTCGAAGAACGCAGGAGCAACCTACCGGAGAGCGATGACAAGAATTTTTGATGATCTCATCCACAATCAAGTCGAATGCTACGTGGATGATGTGGTCATCAAAAGCAAAGTAAAGGAAAACCACCTGTATGATTTGAGAATTGTTTTCGAACGATTAAGACAATTTAACCTTAAGATGAATCCCTTAAAATGCGCCTTCGGCGTCACCTCCGAGAAGTTCTTAGGATTCGTTGTTCGACATCGTGGAATTGAAATCGACCCGGAAAAGATTAAAGCTATCTTAGAAATGCCACCTCCCAGAACCTTAAAACAACTACGATCTTTTCAAGGGAAGTTGGCATATCTTCGACGCTTTATCTCGAACTTGTTAGGTAGGTGTCAGCCTTTCTCGGCATTAGTTAAAAATGACGCCATATTTATTTGGGAAGAGAAATGCCAGATGGCCTTCGAGGACATTAAACAATATTTAATGACACCTCCTGTCTTAGCAGCCCCGGTCTCGGAGTAGACCGTTGATACTTTATACCGCGGCTTTAGACGACTCTCTCGGAGCCCTGTTAGCCTGGGTCAATGATGAGGGTAAAGAAAATGCTCTTTACTACCTAAGCCGTCGTTTACTTCCAACGGAAATAAAGTATCCCACAATTGAAAAGCACTGTTTGGCCACGATCTTCGCCGCTCAAAAGCTCAGGCACTACATGCTTTCTCAAAAGGTCAACCTGATCTAGAAATTTAATCCATTGCAATACTTGATGACCCGTCCGACGCTTTCTGGCAGACTTGCTAGGTGGTCAATGATATTATTGCAATTCGATATAACTTTCGTGCCTCTTCGTGCCGTAAAGGGACAAGTCCTAGCAGACTTCCTCGCGGACACCCTTTGCCGGCGAATCTCCTCTCGATGACGACTTGCCGGATGAACAAATAATGAGCCTAGAAGAGCCCGATGATCGACGTTGGGAATTATATTTCGACGGATCATCTTCGGCACATAAAGACGAAGAATCGCAAGTGATAGTGCCGGTAAGGCGGGAATCGGACTAATCTTTATAACACGGAGCGGGGTTATGTTAAGATACTCCTACCACTTAACGGAGCCGTGTACAAACAACGAAGCGAATACGAAGCTCTCGTAACGGGGTCGGAATTAACTATTCAAATGGGGATAACAAACATTAACATCTACGGGGATTCGCAGTTAATCATTCAACAGATCGCCGGACAGTACAGAATTTTAAACCCAAGACTCGAGCAATACTTCTAGTATTCCATGAAACTGTTGGAACAAATTCCGAACGTGATGATCTACAAAATTCCCAGAAAAGAAAACGCTTTAGCAGATGCGTTAGCCCGCCACGCAAAAGAATTTGCCTGCTTGCAAGATGAATCAGTAGAAGTGTCAGTTCACGGACGTCAGGTCCTATAACAGCTCGACATAGACACAATACACAATTCGGAAAAAGAAGAAGAATCGAGTTGCAACGAGTGACGAGAAAACACGGAAGATTGGCGACAACCATTAATAGACTACCTACAAACGGGAAAAAAACCGGATGATAGGTCGTTAGCCCATCGGATCAAGAAAAGAACTCTGTCTTACGCATTAATAAACAACACGTTATACGAGAAGGTCTTTCGATCAAATGTGGCTAAGGTGCCTAAGCGGGTCCGAGGCCCGTGAAATTGTTAAAGAGGTGCATTCAGGACTCTGTGGCGCTCACTAGTCGAGTCCGAAGATGAAAATGAAAATTGAAAGACTAGGGTACTACTGGCCCTCGATGATGACCGACTGCATGAAAATCTCCAAGAGCTGTCACCAATGCCAAGTGCACGGAGTGGTTCTACACCAACCTCCAAATGTGCTACATCCGACAATTGCGTCATGGTCATTTGATTGTTGGGGCACATATATAGTGGGTCCAATAGAACCACCATCTTCGAAAGGACATCGCTTCATTCTTGCGGCTACAGATTACTTTTCCAAGTGGGCAGAGGCAGTTCCACTCAGAGAAGTGAAAGCACACCACGTTCTACGAGCTTTTCGAGAACCAAGTTGTCTACCGCTTCGGAGTGCCGCGCGGGATCATCTCGGATAACGGGTCGGCATTCGAAGCACGCAAATCAACAATTTTGTCGGGAACACGGAATCCATCGGCGGTATTCAACAATTTACTACCCAAGAGCAAACGGCCTAGCTGAGGCTTTTAATAAAACTCTCGTTCAAATTTTAAAGAAAACTTTGGACGATAATAAGAGAAATTGGCACGAAAAGTTATTAGAAGCCTTATAGGCCTACCGGACGACCTTTAGAACTCCTACTTAAGCTACACCTTACGCTCTGGTGTATGGGTCTGAGGCAGTGTTACCCTTAGAGGTCCAACTTCCTTCACTCAGAATTGCAGTTGCAAAAAAAATCTCGACTGAAGAGAATGCCAAATTACAACTAGAGGAATTGGAAAGCCTGGAAGGGAAAAGACTTGCAGCGCAGCAGAATTTAGAACTATACCAAGCTAGGATGGTTCAAGCCCATGACAGATCGGGTCCGCCCGAGAACCTTCAAAGTTGGTGACTTAGTTCTCGTTCTCAAGAGACCTATCCTTGCACACCGTAAGATAGGAGGAAAATTTGAACCCACTTGGGTAGGGCCTTTTGTGGTTGAGGCAGTCTACTCAGGAGGCTCCTACCAGCTAGTGAATTGCCAAGGAGAATGACATATGCTTCCGATCAACGGACGATACTTGAAAAAGTATTACACTACCTGATGTTTCGAAGGAATGGATTTTTCATCCCTAGAAGCACGGGTGAATTAATTACTTATGATCGGGTCCGAACCCAAAAATAATAAAAAATGTGCTAAAATAAATAAAATCATGATAATAAAGTTTTCCTTGTTCTCTCTTCCAAGTCAAAATCTTTTCCCGATCTTTTCCCACTTCATTCTCGTTGAATTTAAAAATATAAAAGGAATAATAAAAAAAAGAGAAAAAAAAAGAAAACTCTGTCTCTAATAAACATTTTCTTAATGTTCTTGTTCTTAGTACAGCCCCTGATCCTTTTCCTTGTCTTTTCACAGGGAAATGTCGAACGGGCGGTTGGTCTTGAACTTTAGAAATGGCGTAAGCCTTGCACTCGACAAAAAGAGGGTGAGATATGGAGTGATAATAGAGATTGACTCAGACTTCGCACCAGCGGACCCGCAATACGAGGAAGGTGACCGGGTCCCAGTTGACCGAGAGGAACCGCCGATCAGACGATGATGAAAGTGGGTGGCCCACGCCACCAATCCGAGCAGCAAGAAAAGGAAAACGAACACCGAGGAGGATAAGAGAATCAAGTCCGTAGTCGCTACGGCGAGAGGACGAGCTTGTCGGCGCCGCGCCCACGTAAATTCGGGAAGTACGAAGAGCCGCTCTCACAGCAACTCGGCGAAGAAATAAAAATCGCCGTATCCACAAGATGTTAACTAAACTAGCGGCGGACCGAGTGCGACGAGGCGATCGCTACTACTAGTGCATATACTTCGAGGATACCGGTTCGCCGGGAACTCGAAGAAAGGAGGCCAGCTCCGAGGATAACAGAAGAAACCAGGGAAATCTCAAGAAGATCAGAAGAAGAAAGGCTACCACGCCACCAGATAAAGCCACCAGTAAAATGATGTCTCCGACTCAGCGCTCCAAATTACCAAAATGCCCCTCTTGACACAAAAATCCAAAAATTTCAAAAATTCCCAGAAAATTCCAAAAAATCCCAAATATTCCCAATTTCATTTTGTTCAACTAGACCATGGGCCAATTTTGTTAATTTACCCCACTTTTGTCAAAATCCTCAATTTAACCCATTTTAACCCAAAGTGAACCCAATGTCAAACCAAACCTACCCAATTGACCTAAATTCTGGTCCAATTCAATTCTAAACTTCAATTCAACATCCTCAACACCAATCTAGACCAAATCCAAGCCCAATTTGATTGGCATTTGAATCCAATTTCACTTTTGACCTTAAAGCCCAATTTGGACCCATGACCTAAACTTAGCCCAAACCAAACCAATTCAACTCAAATTAACCCCAAATCTTTTCTAAACCTTCCCTAACATCCCCACAAACAAAACACTAACATAATTTGCCCAAAATTTGGACCCAAACCCCACTCAAATTCAACCCAAAACCAAAAGCCCAATTTTGACCTAAACCCAAACTTAACCCAAATAGACCCAAACCCCAAAATCCAACCCCAACAAAAGTTGGAACCTCTTTGAAACACTCCCATAAACATTTTCCAACATTAATTTTACATCAATTTCAACCCTAGCCCAACATTGGCCCAAATTAGCCCAATTTGACCTACATTGGCCCAAATTAACCCAATTCAAGCCCAAACCACCTCAAATTTATTTCAAATTACTCATGACACATCCCTAAACCACACCCAATAATTATTTGGCCCAAACTTTTACAAAAATTCCCATCCATAAAGCCCAAAGCCCACTTTCTTAAACCTTTCTAAAAAGCCCATCCAAGACAAATTCAAAAGCCCAAAGTACATGACAAAGCAAACATGAAATTTCTCTCATCATCCCTTTGATTTAAAACACTTCCTAAGTTCTAAAATCTATCACCAAATAAATCCAAATCAAGCCTTATGACAATTCTCCTTAAATCCATCAAAATTCCAACACCCTTCCTCATGAAAGTTGACTAAACTTTTCCCAAGCCAAAGATGAGCCATGAAGCCATGAATGAGCCACATGAGAGCCATGGGATCTACTTTCCACCTCACCATACCCAAGATGGCAAGAGGAGGAGGCCCTTTCCATATTCTCTTAAGGGGATTAGCCACTTCCATGACTCCACTAAACCTTGCTTAAACTTTATTGTACTTGGATGGTGACCCTTCCCCACTAATTAAGCTGACCTAAACCACTTTATCTTCAGCCCAAACTAGCCATGGGAAGGTGCACCTAGCCCAATCCATGCATTTGACCAAATTTGAGCCAAAATACACCCTTACCCCATTCCACTTTGATTCAAACCCTTTACACATGGCAACCACCAATTGACTTCACAAACACCAAGCCCTGACCCACCTGAACCTGAGGGTGACCCATGCCTGGCCGGCCAGCCACCGAGCCGCCGGAAAACACCATGGCCGAAAGCTCACATGTGAGCCAACATTGAAATCCCCCTTGCTGAAGTGTCCCAGCCCAATTGGATAGCATGGCTGTTCTTCTCTTGCATGGAGCAGCTGATCCCAAGCCTTAAACCCCCCTGGGAGGCCCTCCACCCTCTCCTATTTAAACCCCACCCCTCTCGGCCATGGGAGAGGTGCTGAACCAACATTAAGGAAACTCTGCCAAAATCACTCCAGACTCTCCCCCACACTTAGAGAGCATTTGATCCCCACTGTTCTCTTGCCCTAATCACCACTAATTGAGCTCAATTTTGGAGCTCAATTCTCAGGCCAGAACAGGACACTCCCAAATCCTCCACCAAAGTCAAATTAAACTCACCCACACCTGCACAAGACCAAGAGAAGGAGTTCCCGGTGAAAGCCCCTTCTCCGGGCCACCCACCGTTCCGGACTCCAAAGGTTGAAATCGGGCTTGGTCGAAATCATACCCGGACAATTCACTGTGCCAAGGGACTTCATCTGGAGCTTGCTTGGACCCAGTCGAAGGTGACACAACCCTCAGATTGAAGCCACACTTCTCTGAGCTAAGGTATGAGCTAACTCTTTATCCCGAGCCTCTGAAGATTGTCTATTTCAAATGCTTTAATTCCAATGCATGATCACCATATAGATGTGTTTGTCTCTTCAAGACGAATCCATAGAGCACAAGAACATGAAAATCCGTTGAGAAATGAGTGAGTTCTTAGGGTTTTAGTGTGGACGGCTCTCGAGTGAGAACGACTGGGGATGACGAGCGGATGCCGTCCATTCAATACACGCGCGGATGGACGGCTCAGATCGGGTCGGATCGGCAGATGATACGCGCAAGGCGGGACCTGGGCTGCTTACTCAAGCAGCGGCGTTGAATGGCAGCGCGACATGTGGCATTTCGGAGATGCCTAGGATGAGTCAGCGCCGCCGTTTTAAATAGAAAATTAGGGTATTTTTGATTTATTTAATTCCCTAAACTTAAAAAATGAATAACTTTCTGTAGTAAACTCCTAAAAATAAAATAAAAATACCCTCTTGCTCAGTGAACAGAGGAGAATAATGTGGAAAAGAAATCATTTCATTTCATTAAATATTTGATTTTTAATAATTTATTTACTCTCTGCACATTTTTAATTCTCCATGCATGTATACAATTCACCATGGCATGAGACCATAGGGGTTTTGAAGCCTCTGAATTTGGGGACATTCCCTGAATTTTCCAAAGTCAGAGGCCATCCCTATGAAGAGTTATTGATTTTTAAATTCTAGGTCACTATTCTAAGTATTTTAATTCCAATAATTAGTATTTTGTGAAATAAATTCTAGGAAAATTTAGTGATGTTTCTTATGACCAGAGGACCCTAGGGAAAATTGTTTTTGAGTTAACTCACTTGTAATAACCTAAATTGGCTTAAACAACCAAAATGGAGCTTTAATTAATTAGAGCTAATCATACATCAAATTGACTTGAAATCAATCCTCCACTGACCGTTAGGATCAGAGGAATCCACCATAAAAGTTTGAAGTCAATTGGACTTGGTTAGCCCTATCAAATGTGTTGATTAAGCCATTTAGCCAAAATTAAACTTCAAAAATTCATAACTTTCAAAATACTTTTCAAAAATTCACCAAATTAGTTTTGGAGCCTCTCTGATATCAGGGAAATTTAAGAAAATTAAAATTGCAATTTTCGAAAAAAAGTTGATTTTTTTGCATTATTTTAATATTTTTAATAATTAAAAAATAATAAAAATCACAAAAATAATAAAATTCACGAAAATGTCACATTTTGAATTTTAATCGCTGAGGAACAAACCTCATATTTTTCTTAAGTCTCTATGATGAGATATTAAATTTTGAAGCCCTAAGGTAATTTTAAAATTAAAAAATGTATTTTCTAGCATTTCCACAAAAATAATTCTAATAAATCAAAGAAAAATCGTAAAATTGTAAAAATTGGTTCTCTGGTTTCCTTGATATTAGAGAGATTTTTAAAAAATATAAAATTCATTTTTCAACCTTCATTTTATTTTTAAATTAATTAATACTCCAAAACTCAAAATAATTATAATAAAAAGAATATAATTCAAAAAATCACCAAAATTGGTCCAAGTGGTCCTCTAGTCATTAGGAATGTCTCATAATTTTCTTAAGGACAGAAACTTTCCCTTGGTCATGTTATTGAATTTTCCTTGAAAATCCCTATTTTCCACCAAAAATAATTACATAAATAAATTAAATACAGAAAAATCACATTTTCTGCTCTAATATCTTGATTGATATATGAGTGAAGTCACATAAAAATTACAAATTCATTTAAGCTTAATTTAGTGAGTTATGAAATTAGTAAGTTTAAAGGGCAAAATGGTAATTAAAATTTTAACCTATAATTAAAAAATTTTAGGTTTAATTAAAAGGGTGGGTAAAATATTTGATACTAAGTTGATTTTGGATTTTTGAAACTTAGGTAGTTAAAGGGTAGAAACCTACCAAACAATTTGAAAATAATTAAAATAAACCTTAATTAAATAATTAATTAAATTTGGAAGAATAATGAAAAATTGGAATTATTAAAATAGGGATACCATTAGGAGGAGATTTGTTTCTTTAATTTAAGAATCCCTAAATAAACCACCTCAATAATATTTAATTCCTAATTAAAATGATAATCCAAATTCAAAATTTAAAATGCTAAAAGACTTAATCATTAAATTAAATTAAAGTTAAAATATTTAAATTAAATCCTTTTAAAAGTTCAATTAAATTAATAATTTAACAATTAAAATTAAATCATCCTTAAAGCATAAAAAAATATAAAATATTAAATTAAAATTAAAAATTAAATTAAATTAAAATTTAAATTAAATTAAAATTAAAAATTAAATTAAATTAAAATTTAAATTAGATTAAAATTTAAACTAAATTAAATTAAATTAAATTAAAATTTAAATTAAATTAATTTAAATTAAATTAAATTAAATTAAATTAAATCACATTAAATTAAATTAAATTAAATTAAATTAAATAAAAAATAAAATCAAGTTAAAATAAAATTAAAATAAATTAAATAATAAAATTAAATTAAAATTAAAACTAAACCAAATTAAATTAAACTAAAATTAAATTAAATTCAATTGAATTAAATATAACATCACCAAAGACATAAAGAATTCAAAATAAATCTAAAACAACTTGAATACTATTCCAAACTTAAACCCATTAATTAAAATTAAATCAAATCACAAATCACTTGAACATCAATTTGCCCTCAAAAGCTCTTGTTGTCATAACTCCTAAACGGAGTGTTAAGTGAAGTGTTACTTCACTCATAGGATATTCAAATGTCCTAGTTCACTGAGCAAGATAACAAAACTTAAACTCCTGGATGATTAATTCACTTGTATAATTAAATTCTCTTGGACTTAAAACAATCCTAGAGGTATTGAAAAGTTGTTTAAGACTCGCCTTAAGCACTTCCTGAATATGATAGGATATTTATAAGAACAATTGAACTTAATTGTTCTTTGATGAAGAAAATCGTCCTTAAACCAAAAACACAAGAACCTAGACGTCATAGGAGATGACTAGCTATAGGAGTAGGACCTTGGTAGAAAACCATAACCCTTCCCTTAGCTTTATCTAGGAACTTGCTTTAAATGCTTAAATATTCTAAATTGTGTTTAAGTGCAGCTTGGGATGACGGGAAGACCCTCCAGGTACGCTTTTATTTTATTGCAATTTACTTTATTGCAATTTACTTACATGCACTGTACTTTACTTTTCTTGCATGATAAACAACTGTTGCATGAAAACCCATACCTTTAGGATAGTCCCTAAAACTGAAACCAAAACTAAATTAAAAGACATTACAAGATAAAATTCACCGTCAAAACATTTCAAAATATAAAACAACTCAAAATTTAATCACAAACAGAACAACAAAACTACAACTACAACTAAATTAAAACGTCTTGTTGGATGATCGGGAATACCTCGGATGATGTAACCTACGTGTTGCTAACGGGATTTTCCTCGGTCTAAATGAAAGTGTGGAACTCATTTAGTTGAGTTTAGCAAATTCATCTGGACTAAGTGAATCCGATAAAAATAACGATGCAGGAAGGATGGAACCGTGGGATCTTAACCGGTGTTGTTATAATCAACTTTAAAATTTGTTTTAATTAAAACATAAAAAACACTTGAAAATTAAGACCTTCTCTAAACCAGAACACTTCTCTCATCTCCCGATTTATGACTTCTAAAACTAAACCTCTGCAACAACAAGGAGCTCAGAGCATGGTGGGCAGCACGGCCATCGTCATCAGCGAAACCTGAGTCTACTTCAGCAAAACTTTCTTAGAATTAAATAACTGTTGACCTCATTTTTGATGAGGTCTTCTCTTCTTCTTTTTAGTACTTAGGATCTAGCCTTAGGCTTTTCCTTTGACTATCCTAGAGGATTAGAATTAGGACCCACCTCTTAGAAATTCAAACCACTTCTTAACTCCCTGCAAACTCCACAAACTTGATTGTAGACCACTAATCACCTAGAGGGTTGAAATCAAATGTGGAAGTTTAAAGGATGTGATCCTATAGGACTCTTTGGCCTTAAGACTACCCTGGGTGGCCTGGTCTGGTGAAGGGGCTAACCTACACACACACTATACTTAAACACTACACTTTCACACACCTCTTAAAACCACACCCATACCTAACTTGACCTCCTAACTCATGAAGGTGATTCACATGGATGGTCCTTAACCCCTAAGCCTTTGGCTAAGAGGGTTAGGAACAACATAGTGAATGCCTCAAATGAGTCCTCTCAAGGCTCATATAGGCTTAACATGGCTTCATGGCTCAACCAAAATGATTTCATTCCACTTACATTTACCCAATCTTCAATTTTCCAAATTTTTAATTTTTGACCCCTGGGACCCTACACCCGCCTAGCCTACCCAAAACCCTTGAAATTACCCAAATTTTTCAAAATTCTCCAAAATCACCCAAATTCCTCAAAACCAATCCCAAACATTCCCACATCACTCAAATTAATCATTCTTAGCCAAAAATACCAAAAATTCCAAAAATACCTCCCAATACCCTCCAAATACCCAAAATGCCCCTCTTAACCAAAAAATCCAAAAATTCAGAAAGTTCCCAGAAAATTCCAAAAAATCCCAAATATTCCTAATTTCATTTTGTCCAACTACACCATGGGCCAATTTTGTCAATTTACCCCACTTTTGTCAAAATCCCTAATTTGACCAATTTTAACCCAAAGTGAACCCAATGTCAAACCAAACCTACCCAATTGACCCAAATTCTGGTCCAATTCAATTCTAAACTTCAATTCAACATCCCCAACACCAATCTAGACCAAATCCAAGCCCAATTTGATTGAAATTTGAATCCAATTTCACTTTTGACCTTAAAGCCCAATTTGGACCCATGACCCAAACTTAGCCCAAACTCACCCAATTCAACTCTAATTAACCCCAAATCTTTTCTAAACCTTCCCTAACATCCCCAAAAACAAAAAAATAACATGATTTGCCCAAAATTTAGACCCAAACCCCACTCAAATTCAACCCAAAGCTAAAAGACCCAATTTTGACCTAAGCCCAAACCTAACCCAAATAAGCCCAAACCCCAAAATCAAAACCCAACCAAAGTCAAAACCTCTTTGAAACATTCCCATAAACATTTCCCAACATTAATTTTACATCAATTTCAACCCTAGCCCAACATTGGCCCAAGTTAGCTCAATTTGAGCTACATTGGCCCACTTACCAAATAAACCCAAATTCAAACCAATTCAATTCCAAATCACACCAAATTGACTCCAAACCATTCATGAAACATCCCTAAACCAATTGCAACATTTATTTGACATGGTCCTTCACAAAATTTTCACCCAAATGCCCATCCTAAAATCAAAAAACCCACTTCCCTAAATCACTTTAAAAGCCCATCTAAAACCATTTCAAAAAGCCCAAAATCTACCCTAAAGCCCATATGACATTTTCATTTGTCATCCATTTAATCAAAGTCATTCCCTAAATTCCAATCCCATCATCAAATGATTCCAAATCAAGCCTCCTGCCAAATCACCCCTAAATGCCAAAATTCACAAAATCCTTCTCCATGAAAGTTGACTTGACTTTTCCAAAGCCAAATGGAGCCATGGGAGCCATGAGAGCCATGGAATCTACTTTCCACCTCACCATACCCAAGATGGCAAGAGGAGGAGGCCCTTTCCATATTCCCTTAAAGGGGATTAGCCACTTCCATGACTCCACTAAACCATGCTTAAACTTAATTGTACTTGGATGGTGACCCTTCCCCACTAATTAAGCTGACCTAAACAACTTTATCCTCAGCCCAAACTAGCCATGGGAAGGTGCACCTAGCCCAATCCATGCATTTGACCAAATTTAGCTAAAATATACCCTTACCCCATTCTACTTTGATTCAAACACTTTACACATGTCCAAGCCCAGTTGCCTTCACCAACTTCAAGCCCTGGACCTCCTGACCCTGAGGGTGACCCATGCCTGCCGGCCAGCCACCTGGGCCGCCGGAAAACGCCATGGTCGAGACATGGGAAGGAGCCAAGCATTGAAATTCCACCTTGCTGAGTTGCCCCATGCCCAGTGGCCATTGCAGCTGTTCTTCCCTTGCCAAGAGCAGCTGATCCCAGTCCCTAACTCCCCCTGGGAGGCCCTCTAGCCTCTCCTATTTAAACACCACCCCTCTCGGCCATGGAAGAGGTACTGAACCAACCTTAAGGAAACTCTGTCAAAATCATTCCAGACCACTCTCCACACATAGAGCACTTGATTCCCACTGGATTACAGCCCCAATTCCCTCCAGCTGAGCTCAATTTTGAGTTCACATTTCAGCACAAAAACCAGGACACTTCTTCACAGTGGATCAATCCCCAAATTGATTGGTCCTACACCTTCACCAGTACCTAAGGGAAGAAGTTTACCGAAGAAAGCCCCTCACTGGGCCAGCCATTGCTTCCAGCCTCCAAGCTTTGTGATCGGGCTTGGTCGAAATCTTACCTGGACAATTCACCAGGCCAAGGGACTTCATCTGGAGCTTGCTTGGACCCAATCAAAGGTGACACAACTCTCAGATTGAAGCTTCACTTCTCTGAGCAAAGGTATGGACTCACTCTTCTTCCCGAGCTTACAAAGATTCTCCATTTAATTTGAGTCAATTTAAATACATGATTACCGTATGGATGTGTTCGTCTCTTCAAGACGAATCCATAGAGCATAAGAACACAAAAATCCGTTGAGAATCGAGTGAGAAATTAGGGTTAGAAGGTTGACGGTCACGGGTTCACACCCGCCGTAGACGATGACCGGGAGCCGTCGGATTGCGCATGTATCGAGCGGACGGCCGAGGATCGCGCCGGACGGAGCAACGGAACATGAACCGCGGGGCCCCGGAGCGCCGAGTCCGATGGTGGCGCCGAATCGAAGACGACGCGTGGAGCTTGGAGATGCTCAGGTCGACGCGGCGCCGCGTGGATAAGTAGGAAATTAGGTTATTTTCCTATTTATTTAATTCCCTAAACTTCAAAAATGCATAACTTTGTGTAGGAAAATCAGAAAAATAAAATAAAAATACCCTCTTGCTCAGTGAACAGAGGAGAGGAGAATAATGTGGAAAAGAAATCATTTAATTTCATTAAGTATTTGATTTTTAATGATTTATTTACTCTCTGCACATTTTCAATTCTCCATGCATGTATACAATTCACCATGGCATGAGACCATAGGGCTTTTGAAGCCTCTGAATTTGGGAACATTCCCTGAATTTTCCAAAGTCGAGGCCATCCCCGTGAAGAGTTATTGATTTTTCAATTCTAGGTCACTATTCCGAGTATTTTAATTCCAATAATTAGCATGTTGTGAAATAAATTCTAGGAAAATTTGGTGATGTTTATTATGACCAGAGGACCCTAGGAAAAATAGGTTTTGAGTTAACTCACTTGGAATAACCCTAATTGGCTTAAACACCCAAAATGGAGCTTTAATTAATTAGAGCTAATCATACATCAAATTGACTTGAAATCAATTCTCCTTGGAAATCCCTATTTTCCACTAAAAATAACTACATAAATAAATTAAATACAGAAAAATCACACTTTCTCCTCTAATGTCTTTATTGACATATGAGTGAAGTCACATAAAAATTTCAAATTCATTTAAGCTCAATTTAGTGAGTTATGAAATTATTAAGCTTGAATGGCAAAATGGTAATTAAAATTTTAACCCTTAATTAAAACTTTAGGTTTAATAGGATGAAAAAGTAAAATATTTGATCTTAACCTGATTTGGATGATTGAAATTTAAATAATTAAAGGGTAGAAACCTACTAAACAATTTAAAAATAATTAAAATAAACCTTAATTAAATAATTAATTAAATTTCGAAGAATAATAAAAAAATTGGAATTATTAAAATGGGGATGTTATTAGGAAGAGATTTGTTCTTTAATTTAAGAATCCCTAAATTAATCACTTCAATAATATTTAATTCCTAATTAAAATGATAATCCAAATTTAAATTTTAAAATGCAAAAAGACTTAATCATTAAATTAAATTAAAATTAAATTATTTAAATTAAATCCTTTTAAAATTTCAATTAAATTAATACTTTAACAATTAAAATTAAATTATCTTTAAAACATAAAAAATAAAATATTAAATTAAAATTAAAAATTAAATTAAATTTAAATTTAAAGTAAATTAAACTAAATTAAATAAAATTAAATTAAAACATATTAAACTAAATCAAATTAAATCAAATTAAATTAAATTAAGTTAAATTAAATCATATTAAATTAAATTAAATTAAATTAAGTTAAATTAAATCATATTAAATTAAATTAAATTAAATTAAATTAAATTAAATTAAAAAAAATAAAATCAAGTTAAAATTAAAATTAGATTAAATTAAATAAATTAAAATTAAAACTAAACCAAATTAAATTAAATTAAGTTAAATTAAATTGAATTAAAAATAACATCACCTAAGACATAAAGAATTCAAAAATAAATCTAAAACAACTTGAACACTACTCCAAACTTAAATCCATTAACTGAAATTAAATTAAATCATAAATCACTTGAACATCCATGTGCCCTCGAAAGCTTTTGTTATCATAACTCCTAAATGGAGTATTAAGTGAAGTGTTACTCTACTTATAGGATATTCAAATGTCCTAGTTCATTGAGCAAGATAACAAAATCTGAACTCCCGGACGATTAATTCAATTTTATAATTAAATTCTCTTGGGCTTAAAATAATCTTAGAAATATTGAAAAGATGTTTAAGACTCGTCTTAAGCACTTTCTCAATATGATAGGATATTTATAAGAACAATTGAACTTAGTTGTTCTTTGATGAAGAAAATCGTCCTCAAACCAAAACACAAGAACCAAGACGTCATAGGAGGTGACTAGCTATAGGAATAGGACCGTGGTAGAAAACCATAACCCTTCCCTTAGCTTTACCTAGGAACTTGCTTTAAATGCTTAAATATTCTAATTGTATTTAAAGTGCAGCTTGGGATGACGGGAAGACCCTCCAGGTAATCTTTTATTTTATTGCAATTTACCTTATTGCAATTTATTTAATCGCATCGCACTTACCTTTCTTGCATGATAAACAACTGTTGCATGAAAACCAAAACCTTTAGGGTAGTCCCTAAAATTGAAACCAAAACTAAATTAAAAGTCATTACAAGATAAAATTCACCGCCACAACATTTCAAATATAAAACAACTCAAAATTTAATCACAAACAGAACAACAAAACTACAACTACAACTAAATTAAAACGTCTTGTTGGATGATCGGGAATACCTTGGAAGATGTAACCTACGTGTTGCTAACGGGATTTCCCACGGTCTAAATGAAAGTGTGGAACTCATTCAGTTGAGTTTAGCAAATTCATCTGGACTAAGTGAATCCGATAAAAATAACGATGCCTGGAAGGATGGAACCAGTGGATCTTAACCGGTGTTGTTATAATCAACTTTAAGATTTGTTTTAATTAAAACATAAAA
Organism: Papilionanthe hookeriana x Papilionanthe teres; assembly: GCA_022702705.1. Classification (NCBI taxonomy): domain Eukaryota; kingdom Viridiplantae; phylum Streptophyta; class Magnoliopsida; order Asparagales; family Orchidaceae; genus Papilionanthe; species Papilionanthe hookeriana x Papilionanthe teres. The sequence goes on from CM040422.1 coordinate 14,496,515, forward strand.
AAATACTTGGAAATTAAGACCTTCTCTATACCAGAACAATTCTCTCATCTCCTGATTTATGACTTCTAAAACTAAACCTCTGCGAGAACAAGGAGCTCGGAGCATGGTGGGCAGCACGGCCATCGTCATCAGCAAAACCTGAGTCTACCTCAGCAAAACTTTCTTAGAATTAAATAACCAAGCCATAGGACTTCGAGGTAGTTTGCCTGGTGCAACATAAATCCTCAACTCTTCGTTAGGCATTTGCATGATCATGTCATGTAAATTAAGCCCTAACCGGTCATGAGACTCCGAGGTAAGTCGTTTGGTACGACATAAACCCTCACATCTTCAAGGCTATTTGTATGATTTTATCATACAAATATAAGTCCTAATTAATTAAAATTGGCAAGATCAAAACATTAAATAAACATTAGGACTTTCCTAAATTCAAGCCAAACAAATAGGATAGTCGAGAAATTACCGAAGTTCGCTTCGAATATGTGATTTCTCCTACGTCTCTTCCTTTGAATTCCCAAAATAAAATGTTCCAAATTTGATCCATTCCCTATTGAAATTCCAAAATTCAATCCCTTGAAAACTTAAACTTTGAAATTCTTGAGAGCAGAACTACTTATTATTATCGAGAGTTTTCTTAAATGATTCACTTCATTTAAGATGTAATTAACTATGTGGGCTTGCCCTTATATGGAATTTTAAGAACCCAGGTAATATAAACCCTGTTTAACGTTTTCATATTAAGCAGGGGAACTTGTCGGCTTATAAAATTGGTTCGCAGACTAAACGGATGTCACAAACCTTTCTAGTTTATTTAATCGAGCCCATTATCAAGCAATGTGTCTATTTTTTCGGAATAGATACACGGTTTTTGGTGCGGTGCTCGTTTATATAAACTATTCGGGATGTGAGATCAGTTTGATTTCATATCTTAAAATATTTAAATTTAAAATTATTTTCAAAAATCAAGTACTACTTTTTCAAATTATTTATTTAAATTAAACTAAAAAAATATGCCGACAATAACCAAGCCATAGGATTTCGAGGTAGTTTGCCTAGTGCAACATAAATCCTCAATCTTTTGTTAGGCATTTGCATTGCAAATTAAGCCCTAACCAGTCTTAGGATTCCGAGGTAGTTGTCCGATACGACATAAACCCTCACATCTTCGAGGCTATTTGTGTGATCACATCATACGAATATAAGTCCTAATTAATTAAAATTGGCAAGATTGAAATATCATATAACATTAGGACTTTCCTAAATTCAAGCCAAACAATAGGATAGTCGGGAAATTACTGAAGTTTGCTTCGAATCTGTGATTTCTCCTATCTTTCTTCCTTTGAATTCCCAAAACAAAATGTTCCAAATTTGATCCATTCCCTATTGAAATTCCAAAATTCAATCCTTGAAAACTTAAACTTTGAAATTCTTGAGAGCAGAATCACTGATTATTATCGAGAGTTTTCTTAGGTGATTCCCATCACTTAAGATGTAATTAACTATAGGGGCTTGCCCTTATAGGGAATTTTAAGAACCCAGGTAATATAAACCCTGCTTAGTTCATTTATATTAAGCAGGGGAACTTGTCGGCTTATAAAATTGGTTCGTAGACTAAACGGATGTCACAAATCTTCTAGTTTATTTAACCGAGCCCCATCATCAAGCAGTGTGTCTACTCTCGGGATAGATATACGCTTGTGGTGCGGTGCTCGTTTATATAAAGTATTCGGGATGTGAGATCAGCTTGATTTCATATCTTAAAATTTTCAAATTTAAAATTATTTTCAAAATCAAATACTACTTTTAAACTTATTTATATAAATTAAATTAAAAATTCGCCGACAATTTCTGTAGGCGACCTCTGTTCACAAATACAACACACAAACCTAAAAATATGCCGACATGCCTAAAAAGTTTAATGACGCTTATTCTTTAAATGAAGAAATGAATACAAATAATTTTCAATGGCCTTCCGAGATGGTAAATCCTAAGAAGGTAGCCAATATTCATGAATCTGATGCTTTTGCAATGTTAGCAAATCAAGTTGCTGCAACTTCAAGGAAGATAGACAAATTTGGACTGAATTGTTCTCAACTAATTTCAATGATTGAAGAGAATTCATTTGGCTAAATGATAGGTTCTTGAACATCATTAGAAGATTTAAATGTCATAAACAAGCCTAATAACCCATATTCTAATTATTATAACCCAGGTTGGAAGAACCATCCAAACTTTAACTGGAATAACAGTAGTCAGGGTGGTAGTAATCAGCAATGGGGGAACAATCAAGTAAACCAATTGGGGAATTGGAACAACTAAGGCAATAATAATTATAGATCTACTTATCCTCCAGGTTTTAACAGTACTTCACAACTTAAGGAGAAGAAGTTTTCTATAGAACAAGTGGTGTTACAAATGAAAAATCAATTGCAAAGTCAAGGAGCTACAATTAGAAATATTGAGAATCAATTGGGACAAATTACTAATTCGTTAAGTAATAGATCTCAAGGAACTCTTCCGAGTAATACAGAGATAAATCTAAGAGATAAAAATAAATAGCAAGTAAAGTTGTTCAACAGAGAAGTGGAAGAGAGTTGGAAGGTAGAGTTCAAAAAGTGATTGAAGTAGAGAAAGAAGAAATTGAAGAACCAAAAGAGGACGCTCTGAAAGGTTTTAAAATACCTATTTCTCCACCTAAAATTGATTTATAAAAGCCACCACCACCACTTTTTTAGAGACTTCGACAACAAAAGTTGGATAAGCAATTTTTAAAATTCTTAGAAATTTCTAAGAAACATACAATCAATATTTCGTTTGTTGAAGCCTTAGAACAAATGCCAAGCTATGCGAAGTATATGAAGGATATTCTAAACAGAAAAAGGAAGATTGAAGATAATTAAACTGTTGCACTAAGTGAAGAGTGCAGTGCGATAATTCAGATAAAGCTTCCTAAAAACATAATGATACTGGTAGCTTCACAATTCCATCTAATATTGGAGACAAATTGTATGGAAAAGCTATATGTGATTTAGGTGCAAGCATTAACCTTATGTCATTATCTATATTTAAAAGACTAGGATTAGAAGAAATAACCCCGACTACTTTAACTTTGCAGTTAGTAGCTCGTTCGATAACATATCCTAAAGGATTTATAGAAGATGTCTTAGTAAAAGTAGATCAATTTATCTTTCCTGTTGATTTCATTGTGCTAGATATGGAGAAAGATAATGAAATACCTATTATTTTGGGGAGACCCTTCCTAGTTATAGGAAGAGCAATGATAGCTGTGCAAAAAGGGGAATTAACTATGCGTGTCAATGATCAAACAGTTACATTTAATATTTCAAAAACAATGAAATATCCTGCAAAAGGTAAGGATGATGAATAATTCAGGATGGATGTAATGAGATATCAAAGTGAATGCCATTTTAAAACAAATAATAATCTGAAAGTGAAAATTTGGAGCACGAGCGAGAAGAGGAAGTACAATATTCTAACAATTTTAATGAGGAAGATTTAAATATTGTTTAAGAATGTTTTGAAGTTTTGAACATGACAAACAATGATGAATCTTTTAGTCAATCAATTGAAAAATCTCCTGAACATGAATTGAAGTTACTTCTGGAACATTTATAATATGCCATTTTAATTGATTCCTCAGCTTTGTCATTTATAATTTCCTCAAAATTAACTGCAGAAGAAAAAGAGAGATTGCTTGAAACTCTAAAGAAATATTAGAAAGCCTTTGGATGGACCATAGCTGATATTAAAGGAATTAGTCTTTCAGTTTGTATGCACAGAATACTTATGAAAGAAAACTACAAACCCAGGGCCAATCTTCAAAGGAGATTAAATCCTACTATGAAAGAAGTTATTAAGAAAGAAATTTTAAAGTGGTTAGATGTTGAAATTATCTACCTTATTTTAGATAGTGCTCTTGACCTCACTTTTGTGAGGATTATATCTAAACCATGTTGAGATAGGAAATCTACCAATATTGGCTCCCTAAATCTCAATGATGGTTAGTAAACCCTAATGAAGCCTTTTCAACCCAGATTTTAATGACATTCTTAAATGATCAAATTAGCAATGACAAACCTTGATTTGATCAACTTAGGACCAAACAAGTCAACCTTTGACCCAAATGGTCAAAATTTGATCAAATTGGTCAATCCTTGACCTAATGACCAACATTACTACCCCAAAAAGTCAACCTTTGACCCAAAAAGTCAACTTTGGTTAAATTGGTCAATTCTTGACTCAATGACCAACTCTACTGACCCAACAGGTTAACCTTTGACAGAAAAAAGTCAACTTTGCTCAAACGGGTCAATTCTTGACTTAATGACCAACCACACTGACCCAACAAGTCAACCTTTGACCCAAAAAGTCAACCTTGGTCAAACTTGTCAATTCTTTACCCAATGACCACCACATAGACCCAACAGGTCAACCTTTGACCCAAAAAGTTAACTTTGGTCAAACTGGTGAGTTTTTGACCCAATGACAAACAAATTGGTCAACCTTTGACATAACCAGCCAACCCATGACCTACAAACCATAACATTGACATCATAGGTTAAACCTTGACCTAAAGAAGAAAAATTGGTTAAATTGGCTATCCTAAGACTACCACATTGACATCATTGGTCAACTATTGACCTAATCAACTTAACATTGGTTAAGGAGACCAATACAATACTCAAAAGCCATCAAATTGACTAATGAGTTAACCTAAAACCCTAAAAATGGTCACCATGACCAAACTAACCAAAAAATTCAAAACTTGCGGACTTTATGACCAATCCAATCATGACAAGGTTGGATGGATCATATTGGACACGCATGGACTAGAATTGGTCAACCTGGGTCAATATTGGTCAACCCTATTATCAAATTTAGTCAAAATACTCAATTTTGAACCAAACTAAGTTAAATTAATCAAAATGTTTCTTTTAGTTTCTAAAGCAAAAAACGACATCCTGAATGACCTCATATGGGCTATACATGACCCATGAGACACTTTAACTATTATTTAACAAATTGGAAAACTCATAACACATCATCATAACCATGGTTAATACTCTTCATGAAGACAACATGATGAGGAGACATAAAGTGTCATTCCCTCATCAATTCTTAACAGAATGACATGGATGAGTCATCACTAACCTCACAAGTCATCTAATGATGAATAAACACCATTTAAACCTCTCTTTAACCATTGTTCAAAACCATCATAACCATGATGAGATGGCAAGCTTAAGTGTCATATTTTTTCCATATACATAAAAAAGGAGATGGTTGGGTCACCATGCACCTATTCTTTCATCCAATGAAGAAGAAACATAGCTTAAATCAACCATTTACCATGGGTAAATGTAGTCATAATCAATCCATGCATGAGATGAGTAATGAGGCGATGTGTCATACCATCCTTAATTTCATTAAATTAAACAGTAAAAATATATGGGGAAGGTGAATTCAGTAAGGTTAAGCATGCCTTATCCACCTCTTTGAAGACCAAAAAAAGAGAGGCCAAACCATGAACCCAGGATAAACCATGGGTAAACCCCACATGGTTTAGCCTTAGAAAACACAATTCTCCTTACCCCTCAGATGAAATCCTATCCTAAGGCATTGATGGTGAAGTTAACAACCTCCCCAGATAAACCTAAGGAAAATTGAGCTCACCCATAGCCTCCCATAGATATAAATAGGCCAAACCAGAGAGCACAAAGGAGAGGAAACAAAAAAGTAGGAGACACCCATACACTGCTAAACTCCCTTGACCCTCAACATCAAAGTTCTTCCTCAGAGCCTAGGCAGTTGATTGCCCGTTCATCCAAGCACTTAAACCCACTGCCTCCCTTCAATTTAGTCAACCGAAAAACCCCAAAACAGGATAAAAATGGATATTGAAATGAATTTATCCAAAACTTTAAATTAACCATCTATGAAGCTTCCTAGGTACCTACAAAAAAATGAGCCCAATCAAAATTGACCATCCTCATAGCCTCTAACCCACTTTTCAATCATCTCCTCTTAAGCTGAGACACCTTGAGAATAAAATCATATATAGACCTCATTTCAATCCAAATTGACTTGGGGGAAAGCTTTTTAAGGTCAAGGCGAAGCTGTAGAGCTGTTCAATTTAATCTTGTATCGACCATGGCCAAGATATGGTTGAGCTAGCCCTAATGGCGTTCAGGTTTGACACTTTGTGAAATGAACCTGTTCTAGACCCATACAAATCCGTATGGATATCTTCGTCTCCTTGAGATGAAGCTCTAGAAATAAAAATAGCTCGATTCCATCAAGAATCGAGCAAGATTTTGTGTCTAGAACATGAATGGTGCACAGGATGAGATAGGATGAAGGTGATGAACAAAGACCATCTATTTCTGTGTTTTAAAAATAGACAGTCTTGATTCATTCCAGCTTGATTTGTTGTTCGGGGCTCCACAACGGATCAAGTGTGTTTCGATTATATGAGGTCACGCGACGCCATATGTAATTTTTTGTTTAGTTAATCAATTAGTCAAAATAGAATAACCTTAAAACATTCAAAAATTCATATCTTTGCACACAAAAAACACAAAAATAAAACAAAAATAAAACAAAAATACCTCTGAACTCAGGGCAGTGAGAGGAAAAATGTGGAATTAAAATCATGAATTAAGCACTTATATTTAACTTTTAATTAAATAAATACTCCATGAAGTATTTTAATTGTTAAAAACTATTTATAAATCAGAAATTTATGAAACTTTGTGGGATTAATCTCTAAGTCTTTAAGAACAATCTTTGATTTTTCCAAGTACAAGTAAATTCTCTTGGACAACTATTCCTAATTTCTATGAAATTTAGTAATTATTATTAGCAAAATTTCTAAAAATCAAAAAATAGAAAAATTAAATTGGAAATTGGTTAGAAATTTAAAGGAATAAATTTAATCCCTAAAATGTTAAACTCTAGGCTCTTGAAAATTTAAGATGATATTTTTTTATTAGAGTTCAAAATTTCAATATTTAAAACCATAAAATTATAAAAAATTAAAAATTCACTTTATATTAACTCATGCTACAATGATTTAAGTCAAATTTGAGTCCAAACATCAAATGGACTCAAATCAAAACATAGTTAGATTTAGTCCAAAATTAGACTTAATTAATCATATTAAACCTTAACAACATTAGGTTTAGTACAAATCAAAATCTAATTAGGTCTAAAACATCATTAGGCTTAATTAAACATCATTAAACATTAACAACATTAGGTTTAATATAAATTAAAATCATAATTAGGTCTGAATAAGACCTAATTAAACCATGTTAGACCTTAATGACATTATGTTTAACTTAATAAACCCCAATTAGGTCTAATACAACATTAAGACCTAATTAAACCAAATTAGACTTTCATCACATTAGGTTTAACATAATAAAACCCAATTAGGTCTAAGACATCATTAAGACCTCATTAAACAGTTAGACCCTAATCACATTAGGTTTAACTTAATAAGCCCCAAATTAGGTCTAAGACATCATTAAGACGCAATTAAACCAAATTAGACTTTATCACATTAGGTTTAACTTAATAATCCCTAATTAGGTCTAACCACTAATTAGACATAATTAAATACCTTAAATCCTAATTACATTAGGTTTAGGACATATTAAACCTCAATTACATTAGGTTTAAGATATATATAAAACCTAATTAGGTCTAACCTAATTAGGTCTAACCCCTAATTAGACCTAATCAAATACCCCAAACCTTAATTACATTAGGTTTAAGATGTATTTAAGCCCTAATTAGGTTTAACGCCTAATTATACGTAATTAAATACCTTAAACTTTAATTACATTAAGTTTAAGACATATTTAAACCCTAATTATGTCTAACCCCTAATTTGACCTACTTTAATACCTTAAACCTTAATTACATTAGATTTAAGAAAAATTAAACTCTAATTAGGTATAAACCATTAGAGCTAATTAAATCATTAAACCTAAACTAACTAAGGTTTAGTTATATTTAAACCCTAATTATGTTTAACCCATTAGACCTACTTAAATCATTAAACCTTAAATAACTAAGATTTAATTATAATTAAACCCTAATTAGGTATAACCCCTAATTTGACCTAATTAAACTCGTTAAACTTTAATTACATTAGGTTTAAGACAAATTAAACCCTAACTAGGTCTAACCCATTAGACTTAATTTAATCATTAAACCTTAACTCACTAAGGTCTAATCAAACCTAAACATTAGACCTAATTAAATTAGTAAACCTTAACTAACCGAGGTTTAATCATATTTAAACACTAATTAGGTCTAACCTATTAGACCTAATTAAATCATTAAACCTTAAATAAATAAGGATTATAATACCTAAACCCTAATTAGGTATAACCCCTAATTATACCTAATTAAATCATTAAACCTTAACTAACAAAGGTTTAATCATAACTAAACCCTAATTAGGTTTGACCCATTAGACCTAAAACCCAACTTATGTTCAACCCATATTGAATTTAAGTCCAAACATAAACCTTAGGTTCAACCCAAATTGAACCTAACATAACTTAAACTTTAGGGTCAACCCAAATTGAACCTAACTTAAGTTAAATTTTAGGTTCTACCCAAACTGAAATTAACTTAACTTAAACGTTAGATTCAACCCAAATTGAACCTAACTTAACTTAAAATTTAGGTTAAACCAAAACTTAACCTAACTCAAAATAAACCTTAGGTTCAACCCAAACTGAACCTAACTCAACATAGATCTTAAGTTCAACCCAATATGAACTTAAATGCAACCTGAACTCAGATTCAAATCACATTGAATCTTAACTCAAATTTAGGTTCAACTGACATCCAATCCAAACACAACCCAAATCAAATACAAAAGTTAAGTCTAACCTACATTAGACTTAAATAAACCGAATAGGTTCAACTGATAATGAACTTAAACTTTAAGTCTAATCCACTTTAGACTTAATCAAACTCCTCAAACTAAAACAAACTAAAATCAAATCAAATTAATTTCAAGTCCTACCCACATTTGACATAGAAACATGTACAACCTAAAGTTTTATATATGATCAAAACATTTAGATTCAAAAGACATCGAATCTAAATCTTTAGATTCAAATGAAACTAAATCTAAATACTGAGTTTAATTTATTTTAGAATCAATCCAAAATCTTTAGATTCAAAAGACATTGAATCTAAATCTTAAGATCTAATACATATTAGATTTAGAATTTAAAAAATCAGATTCAAATGACACTGAATCTAAATTCCCAAGTCTAATTTATATTAGACACAAATTAAAACCTTTAGATTCAAGAGACAGTGAATCTCAATCTCTAGATCTAATACATATTTTATTTAGACTTAATATTCTTAGATTCAAAAAGATATTTTGATATAAATTTGAGATTGGATTCAGATGATATTGAATCCAAAACCCCAAGTTTAATTCGAAACTCCTAGATTTAAAAGACACAAAAGACCCTTTTTTAGGTCTAAATAACATTAATCTTAAATAAATCAATCAAGAATGATATATAAAAATGATGCATGAAAAACTTAAAATTATTTAATAAAATGTAAACAACCTAAAATTTGAAAAGACATTAAGATTTAAATGAAACCTTAATTAATAAATATCATCGAACACAACATGAACTCTAGTGTTCTTGATCTACGAAGATTTCTTGGACGATACAATCCTGGTTGCTGACAGAAATCTTCCGGTCCTGGTTTAAAAGCCTTTCGGACTAAGTAGATTAAGGTCCCCGATAACCCTAGGACGACGGAGTCAGTGACATCTTGACCGGGTTATCCAAAATTTAACAAACTGAAAGAGGATTTTAAGAAATAAAATTGACATTATTTCTTTTAAATTGGCACTCATTTCATTTGTAGGATGAAGACAAATTTCATTTTTGATTTTCTTTACAAGTTATAGGGTGTGCTAACTTTGTTTTGCAGGATGATAAAGATTGAACGACGAAAATAAATAATTATGAAACAAAAAATTGACAACAAAATGACAAAAAATAAGAACAAAAATTAAAACTTTGAAAAAAAGAGATAAAATCTAAACAATGCTTTTAGGACAACCACCAAACAAATAACATATACAAAATAAAAAAATGAAATGACAAACGACAAAACAAAAATAAAACTGACATGATAAATAATATTACTTTTAGGATCGAACATTGATATTTCTCTCTGTCAGCGTATTTTTAGGTTGTGTTTTATTTTAGAAAAAGGGGTCGCCTATAGAAATTGTCAGCGAATTTTAAATTTTAAATTTAATTTAAATATAGATATATTTTGGAAAATAGCATTTGATTTTGAAAATAATTTTAAGTTTGAAAATTTTAAGATATGAAATCAAACCGATCTCACATCACGAATAGTTTATATGAACGAGCATCACACCGCAAACCGTGTATTTATCTTAAAAAATAGACACACTGCTTGATGATGAGGCTCGATTAAATAAACTAGAAGATTTGTGACATCCGTTTAGTCTGCAAACTAATTTTATAAGCCGAAAAATTCGCCTGCTTAATATAAAGGAATTCAGCAGGGTTTATATTTCTTGGGTTCTTAAAGTTCCCTATAAGGGCAAGCCCCTATAGTTAATTACATCTTAAATGATGAGAATCATTTAAGAAAACTCTCGATAATGATCAGTGGTTTTGCTCTCAAGAATTTCAAAGTTTAAGGTTTTCAAATAATTAGATTTTGGAAATTTTAATTGGGAATGGATCAAATTTGGAACAGTTATTTTAGGAATCCAATGGTGGAGAAGTAGGGGATTTCATGGATTCGAGACAAGTCTCGGTGACTTCCCAACTATCCTATTTGTTTGGCTTCAATTTGAGAGTTTATTTAATGTTGTAATCCTGCCAATTTTATTTAATTTAGGACTTATATTCGTATGACATGATCATACAAATTACCTCGAAGATGTGAGGGTTTATGTCGTACCAAACGACTACCTCGGAATCCTAAAACTGGTTAGGGCTTAATTTACATAACATGATTATGCAAATGCCTAACGAAGAGTTGAGGATTTATGTTGCACTGGGCAAACTACCTCGAATTCTTATGGCTTGGTTGTTTATTTCTAAGAATGGTTTTGTTGATGTAGATTCCAGTTTTACTGACAAAGATGGCCGTGCTGCCCTCTATGCTCCAAGCTCCTTGTTGTTGCAGAGGTTTAGTTTTAGAAGGTGAAAATCAGGAGATGAGAGAAGTGTTCTGGTTTAGAAAAGTCTTAAAGTCCAAATATCTTTAATGTTTTATTAGGGGAATCTTAAAGTTGATTATAACAACACAGGTAAAGATCCCACGGTTCCATCATTCCAGCACCATTATTTTTATCGGATTCACTTAGTCCAGATGAATTTGCTAAGCTCAACTGAATGAGTTCCACACTTTCATTTAGAACGTGGGAAATCTCGTTAGCAACATGTAAGTTACATCATCTGAGGTATTCCCAATCATCCAACAAGACGTTTTAATTTAGTTATAGTTGTAGTTTTGTTGTTCTGTTTGTGATTAAATTGAGTTGTTTTATATTTTGAATGTTGTGGCGGTGGTCTTTATCTTTTTGTGATTTTTAATTTAATTTTGGGTTTCAGTTTTGTGGCTATCCTAAAGGTTTCAGTTTTCATGCAACAATCTTGTTTAACATGCAAGAAAAGTAAAGTGCAATACAGGTGAGTAAATTGCAATAAAATAAAAGCGTACCTGGAGGGTCTTCCCGTCATTCCAAGCTACACTTAAAACACATATTAAAGCATTTAAATGTTTATTACAAATACCTAGGTAAAGCTAAGGGAAGGTTCTAGTTTTCTACCAAAGTTCTAATCCTATCGTAAGTCAATTCCTATGACGTCTAGGTTCTTTATATTTTGTGGATGATTTTCTTCATCAAAGAACTATTAAGTTCATTTGTTCTTCTAAAGTATCTCATCATATTAAGAAAGTGCTTAGGACGAATCTTAAACATCTTTTCAATACTTCTGAGATTATTTCGAGTCTAAATGAACTTTTATTGTAGAGATAAATCAATCATCTAGAAATTTAGTTTAGTTAAGTTTTACCTCTTACTCAGTGAACTTAAGACATTTGATTATCCCATGAATGAAGTGACACCTCACTTGATGCTACATTTAAGAGTTATAATGATAAAAGTCTTTAGGGGCAAATCAATTCATTAAGAATTTCAATGATTTAAAATTAGAATTAATGTTTTAAGGTGATTTAACTTAGTTATAAAATTTTAATAAATTTAAGTTTGGAATAGTGTTAAAGTTATTTTATTCTTAAGTGTTTTAAACTATTTGAATTGAAAGAGGAGTTTAAATTATTTAATTTAGACTTTAATGATTTAATTTTAATTTAATTGCAATATTCTAGATTAACCTTTAATTGGTTTGATATTTTTTTAATTAAGAATTATTTTGAGATTGATTTTTTTAATGTTTCAAGTTTGTTTTAAATTTACATTCAAGTGATTTTTAAAATTAATAATTTTGTTAATGTTTTAAATTTATTTCAATTTAATTATCAAGTTATTTAATATTTTAAGTTTTAATTTAATTAAGGGTTACCTTTTCTTTATTATTATTTTATTAGTTTCATTTATGATCTTAATTTTAATTAAGAGTTAAATATAATTAAAGTGATTCATTTGGGAATTTCAGTTTAAGTAATTATAGTCTCTCTAAATTATATCCCCATTTTAATAATCCAATTTTTTAATTATTCTTCCAAAATTAATTAAGGTTTCATTTTATTGGTTTATTAAAAGTGATCAATGAGTTCCTACCCTTTTATTTTCCAAAGTTTCAATTATCTAAGAAAGAATTAAGATCAAACATTTTACGCCCCATTTTGATTAAACCTAAAGTTTTAATTAGGGGTTAAAGTTCTTAATTATTAATATGCCCTTTTAAGCTTAATTATTTCATAACTCATCAAATTGAGCTCAAATGAGCTTGAAATTTTTATGTCACTTCACTCATATGTCAATTAAGACATTAGAGGAGAAAATGTGATTTTTCTGAATTTAATTTAATTTATATATTTATTTTAATGAAAAATAGAGATTTTCAATGGAAATTCAACAACATGACCAAGGTAAGGTTTTGTACTTAAGAAAATTATGGGATGTTTCTAATGACCAGAGGACCACTTGGACCAATTATGCTGATTTTTTGAATTATATTTTATTTATTATAATTATTTTGAGTTTTGGAGTGTTAATTAATTAAAAAACAAAATTAAAGTTGAAAAATGAATTTTATATTTTTCATAAGTCTCTCTGACCTCAATGATTTCAGAGAAACAAATTTTATATTTTTTTTTATTTTTTTTGATTTATTAGAATTAATTTAGTGAAAATGAAAGGAAATTCATTGTTTTAAAATTAAAAATTGTCTTAAGCACTTAAAATTCAATTTCTTAACCTAGAGACTTGTGAAAAATATTTGGTTTGTTCCTAAGTGATTGGGAGGTGAAATATGACATTTTTATGATTTTTAATATTTTTGTGATTTTTATGATTTTTTAATTATTAAAATATTAAAATATGGTTAAAAATGAAAACTTTTAGAAAATTCTAATTTTAATTTTCATAGACTCCTCTAATACCAGAGAAGTCCCAAAACTAATTTTTTGAATTTTTAAAATGTATTTTTAGAGTTATGAATTTTTAAAGTTTAATTTTGGTCATGTAACTTAATTGGTCCATTTAGTGGGGCCAATCACCTCCAATTAATCTCAAATTTTTATGTGAGGTTCCCCTAATCCTAAAGACCTGTGGAGAATGATTTTTAAGTTATTTTAATGTGTGGTTAACCCTAATTAATTAAAGTTCAGTTTTGAATAATTAGGCCAATTAGGGTTATTCTTAATGAATTAACTCAAATCATAATTATCCTAGGGTCCTCTGTCCTAAGAAACTTCCCCAAAGTTTCCTAGAATTTTCTAAGCAATAAGCTAATTAATGGAATTAAAATACCAAAAGCAGTGACATAAACATGAAAAATACATAACTTGCCATAGAGATGGCCTCTGATCTTGAAAAATTCAAGGAATGTTCCCAAGATCAGAGGCTTCAAAAGCCCTATGGTCCCATGCCATGGTGAATTGTCTATGCAAATGGAGAATTAAAATACTGAAATGAGTAAATAATTAATTAAAAATAAAATACTCATCAAATTAACTCAATTCTTTTTTCACATTATTCTCCTCTGTTCACTGAGCAAGTGGGTATTTTAATTTTATTTTTATGATTTTTCTATGCAAAGATATGATTTTTTTAAGTTTCAGGTATTTAAATAAATAAAAAAATCCTATTTATCTATTTATCCACGCGGCGCCGACTCATCCTTGGCAGCTCCGAAAGCCCACGCGTCGCCTCCCTATTCGACGCCTCCATCTGACTCAGTGCTCCGGGGGCCCGCGGTTCATGTCCCGTTCACTCGTTCGACGCAATCTGAGCTGTCCAGTCGATACACGCTCGATCTAACGGCGGCTGGTCATCGTCTCCGACTGGTGTGCACCCGTGACTGTCCACACTCAAACCCTAATATCTCCCTCCTTTCTCAATGGATTTTCGTGTTCTTATACTATATGGATTCGTCTTGAAGAGATGAAAACATCCATACAGTTTACATGCTTTGAAATTAACTCAAACGAAATGGAGAATCGCTGGAAGCTCGGGTTAAGGAGAAGTCTCCATACCTAGGTCAGGAGGCGAGGCCTCAACTAAATGTGCTCGGTACGTTCATTGGAGCTGGAAGAGCCTAGGGATGAAGCCTCTGGCCCTGGTGAAAGGTCTAAGTATGAAAGTGACTAGGCCCGATTTCAGACTTTGGAGGCTAGAGCAATTAGGTGTCCTGGAGAGGGGGCTTTCACTGAGGAACTCCTTCTCTTGGTCCTGTGCAGGTGTGGGTGAGTTTAATTTGATTTTGGTGGATTTTTGAGAGATGTCCTATTTTGGCCTGAGAATTGAGCTCCAAAATTGAGCTCAATCAATGGGATTTAGGGCAGGAGAACAGTGGGGATGGATTGCTCTTGGCTAGGGGAAGCTCTGTGAGGAGTTTGGAGGGATTCTGTGAAGGTTGATTTCAGCCAACCTTTTGGCCGAGAGGGGGTGGCTTGTTTAAATAGCCATGGCCAGGGCTTCTCAGGGAGGTTTGATGGCTAGAATCAACTGCTCTGGTGAAGAGAAGAATAGCTGCAGTGGCCATTGGGCACGAGACAACTCAACTAGTTCAAATTGAATTTTTGAATCCATTTAGACCTCTCGGCCATGGTGTTTTCCTGCGACCTGGTGGCTGGCCGGCCGGGGTCAGGTCACCATCCTGATCAGGAGGGTCAGGGCTTGAAGTTTGTGGGTTCAATTGGCCAATGCTAAGTGTAAGGAGCTTGATTTAAGTGGTAAGGGGGAAGGGTCATTTTGGGTTCAAATGGATCAAGTCATGGCTTAGGGCTTGGTGCACCATCCAAAACTCTGATTTTGGGCTGAGGGAGGTCAGGTGAGTCAGCTTATGAAGAGTGGTGAAGTCCCCATCAAGATTATTTGGATTAGTTTTGGGTTAAGGGGAATCATGGGTAGGCTAATGACTTTTAGGGAGTGCTTAAAGGATCTCCTCCTTTTTCCATTTAGGGAGTGATGACAAGTCTATGGCTCCTCATGGATTACATATGGCCTATGCATGGCTCCAAGGCTCCATTTGGCTTGGAGCCAAGCTTAGTCAATTTCATGGAAATGGGTTTTAAGGATTTTAGATATTTAGGGGTAATTTGGCACATGGCTTAGTTTAGAAAAGTTTAATGATGATTTTGAAACATAGGGAGTGATTTAAATCAAAGGGATGATGAGGTGAAAGTGTCATGTAGGCTTTGGATTGACTTTGAGCCTTTTGGATTTGGTGAAAATGGGCTTTTAGAATGGTTTAAGAAAGCGGGCCTTTAGGTTTGAAAACAAATTGGTAGATGGAAATTTTGTGAAGGATTTGGCCAAACAAATTTTGGGTTTAGTTTAGGGATGTGTCATGAGTGATTTGAAACAAATTTGAGGTGATTTGGAGTTGAATTGGGTTTGATTTGAGACTTTTTTGGTGAAGGGGCCAAAGTGGGTCAAATTGGGCTAACTTGGGCTAAGGTCGGGCTAATGATAGATTTTATTAATGTTGAGAAATGTTTATGGGAGTGTTACAAAGAGTTTTCAACTTTAGTTTGGCTTTGATTTTGGGATTTGGGCCCATTTGGGTTAGGTTTGGGTTTAGGCTAAAATTGGGGATGTTGGCTTTGGGTTAGGTTTGGGTGGAGTTTGGGTTCAAATTTGGGGCAAATATTGTTATTTTTTTTTGTTTGTGGGCATATTAGGAAGGTTTTAGAAAAGATTTGGAGCCAATTAGGGTTGAATTGGGTTGGTTTGGGCTAGGTTTAGGTCATGGGCCAAAATTGGGCCTTAGGCTTCAAATTGAAATTGGATCAAAATGTCAATCTAATTGGACTTGGATTTAGTCTAGATTGCTATTGGGGATATTTAATTGATGTTTAGAATTGAATTGAGTCAAATTTGAGGCTAATTAGGTTGATTTGGTTTGACATTGGGCTTACTTGGGTTAAAAATGGGTCAAATTGGGTTTTTGGTAAAAGTGGGTTAAATTGACAAAATTGGCCTATGGTGTAGTTGAACAAAATGATATTGGGGAAATTTGGGATTTTTTGGAATTTTTTGGGAATTTTTAGAATTTTTGTATTTTTTTTAGAAGGGCATTTTGGGTATTTGGAGGGTATTGGGGGGTATTTTTGGAAATTTTGGTATATTTGGCTAAGAATGATCAATTTGAGTGGAGAAAAATGTTTAGGACTAATTTTGATGAATTTTTGGTAATTTAGGCAATTTTACAAATTTTGGAATTTCAAAGGCATTTGGTAGGCTTTGTGGGCGTAGGGTCCCGGAGGTCAAAAATCTAAATTTTGGAAAAATAAAGATTGATCAAGTTTGAATAGAATGGAATCACTTTGGTTGAGCCATGAAGCCATATCAAGCCCATAAGAGCCATGAGAGGACTCATTTGAGGCATTCACTATGTTGTTCCTAACCCTCTTAGCCGAGGGCACAGGGGTTAAGGTCCATCCATATGAATTACCTACATGAGTCAGGAAGTCAAGCTAGGTATGAATGGTTTTAGGATTTGGAATGTGTATGAAAGTGTAATGTGTGCAGGTCAACCCTTACCAGACCAGGCCACCCAGGGTAGTCCTAAGGCCAAAGAGTCCTATAGGGAACTCATCCTTTAAACCTTCACATTTGATCTTAACCCTCCAAGTGACTTAGGGGTTTACAATCAAACTTATGGGGTTTGCAGGGAGTTAAGAGGTGTTTGAATTTCTAAGTGTTGGGTTCCATTTCTAGTCCTCTAAGATAGTCAAAGGGAAAGCCTAAGGCTAGATCCTAAGTACTAAGGAGAGAGAAGAGAAAAGACTTCATCAAAAATGATGTCAACACTCTCCTTATTCTTGAAACTTGTTAGAAAATAAGTGATTAACATCGATTAGAAGTTTTCCTAAATAACCTTGATTGTTTAAGATGTAATTAACTATAGGAGCTTGCTCCTTTAGGAGATTAAAGAACTCGGAATAGGTACTTTACCTAAAATCTCCGGTTAACAAAACTTTCATATGGTTTATCTTATAAAATCTTTAGTAATCACATATTCTGAAGATTTCTTTTATGTTCATCATCATTTGCCCTTCCTTCTACATTCTCTAAGTTCCTTAGCTTCTAAAAGGATTTTTGGCAATAAATCCAAATAGAATAAGTTACTTAAGAATTAGGGCAATAGATAGAAATAGAGAGTGTCGATTCCTACCTCAACCGGCAAAACTGACCGCCATGAAGAGATTTTTAGCGACTCCACTGGGGAGTTTCTTTCTTCTCATCCTTTGTTAAAACACTTGTATTCAAGAGATGATTCATCCTTTAACAAATAGGATCACATCTTCTAAAAATATAACTCTTAAAGAGTTATTCTTGACATTTCATAATGGCAATATGGCATAAAAATAAAATAAAGTCCCAGTTTATAAATAAGTCTATAACATTTTATTTCTTGAATTTTCAAAAAAGTGATAATGGAATCATCGAATTTGGTTTTTTCTTATTATTCAGATTTTATTACATGAATTGAGGAAGACCTTTGCCTTTATCAGAATAATGTTGGATTATTTAATGATGCTAAATTTGCATTAGAAAATCCATTTCAAATGATATACAATCATTCGAAGAATTCAAACTGCAACCTTATGAAGATTTTCTCAATTTCACAGAGGACTTACCTCAATACATGCCTGAAGAACAATATACTTTTGAAGAAATGGAAAGACAAGTTTATAGAAAAGGAAAGAAAATTTATGATGAGGAAGAAAGTGACATTCCCCCTCCATCCATATATGATGTTGAATCTTGTTCCAAGAATATTCCAAGAACTCATTCCCAACATAAAAATAAAACTCGTTCTCTTAAAGAAAGAAAAGGTGGAACAAAAATGATAATTTTGAAACATCTGAATTGGAACAAAGTATTTTTCAGGAAACCTTCACTTTTAAAAGAAAACTGATATGTTCCGATACCTGTTGAATATGAAGACAATGCTTTTCAACCTAGAAATTCCCCATCAATTCATGCCATATACTCTATGTTTAAATTGTTAACATAGAAAGACAAGGGTTCAATTTCTTGACTGTTAGATAAAAGGAATGTGCAGTCTCTACAACAATGAAAAGATGGATTCTTTTGATTGAAGATCCTAATTACTTGAAAAAGGATGATCAATTCACATTAGATAATTAGTGTACTCGGGTACTAGTAAAATTTCATATGGGGCCAATAATAAAAGATGTGATTGCTACAAAAGATAGAACTAAGCATAATAATTTAATATCAGAAATAGAAGACACATCTGCTAAAATGACTGCTTTGGTCTAAATGTTACAACGAGGAGATTCTTCTTATTCACAAAATGATAATACACTTCCTATGATATCTCATCCTATACTAAAAAATAATGTATAGAGATGAGAATCATCAGAAGGAATCCCGATTACCCTGAGTACCCAGAGAGTTCTCAGGAGCAAACT
The DNA here is from genome assembly GCA_022702705.1 of Papilionanthe hookeriana x Papilionanthe teres. Lineage (NCBI taxonomy): Eukaryota > Viridiplantae > Streptophyta > Magnoliopsida > Asparagales > Orchidaceae > Papilionanthe > Papilionanthe hookeriana x Papilionanthe teres. Next base: position 14,515,718 of record CM040422.1, read on the forward strand.
TGTGAAGGACATCCTATAAAATCATTCGAAGAAAGATTGAAAAAATTAAAAAATGACATTAAACAATTTTCAATACGGAGGAAAGATGACTCTTCAAATAATTAAAATGAGGAGATCGTTGAAAAAAATATGGTTGAGACACAATCTACCTCCTTAGCACGAGAAATAAATGAGGAAGACAGGACGTAAGAATTACCATCAATTATTTGACAACGGGATGAACAAATCAACCATCTTGAGCAAAAAAATGGAAGAACTGATTGTAGCTTTACAAAACTCACCAACAAATCCATTGCTAACAGCTGAAATTATCAGGCCAGAGGCAATACACATTTTGGAGCACAGAAGAGAGCCAATAGAAATTGAAGAAACCAATCAAAAGAAAAAGGATTTTCCCTAAAGTGGAATTCTAGAAAGTGAAATTACACAATTAGTAGAGCAAAAAAATAAAAGAAACAATGGCTCAGATAAAAGCTGGATCAATAATTCCAAAGGGTAGACCCTATCCAGAGGAATTTGAATCTGTTCAATACCCTAAAGGTTTTGTTCCTCCTCTCTCCAAAATGTTTGACGGGACCGGTAATCCTCTTCAGAATCTTGCACACTTCAGAGCAAGTTGTTGTAATGCGGGAGAAAGTGATGCTCTTTTATTTCATCAATTTGTAAATAGTTTCACGGGAGTGACCTTTGACGGGTATGCAATACTTCCTATTGGGTCTGTTAAGACTTTTGTAGAACTTGACAGTAATTTTATTCAACAGTTTTCTAAAGCACAACATCATACTACAGTTGGTGATTTGGTGGTAGAAAAACAAAAGCCAGGAGAAAGTTTAGTGGATTACATTTTACGCTGGATAAATATCAGCATGAAATGTGAACCACAACTCCTAGAACAACAAACTGTTGAAATCTTGGTTAAAAATATCCATGGTCCTATAGCAATTATGCTCAAGGGATTCATAATAAAAAATTCAAAAATTTACTCAGTAAAGCTGCCAATCTTCAAGAAGAAGCTAAGAAGATGAGTGTAACGAAAAAGATCAAAAAGACAAAGTCTGTCAAAACATTTGAAAAGAAGTTGTGAAACATTGCAAAGAAGGGTAAACAAGTAATGAATGTTCAACTTGAACAAAAGAAATAATGACAGAACCAATCATGACCACAAACTTCCTCTCAATTACAACTTCAACAACCAATTCAAGTACCAACAGACAAGAGAACGATGGCTGAAGGAATGAATAAAGAATACTCGTTTAAGACAGAGGCCATCAGCAAAATATTCTGTAGTCTGCTGAAAATGCCAGAATTCAAGTTGTCTGAGGCTAAAATAACAACAGATGTTGACATGAAGGACAATCCCAATTATTGTCCTTACCATAGAATGCTTGGATACAAGATTGAAGAATGTTTTTTCTGCAAAGACTGGTTAGAGCGTAACTTTAAAGAACGAAATATAGTAATCCCAAAAGAATATCTGAAAGAGCTTGAAAAAGGTTCAGAAATATAATTTTTGTTGATAAGATTAATTCTGACAAGAAGAACAAAGACAACATTGTTCAAGGTAAATCTTCTGAGGAGATCCTAACGGACTTTCAAGTCACAAAATCTTCCAAGAAAGGAAAGAAAAAGAAAAATAAAGAACCAAAAAGGATTAGAGGTCTTCTAGATATAGGGACTACTGTTCCTTTTGTATCTTCTAGCTCTTATGTTCCTCCATCTTCTACTAGGATTGTTACATCAGATAAAGGGAAGAAATCCCTTGAACCGATAACCTTGTATGACTTCCTTTTTACCACTACTGTGAATAAAAAATACTTTCAGTTCTGCTTACATTTTGTCTATTTTGGGTTATACTTCTGAAAATGATCATTCAAATTTTGATTATGTAGACAATACTCAAATCATACATTATCTGGATCAGTCTAACGACAACCAAAACGACAATAACATAAATGATAATTCTGAAAATGAGAAAGATGAAAGTGATACTGTCACACTCCAACTACAAGAGACCCCAAATTTCATAGAATTGGAATCGTCAGACTCGGAGATGAAGAAGTCAGATAGTAAACTTGAAGAAATAGTTGAAATTAATTTGTGAAGTGGAAAAGTTGGGCCTCCCAGAATGGCTCTCTAAGAGAAGGAAAAATAAATAGTTACATCGGAAAAGATCATTCCTCCAATACAACCACATCTCCCTGAAAGAAATGAGGTTGATCTTCACAACAAGGTGGACTATAATGTATTAGCTCACTTGAGAAAGTTACCAGCAAAATTGAGTATTTATGACGCTCTTATATTCTCCAAAGAAATGAGAGAGTCATTGATAAAAGCTCTTTTAGATCCAAACATTTTATTAGCTCAACTTGCTAGCATCACATAAAATAAAGCTTTTCCATTAGAATAATTGACAAAGATTAACTTCTCTGACAATGACTTGTTACTTGGAATGACCGAGCATAATCGTCCACTGTACATCATAGTGAACCTAAATGACACGACACTTTCAAGGGTGCATATCGACCCAGGTGCCTCGATTAACATAATGAATTTAAGAACTCTTGCATATTTGGATATTGATGCATCCTAACTATCAAGAGATACAATGATGTTACGAAGATTTAATCAACAAGGAGAATGAGCTCCAAGATCAATAACATTGTTCCTAAAGGTAGATGATTTGGTGACAATGAAAAAATTCCATGTCATCGACTTGATACCTATTTTAATTCTTTACTTGGCAGACCATGGCTTCATGAGCATAAAATGGTTCCTTCTTCACTCCATCAATGCATAAAATATTTACAATAAGGATATGAATACTGTATTATAGGAGATCTGCAACCATTTTCAATCCATGAAATTGGTATACATGAAGATGTGACATATTATGCTCCTATAAAGAAAACAATATTCTCTAGAGAGACAATAGTGGATATAAAAGAAAAACACAAAGAAAAGGAAATAAATGAAAAAAGGTTATTCTTTAATAAAGTCTAAGGGTGGTGATTCTCATCGAACACATACCCGAGGCCAAGGTCGGGGACAACGACGAGGGAAAGAAAACCCAGCATTAACTTTCTTGATCATTCTTTGATGTAAATAATCAAAATTGGATCAAAACAGTCCATGCCTAATACAAAGACAATCACCCTAGCCCCATTAGTCAACTCTTGACCTAAAAGAGTAAAATTGCTAAAAATAGCTAACCCATGCCCCCTAACCACAAAATTGACTTCAATGACAGAAATTGACAAAATCAACTTGATATTAATCAAAGTAATCAAAAGTTAATCCAAGTGTCACAACATTGACCATTAGGCTAACCTAAACCCTAAATTTGGTCAATATGACCAAATTAAACCCCAAATGACAAAATCTTTGGACTTTATGACTAATCAAACCATGACAAGGTTAGAAAAGTCAAAATAGGTCACCCTTGGATCTAAAATTGACTAACATAGACCAACCTGGGTCAATGCTGATTAACCCTAGCCAACTCTCATCAAATTGGGTCAAAACATTGAACAAAAAATAATATAAATTAATCAAATAACTATTCCAAAATTATTTTGATTAATTAATTGGCTAATAATATAGTTTTTAATATTTTAATTAATTAAATAATTAATTAAAATAAAAATATAATAAAAAGCCATCAAATAAGACAAATTTAATTTTAAACCAAAAATTAATTAAATAATTAATTCAAAATTAGTTTTGATTAATTAATTAGTTAAATAATTTCCAACATTTTTAATTAATGATATAATTAGTTAAAATAGAAATTAATTAAAAAGGCATAAAATGGAATTTTAACACATAACACTAATTATGACATAATAATTGGTTTTCAAAAACTTCAAACCTCTTTATGACATCATGAATGACTTAATATGGGTTATACACAACCCATATGACCCATTATATATGACTCAACCCATTAATGACCCATGACATGCCATTTAACAATAGTTAAAAGTGCATGAAGACACTTTAATCATGAAGTGAAGTGAGGAGTCATTCCCTCATGAATCCTTGGAGGAATATTTGGTGAGTTATCAAACACCTCAAATTCCATCCAATGAAGAAAAATAAACACTTAGATCATCCTTACATCATAGAATGATCTCATAAATACCAATTTTGGAAAATTGAATAAGTGGGGGCTTATGTGTCATGCTCCCACAAAACCTTAAATGAAATGGTAGATGAAGGATGGCTTGCTCACTTTGAGTCAACACACACCTCTTCCCCATCCAATGGACATTTACCAAATCAATTTCATCAAAGGAGGAGCTCATCATGGCCATTTAAAAGAAGGAGACAAATGAAGGATTATGTGTAAAATTCTCCCTCAAATCAAAGCATGAGTCACTTGATCCTTTGAAGTGAAGTGGCCGGCCAATTTGCATGAAACTTCAAGCATTTCATTGACTCACCAATGAGAGTGAAACATCACTTAAACCAAGCCCTCACCATGGTTAAAACCCATCATGACCAAGCCAATACAAGGATAGAAGATGAGGCTAAGGTGTCATTCCCTACTTCAAGACATTAAATGTTCAATAAGGATTCATATAGGGAAGGTAGTCTTAGCATATTACCAAGCCTTATCCACCTCAAGAAAAGACCAATGGAGTTAAGCGAAGACATGGAGCTAAGCTTTCACCGTAGCTCAATTCACCATGAATTAACCTAGGGATGCTTAACCATGGCTGCCACATAGCTCAAACCTTATCTCCAAGACATGATGGATCTGTTAACACCTCTCTGAGGCCAACCTAAGCTCAGCTAAAGAGAGCCATGGCTTATAAAGGAGCTAACCCGAGAGCTTCAAGAGGAGAGGACCAAAATAGGAGACCCCCAACCACTGCCCAAATCCTCAGACCTTCAACATCAAAAAAGTTCCCTAGAGCCTATGTAGTTGATCCCCAATGGAACCAGGCTTTGAACCCACCAAATCTCCTTAATTTAGGTCAAACTGAGAGCTTCAAATAAGCCTAAACCAGGACAAATTTGAAGTATGAAATCAAACTCCACGAACCTTCGAATTAACCATCCCAAATCCATTTAGGAACTGAAAAAAGACGATCCCAATCAAAATCAGGCATTCCTATTGCCCTTAAGCCACTGATTGACCAAGCCCTTTTAACTGATACACCTCGAGGACAAAGTCATATATATACCCTATTTCACCTTAAATTGACTTAGGGAGAAGCTTTCTGAGGTTGAGTCGAAGCTTCAGAACCATTCAATTTAAATTTACATCAACTGAGGCCAAGGTATGGGTTTTCACACCCAACCCAAGCTCGGGCTTGGTCTAGAGTAGGGTTAGCCATTTTTCAAAACCCCCACATATCCATATGGATATGATTATCTACCAAGATGACCGTATAAGAGCAAACCTCGATCAATTTCATCAATAATCTAGCGAGATATTGTCCCTAAATCACGAACGGTCTTTGGGATCAAGCGGGAGGAAGACGATGAACCAGGACAGTCCTTCCCATGTTTTGGGAATGGACGACCGAGATTAAATTCCCGCGGATCCGCTCTTCGGATCCCCACAGGGGATTAAGCGTGTTTTCTAAGCTGTCGAGGACACGCGACGTTCCTACCTTTTTCCTGGTTTATTTTAAGGTTAATAAAAACATATTAACCTTATAAAATCTAAAATTCATATCTTTTTATACAAAAATCATAAAAATAAAATAAAAATACCCCTGAACTCAGGGTAATGGGGAGAACAATGTGGAATTGAAATCTTGAATTTTTTATTTATTTTTGATTTTGAATTAATTAAATACTCTCTGGAGTATTTTAATTATTAAAAATTAATTATAAGTAAAAAAAAAATATGAAACATTGGGGGATTAATCTTTAGATCCTTAGAAACAATCCTTGATTTTTCCAAGGATAGGAAAATTCTCTAAAGTAACTTTTCTTAATTTTCATGAGATTTGGTAATTATTTTTAATAATAGTTCTAAAAATCAGAAAATAAAAAATTTAAATTGGTAATTGGTTAGAAATTTAAGGGAACAAATTTGAACCCTAAAAAGACAGATTCTAAACTTTTTAAAAATTTTAAGATGACAATTTTACTGTTAGGGTTAAAAATTTTAAAGTTTTAAATTTTAAAATCCTAAAATACTTTAAAATTTTAAAACTCATTTTTCTTAAATCATGCACTATGAGTTAGGTTAAATTTAAGTCCAAATATTGAATGGAATTAAATTAGAACATAATTAGGATTAATCTAGCATTAATGCTAACTATTAATCCTAATTAATTCCATTAAACCTTAATTAAAACACGGTTAAAATAAATATTAAACCCTAATTAGGTTTAACCCACATTAAACCTAATTAATCAACTTAAACCTTACTTACATTAGGTTTAAGTGTTCATTAAACCCTAATCATTAGATTTACGTGTTCATTAAACCCTAATTAGGTTTAACCCACTTTGAACCTAATTAATCAACTTAAAGCTTACTTACATTAGGTTTAAGTGTTCATTAAACCCTAATTAGGTTTAACCCATATTAAACCTAATTAATCAACTTAAACCTTACTTACTTTAGGTTTAAGTAAACTTTAAACCTTAATAAGTTTCAACCTATATTAAACCTAATTAATCAACTTAAACCTTACTTACATCAGGTTTAAGTAACCTTTAAACCCTAATTAGGTTTAACCCATATTAATCCTAATTAATCAACTTAAACCTTACATACATTAGGTTTAAGTAACCTTTAAACCCTTATAAGGTTTAACCCACATTGAACCTAATTAATCAGCTTATACCTTACTTACATTAGGTTTAAGTAACCTCTAAACCAGTTAGACTTAACCCCTAATTAAGTCTTATTAATCAATTAAACCTTACCTAAATTTGGTTTAATTAATCCTAAACCAATTAGACTTAACCCTAATTAAGTCTAATTAATCAATTAAAACTTACCCAAATTAGGTTTAATTAATCCTAAACCAATTATACTTAACCCCTAATTAAGTTTAATTAATCAATTAAACCTTACCCAAATTTGGTTTAATTAATACTAAACCAATTAGACTTAACCCCTAATTAAGTCTAATTAATCAATTAAACCTTACCCAAATTAGGTTTAATTAATCCTAAACCAATTGGACATAACCCCTAATTAAGTCTAATTAATCGATTAAACCTTATCCAGATTAGGTTTAATTAATCCTTAAACCAATTAGACATAACCCCTAATTAAGTCTAATTAATCAAATAAACCTTATCCAAATTAGGTTTAATTAACCCTAAACCAATTAGACTGAACCCATATTAAGTTTATTTAATCAATTAAACCTATTTGAAATTAGGTTTAATTAACCTTAAAATGAATTAGAATTAATCCTAATGAAGTCTAATTAATCAAGTAAAACTTACCCAAATTAGGTTTAATTAACCCTTATACCAATTAGACTTAACCCATATTAAGTATAATTAATCAATTAAACCTTATCCAAATTAGGTTTAATTAACCCTTAAATCAATTAGACTTAACCCTAAATAAGTCTAACTAATCAATTAAACCTTACCCAAATTAGGTTTTATTAACCTTAAACCAATTAAACTTAACCTATATTAAGTCTATTTTATCAATTAAACCTTACCTAAATTAGGTTTAATTAACCTTAAAAACTAATTAGACATAACCAGAAATAAGTCTAATTAATCAATTAATCCTTACCCAAATTAGGTTTAATTAACCTTAAACTAATTAAACTTAACCCATATTAAGTCTAATTAATCAATTAAACCTTACCTAAATTAGCTTTAATTAACCTTAAAAACTAATGAGACTTAACCCTAATTATGTCTAATTAATCAATATAACCTTGCCCAAATCAGGTTTAATTAGTTTTAAACCTATTAGACTAAACCATAATTAAGTTTATCATATAAGTCTTAATTAAATTATTAAACCTTAACCAAATAAGGTTTAATTAATCTTAAACCATAATTAAGTCTATCACATTAGGCTTAATTAAACTATTAAATCTTAACTGACAAGGTTTAATCAATCCTAAACCTTACTTAAGTCTAATTCATTAGACTTAATAAAATTATTAAACCTTAATTAAATATAGGTTTTATTAATCTTATATCCTAATTAGGCTTAAGCCTTACTTAAATTAGGCTTAAATAACTTTAAATTTCAGTTAAGTCTAATTTTAATTAGACCAAATTAAACCTTAAGTTTTACCTAAATAAGACTTGAATGGTCTTTAAATTTTAATTAAGTCTAATCTAATTAGACGTAATTAACCTTTGAGTAATATTTAAATAAAACTTAAACCTTAATTGAGTTTATTTTAGCTAGACTTAACTCAAACTTAAGTTCAGCCCATATTGAACTTAAGTCAACCTTAAGTTTAAGTTCAACTTAACTTGAACCTCAATTAAACCAAACCTAAATCAAACTTAAGTTCAGCCCATATTGAACTTAAGTCAACCTTAAGTTTAGGCTCAACTTAACTTAAACCTAACTTAAACCAAACCTAAATTAAACTTAAATTCAACCCATATTGAACTTAGGTGAACCTTAAGTTTATGTTCAACCTAACTCGAACCTAACTTAAATAAAACTTAAATCAAACATGAGTTCAATACATATTAAACATGAATCAACCATAAGTTCAGATTCATCCTAACTTGAATCTAACTTGACAGAATATAAAGTTTGACTTAAATCAAATTCGACCCAAATCAAACTTAATTCAACATTAAGTTCAATCTAAATTGAACTTATATTTACAAAAACATTAAGTTTGATCAAAATAAAACACAATTCAACATTAAGTTCAATCTAAATTTAACTTATTTTAATTAAAACATCAAGCTTGATTTTAATATAACCCAACTCAACATTAAACTTAATCCAAATCAAACTTGAGATTCAGTCTAAATTGAACTTATTTCAACAAAAATAGGTTTGAAAAATATAACATAATGATAAGATCAACCTAAATTTGATTTAAATCAAGCCTAAATCAACATTTTTTTAACTTAAGTTTAAACAGACATGAACTTAAGATCAACTCAGATTCAATCCAAATTGAACCCAGATTAAATTCAAACCACATCAAACTAAAAAAATGTCAATTCAAACTACTTTAAAGACCAAATCAAAGACATTCAAATTCAAGCGACATTGAATCTGATTATCAAATGACTTTATCTAAGTCTAATTCATACTAGACTTAACACTTCTTCTAGACATTTTAAAATCTAACTTAGGTTAGATTTTATAGTTAGACTTACTTTTTGATTTGAAAGACACCGAATCTAAGATTCTAAAGTCTAATTTATGACATTGAATCTATTTTTCAAAAATCATTAGATCTAAATCTTTAAATTCAAATAAAATTGAATCTAAATTTCTAAATCTAATCAAATGTTAAAAATGATTTCTCAAATGCAATCAAAATTTTAGATTTAATTGACAATAAATCTAAAAATAAAAACACATCAAATTTAAAACTTTAAGTTCAAAAGACATTAAACTTAAAAATTTTGACATGAAATGACATAAAAATCTTAAGAAATCATAAAAAACTAACAATTTTTTCAATCCTAAAATCAAAAAATGACACTAAAACTTAAGTGAAACCTTAATGAACAAACATTACTAAATGCAACTTGAACCACAGTGTTCTTAATCTACAAAGATTTCTCGGACGACAAAATCCTGGTTGTTGACAGAAACCTTCTGGTCCTGGTTTAAACACCTTTCGAGCTAAGTGGATTAAGGCCCTTGATGACCCTGGGACGAGGGAGCCAGTGACATCTTGACCGGGTTATCTAAAAATATAACTAAACAAATAGGTTGAAGAAATAAAATTGACGTTATTTTTTCTGACATTATTTTGCTTTTGCAAGATGAAAATAAGTTACGTTTTAGATTTCTTTTGCATGTTATAGGGTGTGCTAACTCTGTTTTGCAGGATGACATTCCTAAGATGAGATGAAAGACAACAAAACAAAACAAAATCTCAATGACATCAAAACAACAACATTTATAAAATAAAACAAAATAAACAACAATAAAATAACAAAATCAAGACAAAAATAAAACCAAAACTTTTAGAATAGCCATTAAGCAAACGAACAACAAAATAAAAAGGACAAATAACAAAACAAAAATGACAAATAATAAAACAAAAATAAAAATGATAAACAAAATGATATGACAACAAGATAAAATTGACATAACAAAATGACATTTAGGATTGATAGTGGGTACATCTTTTCTTAAAAACTTTCCAAGAAACAAGTGATTAACATTAATCAGAAGTTTTCTTAGACAATTATAAATTTTCTAAGATGTAATTAACTATAGGAGCTTGCTCCTATAGGAGAATTAAAGAACTAACAATATATATTATATCTAAAAATCTCTGTTTACCAAAATTTCATTATCCTTATGCAGAATCTCTAGGATAACACAATTCTAGAATCTTCATTTTAAGGATTATCGCCGACCTCTCTTTTTCTACTATTTTCTATATTATTAGCCCTTATTTTCTTTAAATTTCTTAAAAGATTCTTTTACAGAATCTAAAGAAATAAGAATTATTAAAGATTAGGGCAATATTATAGATAAATAGAGTGACAACTCTAAATTGACATCCACACGTCAGAAAATCTCTGATACGGCGACGACACCGCCATCAGTTGGATCACCCATAATAAGAACTGGGTATTTCGGGATGCCGACATAAAACCAAGCGCTTTGCGGGAGGCAACCTATATTTATCGATGTGCTTTGTTTTGAGATTATTTTGTGTGTTTTTTTGGTTTGAAGTGAGAATTATATGGTAGTATTTTGATTATATTTTGTTAGTGGAGATTAATGAGACCTTAATTAATAAATTGGATGAATTAAAATGAATATTTAGGCGTTTAGCAGATCTGTGCTAAATTGAGCACTGGCTGCTAAGCGCCAGCAGTCTTGCTTAAGCGCTGGAGTTATGAAAAACTTGAAAAATGGGTTTCTAGAAGTCCTAATCATGGGGAAGTTGCATGGGACATGATTTTATGGTTTTTTAACATGGGAGGATGGTTCTTAAGCATTTAAAGCCTATAAACAGGAATCGAATGAAGAGATATTCACCTCATTCCATATTTTCATCCTAAAAGCTTTAAAGAAGAGTTTAAGTTAGAAAAATGTCTTCTCGGGATAGTGAAATTAAGAATAAAGAGGATGAAAGTACGAAGAAATTCATTTGTGAATGTGCACAAGAGTCATACAACGACTTTCTAGCCTTTAGTATTCAAGGAATAGCAGAGAAGATTGCAAAGATTGAGGCTGAGGTTGCGTCAATTGAAGCAAAGGTAAATGAAACTATGACACATTTAACACATTTTTTATGGCAATTAAAGATGTAATTTAGTCATACTAGTCATATTGAAGAAGTGGATAAAGAGATATTTTTAAAGAAAAAATGTATAGAAAAAGATTCGATAAGAGTTTTCAATCATCGCCCGTTTTATCAAATTTATATACCAATTTGTTCAAAAGGAACTAATGGAGGTTTTGGATATGTTCCACCTAATGGAGAATGGTATTAAGTTCTTGAGTTGTATTAAGTGTTTTGTTAGTTATGCTTAATTGTTTGTGTTTGGTCTTTTATGTGTTGTTTATGTTACAAATTTGTTGTGTTTTAAAAGTTTGTTATTGTGTTTTGTTTAATGTATTTAAGGGTGAGTAAAGATGAGATCTTATCCATGAATCTTGGATTAAATATTTGTAGTTTGTACTTATGTATTTGTTTTATTTAGTAAAGAAGTTTTATGTTTGTGTGAAACTTGTATTGAATCTATTTTAATATTAATGTGTGACTCTGGAGATAAGAAGAATTCAAGGAGGAGATTTGATTCAGACAAATTTATAAGTTTGAAGGCTCAGGATCATTACGTGCAAGCACTACAGTCACAAAAACTGATTTAGGATCGAGGCTTTGACAAGCATAGTGGAGTGATCGAGGATATGATTGTAAGAAGACTTTGGGATGGATTTTGCTACTTCTCAGTTGTAGCTATTATCTCTATCGTATGAGAGTTTTATGAAAATCTCCCCGAGTTAGAAGAAAATTTTGTGATGGTTCGAGGATAGTTGGTTCATTTCACGCCTGTGGTAATAAACGAGTTTTATCTGTTTCCATCGACTACATTTTGTTTTTATTCAAATTATAATCCTACAAAGGAAGAATTAGATGAAATCATTTCTCATTTGACTGATGGAAGAGGATTTTGGAAAATAAGTAATTAAAGAAGAGTTAACTTCCCCGCTTCAAAGTTAAATGCCACTTGTACGGCCTGACTTTATTTCATATCATCCAAGTTGATTCCTACAAATCATTTGAGTAAGGTAAAGAGAGAAAGAGCTACTTTGAATTATTGTATTCAGTAGGGGAAGGCGATTGACATTGTAAAGAGTATTAATGATTGTATTTGGAGTTCTGCCAAAGCTATTATTACTGCTGGTATGGGATTTGCATCCCATATACATTCATTTTGTGAGCAGGCTGGTGTAAGATCTGAAAGTTGGGAAGAGGTCCTTCAGCTTCTTAAGCCTATTACTAGTGTGAATGTAAAGACAGATGCTGAGCATTTCCTTTTTCATTGGAGAGGAGGATTCTCGAAACTTTAGGTGCATCTACTTATTGTTTCTACAACTCGTGCTTCAACTTCTCAGGCATCATCAGGTCAGTTTTCTGATTGCAAATGGAATTTTAAAAAAAATGGAAGATAATATAAACTATACTGCAGATCAAGTAAATGATATTGAAGGAAAGGTTGATCATACAAAGGATAAACTACAGTGGCATAGTGAGTATAAGGAGAATTATCACGGTTATATGGATAGATTTATCAGAGGAGATTATAGTGCTGTGCTACCTCCACATCAACATTATACCCTATATGGGCCTACAAATGTTTAGAATGAAGGAGATGATGACGAGTATGGAGATGAGGATTAGGATTTATATTTTGTATGTGTTGTGAACTATTATGTTTTATTGTATGTTGGACTTCTTATTCTGTATGAGTTGTGAACTTTTTTATTTTTGTGGTTGTTATTTAGATTTTTTTGTTATATATGATGGAAAAACTTGTGTAATAGTTAGTGAACTACTTTAGTTTGTTTTAATGTTATTTGTGGATGTTTTTGTTTGTGTTATTTGATGTGATTGTTTAGATTTTTTGTGGTTGTAAATGTGTAAAAATTCCGTAGTCTATTTGGTTTGTTAGTGTAGAACGTATTCCAGAAATTATTAGGAAGGTTTAGAACACTATTAAAATCCACAAAAAATTTTTATGCTTTATCTTTTTCAATTTACTACCATATATATTATTGTTGTGGATTTCTATTTAAGTATTATGTCAATTTGCTTTTATCACCTCCACTAATTTGGAAGTCTTTTTAATTTATTTTATATAAAATGTCAAATTTAAATTTGATCTAGTAGTTTTTACACCTATTTTTAATTGTTATACTTGCATATGTAAGATATAAAAATTTTTGCAGCCATGATACTTATAGTATTCAATTCCTACCCATGTATTTTTTTACTAAGCTTAAATATTTTATCATAACAAAAGTTTTTAAAGTGATAAATCAATTTTCAAAAACATTAAATTTTATTTTTAGTAAATTTTATTTTCTCTCAAATGTACTAAAAATAAAATTTTATTTTGATTGAAAAATAATTATGTGTATGAAGTTATATTAGGGAAGTAAATATTAGAATATAGAAATGAGTAAGAGAATTTAGTTAAAATCTATAGTAAGGATGAAAAATTTAACGTTAAAATATTCTTCGTGAAGAAATGATAAATATTTTGTAGCAATCTTTAGTAGGAAAAGTTGTATTCTTGAATAAATAGAAGGATTAAACTTTTATTTTTAAAACTTAAATTTTTTTTTATTGAAAATAATTTTCAAAACTTTTGTTATATTTCCAAGTAAAAGATATATATCCACCTTATGATTTATAAAAGGAATAGTGGAATTCAAAAGTATTAAAGGCCTATCCAAATATAGTAATCCTTCCCTATATAAATAAAATGAAAAGAAAAAAAAAACAAAACAAAACAAAAGTGAAAAATAGTATGTGAAGGAGGAGAAGCTTAAGGATTTAAGGGCCTAATTAAAATTGGTTCCACATCTGATCTTTTTAGAGTATAAGACTTGAGAAAATCTTGAAGCTTATGAATATAATTTACTTAGTATAATTATTTTTAGTAAAAATTTTTAAGTAAAGAATATAAAATCCCTAAACCCTATATTTTGAGAAATCTACAAGTATTTCCGAAGAAGATAGGAACTCATATTTTTCATAACCCTTTACTTAGAGATTTCTATGCTTTAAATTGGCCTCATTCACTAAATTTTTTTCTAAATTGAACTACTACATTTCAAGAACAAAATTTTAGAAAATCCTAAAGAAACTCATCCACATAATTTGCTTATTTGATTTTTATGTGATTATAGTGTCACTTGAAGATAAGTAACATTTCAAGTTTGGGGGATTTTGATACAACTAAAATATATAATATTTTTATACACATTTTTTACCTATTTTTGATAATTTTGCACTTTAATGGAAGGTATTTTGTGTATTTTCTTGCAGGTATGATTAAATGGATGATTGTGACAAAAGGAGTGAAAAATGACCAAATTTAGATCAAAATAAAGAAAGGTGCAAAATTGATTTGTGGCAGCTAAACGCTTGGACCCGCGCTTACGAGCCAGAGCCTCGCGGCTATGCACCCAGACCTAGAGCTTACATGCCAGAAGCCTCGCGGCTAAGCATCGAGACCTCGCGCTTACACACAAAAGTTACTAAAAAGGAGTTATTTAATTTTGGGAGCCCTTTGAAGAGGTGTTTGAGGCATTTCTTGGTACCAATGCGAGTAACTTTCTATTGGCGCCAAAATTAAATTAAGTTGCTCTTGAATGGATGCATCTCTCGGAGGATTCATTGAATCCAGAAACAATTTGAAGAGATACGAAAGCACCTGTTGGAATTTATAAAAAAAGGACTTGAAGATCAGGAAACGGGGTTGTTTTGTGTGTGTGTGTTGTTAGTTGTTGTTGGAGGGCGTGTAGTTTATTGAGTATTAGAGTTTTTAGTAACGCAACACTGCACTTCTCCATTTCTACTTTAATATAGTTTGTATTAGGATTGAAGGTGAGATTTGGAATCCTTAGAGTTGGGTGCCAACCTCTAAGGAGTATTGTAAGAAAAACCTTTATCTTTGTTATTACATTTGGTTTTTAATTAAGACTTCTTGTGTTTTCACAATGATTTATTCTTATGAACCAAGTTGTGATTGTATTTTCTCCATGAATTCTAGGTAGTTTTCTTTATATTTTTCCTTAAAATGATGAAGTAATAAAATAATAGAAGGATGTTGTGTGAAGTATAGGAAATCAATGTTGGAAGAAGTTGCGATGATTCAAAACCTTGCACTTCATTTACTTCTTGATTTGTCCAATTAAGGTGTTAATATTTGTTGTGATAACATGTAAGAACTGGTTTGGTATTGTCTCAGTTAACAATTGATAAGAATCACATGAGATTATATGGGTGAGAATGTAATCCATATGATTAAGTGCAAATAAATAGAGAGATATACTTTGATGATTTAGAATTAGAGGAATTTAGAGTTATAGACGAAAGCCCCAATTTGATTTATTATTGTATGTTCTGATACGTGATGTTAGACCCCAGGTGGAGGGAGAAGAGGAAACTCTAAAGTGAGAGCTAGAATCTTTCCTACCTTGCCCGTCTTCAAGATTAAGAAAATAATAGATTAACCAATGTTATGTAGAGCGTCTCTAGTAAGGGTAAAGAATATAATTGCTTCTATTTGCACATTTTATATACTATCTTTCCTACCTAGCCCGTCTTCAAGATTAAGAAAATAACAGATTAACATATGTTCTTTAGAGCATCTCTAGTAAGGGTAAATAATATAATTGCTCCTATTTGTCACAACACATTTTAGATACTTCCACAACCTAATTCCATGTCTTGTTACTAATTCATTATAATGAAACAACTATTTTATTTGCATTTTCTTTCATCTTACAAAAATCTAGTCACATCCCTAAGATGATTAGTGGGGTGTAAATAAGCAGAAAAAAAATTATGCCATGCCTTCGCTGTGGCATCCATCTTTGATGTAGAGAAATTTACTTTTCTACGACTAGCAGTTTTCCAAAGACCTTTTCTAGCAATTAACAAAGATATAATCTCATCTAGCTCCTCCTCAATAGGATTGTAATTGTAATAAAAACACAAAGTATTCGTAGGCAGTTCATAAAATGAATTGATTACCTCTGGTGTAAATGCTACTGTCTTTCCTCTCACCATCACTAGATCATCTTTAGATTTAGCGAGATTTGCATAAATCTCCCTAACTACAAAAATTACCACAATAGCTGAGAAACAACAGAATCGATCCTAGTGTCAGCGAACAATTAGATCTTCTACTTCTCTCCCCACATTTTTAAAACATCGCTCATTGATCAACTTCCTCGATTGATGTGCTTCGGAATAACGATCCTGAGCCTTAGAACTTAAAATTTTGTTCAAATCAAATGTACATTTTCCCTTGCTTCTCTTCATTCTTGGTGCCATTCCAAAATTTATAAATAAATTCACAATATATTCCAAAATAAACTTAAGCTCACTAGATCTAACTTCTAAAAGCCTAAACTTACTCTTCCTTTTAAAATCCACCAACTTTTATCAAATTTTCACCATGAATAGTAAAATTTCAAACTTCCCATCATAAACTCAAAATCTAATGTTAAAAGCACAAACATTTACATAAAATAGAAGCTCTAACTTTAAGAAGATGAAATCCAACAAATTTGGCTTCATTCCACCAAGAAATCTTCGTTTAGAGAGATGCCCTAGGAGTAATAATGTGAAAGCTTTAGAAAGAAGATGAAAAATGGGGAAGAAATTGTGGTTTTCAGCACTTCAAATCATCATAAACTGATTTTAGTGAACCAGCACTTAAGCTCGACTGTTGCGGTGCTTAAGCGCGGGGCTCTCGGGTTTGCCCGTGCTTAAGCACGGATTTTGGGGCTTAGGCGCGAGTGCAAAAATTTGGATTTTTCAATTTTTTATTAAAATACACAACTTCCCAAGCTAACCACCATCACATAGTCGTAAATAAATCATAATACAATTTCCTTCCCTTCCCGTCTCCTCTTTCTCAAAAATTCTTCAACATTTCACAACTTAGATTCAATCAAAATAACACAAAAAATTTTCACACGAAAAAAAAACACTTTCATTAACACATATTAAATAAGTAAAAACACACATCACATGTCTAATCTCAATCCAAAAAGCTTTGGATGAGATACCCTCTAATACATCATACAACAAGACAAACTTACATTAAACACTTAAAAGAAACAAACAAACTAACTAACTAAACATAGAACTTAATTCCATTCTCCCTTAGGTGGATTATATCCATGACCTTCTGTTGTTCCTTTTGAATCATTTGGCACAAAGTTTTGATAAAACAAACGATGATGAAGAACTCCAATAGAATCCTCTTTAATCCATTTGTTTTTCAGCTACATTGCATTGTCTACTTCTTCAATATTACTTGAATGACTGAATTACATTTTGAGTTGCCAAATAATATGCACTAAATGTACATTAGTTTAATTTACCTTTGCTTCAATTGATGTCACATCAGCCTCAATCTTCACAATATTCTCTGCTATTTCTGCGATACTAACAGCTAGAAATCTATTATATAATTCTTTCACACTTTGACTAACAAACTTCTTCTTGACGGCATACTCCTTTTTTTGCACTTCATTCTCCCAAGAATACATTTTTTTAATCTTATTACTCCTTAAACAACTCAAATCTCTCTTCTCTTAGACTTAAGAATAGAAATTTTGAAAGGGACAAGTGTCATTTTCATTTCCATGATGTTTATAGACTTACGTAGAGCTTATACCCATTTACCACGTTTAAAAACCACCAAATAACATTCAAAGCCACATTCCCATGTTTAATTATTTTGCAACATCATTTATGCACATTTTTATAACTTCGGTGCTTAAGCGCCAGTTTTGGGCGCTTAGGCGCTAGTGCTCAATTAAGCACATGTCAGCTTAACGACCAAAAACTCACTCTTACACATCAAAGAAATCATTCAAAACCTTAAAATTATCACAAAAAGTTCAAAAATACTACCACAATTCTCCAAATATAAACACAACAACAAAAAAACAAAAGCACACTGATAACTACGGGTTGCCTCCCGCAGAGCGATTGGTTTTACGTCGTCAGCCCAATGTGCCCAGTGCTTATTCTTGGTGACCCAACATTAAAACATCATTCACTTTAGTTTGATCCCCTAAGAAATAAGGTTTCAATCTATGACAATTCAATTTAAAAATTTTTAGGGTTTTAGGATCCTTAATATCCACAGCTCCATAGGGATAAACTTTTACCAAAATAAACGGGCCCATCCACCTGGACTTAAGTTTTCTTGGAAATAATCTTAATCTTGCATTATAAAGAAAAACTTGTTTTCAAGCTCTAAATTTTAAGTAAGAATCTTCCAATCATGCCACTTTTTTATCTTATCTTTATTAATCTTAGCTTTCTCATAAGTCTCATTCCTTATCACTTTTAGCTCATTTAATTGCAATAATCTCATCTTACCATCATCCTTTAAATTATAATTAAATTCCTTAATAGCCCAATAAGCTTTATGCTCAAGTTCCACTAGTAAATGACAAGCTTTCCCATAAATTAACTTGAATGGCTACATTCATGTAGGTATTCTATAAGCAGTCCTATAAGTCCACAAAGAAAAAATCAAATTTGACTGACCAATCCATTTTTGTTGGATTAATAGATTATTTTGAAAACTCTTTTGATTTCTTGATTGGAAATTTTAGCCTAATTGCTTGTCTGAGGATGATAAGCAGTAGAAATTCAATGATAGATTCGATATTTCTTCAATAATTTTTGTATTAACACATTTTTGAAATGACTTCGCCAATCACTTATGATAACTATTGGCATTCCAAATCTAAAAATATATTTATTTTTAAGAACTTTGCAACACTTTGAGCATCACATCGAGGTAAAGCAACAGCTTCTATCCATCTAGAGACACAATCTACTGTTAAAAATATGAATAAATTTCTGAAAGATGGTTTAAATTGTCCCATGAAATCAAATCCCCAAACTTCAAATAATTCAACTTCCAAAATATAATTGAGGTGCATCTCATTTCTTTTAGAAATATTTCCTACACATTGACACCGATCACAATTTTTAATATAAGTTAAATCTCTAAAGATAGTAGGCCAATAAAATCTAGATTGCAAGTTTTTATATGTTGTTTTATCAACACCAAAATGTCCCTGAAAATCAAAATTATGACATTTTTTGGATAATTTCAAAAGTGTCTTCTAAAGGCACACATCTTCTAATAATTAAATCCTCCCCCTATTTATATCAAAATGGGTCGTCCCAAAATAAACTCTTAACTATAGCAAGATTTTTGTAAGATTTAAAGAAGTATAAATGAAATTATATTCTTCCTTATCATGAATGAGTAATAAGTAAAGGAATTCTGTTGTGGAAGAAATCAAAATGTGTTGTGTCAAATAGGATCAAATTTTTTCGCTACTTTTACTAGAGATTCTATAACGAACATTGGCTAGTCTAAAGTTTGAATAATTCTAAAGACGGGGTAGGTAGGGAAGATATTCACTTTAGAGTTCCCTTCTTTATCAACACCGAAGGGCTAACTCTCACATCAAAACCTAAACAATAAACCAAATTAGGGGCTTTAGTCTGTCACCCTAAAGTCTGTAATTCTACACCATTAAAGTATATATCCTTATTTATTTGCACAAGATTATATGAATTACTTTATCATCCAAACAATCCCATGTGATTCCTACATATTTTTGATAGATATAATACCTGTTAGGATCTTACATGCTCTCACAACAAATGTTAACATCATGATTGGCCAAATCAAGAAGTAAATGAAGTGTAAGGATTGAACCAACAGAACTTCTTCCAACATTAAAAATCAATACTTCCAAAACATTCATCCAAAACTTAATTAATTTTCATTTTAAGTAAAAGGATAAAGAAGAATACTCATAATGCATGTAGAAAACACAACCACAAATAGTACTAACTGTAGAAAACATAAGAAGTCCCAATTAAAACCAAATGAAGTACAAAGATAAAAACTTATCTAAAGTTCCTCTCCACCAAACCGTTGAAGTTCCTTTGAATCTCTTCCTTTCTCTTAGAAGCCTCCCTTGGACTAGTTGCCCATTCCAAGAGGGTTTAAATCTCTCCACACAATAGATATTTACTTAAGAATCCCTACTCACCCTCTCTTTCACTAAGAAAGACAAAAGTGGGAAGAAATCCTAAGTAAGAATCCTACAAACTCTTACTTAAACTACTCTTTACAAACTTTAACTTTACTCTCTAAATGAACTCAACATAATCCCCTTTTACACACTTTAAGTACTTCTTTTATATTTTGTCCAAAAGGTACCTTGGTGTCTCATCAAAATGTGTCCATATTCAATGAATCTACCCAAGAGTTGCATCCTTTCAAGTGAAAATTTTTAATGTCTTTTGGCGCCCTTAATTAGTTACCCACGTCTGTACTAAATGATGCCTCGATCACTTATTCAAAATTCACCAAAAATTCTTTAAAATTTCAAAGTAACTGTCTTACGCTTATGCTTAGGGTTTTGGCGCTTAGACGCGATCCTCTCTGTCTGCTGGCACTTAGGCACCAGACCTGGCCGCTTAGGCGCCCCAGTTCATTTTGGAACCTTCTTTATTTTTGCTCCAAATTTGATTCTTTTTCACTCCTTTTGACATATTTGGTCCATTTAAGTTTACATGGAAGAAAAACACACAAATACCTTCCATTAAAGTGCAATATAATAAAAAATAGGTATAAAAATGAGCATAAAAGTATTATATATTGTAAGTATATCAATGACACGCGCACGTTCGGTACTTTCGAGGATGAAACTAAATGAGTTAATGGATTTAAATAATTCCCAAGACTTTAAAAATGGATAACTTGTTGTAGAAAAATTATAAAAATAAAAAAAATTACCCTCTTGCTCAGTGAACAGAGAAAAATAATGGGGAATAAAAATTAAAATTATTGGACATATATTTTATTTTTAATTAACTAATTACTCTTTGGACTATTTTAATTATAAATAAGTAAATCTTAATCACCATGGCTTGAAACTTTGGGGGTTGATACCTCATGCTAATATAGATACTCTCTGATTTATCCAAGGTCATAGGACATTTCAAGCCTAAGATCGCTAATTTTCAAGTTAAATCCCCTTATTTTAATTTAAAATTATAATAATTAAAATATAAATAAAAAATGCAATTTTTGTTTTGGTAGGTTCACTGTGGTCAAAGGACCCTAAGAAAAATTTAAAATGGATTTAACAAATTAATAATCATACTAATTGTAATTAACTAATTAAAATCCTTAAAAATTTAAATACATTAAAGATAAATAAAAATATGATAAAGATCATTCCACACTGTAAATAATAATAACGTTAACCCCGCAAAACAATTTAGAGTCAATCGGAATTGATTTAATAAATAAAATGGATTTCTAAGTAAAATAACATTTTTGCCACTAAAATAATTATAATAATTAAAATATAATTATGAAAATTATAAAAAAGATTTTGAGAATTCCTAGTGACCAGTGGGACTTAGAAAAAATAAAATTAGAGTTAAAATAAGTGTTTCTTTATTAAGCTATTTTCAATATTTAAATATAAAAAATAGTTAAAAATCATAAAAATCATACTTATAATAATACAACAAAAATTCACATGTGGTTCCCTAGTTACTTGGGAATAATTAAAATAATTTGCCTAATTTTCTAAGTAAAGTTATGAATTTTTAAAGGTTAAAAAAATAAGTTTTCATTAATTTTAAAATAAAATAATTATAATAAATAAAATAAAAATCATAAAAATGTAAAATTTTCTTCTTTGTGTTATATGAAGTTAGAGAGATTTATAAAAAATATAAAACCTAATTTTCCTCTTAAATAATACTTTAAATATAATTAATAATCAAAATGTAAAAATGATAATTATTAAATAAAATTCAAAAATTCATGAAACATTCCCTAGGTGGTCCTCTAAACTAAGTGATGCTCCAATAATTTTCTTAAGGATAGATGATTTGTTTTTGTTAAGTTAATGATTAATATTGAAAACACATATTTTTTCATTAAAATAATTAGAAAAATAAAATAAAAATTAGAAAAATCACATTTTCTCCTCTGATGTTTTAATTAACCCTTGAATGGGGTAACATAAAAATTTCAAAGTCAATTGAGTTGAATTTAATGGATTATATAGTGATACCTTGAATTAAATGGAAATTATGGAATTTAAGCTTTAAATTAGTTTTTAGGCTTAATCAAGTGTTAAATGGGTACTAAGTGATTTTAATTAACATTGTTAGATGATTTAAACAAAAGGGTTTAAAAGGTAGAAAACAATCTCACCTCATTCCACATCAAGGGCATAACTGTAATTTCCCATAATTATCATGACTTTGCAAGTTAATTAAACTATATGATTCTAAGATGAGGGGTTTGGTTTTGGAAGATAATAATTCACTAATTTGAGATCCCTAGATATTGGTTTGATGATAATACAATTATGGATAAATAATAAACAATATTTAACTTAACATTCCTAAATTTACAAATTTAACCATAATCCTTACGGGCTTAGTAGTGAGCTAGACTTAATTCAAAATTTTGATTAATGAGGTTTATAAAAGAAAACATAATTGATTAATAATATTGTGAAAACATTACTAGCCCAACATTATATTAATTGGCTAAATTCCTTATCAATTCAATTTATCCTTAAAGAGACTTCACTCACATAATGTATAAAATGAAATATGAAGTGATAGTTACCCCTCTTATGGGATGATTAAAGCATTAAATTTTACTGAGCATAGGATTAAAACACACTCACTAAACCTTATTTTGTAATGGATGAATGATTTAGCAACATAATAAGTTAGGAAGAACTCGGAACCTTTCAAAGAATTTTAAAATTTGTTAGGGTCATACCTCGAACACTATTATGGTCTTTTGGACAACATGGAGGACAACTGGACCTATTATGCTTTGGTTAAGAAGATCATCCTATGAATAGGAGCCCACCAAGTTATGCACACTTTAAACCAGTTTTGCCTGCTTTCCATCCATGCAATATATTTTAACTCACTGCAAGACTTTATATATATATATATATATATATATATACTGCCAATACTGACATTTTAGCTGGAGTGCAAAAAGTGGACTGGTACGCTTTTAAAGTTTATTTACAATACTTTTCTTTACTTCATTTTATATTCAAGCGCTTTTCATTTTCTGCAAATTATGTCACTTTGTGTGTTAAACCAAAACCAAAACCAAAACAAAATAAAATTCATAGCAACAACAAAATAAGATAACTCTAAAAATTAATCACAAACAAAACAAAATAAAGACAATTGCAACTAAATTAATACGTCTCTTTGGATGATCAAGAATCCCCTGAATGAGGCAACCTATGAATGTTAATGAGATTCCCCCAGTCTGAATAAACTTATTAAATTCATTCATTTGAGTTTGGTAAATTCATTTACAATAAGTGAATTTGAAAAAAATAGTTGTCTTTGGAATGAGGACTGTGGGATCCTAACTAGTGTCGCTTTAATCAACTTAAACTTCCTCCCTTTATAAGTCACTTAAATAATTATGTCTATAACATCGAACTTGACAACTACACCAAAACATGAACTCTAAACCCAATAATTCTCTAAACCTCCTCAATTTGATACTTCTATGCAATGATGAACTTGGAGCAAACACCGTGGGCAGCACGATGAGGCATGCAGAAGAACATCTTCGAGAGACAAATAGGTCTACAATAGTAAACCTTCTTAGAAATAAACAAAATGTCATAGGACTTTGAGGTAGTTCATCTAGCATGATATAATCCCTTACCTTATCTTCTAGACATTTGCATACTGTGCAATATAAGCCCTTACTCATCTTAAGACTCCGAGGTTGTCATTCGGTACAACATAAATCCTCCTATCATCCAGGCTATTTGCATTATCGGCATTATACAGATGTAAGCCTTAAATAATAAAAATTAGAAATATTAAATATTAAATATCTTTTTTAAATTGAAGCCAAATAATATGTAGTCTAGGAAGTCACTGAGGTTCTCCGTAGGAGCTGTGACATCTCCTAGCTTTCTTCCTTTGGATTCCAAAAACAACTGTTCCAAATTTGCACCTTTTCCATTTGAATTTCCTATTGTCAAACCTTGAAAAATCCTACCCTTTGAATTCATGAAGGCATTATTTCCTTTTCTATTTTGAGAGTTTTCTTAGGTGAATACAGTTATTTAAGATGTAACCAACTATAGGGGCTTGCCCTTATAAAACATTAAGAACCTAAGTAATATAAACCCTATTTAATTTTCCATATTAAATAGGGAAACTTATCGGTCAACATAAATGGTTCACAGACTAAACAAATATCATAAATTCCTTAGTTTTATTAAATGAGTCTCTTCACCAAGTAGTGTGTCTATTTCTTCAGGATAAATGCATAGCTTGTAAAGTTGTGCTTGTTTATTTAAGTTATCGTATATATGAGATCGATTTGATTCCATATTTTCAAAATAAAATAATATTTTTTTAAACCATATATATTATATTAAATTAAATTAAACCAAAAAAATTTAAATTTTTTTTAACCTTATATTATAGTCTATATCCATGAGTAATTATATATAGTGACGGCTGGTTTTATAAGTCCGAAATTAGCCAATAACTAAAGCTGAGGATAGAAAGGTACAAAGACACACATTCCTTATTATTGGAAAATGAAAAAAAAAAATCTTTTCACATAGCAAGACATTGGTGAAGGAGTTTAATGTGACTACGACTGATAGGATCATTTGTTTGGTGATGCGGACAATTCAAATGTGTTAGTTATTTTGGTTTCTAGTGCACTATTTGAAGTTAAGTGCATTGAGGTCTAATTAGAGAAGGATGGATTAATGGAGGAAGATTATATATTAAAAGGATTAGATGGGGTTAGTTTTGTAGATGTTAGAAGAGGAAAGTGAACATTTTCATTGGTAGGAAGAGATGAGAGATTATGTTGACATGTAGGAAGTACAATGAAAGGAGGCATGTGGGAAAGAGTATAAGATGCATTTTTAGAAGAAATAGAAAGAGAGAAAGAGAGTGGTGGATTTATATAGAAATTTATTTTTTCAAAGAAAACATGCTAAATGATAATGAGCTTTTAATTTGTAGTATTGTAGCATTTTGCACCCTTTTTGTTTAGTGAAATGGCCAAAAGAATATAAGATGAAGCTTGTGGAGATAGTTTTTTAGTAGTCGATGGTGTTGCCATGGAAATCAATGTTCCAATAATTCAATGTTAATAATAGTATGGAGAACATTGATGAAGTATTTTAAATTGTTCTTATGTATTTGTATTACAAGTGACAATTTATTACTTAGATATATAGGTGCTAGTTCAACATCAGTCTGTTAGTGGTAGGAAAGGTGAGAAACAAGAAGAATAGTCCGAGTTCTCTCAATACTATGGTGATGTCTCCTATAAGCCATACCATTTTGCTTTGGTCGGAATGGAAAAAAGTGTTGAAGTTAAATTCCATTAGTTATAAGTTGATTGTTAAAGACATGTGACTTTAATAACCCTCCAACATCCAATCTAATTGTCTTATTTTTTGATTAAATTAATTTTTAGTTATGTCCAATAGTTCAAGGAATTTAAATTGTGTCAAATTTTTATTTTTCACTTGGAACAACAAAGAGTATTATGAGAAGTCATGGATAGACAAAATGTAATACTTTTTATCATAGATGGACATAGTCAGAGTTTAACACAATAATTTAGTATGAAGTAATTAAAAAATTGTCACACTACAAATTATAAATGTCAATAAATAAAAAATTGAGTCTTAGAAGACAAATAAGTAGTAGAGAAAGTATCAGGATGATGAATGTTGAGAGATTCATCAAGCATTGTGTTTTTCTTAAGAACATCTAGATGAGGATGACCGAGAAGTTGGCCAGTTGTTTGAAAAGTGCAGTCAAGCATGGACAGCTACAACTTTTAAGAATTACAAAATTCATAGTTTAATCCTTAATGTTGTACACAAAACTTGAGGATGAGGCTCAATCAAATGAACTAAGGAAAAGTATGACATTCGTTTGGTCTGCGAAACCTGTATGTTTGCCGACAATTTCCCCATTTAATATAAGAGGATTAAATGGGGTTTATATTAATCTAGGGTCATTTAGGTTTCCTATAAGGGCAAGCCCCTATAGTTAATTACATCTTAGACGACCGAAGTCACCTAAGAAAACTCTTGATAAAGATCAGGAACTAATTATATTCATGACTTCCAAAGGTAAGGATTTCCTTCAACGAAATGTGATTATCGAAATTCAATAGGTGAATGGTTCAAATTTCAGAACATTTCATTTTATCAGAGTCCAAAGAAAAAGAAGACTAGGGGAAGAACACAGATTCGAGAAGAATCTCGGTGTTTTCCCAAGCTAATCCTATTGTTTGGCTCAGTTTAGGAAAAGATTTAATTTATATTTCATCCTACCAATTTTATTATTTAGGGCTTACATTCATTTGATGTCGATCATATGAATAGCCTGGAAGATGTGAGAGTTTATGTGATATCGGGATGACAACCTCGGAAACCTAGACGAGTTAGGGCTTATAATGCATCGGGTGCAAAAGCCTAAAAGGTGAGATGAGGGTTTACTCTGCATCGGGCAAATACCTCGAAGTCCTATGGCTAGTTGGTTAATGCTAAGAATGGTTTAGCTGAAGTAGACTCAGGTTTTGATGAAGAAGATGGCTGTGCTGCCCACTATGCTCCAAGCTCCTTTGTCGATGTAGTGGTTCAGTTTTAGAAGGTGAAAATCAGGAGGTGAGAGAAGTGTTTTGGTTTAGAAAAATCTTAGAATCCAAGTGTTTTAGTGTTTTAATTAAAACAAATCTTAAAGTTGATTAAAAAGAACCGATTAAGATCCCACGATTCCATCATCCCGACACCATTATTTTCATCGGATTCACTTAGTACAGATGAATTTGCTAAACTCAACTGAATGAGTTCAACACTTTCATTTAGACCGTGGGAAATCCCGTTAGTAACACGTGGGTTACATCATCCGAGGTATTCCCGATCATCCAACGAGACATTTTAATTTAGTTGTAATTGTAGTTTTGTTGTTCTGTTTGTGATTAAATTTTGAGTTGTTTTATATTTTGAATGTTGTGGCGGTGAATTTTATCTTATTGTGACTTTTTAATTTAATTTCGGGTTTCAGTTTTGTGGCTATCCTAAAGGTTTTTGTTTTCATGCAGGGTGACATTCTTGTTTAACATGCAAGAGAAGTAAAGTACAGTACAGGTAAGTAAATTGCATTAAAATAAAAATGTACCTGGTGGGTTTTCATGTTCCACCACCTGAAACTTTAGTATTGCATTGCATGTATGTGTTTATTATTTTACAGAAGTTAAAGCATGCCAGAAAACAGGAAGAAGTAGGACTAACAAGAAGTAACTACTCAATCCTATGATGTCTATATTTAGATCCTGGCTGTGTAACAAGTCCTATGATGTCTATGTTAAGATCCTGGTTTTCTACCAAGTCCTATGATGTCTATGCGAATTTCTATGTTGTGTTTCAATGAACTTTGTTAATTTAATTGAGGATGGTTTCGTTAAGCAGACATATTAAGCTTAATAGACCTCTAGGGTATCCAAAAGGTCAGGAGAAGGATGCAGGTCCATGCTTCCCTCTCACAGCCTGGTGAAAAGTCTCGGGCTCATTTAGACTTATTGTGTTGCTTAACAACTCATCCTACATATACCCTTATGCTTAATGAACACAGGTGTTCGGGGTAGGTTGGGGTAGATGGGTTTAGGTGTGGTTTTGATTTGGATTGGTGGCAATTGGTAGTTTGATTTGGACTTATGGGAGTCTTTGTGAAGAGTTTGTGATTTTATTTGTGGAAGATTTGCTTGAGTTTGTGTTTTGATTTGGTTTTTGTTTTGGTTTGGGTTTGGTTTTGGTTTATGTTTAAATTTGGTTTGTGCTTGGATTTGGTTTGTGTTAGCTTTTAAAACTAGGGATTTTGAGTTTGGAATGTGAATTGGGAAGGTTATGTGGACATCGGGTAAAATTTGGGCTACTCCATGCATTCACTAAGCATAAGGGTATTCTTATTATGTTTTTTTACACCAAGTTGTGATTTCCTAGGGGTCTTTATAAAGGGAAAAATAAACCATGCCTCAGGAGACCTATCCTAGGTTTGATTGTTATCGTGTTGGTATTGTATTGTGGTCGGGATTGTTGTTGTATGTTGACTTTGTTGATTATGTTATGTATGTGTTTTTATTGTATTATGTATGTTATTGTTTTGTTTTGTTTTTGTCTTGTGTTATTATTATTTATTCATGTGTTATGTTATTATTATATGTTATTTTATTGTTGTATTAATATCATTGCATATGTTATTTATTAATTTTTTTATTTATAATTTTTATCCATATTAATGTTATTTATTCATTTATTTTATTTTAATTTATAATTACTTAATATTCATTTATTTGACTTATTATTTTTTGGTTTTCATTTAATTATTATTATTTTATTTAATTTAATTTAGTATAAATTATTATTTATTTACATTATCGCTTAATTTAATTTAGTTTAATTTAATTTATTTAACTTATTTTATTGAATTCAATTTATTTATTTTTTACATTATTATTTAATATTAATTAAATTTAAATTATTATTTATTTACATTATTATTTAATTTAATTTTAATTTAATATAATATAATTTAATTTATTTAATTTATTTAATTTATTTAAATTACTATTTATTTACATTATTATTTAATTTAATTTAGCTTAATTAAATTTATTTAATTCCATTTAATTTATTATTTATTTAGATTATTATTTAATTTAATTTAATTTAGTTTCTAATTGTAATTAATTTAATTTAATTTATTTAATTTAATTTAATTTAATTTAATTTATTTAATTTAATTTAATTTAAATTAATTTATTTAAATTACTATTTATTTACATTATTATTTAATTTAATTTTAATTTAATATATTTAATTTAATTTAATTTATTTTATTTTATTTAAATTACTATTTATTTACATTATATTATTTAATTTATTTTTAAATTATTTTATTTAATTTAATTTAATTTAATTTAATTTCTTTAAATTATTTAAATTACTATTAATTTACATTATTATTTAATTTAATTTATTATTTATTATTTAATTTAATTTAATTTAATATTTATTTATATAAATGTTTTCGGTTTATTTAATTAATTATTATTTAATTTAATTTAATTATTATTTATATTTTTGGTTTTATTCAGTTTTAACTATTTAATTTTAATTTAATTTATTATTCATTTATATTATTTAAATTATTTTCAATTTATGTATATATATATATATATATATGTATTATTGATTTTATTATCCTTATATTCTTATCATTTAATATATATAAATTATAAGTTATTTTTATTTTTAATTTTAAATTGTTTTAATTATATGTATATTTAAGTTTATTATTTATATCATTTATTTATCATTTATATTATTATTTATTTAATTATAAAGCTTTTAAACTTTCTCTCTCCTCAATTACTCTTTTATTTATTTTGAAGTTATTATTGTTTTTATTACGTTATAATCTATTAAATTTATTATTTACACATATATTTACATTTACATTATTTTAAAGAGGCATGATATTTTTATTTGCTTATTTTTATAATTTATCTTGAATTTACAACTATTTTCAATTATTATTATTATTATTTTTTTCTTATATTTTTGGTTTTCTTTTAAAATTATAGCATTATTTTCATTATTTTCATAATATCATTAATTTACAAATATACATATTTAGCATTTAGTTAGTATTTTGATATTTTAGTGGTATTTATTTATTTTAAAATTTAATATTGATATTTATTTTACATTTAGTGTGGTTATATTATTATGTTACTTATTGTATACAATTTATTTTCATTATTATTATTTATTTAGTTATCATTAATTCATATATATATATATATATATATTATGATTTATTTCATTAGTATAGTTATATTTTAAATTTAGTTTAGTTATTTATTTAGTGTAGTTATTTTATTTACAATTTAGTAAAGTTAATATTTAATTTATTTAAATTTACAATTATTATATCACTTATGTTTTTACATTTGTTATTTATTATTTTATTTACAATGTTATATGTTATTTTAAATTTTCCTTTCATTTTCTTTTATTTTATTTTTATTTCCTTTATGTTGTTTTATTTCTTTTTAAATTTTAAAATTCACTTTTCAAGTTAGTAAAAATTAGGGGGTAGATTTGTAAATATTTAGACTAGTTAACCTAAATAATTAGATAATTTGCATGAAAAAGAAATCCTAAGGCTAAACAAGGAAAGATTTGAATATGTACATGAAAGAAATTTATGCACCTAAGAGAAAAGTTATAAAGCTTGCATAAAAAAAATTTTAGAGCTAAGCCTGAAGATTTGTGAAAAGAAATAATAATTAACACATAATTTTTTTTGAAAACCTATGTAGAGGAAGAAGAACTTGAAAGAAAATACATGTATGTGTGATTTAGATCCTTAAGCTAAACATGATGATGCCATTTTTTTTTAAAGAAATTTTGAAACAAAAGCAAAAGTAAAGAGAGGGGGAGGAGATTACCTTGCCTTGAAGGGAGTGATGGAAGAAACCTTGGAGAAGCCCTTGATGGAGCTCACGGCTAGGAGGATTTAGGTAGGGTGTGGCTTGCTTGGAAGAAGAAGAAAGAGAGGAGGGCGTCTCACGGCTAGGAGAGGGATTTTGGGGTGGGGGGGGCCCGGGGAATGAGGAGTTATGGTGAAGTGTGTAAGAGAGTGGTGAAAAATGAGATGATGAGAGGGTTAAGTGGGGGGAAGCTCACAGTTTTGGAATTAAGGAGGGAGTAAGGGAGGTATGGGAGGGGTGAGGTGGAGATATGGTGAAGGTAAGGAGAAGGTGAGGTGGGTAGACTTTAGGGTGGCGAGTAGGGTGAGGGAGAGATGAGGGAGAGGTGAGGGAGAGGTGTTTTTTATTTTATTTTATTTTATTTATTTATTATTTTTATTATTTTTATTATATATATATATATATATATATATATATATATATATATATATATATATTTTAGGGCTTCTATGAGGTTAATTTGGTTTGATTTGAATTATTAGTTCAATTAGGTTCATTTGGGTTTGGGTTGACTTAACTTGGGTTAGATTTTGAATGAAGCCCAAGTGCCTTGATCAATATTGTCCACTTGATTTCAATGAAGATCTTTCATGAAGAAATAAAGTGGTTTTGAGCTCATTTGGAAGTTCAATTTTGGTATGGCTAGGATTTTTTATTATTTTGGACCATATTGGATTTGGGTCAAGTTATCTTGAGTTTTAGTGAGAATGAGGTCCATAGATCTTCAACAATAGTGTAGATATGGTTGTCTCGCAGATTTTTCATGAAGACATAAAATGGTTTTGACAAAGTTTGGAGGGTCAATTTGGTGGATTTAGGACATGTGTTCAATTCCGGTCAAAATTGGGGGTTTTAGTCCAAAATGGATTTGGGTAAGACTTGAGCTCAAATCGTGGACAATTGATGATCCAATTCAGTTTAACGAGGTTTTATAAAGAGTTTGGGATTGAAATTTGGGAGGAATTGATTGACATTGGGTTTATTTAGGGGATTTTGGATTATTTAGGCAAAATTGGGGATTTTGGATTTCCAGTAGAATTGCATTCAAATGTGGGTCACATTGGGCTTGAATTTGGTTTAGATTGATATTGAGGATGTCGAATTGAAGTTTGGAATTGAAATTGAGCAATATTTTGGTCAATTGGGTCAAGATTGGGTTTGATTTGGGCACTTTTAGGCTACATAGGCCAAATTGGGGTTTTTTTTATTTAAATTGGGTTAAATTGACAAAGTTGGCTTATGCTGTAGTTGAACAAAATGAAATTGGAAATTTTTATGATTTTTCAGAATTTTCTGAAAAGTTTTTGGAATTTTTGGATTTTTTGGCTAAAAGGGTATTTTGGGTATTTTGAGGGTATTGGGGGTATTTTTGGAAATTTTGGAATTTTTTGTCATGGATGGTCAATTTGAGTGGTAAGGAATATCTTGGAATGATTTTTGGGGAATTTTGGTGAATTTGAAGAATTTTGGGTAATTTAAGGCATTTTGGGAGGTCAAGGGGCAAATTTTTGAAATTTTGGAAAATTGAAGCTTGGTTTGAGATGAATGTCATTAGATGGTTTGAATTGAGCTATGGACCAAGGGTCACTCACATTTGATCCTCTATGTATTGATACTAGTCAAACCCTAGCCTGATGCCAAGAGTTGAGAAGAACTTCTACATGAGTTTACAAAGGTTTGGGGGAATGTGTGCATGTGAGTGGTGAAGTCCAGACTTCCCTCAGGGCAAATCCTAAGGTCTGACCACCTATAGGAGACTTCCCCTAGGATTCCTTATGCTTGCCTTTTTCCTACCAAAAGGTGGAGGTTAGGCCTTAAGCATGTGAAAATCCCTAGTGAAGCAAGAAGAGTTTTGAATTTCTATGGGGAGGTTTCCATGACTAGTCTTCTAAGAAAGTCACCAGGAGAGTCCTATGGTTAGACCCTAGGCTATTCTAAAGAGATACTAGACCTCAACTAAAAGTGAGGTCAACATGAGAAAAATCAGAGATGTTATTGTTTGCATCAATTTTTGATGTCACATTTGTGGGATTTGCACTTTAGCACATCCAGCTCGTACTTTATGAAAATGATTTACCCGTAGCTCAAGAAATTCATTTCAGAACTTTCGACATGTGTTGAGGCACACTTAGCTAAGACCAATCTACTAGAATTTGGCTTCGGTCAGGCCAGCAGGTTTCATTCATCGCGTCACGTGTGAAGTTGACTCAATTGGGCTCGTCCACCGCTGAGCATGTTAAGATGACCTCGGACACAAAAAAAGTCCACGCGAGTGTGTCCAAGGCATTGATGTTCCCTGGGGAGGGCGTCCATGTCTCTACTGTATCACAATCAGGCTAAAAATGTACAAATTATCATTTTTGTCTTGATTGTCAAAATGTCACATGAACAACTCTAGATGACAAAATGAACCGTGCGAGTAAGTTTGGGACATCGATTTTACTGGGGAAGAAAGTCCATTTTTCTACAGCTTCGCGATCGGGCTAAAAATTTGTAAATTATCATATTTAACACAATTGTGGAAAAAGTTTTTCGAACAACATCGGATGACAAAACGGACAACGTGAATGCGTTTGGAAAATCAATTTTACATAGGGAGGTCGTTCATTTCAAAATGATGGTTGGTCTAGGTCTGAACTAACATTGTGAAAATAGAGGGTTTAAATATAATAATAATAATTATTATTTTTATATTAAAATAAAAAAAGCATTCAAAATAACTCACGCACTCCTCCCTCATTGGCATTTTCATTGTTGTGTGCATGTTCTGCGAGGTACATTTGCGCACGGACCCGACACCAGTGGCTCGATACATGGGCTCTTCTTCAACATAAAGAGAACTCGTCATTAATCATCATGGTGGTGAGATTTCCTTATCTCTTAGCTGGCCCTAGGTTTAGTTTGATCTTGGTGCGTGGGATCAATCATCCATGTGGGATGGAGGTGCTAGATGACATTGTTGACCTCAGTTTTGGTTGAGGCCAGTCTTTCTTTAGAATAGTCTAGGGTCTAGCCATATGATTTCCTGGTGACTATCTTAGAGGGCTAGTCATGGAACCCTCACCCCATAGAAATTCAAAATGCTTTTTTGCTTCACTTGGAGTTTTCAAATGCTTGAATACTAACCTCTAAGTATTTAAGAGGAAGAGACCAAGCAATACAGCAATACAAAGCTCAAGAGAAGTCCCCTATAGGATGGTCAAGCCTTAGGACTTACCCTGGGTGGTCTGGGGGAGGCTCACACACATACTTACACATTGCACTCTCACACACTACCTAATAACCGTAAACCAAACTTCTCCACAATTGATCCCCTACACCTTCGAAAACTCATGTGGGTAGTTTCCTCAAGCTCTTGGCCTCAGGGCAGGGCTTGATTAGTACTAGCACATGGAGGATCCAAATGAGGATTCCCTTGGTTCATGGCTCAAATGGGTTATTAGTCCCCTTCAACCCAAATTTTACCAAAAATCCCATCTTTTGACCCCTTTGGCCCTAAACTCTTCCAAATGACCAAGTTTCCCCTAAAAGTCCTAATTTTACCCAAAATTCCTAAAATCAACTAAAATTACCAAAATATCCCAAAAATCATCCCAAAACATTCCTCACCACTCAAAATACCCAAGACACCTCAAATTTACAAAAAATCTCAAAATACCTCAAAAATACCCAAAATTACCAAAATGCCACTCCTAGCCAGAAACTTCAAAAATTCCAAAAATTTTCAAAAATTCCCGAAACCCTCCAAATAATCCCAATTTCAATTTAAACCACTTTGTTTGACCGAATTTGGTCAAATTTGTCCAATTTGACCAAAAGACCAAAATTGCCCTTTAATGCCCAAAATTACCAGATAACCCAAAATGTCCACTAAATTAACTTCAATCCTCTCTAATTACAATTCGAAACTTTAATTCACACTACCTAACAACATCCTAAACCAAATTGAAGCCCAATATTACCTACATTTGAACCCAATTTCAACCCAAACAAAAAAGCCCCAATTTTGACCATATGACCAAAGTTCCTTAAATTGAACATAATGTCAATCAATTTCCCCCATTTTTTATTTCTAAACTCTTCATAAAATTCCGCTAAACCAAATTGAACCATCAATTGCCCCCAATTTGAGGCCAAACCTCACACAAGTCCAACTAAATTCAAAATCCCCAAAATTTTCCCAAAAGGTGTCGCATGCCCAAAATCCATCAAATTGAATGTCCCAATCCCAAAATTTCCACCCAATTAATATTAAGAACTATTTCTAGCATCCCAATAAACCATTTGAAACCATCAATTAGCCTATGAACCCACTCTAGACTAACCTAAACTAAAGCTAACTCAATATGCCAAAAATTAACCAAATACCTAAATTAAACCAAATTGATCCCCTAAACTAATTTAAAAACACCTCAATATTCTTATAAACTCTTTAAACAATAATACACACAAATTTGAGCAATCAATTTGACTCAAACCCAAGCTCAAATCCAATCTAGCCAGCTTGAACCCAAATGAGCCAAATTGAACCCACGATCCAATGTGACCAAATCTAACCAAATGTGACCAAACTAAGTCCACATCACACACCAAATGAGCCCTAGGAACCACCCTAGACCCACCTAGCCCACTGTACTTAGGCCATGGACTAAGGGTCCCCCAAATTAGGGCATTTCTTTCCTAAAGTGTTTAAATCATAGGGATTTCTAGCAAAACTGATCACCCACTATATTACTCAAAATGATGGCCTGACCTCTAGTTCACCTGACTTCTCGCAACCTCCTCTGCCTGGCCGGTCGGCCTACTCACCAGAGGAGCCCAAACTAAGTGCCACCCCAAGCCAATTTGAACCCAAACGCACCCACTGAGCTGTCCAGCCCTGATTGCTCATTGGAGCTGATTTCCCTTACACATTAGCGGCCAAATGCACCTACATTGGCCCCCTGAGCTCAGCCCAATGGTTATGATTATAAAAGCCATCTCTCATGGCCAATTGGTGGTGTTGAAAAGTTCTTAAGGGAACTTTGTCAAATTGCTCCCACAACTTCCCTGAGACCTCCTAAGTGTAATCCCATTGTCTTCAGCTACCCATCCACACTGTCTAGAGCTAATTTACTCACTGAAATTCCAGCCGAAACCAGGACACATTCCATTACAACTCTAAACCGAACCAAAATTAAATTAACTGTGCCCACACCTTTACAGCGTTGGAAGAAGAAGTTCTCCCATCAAAGCGCCATCATAGAGAGCCTCTATACCAAGCTTTGATCAACACCTGAAATCAGATCTGGTCGAACTTGGGTCCAGACATTTTACCAAGGTATAAGGCTTCATTTGGAGGTTTGTTGGGATCAATTGAAGCTGCTACAACCATCTGATTGAGGCCTCCCCACTCAGATAAAGGTATTGAACCTTGCCTTCCTCCTGAGTTATTCTTTGTCCCCCTTACATGTGTATTGTATTCATACCGTATAAGCCATATAGATAGGTTTTCCTTGCTTATATGAAGCTCTAAGATCAAACTACATGAGATTTTCTTGAGTCTAGCTTGAGTTCTTAAGGCTAGAAGGTGGACAGCTCTCGGGATCAACCAGGTGAAGATGATGACACACAGCTGTTGGATCACGCATGTTTTGCTTGAACTACCAGGATGGAGTTAGACAGGAGCATGGAGCATAAAGCACGCTCCGCGTTGCACTGAATCAGAAGGTGGGCCCAATCGGGAGGAAACATGTGTGGCTTCGGAGCTACTGAGGATATATCCAGCGCTGCATCACTTAAGTGGAAAAATATGGATTAAGTAATTTATTTAAACCAGTCTACATTAGAAAATTCATAACTTTGTGTAGACACATCATAAAAATAAAATAAATATATGATCCATGAATATTTATCCTCAAGGTTTAGATAAGAAATTATACTTTAATTTTTTATAACATGGGATACTACACAAATATAAGTATCATTTATCAAGTAATATAGGACTTTTTGATTAAGCCCTAAAATATCGAAACCACAGGGAAAGGTCTAATATTTTAAAGAAATATGAAAAATAACATTTTTTCTTTTTAAAATGATTTTGTAAAGTATGTTTTAAGATATATAGTTTTTCAAATTTATTTTTGGTATTTTCCGAATAAAAAGTAAAGTAAACAACTAAAGTTAATTGATCCACTTAAAAAGTACCTATTTTTATGCCTTATTTATGATTCAATTTTTAAGGGTATTATGCTTAAATTAAAGATATTTTTATGTTTTTGGATATAGGTGATGAAAAAAAGAGTTCAAGAAGGAAAAATGAGCAAAAAGGAGCAAAAATAGAGCTAAAAAGCAAAGTTGCCAAAATTATAGGTCTGGCGCACAGGCGCCAGTTCGATACTGAAGCAGTTAAGATTTTTGACAACTTTGGGCTGTTATTTTGACGGTGTTAAGCATTATCAGACCTTCTAAAAGACTGGAAGTTACTCCTGATACATAGGATATGTGGTAATATGCATCTGGACAAAGGAAAACTGTTTTAATCGCAAAGAGGTGTGATCCAAAGTGAAGGGGTGCGAAAATCTGGTTACAGAGTCTGGCACCTAGACGCCAGATCCTGGTGCCTAAGCACCACAGTTTCTTTCTAGAAGATTCATTGAATTTGGATGAATTTTGAAGAGGTGCCTTAAGGAACCTCTGGTCATTTTCGAAGCTATATAAATATGAGACAGTTCTACATAAAAGGGAGCTCTCCCACGCCCGACAATAGTTCTAGAGATCCACCAAATATTCTTCTTAAGTATTTAGTGAGTTTATTTTAGTTTATTTTAGTTACTTTGAGTGTTACTACTCAATTCCTTGAGCAGTTAGTGAGAGTTTGTAAGAGTTGGTGTTGTTGAAGCCTTGCTCATTGCATTGGAGTCAGTAGGAGTTAATTGATCACTTGAAGGAACATTCCAGATAAGTATTTGTAACTTAGTTCAATGTCTTATAAATATGTTTTGTGGTGTGAATTTAATGTGTTCTGAGTAGTTACTTTTCTTCCTCCTTTCAACCATGAAAAGATAATAAAGATAATTTAATTTCGTTGGAGAACTTAAACTTAATTTTAAAAATTATTGCGATAATATTCATACCTGATCTTAATTTAATTTTTAAACTGGACATTTGAATTGTTAAAATCTCTTGAAGAATTCTGAGACCTATCCGGTGATGAGTTCTTATCTAGTAGATATCACTTGAGTTCTTGGGTAATCGGAGGCTAAGTGTGGATTATTCAAGGTGAAGTGCAAATAAATAGGAAAATATTATTTATTGGGCGTAGAAGTAATTAGTTTTTAGAGTGACAGACTAAATTCTATTAATTTGTTTATACAAAGGGAACAGGTCACTAGTAGGGCCGACCAAAACCACCCATGGACATCTAGAAGTGTGAGTCTAGATTAACCCATTCTACTAATAATACATCCTGAACCAATCTATAGATTAGCCAATGTTCTTTATACTATCGAGTGATGGTAAAGAATAGGAATGCTTTTATTTGGCACAATACCATAATTTCAAGTTCTCCACGAATGATAGTTTTTCTAAAAAATCTTGGATTAGTTGAAAAGGAGAAATTTGTTTTATTTATACTTGCATCAACCTTTACTTTATTACAACTTTACTTACATCTAGTAGAAATTTAATAAAACTTAAAATCTGATTTTTGAAAAGAAACTAAAATTATAATTACTTTTAATTTGAAAATCTATTAACTTCTAAAATTAATCTTCCCTGTGGGATCGATAACCAGGACTCTAATAGAGCTTTGTATTACTGGATACGATACGTATACTTGCGTAGTACCTCTGGCGTGCAAAATATTTTCTAAAATTATATATTTATTTTTGCATACTACCCTTTGAAATTTAAATTATTGGATAAATGGTAGACATTGTTACGGGTCGAGGTCATCACAGTTTTTGGAGCCGTTGCCGGGGAAGTGAAAGACACTTTTTAAAATTTTCAAATTAAAAATATTTTATATACACTTTTATTTCTTTTAAAAAATACAAAAATATTTACAAAAACAAAAATACCAAAAATATTTTATTTTATTTTACTTTTAAATCCTTTTATTTAATTTTTTGCGTTGTTCTGAATCTGAAGGACTATTACCTTTTGATTCTGAAATATAAAGAACTGTTAAAAGAATTAGAAAAGGAAAACAAATTCAAAAATATCAAGAACAATAATGAAATTCCAACAGAAATTAATGAACAAAATGTTTATAAACCATTAAGGGATTGTGCAAACCCTACAGCTGATGAACGTCATATTAGTATTCAAATGCCTGTTCTATATGCTAATTCATTTGAGCTTAAACCTTCTATTATTCAAATGGTTCAAAATAATCAATTTGGAGGTACACCAAATGAGGATCCAAACTTACATCTTGCTAGTTTCTTAGAACTTTGTGTTACCTTTAAATGTAATAATATTTCTGATAATGCTGTTAGGCTTAGACTTTTTCCTTTTTCTTTAAAAGATAAAGCAAAGATGTGGCTGAACACATTAGCAACTGGTTCTATTAAAACTTGGGCAAATATGGCACAAATATTCCCTGCTAAATATTTTCCTTCTTCTAAAAATGCTAAATTAAGAAATGATATTACTTCATTTATTAAATTTGATGGAGAGACAATTTATGAAACACGGAAGCATAACATAACATATATTAAAATAAATTTACAGACATAGACATAAGGAAGAAGATATTTAGCCGTAGAGGCTTGTACACATTACAATAGAAAAGAAATGAAGAGAGGGAGTTCAGAGATGATCCTATAACAATATAGGAGATACATATATATAGCCCTAGAGTAGGGATGGCATTGCCAAATTTCAGCTGTAAAGCTTCAATAATTCAAAATCATGTGAGCTGGAAAGGGCTCCATGATGGTACTCTTGTCGGTGAAAGGACGTCAGTAATTGCTGGTGACACCCTTCATCTTTTCAATACTTCTCTAATTGTGATCAAAACCTTCATTCTCCCCATTACAAGGTAGATTACTGCGAACAAAGGAGTGAAAGAAAAGGACTCGAGGAAATTCCATGGTTTTTTTCTTATTAATTCAATTGTTCTTGGCATACATTGTTACCTGATAATCTTCAAAAGCAGTCATATGATCAGATTGATGCTTCATTTTTCATTCCATATGTTAGTATTGATGGAACATCTCATGCATCCTATTCCTTAGAAGTAGCAACTCCTCTTCAATCTTGTTAAAATGGTTTATCATCCTCTCCAAACTCATTGCTAAATATCCATTGAAATAAGTTTGTGAATCCTTGTGCACAAACTTATCATTTCTCTCCAAACTATGATTTATATTCTCATGGAATTCAAACATTCTTAGTCTCTCTCTAGAATTTGGCTTTTCTGGTCAATTAATGGAGGGGATACCCATTGGGGATGAAGATAGGCCATTTTATAATGAAAGGATTGGTTAAAACTGCAATTTAACAGTTTTTAGCAAGTTCAGTAACTATGGTGCTTAAGCGCCAAATCTGGCGCCTAGGTGCTGTTGACCTCATTTTTGATGAGGTCTTCTCTTCCTTTTTTAGTACTTAGGATCTAGCCTTAGGCTTTTCCTTTGACTATCCTAGAGGATTAGAATTGGGACCCACCACTTAGAAATTCAAACCACTTCTTAACTCCCTACAAACTCCACAAACTTGATTATAGACCCCTAATCACCTAGAGGGTTGAAATCAAATGTGGAAGTTTAAAGGATGAGTTCCTATAGGACTCTTTGGCCTTAGGACCTGCCACGGTCCAGTGAGGGCTGACTTACACACACACTACACTTATACACTACACTTTCACACACCTCCTAAAACCACACCCATACCCAACTTGACCTCCTGACTCTTGAAGGTGATTCACATGGATGGTCCTTAACCCCTAAGCCCTTGGCTAAGAGGGTTAGGAACAACATAGTGAATGCCTCAAATGAGTCCCTTCATGGCTCATCTGGGCTTGATATGACTTCATGGCTCAACCAAAATGATTTCATTCCACTTACATTTACCCAATCTTCAATTTTCTAAATTTTCAATTTTTGACCCCGGGACCATGAGACCCACTTAACTTACCCAAAACCCTCGAAATTACCCAAATTTTCCAAAATTCTCCAAAATCACCCAAATTCCTCAAAATCAATCCTAAACATTCTCCCACAACTCAAATTGACCATTTTTACCCAAAATACCCAAATATCCAAAAAATACCCCCAATATCCTCCAAATTACGAAAATGCCCCTCTTGACCCAAAAATCCAAAAAATTCCAAAAATTCCCAGAAAATTCTAGAAAATCCCAAATATTCCCAATGTCATTTTGTTCAACTACACCATGGGCCAATTCTTTCAATTTACCCCACTTTTGTCAAAATCCCCAATTTGACCCATTTTAACCCAAAGTGAACCCAATGTCAAACCAAACCTACCCAATTGACCCAAATTCTGGTCCAATTCAATTCTAAACTTCAATTCAACA
Organism: Papilionanthe hookeriana x Papilionanthe teres; assembly: GCA_022702705.1. Taxonomy (NCBI): domain Eukaryota; kingdom Viridiplantae; phylum Streptophyta; class Magnoliopsida; order Asparagales; family Orchidaceae; genus Papilionanthe; species Papilionanthe hookeriana x Papilionanthe teres. The sequence goes on from CM040422.1 coordinate 14,557,282, forward strand.
TCCCCAACACCAATATAGACCAAATCCAAGCCCATTTTGATTGGAATTTGAATCCAATTTCACTTTTGACCTTAAAGCCCAATTTGGACCCATGACCCAAACTTAGCCCAAACTAACCCAATTCAACTCAAATTAACCCCAAATCTTTTTTAAACCTTCCCTAACATCCCTACAAACAAAACACAAATATTATTTGCCCAAAATTTGAACCCAAACCCAACTCAAATTCAACCCAAAGCCAAAACTCCTTACATGGGCCTACACCTAAACCTAACCCAAATAGGCCCAAACCCCAAAATCCAAACCCAACCAAAGTTGAAACCTCTTTGAAACAGCCCTAAAAACATTTCTCAACATTAATTTTACACCAATTTAAACATTAGCCCAACATTAGCAAAAGTTAACCCAATTTGGCCTACCATTGGCCACTTTACCAAAAAGCCCAAATTCAACCCAATTCAAACCCAAACCACCTCAAATTTGTTTCAAATCACTCATGACACATCCCTAAACCAAACCCAACAATTATTTGGCCCAAAATTTTACAAATTTCCCATCCAACAATTTATTTCCAAGCTTAAAAAGCCCACTTTCTTAAACCTTCCTAAAAGCCCATCCAAAACAAATTTAAAAGCCCAAAACTTATTCCCAAAGCCCACATGAAATTTCTCTCATCATACCAATGATTTAAAACACTTCCTAAGTTCCAAAATTAATAACCAAATAGTTCGAAATCAAGCTTCATGAAATTTGTCCACTAAAATACCAAAATTCCTTAAACCCACTTTCATGAAACCAAGCCAACTTTTCCCAAGCCATATATAAGCCATGAAGCCACTCTTAAGCCACATGCAAGCCATGTGAGTTGTTCACATGTGACCTTACCACATTGGGCAAAAGGAGGAAATCCTTTCCACATTCCCTTAAGGTGATTAACCATTTCCATGTCTCCCCTAAACCATGTTTAATCCTAATTGTACTTGGATTGTGACTTGACCCCACTAATCAAGCTGATCCAAATCACTTTCTCTTCGACCTAAACCAAGCCTTGGGTGGTGCACCTAGCCCAAAAGGATGGGTTGACCCATTTAGAGCCAAAATAGCCATGCCCCCATGCCATTTTGATCCAACTCCTTTACACATGTGCAAACCCAATTAACTTCACCATTGCCAAGCCCTGACCTCCCTGGTCAAGATGGTGACTCATGCCTGCCGGCCAGCCGCCTGGGTCGCCGGAAAACACAATGGTTGAGACCTTGGAAGGAGCCAAACATTGAAATTCTCCCTTGCTGAGTTGCCCCATGCCCAGTGGCCATTACAGTTGTTCTTCCCTTGCCAAGAGCAGCTGATCCCAGTCCCTAACTCCCCCTAGGAGGCCCTCCAGGCCTCTCCTATTTAAACCTCACCCCTCTCGGCCATGAAGAGGTGCTGAACCAACCTTAAGGAAACTCTGCCAAAATCACTCCAGACTCTCCCCCACACCTAGAGCATTTGATCCCCACTGCTCTCTTGCCCTAATCCCCACTAATTGAGCTCAATTTTGGAGCTCAATTCTCAGGCCAGAACAGGACACTCCCAAATCCTCCACCAAAGTCAAATTAAACTCACCCACACCTGCACAAGACCAAGAGAAGGAGTTCCCCAGTGAAAGCCCCCTCTCCAGGCCACCCATCTGTTCCAGACTCCAAAGGTTGAAATCGGGCTTGGTCAAAATCATATCTGGACAATTCACCAGGCTAAGAGACTTCATCTGGGGCCTGCTTGGACCCAATCAAAGGTGACACAACCCTCAGATCGAAGCCACACTTCTCTGAGCTAAGGTATGAGCTAACTCTTTATCCCGAGCCTCTGGAGATTTTCTACTTCAAATGCTTTAATTTCAATGCATGATCACCATATAGATGTGTTCGTCTCGTCAAGACGAATCCATAGAGCACAAGAACATGAAAATCCGTTGAGAAATGAGTGAGTTCTTAGGGTTTTAGTGTGGACGGCTCTCGGGTGAGAACGGCTGGGGACGATGAGCAGATGCCGTCCATTCAATACACGCGCGGACGAACGGCTCAGATCTGGTCGGATCGGCGGATGATACGCGGGAGGCGGGACCCGGGCTGCTGACTCAAGTGGCGGCGTCGAATGGCAGCGCGACACGCGGCGTTTCGAAGATGCCTAGGATGAGTCAGCGCCGCCGTTTTAAATAGAAAATTAGGGTATTTTTTTGATTTACTTAATTCCCTAAACTTCAAAAATTCATATCTTTGTATAGAAAAATCATAAAAATAAAATAAAAATACCCTCTTGCTCAGTGAACAGAGGAGAATAATGTGGAAAAGAAATCATTTAATTTCATTGAATATTTGATTTTTAATGATTTATTTACTCTCTGCACATTTTCAATTCTCCATGCATGTAGACAATTCACCATGGCATGAGACCATAGAGCTTTTGAAGCCTCCGAATTTGGGGACATTCCCTGAATTTTCCAAAGTCAGAGGCCATCCCTATGAAGAGTTATTGATTTTTCAATTCTAGGTCACTATTCTGAGTATTTTAATTCCAATAATTAGCATGTTGTGAAATAAATTCTAGGAAAATTTGGTGATGTTTCTTATGACCGGAGGACCCTAGAGAAAATAGGTTTTGAGTTAACTCACTTGGAATAACCCTAATTGGCTTAAACACCCAAAATGGAGCTTTAATTAATTAGAGCTAATCATACATCAAATTGACTTGAAATCAATTCTCCACTGACCTTTTGGATCAGAGAAACCCACCATAAAAGTTTGAAGTCAATTGGACTTGGTTAGCCCTATCAAATGGGTTGATTAAGCCATTTCGCCAAACTTAAACTTTAAAAATTCATAACTTTCAAAATACTTTTCAAAAATTCACCAAAGAGGTTTTTGAGCCTCTCTATATCAGGGGAATTTAAGAAAATTAAAATTACAATTTTCTAAAAAAGTTGATTTTTTGCATTATTTTAATATTTTTAATAATTAAAAAATAATAAAAATCACAAAAATAATAAAATTCACCAAAATGTCACATTTTGAATTTTAATCACTTAGGAACAAACTCCATATTTTTCTTAAGTCTCTATGATGAGATATTTAATTTTAAAGCCCTAAGGTAATTTTAAAATTAAAAAAATGTATTTTCTAGCATTTCCACTAAAATAATTCTAATAAATCAAAGAAAAATCATAAAATTATAAAAATTGGTTCTCTGGTTTCCTTGATATCAGAGAGATTTTTTAAAAATATAAAATTCATTTTTCAACCTTTATTTTATTTTTAAAGTAATTTAATACTCCAAAACTCAAAATAATTATAATAAAGCAAAATATAATTTAAGAAATCACCAAAATTAGTCCAAGTGGTCCTCTGGTCATTAAGAATGTCCCATAATTTTCTTAAGGACAGAAACTTTCCCTTGGTCATGTTATTGAATTTTCCTTGAAAATCCCTATTTTCCACCAAAAATAATTACATAAATAAATTAAATACAGAAAAATCATATTTTCTCCTCTAATGTCTTGATTGATATGTGAGTGAAGTCACATAAAAATTTCAAATTCATTTGAGCTCAATTTAGTGAGTTATGGAATTAGTAAGTTTAAAGGGCAAAATGGTAATTAAAATTTTAACCTATAATTAAAAATTTTAGGTTTAATTAAAAGGGTGGGTAAAATATTTGATACTAAGTTGATTTTGGATGTTTGAAACTTAGGTAATTAAAGGGTGGAAACCTACCAAACAATTTTAAAAAAATTAAAATAAACCTTAATTAAATAATTAATTAAATTTGGAAGAATAATGAAAAATTGGAATTATTAAAATAGGGATTTTATTTGGAAGAGATTTGTTCTTTAATTTAATAATCCCTAAATTAATCACCTCAATAATATTTAATTCCTAATTAAAATGATAATCCAAACTCAAGATTTAAAATGCTAAAAGACTTAATCATTAAATTAAATTAAAGTTAAAACATTTAAATTAAATCCTTCCAAAATTTCAATTAAATTAATACTTTAACAATTAATTTAAATCATCTTTAAAACATAAAAAATAAAATATTAAATTAAAATTAAAATTAAATTAAATTTAAATTTAAATTAAATTAAATTAAAAGAAAATTAAATTAAAATTTAAATTTAAATTAAATTAAATTAAATTAAATCATATTAAATTAAATTAAATTAAATTAAATTAAATTAAATTAAATTAAAACATATTAAACTAAATTAAATTAAATAAAAAATAAAATCAAGTTAAAATAAAATTAAAATTAAATTAAATTAAAATTAAAACTAAACCAAATTAAATTAAATTAAAATTAAATTAAATTAAATTAAATTAAATATAACATCACCTAAGACATAAAGAATTCAAAATAAATCTAAAACAACTTGAACACTATTCCAAACATAAACCCATTAATTAAAATTAAATTAAATTAAATCACAAATCACTTAAACATCAATTTGCCCTCAAAAGCTCTTGTTATCATAACTCCTAAACGGAGTATTAAGTGAAGTGTTACTTCACTTATAGGATATTCAAATGTCCTAATTCACTGAGCAAAATAACAAAACTTAAACTCCTAGTTGATTAATTCACTTGTATAATTAAATTCTCTTGGACTTAAAACAATCTTAGAGGTATTGAAAAGATGTTTAAGACTCGTCTTAAGCACTTCCTCAATATGATAGGATATTTATAAGAACAATTGAACTTAATTGTTCTTTAATGAAGAAAATCGTCCTTAAACCAAAACACAAGAACCTAGACGTCATAGGAGATGACTAGCTGTAGGATTAGGACTTTGGTAGACAACCAAAACCTTTCCCTTAGCTTTACCTAGGTACTTGTTGGAATACTTAAATGCTCTGATATGTGTTTTAAGTGCAGCTTGGGATGACGGGAAGACCCTCCAGGTACGCTTTTATTTTATTGCAATTTACTTTATTGCAAATGCACTTTACTTTTCTTGCATGATAAACAATCGTTGCATGAAAACCAAAACCTTTAGGATAGTCCCTAAACCGAAACCAAAATTAAATTAAAAATCATTACAAGATAAAATTCACCGCCACAACATTTCAAAATATAAAACAACTCAAAATTTAATCACAAAACGAACACAAAACTACAATTGCAACTAAATTAAAACGTCTCGTTGAATGATCGGGAATACCTCGGATGATGTAATCCACGTGTTGCTAACGGGATTTCCCACGGTCTAAATGAAAGTTTGGAACTCATTCGGTTGAGTTTAGCAAATTCATTTGGACTAAGTGAATTTAATGAAAATAATGGTGCCGGGATGACGGAACCGTGGGATCTTAATTGGTTCTGTTTAACCAACTTTAAGATTTGTTTTAATTAAAATATTAAAAACATTTGGATTTTAAGATTTTATCTAAACCAAAACACTTCTCTCATCTCCTGATTTATGACTTCTAAAACTAAAACCTCTGCAACAACAAGGAGCTTGGAGCACGGTGGGCAGCACGACCATCTTCGTCAGCAAAACAACTCTACATTAGCTAAACATTCCTAGAATTAAATAACCAAGCCGTAGGACTTCGAGGTAGTTTGTCTAGTGCAACATAAATCCTCAACTCTTTGTAAATTAAGCCCTAACCGGTCTTAGGACTCCGAGGTGATCGTTCGGTACGACATAAACCCTCACACTTTCTAGGCTGATTGTATGATTATGTCATACGAATATAAGTCCTAATTAACTAAAATTGGCAAGATCAAAACATTAAATAAACATTAGGGCCTTCCTAAATTCAAGCCAAACAATAGGATATTCGGGAAATTACCGAAGTTCGCTTCGAATCTGTGATTTCTCTTACTTTTATTCTTTTGAATTCCCAAAATAAAATGTTCCATATTTGATCCATTCCCTATTGAAATTCCAAAATTCAATCCCTTGAAAACTTAAACTTTGAAATTCTTGAGAGCAAAACTACTGATTATTATCGAGAGTTTTCTTAGGTGATTCCCGTCACTTAAAATGTAATTAATTATAGGGGCTTGCCCTTATAGGGAATTTTAAGAACCTGTGTAATATAAACCCTGTTTAATGCTTTCATATTAAGCAGGGGAACTTGTCGACAAATAAAATGGTTTCGCAAACCAAACGGATGTCACAAACCTTCTAGTTTATTTAATCGAGCCCCACCATCAAACGGTGTGCCTATTCTTCGGAATAGACACGCGGTTTGTGGTGTGGTGCTCGTTTATATAAACTATTTGAGATGTGAGATCAGTCTGATTTCATATCTTAAAATTTTTAAAATTATTTTCAAAATCAAAACACTATTTTCCAAATTATATATATATATATATATATATATATATATATATATATATATATATATATATATATATATATATATATGTAAATTAAATTTAAAATTCGCCGACAATTTCTGTAGGCGACCCCTTTTTAAAAAAAGATTAAACGACACAACCTAAAAATAGCCGACAAATTCTGGCGACTCCGCTGGGGATGAATTCCTCTCTCCATTTTTAATCAGATAGTTCTGCTTTCAAAAATCGGTAGTGTATCCATGTCCCTAGTGGATCAAACTACCCTTCTTTCCGTTGGAATACTATGTTCATTTCTACCTTGAACGAGTATAGCCAACATTCTCTCGGATTTAGGAGCCACTTGTTTAGACACCCCTAAACGAGAGGTTCCGAGATCCTTTTACCTCATTTACGAGGTGGGGTGGACCCCAATAGGTATTAGTTTAGGAGCGATCTTGCGGGTCGAGAAGTTTCTACAAGAATTTCTCTTCCTTTTCCGGTTCCTAATAAATTCCTTTACCCTTCCTACAACTCTCCTTCTTTTAATAATTCTCTGTCCTAACGAACAAATCTTTTCGAAAAACAATTATCTAAATAAATTTTCTTTTAAAACCACAAATACATTAAGATAAACGGAAATGTGTTCGGACTCTTTCTTTTTTGTCATAAGTTTTTCGACAAGAGGAAGCACGATTCGGGGACTAACACTTGGAATCTGCCTTGCAGAAATGGAAACCCCAAAACTGATCTTCTCCTTCGTCAACGGATCTGGACTCAGCTCGTTTTTAAGGACGAAGCGCTCTAATAATGTAATCATTCGATTCGGACAAGGATTCGGGGACACCGACATCAAAATCCCTGACGTCACTCTCTTATCACTCACAAGAAAAGTATCGGAAACTGAGAAGCTATTGATTGAGTTTAACCTCAAGTCAACTCATGAATTCCCTCCTCTGCAAAAGATTCCAACTCAGAGGAGTACTATTATTTGCAGAAGGACTGTTGTTGCTACTCCCACCAGTCTAGTTGTCTCTGCACCTACCCCGGCTTCTGCCAAACTAAAGGGGAAGGAAATTCAGAACTGTGATGAACTTGTTACCGTGGAGGGTACAGATCTTCTTGTGAGACCTTCCGTTTTCGAGATCGGGTCCAGCTCGAGAATTCGACCACTGACACGGACTCAGAGGAGGAACAGAAGTAGAAGGATTGCTAGAGAAGCCGGAGGCTGTCGAAGTTGCTTTCTGGAGGAAATCCCGGAAGCTGCCCGAGTATACACCGCTGCTCGAATACATACCACTTTTGGGAGGAAGTAGGCTCCATCCCTCTCTCGCCGCGAGAGGACGAGGAAAATGTCCGCAAGATTGCTTCGCATTGCCTCGGCCCGCATATTACAACGACGGTCGTAAGAAAAGGGCTAGAATTACGCCATTTGCTCGATTGCGAGACCGTGATAGAGAAGTTAGCAAAGAAAGAAAAATGCCCTGTATCAGAGATTTTAAGAAGGATAGGGCGGGTGCCGGCCAAATCCCGTCTTGGGCCGCGAGTAGAACCTGTTATCGCTGCAGAAAAGCCGAATAAGAGAATGAAAGCTAGTCCACTTGTCGTTGTTTCGGGACTACAAATTGGGGAGGATACCACCTTCCAACATTTGTCCGACGGACCATCCGGTCCTGGACCTTCGCTGCTAGAAGGATGGTATGGCGTCCCACTACCGGACAATTAAGATTAAAACAACAACTCGAGAAGGAAAGTCTCGTCGGGAGACTTGAGTCCGAAGAAAGCGCTACCGCAATGAAGGGGACTCATGAGAAGGAAACCCGAGCGGCTATCGCATGACAAGCTGCAAGGATGTACGGAAAAGACCACTAGAAGATGCTATGGAAAAGCTAAGAACTGATATTCAGCGATTAGCAAGAGAAAGAGAAGAAAAATTCGGAGATGAAGCCGACTCGTCAGAGTTCATGGATGATGAATATGCAGAAATTAACAAGGTGTTCCTGCAGCCGCAGAAAGAGAGGAGGTGGAAGTGATGAGGATACAACTTCAAGAGAAAGATGATACAATCTCCCAAATGGCAAAGAGGATGGAAGAGATGGCTGCAGCCCTAGCCACTCTCCAGAGTCAGGTTCAACCCCAAAGATAAACACCCCCAGAAGTTATTCACATTGTCGACGGAGGAAAGGAGATTACATCCGTCAACAGGGATGATCAATTAAAAAAGGATGCAATACAAAGCATGATTCCGGAAAATGATATCAAGAGCATGGTGGAACGAGCGAGTGCGAGAAGCCTTGGCACAATCGAAGAGAGGGACATCCATTCGGACGGGTAGACCTTACCCCGAAGAATTCGACGTTGTCCAATATCCGAAAGGCTTCGTACCACCTCTGTTCAAGACCTTTGATGGAGCCGGAAACCCTCGGCGACATGTTGCACATTTTCGTGCCGAGTTGTTGCAATGCGGCGGAAGTGATGCTTTACTCTTCCGACAATTTGTCAGCAGCCTGTCAGGGATCGCCTTTGATTGGTATGCGGAATTACCGAACGGTTTGGTGAAGACATTTTTAGAATTAGAGAACCTCTTCATCAAGCGATTTGTTGGAGCTCAGCACCACATTAATATAGGTGATTTAGTGGTAGAGAAGCAGAAGCTGAACGAAACTTTGGTGGACTACATACTTCGATGGAGGAATCTAAGTATGAAGTGTGAGCCACAACTACAAGAACAGCATGCAATCAGCATTTTACTTAAGAGCATTCATGGCCTGATAGCACTTCTCCTCGAGGATTTACTATTAAGACTTTCGAGAAGTTGTTAAGCAAGGCCGGAAGCTTGCAAGAGGAGGCGAAGCAATTAAGTTTCATCGACAAAACAGACAAACAGAAGCCCATGAAAACTTTTGAAAAGAAGTCCGGGATCGTCGCAGCAGTCGATAAAGGCAAGGAGCCAATACAAATACCGCCAGAACGGCCACAACAAATTTATCAGCAACCTCAACAGAATTACCAGCAACCCCGACCCAACTATCAGTCATCTCAACAGTATGAACAACCGCCTCATCCACAACGTACGTTAAGGGAGCTTCTAAGCAGGGAGTATCCGTTCGAGAATGAGGCGATCGCTGAAAATGTTCCGTGATCGATGAAGACTCCAGATTTCCAACTGCGCGAGCCTAAGAAACCAGAAGAAGTCGACAAGAAAGGTGATCCCAACTTTTGCCCTTACCACCGGATGCTTGGACACAAGATAGAAGATTGTATTACCTTCAAAAGTTAGCTCAACGACAATCTTCGAAAAGGGAACATAACGATTCCAAAGGAATACATGAAGGAACCCCAGAAAGGAGGTTCCGTCAATGTTTTCTCGACGGATCTCATTGTTCCGATAGATCCCTATGCGACTGATGATGGATGGACTACCGCTTAGACAAAGTCTTCGAAGAAGATTTTGGATCGCATCGAAACCACTTCGGTGCGAGCCTCGATTCGGAGTTCGAAACTCGTCGAGTCGGCACTATCACTTGCGATAGAAGAACCACCTCAACAAGAGACGATTGAAGAAAAGAAGAAATTTGATGAAGAAGAAAAGACTGAGGCTCCTGAGGCTAGACTAGGGGCTGCTTATCCTAGGATGGTTGTTTCCGATTCGGGGGAGAAATCCCTCGAACCTCTGACTCTGTATGATTATTTGCTCACTCCGGTGGGATCTTATAATGATAAGGGTTATGGCGTTGGCTACGTTTGATCGTTTCTAACGATTACGTAACTAGCGACAACCAACCTAATCCGGACGTCGATTCGATACAAATAACAATTCTCGAATCATACACAATCTCGACGATCACGATGACAAAGAAGACATCCACCAAGGAGGCTACGAGAGTTTAACAAGCAATGAATCTATTTGCGAGTTTCGAGGAGCTCCGGTCACAATAGAGTTAGAGCCTTCGGACTCGAAGCTAATCCGGAAGAACCTGTCATTCCGATTCCGAAGGAGACACCGACAAACTCGATACTAGATTCGAAGAAATCACGAAGTCGACTTAAGAAGTGGAAGAGTTCTACCTCCGAGAATGGGTCCGAAAGGACAAAGGAAAGCGGTGGTTGTTCAAGAAGAACCAACCCCGACGGAAGAAATACCCATTCGGGAAGAAATCGAGACACATGAAAATAAAGTGGACTACAACGTGCTACCCATCTTAGGAAACTACCAGCCAAACTGAGCATCTACGACGCTCTCATCTTATCAAATGAGATGAGAGAAGCTCTGATCAAGGCCTTACTTGATCCCGAAATTTACTTAGCTCAAATGATCGGAGATTCCTTAGACGAGGTTTGCTCATTAAAGGAACAGCGAGGTGTTACCTTCACGGACAATGACCTACTACTTGGGACGACGAGACCACAACCGACCGTTGTACATTTCGATTACAATTGGGAAGTTTACACTCTCCGAGTATTGGTGGATCCAGGAGCATCAATCAATATAATGAATCTTCGAACGCTAGCATACTTGGAAATTGATGCTCGCGAGCTCGAATCGGACAAAATGTTATTAAGAGGATTCAACCAGAAAGGAGAAAGAGCCCTCAGATCAATAACACTGCTAATGAAGACCGGTGACTTAGCGAAGACAACCGCAAAATTACACATAATTGATTCAGAAACGTCATTCAATGCTCTACTGGGCCGACCATGGATACATGAAAACTGGATGGTACCATCATCTCTACATCAGTGCATCAAATACTACGATGGAGGGGAACAGTGCATCAAAGGTGACTTACAACCATTCTCCGTACATGAAATTGGAATCCATGAAGATGCGACTTATTACGCACCTCCGAAGAAAACAATCTTCTCCGGAGATACCATAACGAATGCAAGCAAAGGAAGTACGGGACGACGAAGAACACTGAAGTTCTAGTCCAACGATCACTCACAACTCCCTTACGGCGAGATGGTGAAGGTTTCTCCACAGACTCGCATCCGAGGTCGAGGCGGGGACGAGGTCGTGGCGGAGACGTTAGGACGGTTGGACGAGAGAAACCGGCCATCAATGTTGATTGGGAAGACGAGTTCGAAGAAGAAAAAGAAATCAAGCAAGAAGCGACGACAATAAGTCGGAAGAAGCCGCAATTCGGGATCTCTCTCGAAGATGAAAAGAACGAGGAATATAAATCGATGTACAAGAAGATTAACCTCTATGTACATACTATGACCCCGACCACGATCCATTCTAATAAGATCGAGGGTATGGTGGTCAAAGAGGTACGTAGCGGCGGTGCAAAGCCCATCAAATTCTACCGTGGTGCTCCTTCCTCCAAAACTGAAAATAATGTACAATTTGAAGATGCTACTTCATCAGAATTAATGGAATTACCTGTTGAGTGGTACTCTCCCTGTGTTCAAAATTTAATTCAGCATGGTTTCTTACCTCGACAATGGACAAAAGGTCAATCAGAACATTTTGAAAAAATTATGGAATAACTCCGGTCGTCCACCCAATTTAAGGCATGGTCTCGGATTCGGCACAGTAGGATCAGTTGACGATACTGAATTTTGCTTGGTTGTCACTTGCGAGTCTAATAAAAACTACATGGAAGCTACAGAAGAACTTGAAGATTTACAAATTGGAAACGCTCCACCAGAGTTCAAAGAATAGATCAAATCTACAATAGATGAGTTAACGGAAGTTAACTTAGGTACTAGCGAAGAGCCTAGACCTACCTTTGTTAGCTCCTTACTCAATAAAGAAGACTCCGAAGAAATAATCAAGTTATTAATGGAATTTAAAGATTGTTTTGCTTAGAGCTACGATGAGATGCCGGGATTAGCTCCGAGTGGTCGCAGTCCATAAGCTAGGAGTGGATCCTACTACGTTCCGATCGGACGAGGTTCCGGAAGAATGCGTCTAGAAATCGAACAACAAGTCATAGCTGAAGTTAAAAAGCTAATAGAAGCTAAATTTGTCCGTGAAGAACAATACCCGACTTGGTTAGCCAATGTGGTACCAGTCAGGAAGAAGAATGGTCAGATTAGAATTTGTGTGGATTTCAGAGATTTAAACAAGGCATGTCCAAAAGATTAATTCCCTCTACCGATCCCAGAATTAATGATCGACATTACTTAAACACATGAAATATTCTTATTCATGGATGGATATTCAGGATACAACCAGATAAAAATGGCTCCAAAAGATGAAAAACTTACAGTATTCAGAACGCCAATCGGAGTATATTGCTACACGAGTGATGCCATTCGGATCGAAGAACGCGGGAGCAACCTACCGGAGAGCGATGACAAGAATTTTTGATGATCTCATCCACAATCGAGTCGAATGCTACGTGGATGATGTGGTCATCAAAAGCAAAGTAAAGGAAAACCACATGTATGATTTGAGAATTGTTTTCGAACGATTAAGACAATTTAACCTTAAGATGAATCCCTTAAAATGCGCCTTCGGCGTCACCTCGGGAAATTCTTAGGATTCGTTGTCCGACATCGTGGAATTGAAATCGACCGGAAAAGATTAAAGCTATCTTAGAAATGCCACCTCCCGGAACCTTAAAACAACTACGATCTTTTCAAGGGAAGTTGGCATATCTTCGACGCTTTATCTCGAACTTGTCGAGTAGGTGTCGACCTTTCTCGGCATTAGTTAAAAAGGACGCCAAATTTATTTGGGAAGAGAAATGCCGAGAGGGCCTTCGAGGACATTAAACAATATTTAATGACACCTCCTGTCTTAGCAGCCCCGAGTCTCGGGTAGACCGTTGATACTTTATACCGCGGCTTTAGACGACTCTCTCGGAGCCTCGTTAGCCGGAGTCGATGATGAGGGTAAAGAAAATGCTCTTTACTACCTAAGCCGTCGTTTACTTCTAACGGAAGTAAAGTATCCCACAATTGAAAAGCATCTGTTTGGCCACGATCTTCGCCGCTCAAAAGCTCAGGCACTACATGCTTTCTCATAAGGTCAACCTGATCTCGAAATTTAATCCATTGCAAGACTTGATGACCCGTCCAACGCTTTCTGGCAGACTTGCCAGGTGGTCAATGATATTATTGCAATTCGATATAACTTTCTTGCCTCTTTGTGCGGTAAAGGGACAAGTCCTAGCAGACTTCCTCGTAGCACACCCTTTGTCGGCAGAATCTCCTCTCAATGACGACTTGCTAGATGAACAAATAATGAACTTAGAAGACCCTGATGATCGACGTTGGGAATTATATTTCGACGGAGCATCTTCGGACACAAAGACGAAGAATCGCAAGTGATAGTGCCGGTAAGGCGAGAATCGGACTAATCTTTATAACACGGAGCGGGGATGTTAAGATACTCCTACCACTTAACGAGATCCGTGTACAAACAACAAAGCGAGAATACGAAGCTCTCGTAACGGGATCGGAATTAACTATTCGAATGGGGATAACAAACATCAACATCTACGGGGATTCCCAGTTAATCATTCAACAGATCGTCGGACAGTACAGAATTTTAAAGCCAAGACTCGAGCAATACTTCCAGTATTCCATACAGTTGTTGGAACAGATTCCGAATGTGATGATCTAAAAAATTCCCAGAAAAGAAAATGCTTTAGCAGATATGTTAGCCCGCCTCGCAAAAGAATTTTCCTGCTTACAAGACGAATTAGTGGAATTGTCAGTTAACGGACGTCAGGTCCTATCACAGCTCGACATAGACACAATACACAAATCAGAAAAAGAAGAAGAATCGGTTGCGAGCGAGTGACGTAAAAACACGAGAAGATTGGCGACGGCCATTAATGAACTACCTGCAAACGAGGAAAACTACCGGACGATAGGTCGTTAGCCCATCGGATCAAGAAAAGAACTACGTCCTACGCATTAATAAACAACACGTTATACGAAGGTCTTTTGATCAAATGTGGCTAAGGTGCTTAAGCGGGTCCGAGGCCCGTGAAATTGTTAAAGAGGTGCATTCGAGGACTCCGTGGCGCTCACCGATCGGTTCCGAAGATGAAAATAAAAATTAAAAGACTAGGGTACTACTGGCCCTCGATGATGACCGACTGCATGAAAATCGCCAAGAGCTGTCACCAATGCCAAGTGCACAGAGTGGTTCTACACCAACCTCAAAATGTCCTACATCCAGCAATTGCGTCGTGGCCATTTGAATTTTGGGGCACAGTATAGTGGGTCCAATAGAACCACCATCTTCAAAAGGCCATCGCTTCATTCTTGCGGCTACAGATTACTTTTCCAAGTGGGCGAGGCGAGTTCCACTCGGAGAAGTGAAAGCACACCACGTGCTACTGATTTTCAAGAACCAAGTTGTCTACCGTTTCGCAGTGCCGCGCAGGATCATCTCAGATAATGGGCCAGCATTCAGAAGCACGCAAATCAACAATTTTGTCAGGAGACATGGAATCGACTGGCGGTATTCAACAATTTACTACCCAAGAGAAAACGGCATGGCTGAGGCTTTTAATAAAACTCTCGTTCAAATTTTAAAGAAAACTTTGGACGATAATAAGAGAAATTGGCACGAGAAGTTATTAGAAGCCTTATGGGCCTACCGGACAACCTTCAGAACTCTTACTCAAGCTACACCTTATGCCTCCGGTGTATGGGTCCGAGGCGAGTGTTACCCTTAGAGGTCCAGACTTCCTTCACTCGGAATTGCGTTTGCAAACAAAATCACGACGAAGAGAATGTCAAATTATGACTAGAGGAATTGGAAAACCTTGAAGGGAAAAGACTTGCAGCGCAGCAGAATTTAGAACTATACTAAGCTAAGATGGTTCAAGCCCATGACAGACTGGTCCGCCCAAGAACATTCAAAGTTGGTGACTTAGTTCTCGTTCTTAAGAGACCTATCCTTGCACACCGCAAGATAGGAGGAAAATTTGAACCCACTTGGGAAGGGCCCGTTTGTGGTTGAGGCAGTCTACTCGGGAGGCTCCTACCAGCTAGTGAATGGCCAAGGAGAACGACATATGCTTCCAATCAACGGACGATCCTTGAAAAAGTATTACACTACCTGATGTTTCAAAGGAATGAATTTTTCATCCCTAGAAGCACGGGTGAAGTAATTACTTATGACTGGGTCCGAACCCAAATAATACAAAACAAAATAAAAGGAAAAAATAATAAAAAATGTGCTAAAATAAATAAAATCATGATAATAAAGTTTTCCTTGTTCTCTCTTCCAAATCAAAGTCTTTTTCCCGATCTTTTCCCACTTCATTCCTGTTGAATTTAAAAATACAAAAGGAATAATAAAAAAAAGAAAAAAGAAAACTCTGTCTCTAATAAACATTTTCTTAATGTTCTTGTTCTTAGTATGACCCCGCATCCTTTTCCTTGTCTTTTCGCAGGGAAATGTCGAACGGGCCGTTGGTCCTGAACTTTAGAAATGGCGTAAGCCTTACACTCGACGAGAAGAGGGTGAAAGATGGAGCGATAATAGAGATTGACTCAGACTTCGCACCGACAGGTCTCGCAATACGAGGAAGGTGACCGGGTCCCAGCCGACCGAGAGGAACCGCCCGATCATACAAGAATGAAATCGGGTGGCCCAAGCCACCAACCCAAGCAGAAGAAAAGGAAAACAAACACCGAGGAGGACAAGAGAATCAAGTCCGTAGTCGCTACAGCGAGAGGGCAGGCTTGTCGCCACCGCGCCCATAGAGATTCGAGAAGTACGAAGAGCTACTCTCACAAGAACTCGGCGAAGAAATAAAAATCGTCGTATCCGCAAGATGTTAACTAAACTAACAACGGACCAGCGCGACGAGGCGATCAGCTACTACCAAGGCATATACTTCAAGGATACCGGTTCGCCGGGAACTCGAAGAAAGGAGGCCGACTCCGAGGATAACAGAAGTGACCAGGGAAATCTCAAGAAGATCAGAAGAAGGAAGGCTACCACGCCACCAGATAAAGCCACCAGTAATGCATGACCTTGTTGCAGAAGCAACCCCGGAGGATGTCCCGATGGAGACCATCCCCGAGGAGCCGAGGTATGCATGAGAACGCGAAGGGATTGAGCCATATATCCCACAGTACGTCACCAGGCCTCGCCATTTGCAGATTATTCCAGAATACGAGCTAGAAAGAATGCGTAATGTCGAGAAGCAAACTTTGAATACTTCGAGAGAATCGGAGGCAGGAGGATCAATATACTAGAAGGCCTCGAGCTACATACGGACGTGTTCTCGGAATACGAACAACAACAAATCGTGTACCGCATCCGGGATTTGAAAAGAATGGGTCGAGCGGTGCCGCCTAAGAGAAAACACTTACTCGGAACCCGGAGGTGGATGCCGTGGAAAGGAAGAATTACAATACAATATGGATGCTCGCTACAACTTCGCAGAAGACAGGAAGGGAAACCCACCGGGATACTCCGTCATGGCAAGGTAGATCCAATGCCATTAGTCATCAAAAGGATGGTAAAGAGAATGATAACGTGGAGGGTACCGCAGCAGATTGCATACCCAACAGCTTGCATCATTAACATTTACAAGAAGGGTGACCGCATACCCCCGCACATAGATCACCACGACTTTGTCGACCTTTCGCACAGCTTCTTTTCCGAACGAGTGTAATATCATGTTCGGATCCGACCTCCGGATAAGCAGGCCCGTGTGAGTTCCGAGGGCTAGTAAAGATACCATTACCGGTAGGTTCCGTCATGATACTAAAGGGCAACGGAGCGGATGTCGCTAAACATTGCATACCGGGAGTACCAATGAATCGGATCTCGGTTACTTTCGAAGGATGGATGACAGAAAGCACCTTACCATTTCCAATCGGACCCGTAGCTAGAGAGCCTCCGCCTTACGAGCTGTGAGTTACATGGAAAATATCACACCTCCAATGTACATCAATACGACATCCTTGCCAAGGATGGCTTGGAAGGTGATGTTATTGACCATGTACCTCACTATTCAGACATGGATTTTTGACAGATGCCTTTTTGGATGGATCGTCAAAGATCATACATAGTCCGTTTTGAGTCTACATGGATTGTATGAGATGTATTCCAGATCAAGTTGTATGATGTATCTTCAACATGATTGGAATGAAAGTCACCATGTCACATTTTTGGCCTTCACCTCTTTTGTGCAAATTGATCGGGAAACGCCATTAAAGTTAAATGAACTTCGAACAAAGAACAGAAAAGAAACAAAAAGAATAAAAGAAAACTTTCCTTAAAAATCTAAAAAAAAAATGATGAACGCCAAATACACATGAACATTAAATGAACGATAAAATAAATTTGAATCGTTAAAGGACAAACAAAATGAACACAAATTTTAAATCAAATCTCAATCAAATTCAAATTCAACCTTCCAGATCTCAAATCAAATCTCAATCAAATTAAAACTCAACCTTCCAAATCTGAAATCCAATCCGTTCTACTCTCTCCTTGTCCGGGATGGAAGCGGTCGATTCCATCGACACGGAGCCACGAGGTTTTCGATTCGGATCGATGGCGAGGAATTGTATCCAATCCAAACCAGCAACTTTCGATGAACTCTTTTGAATGGGATATGTAGCATCTACATATTCCCTCCTAATCTGTTTCTTTCCACAAAAATCTTTTACAAATTTCATGAAATTCTCAAAACACCAAAATTCCACACTTTTCAAATCAACACTACAAATCTTTGCAAAATCAATTACCATTCAAAATCAAACTTTTGGGGTTGAGTATTTTACATCTGATACTGCATTGCTTTAGGTTCTTTCCCTATTCCAATGAAATACATCAAAATCAAATTCTTGGGGTTGAGGATTTTACATCCGATACTGCATTGCTTTAGGTTCTTTCCCTATCGCAATGAAATACATCAAAATCAAACTTTTGAGGTTGAGGATTTTACATCCGATACTGCATTGCTTTAGGTTCTTTCCCTATCGCAATGAAATACATCAAAATCAAATTCTTGGGGTTGAGGATTTTACATCCGATACTCCATTGCTTTAGGTTCTTTCCCTATCGCAATGAAATACATCAAAATCAAACTTTTGGGGTTGAGGATTTTACATCCGATACTGCATTTCTTTAGGTTCTTTCCCTATCGGAATGAAATACATCAAAATCAAATTCTTGGGGATGAGGATTTTACATTTGATACTGCATTGCTTTAGGTTCTTTCCCTATCGGAATGAAATACATCAAAATCAAATTCTTGGGGTTGAGGATTTTACATCCGATACTGCATTGCTTTAGGTTCTTCCCTATCGCAATGAAATACATCAAAATCAAACTTTTGGGTTGAGGATTTTACATCCAATATTGCATTGCTTTAGGTTCTTTCCCTATCGCAATGAAATACATCAAAATCAAATTCTTGGGGTTGAGGATTTTACATCCGATACTGCATTGCTTTAGGTTCTTTCCCTATCGCATTGAAATACATCAAAATCAAACTTTTGGGGTTGAGGATTTTACATCTGATACTGCATTGCTTTAGGTTCTTTCCCCATCGCAATAAAATACATCAAAATCAAATTCTTGGGGTTGAGGATTTTACATCTGATACTGCATTGCTTTAGGTTCTTTCCCTATCACAATGAAATACATCAAAATTAAATTCTTGGGGTTGAGGATTTTACATCCGATACTGCATTGCTTTAGGTTCTTTCCATATCGCAATGAAATACATCAAAATCAAATTCCCGGGGTTGAGGATTTTACATTCGATATCGCATTGCTTTAGGTTCTTTCCCTATCGCAATGAAATACATCAAAATCAAATTCTTGGGGTTGAGGATTTTACATTCGATACTCGCATTGCTTTAGGTTCTTTCCCTATCGCAATGAAATACATCAAAATCAAACTTTTGAGGTTAAAGATTTTACATCCAATACCGCATTGCTTTAGGTTCTCTCCCTATTGCAATGAAGCACACCAAATCAAGCTATTGAGGTTAAGGATTTTACATCCAATACCGCATTGCTCTGAGTTCTTTCCTCATTGTAATGGTTCAATCCAATCAATTCAAATTTTTGAGGTTGAAGATGTTACATCTAAAACCACAAAATTCCAATTTTCATTTCAAGTTCAAATCCCTTCAAATTAATTTTAACAAAACTTCAATCTAATTTGAAACTCAAACTAAAATCTAAACTCACACATCAAAACTTGAACATAAAATGGAATGAAATCTAAATCAAAATTCCCCCAGATCATGTGATTTGGGATTCACCTCCTTTTCCTTTCCCCAGCGAGAGTTCAGGAATCTCCAGTCTCAGAGATATACTTGACACTCCCCAGTGGAAACTCTTCTACTCTGTCCTAAGTTTGTCACTTGGACTTTTGTGTTGGTTTTGTTGATCTCTTCGGTCAACACCAATACGCGCGGTGTGCTCCATCAGCTCACCACACCTATTGGGGGTCCATTTGTTGACATTATTTTTGATGAGGTCTTCTCTTCCTTTTTTAAAACTTAGGATCTAGCCTTAGGCTTTTCCTTTGACTATCCTAGAGGATTAGAATTCAGACCCACCACTTAGAAATTCAAATCACTTCTTAACTCCCTACAAACTCCACAAACTTGATTATAGACCCCTAATCACCTAGAGGGTTGAAATCAAATGTGGAAGTTTAAAGGATGAGTTCCTATAGGACTCTTTGGCCTTAGGATCGCCTCAGGTGGCCCGGTCCGGTGAGGGCCGACTTACACACACACTACACTTATACACTACACTTTCACACACCTCCTAAAACCACACCCATACCTAACTTGACCTCCTGACTCATGAAGGTGATTCACATGGATCGTCCTTAACCCCTAAGCCCTTGGCTAAGAGGGTTAGGAACAACATAACGAATGCCTCAAATGAGTCCCTTCATGGCTCATGTGGGCTTGATATGGCTTCATGGCTCAACCAAAATGATTTCATTCCACTTACATTTACCCAATTTTCAATTTTCTAAATTTTCAATTTTCTAAATTTTCAATTTTTGACCCCCGGGACCCCAGACCCGCCTAGTCTACCCAAAACCCTTGAAATTACCCAAATTTTCCAAAATTCTCCAAAATCACCCAAATTTCTCAAAATCAATCCTAAACATTCTCCCACCACTCAAATTGATCATTTTTACCCAAAATACCCAAAATTCCAAAAAATACCCCCAATACCCTCCAAATTACCAAAATGCCCCTCTTGACCCAAAAATCAAAAAAAATCCAAAAATTCCCAGAAAATTCCAGAAAATCTCAAATATTCCCAATTTGACCCAATTTACCCCGCTTTTGTCAAAATCCCCAATTTGACCCATTTTAACCCAAAGTGAACCCAATGTCAAACCAAACCTACCCAATTGACCCAAATTCTGGTCCAATTCAATTCTAAAATTCAATTCAACATTCCCAACACCAATCTAGACCAAATCCAAGCCCAATTTGATTGGCATTTGAATCCAATTTCACTTTTGACCTTAAAGCCCAATTTGGACCCATGACCCAAACTTAGCCCAAACTAACCCAATTCAACTCCAATTAACCCCAAATCTTTTCTAAACCTTCCCTAACATCCCTACAAACAAAACACTAACATGATTTGCCCAAAATTTGAACCCAAAACCAACTCAAATTCAACCCAAAGCCAAAACTCCTTACATGGGCCTACACCTAAACCTAACCCAAATAGAGCCCAAACCCCAAAATCCAAACCCAACCAAAGTTGAAACCTCTTTGAAACAGACTCTACAAGCATTTCTCAACATTAATTTTACACCAATTTCAACATTATCCCAACATTAGCCCAAGTTAACCCAATTTGGCCTACCATTGGCCACTTTACCAAAAAGCCCAAATTCAACCCAATTCAAACCCAAACCACCTCAAATTTGTTTCAAATCACTCATGACACATCCCTAAACCAAACCCAACAATTATTTGGCCCAAACATTTACAAATTTCCCATCCATCAATTTATTTCCAAGCTTAAAAAGCCCACTTTCTTAAACCTTCCTAAAAGCCCATCCAAAACAAATTTAAAAGCCCAAAACTTATTCCAAAAGCCCACAAGAAATTTCTCTCATCATACCTATGATTTAAAACACTTCCTAAGTTCCAAAATCAATAACCAAATAGTTCGAAATCAAGCTTCATGAAATTTGTCCACTAAAATACCAAAATTCCTTAAACCAACTTTCATGAAACCAAGCCAACTTTTCCCAAGCCATATATAAGCCATGAAGCCACTCTTAAGCCACATGCAAGCCATGTGAGTTGTTCACATGTGACCTTACCACATTGGGCAAAAGGAGGAGATCCTTTCCACATTCCCTTAAGGTGATTAACCATTTCCATGTCTCCCCTAAACCATGTTTAATCCTAATTGTACTTGGATTGTGACTTGACACCACTAATCAAGCTGATCCAAATGACTTTCTCTTCAGCCTAAACCAAGCCTTGGGTGGTGCACCTAGCCCAAAAGGATGGGTTGACCCATTTAGAGCCAAAATAGCCATGCCCCCATGCCATGTTGATCCAACTCCTTTACACATGTGCAAACCCAATTGACTTCACCATTGCCAAGCCCTGACCTCCCTGGTCAAGATGGTGACTCATGCCTGCCGGCCGCCCGCCTGGGTCGCCGGAAAACACCATGGCCGAGACCTTGGAAGGAGCCAAACATTGAAATTCTCCTTGCTGAGTTGCCCCATGCCCGATGGCCATTGCGTGCTGCTCTTCCCTTGCCAAGAGCAAGCTGATCCCGGTCCCTAACTCCCCCGGGAGGCCCTCTCAGCCTCTCCTATTTAAACCTCACCCCTCTCGGCCATGAAGAGGTGTCGAACCAACCTTAAAGAAACTCCGCCAAAATCACTCTAGACTCTCCCCCACACCTAGAAGCAAGCTTGATCCCCACTCGCTCTCTTTCCCTGATCCCCACTAATTGAGCTCGATTTTGGAGCTCAATTCTCGAGCCGAACGAGGACACTCCCAAATCCTCCACCAAAGTCAAATTAAACTCACCCACACCTGCACAAGACCAAGAGAAGGAGTTCCCAAGTGAAAGCCCCCTCTCCGAAGCCACCCATCCGTTCCGGACTCCAAAGGTTGAAATCGGGCTTGGTCAAAATCATACCTGGACAATTCACCAGGCCAAGGGACTTCATCTGGGACTTGCTTGGACCCAATCGAAGGTGACACAACCCTCAGATCGAAGCTACACTTCTCTGAGCTAAGGTATGAGCTAACTCTTTATCCCGAGCCTCTAGAGATTGTCTATTTCAAATGCTTTAATTTCAATGCATGATCACTATATAGATGTGTTTGTCTCTTCAAAACGAATCCATAGAGCACAAGAACATGAAAATCTGTTGAGAAATGAGTGAGTTCTTAGGGTTTTAGTGTGGATGGCTCTCGGGTGAGAACGGCTGGGGACGATGAGCGGATGCCGTCCATCAATACACGCGCGGACGGACGGCTCAGATCGGGTTGGATCAGCGGATGATACGCGGAAGGCGGGACCCGGGCTACTGACTCAAGTGGTGGAGTCGAATAGCAGCGCGACACGCGGCGTTTCGGAGATGCCTAGGATGAGTCAGCGCCGCCGTTTTAAATAGAAAATTAGGGTATTTTTTTTATTTACTTAATTCCCTAAACTTCAAAAATTCATATCTTTGTATAGAAAAATCATAAAAATAAAATAAAAATACCCTCTTGCTCAGTGAACAGAGGAGAATAATGTGGAGAAGAAATCATTTAATTTCATTGAATATTTGATTTTTAATGATTTATTTACTCTCTGTACATTTTCAATTCTCCATGCATGTAGACAATTCACCATGGCATGAGACCATAGAGCTTTTGAAGCCTTTGAATTTGGGGACATTCCCTGAATTTTCCAAAGTCAGAGGCCATCCCTATGAAGAGTTATTGATTTTTCAATTCTAGGTCACTGTTCTGAGTATTTTAATTCCAATAATTAGCATGTTGTGAAATAAATTCTAGAAAAATTTGGTGATGTTTCTTATGACCAGAGGACCCTAGGGAAAATAGGTTTTGAGTTGACTCACTTGGAATAACCCTAATTGGCTTAAACACCCAAAATGGAGCTTTAATTAATTAGAGCTAATCATGCATCAAATTGACTTGAAATCAATTCTCCACTGAACTTTTAGATTAGAGGAACCCACCATAAAAGTTTGAAGTCAATTGGACTTGGTTAGCCCTATCAAATGGGTTGATTAAGCCATTTAGCCAAACTTAAACTTTAAAAATTCATAACTTTCAAAATAATTTTCAAAAATTCACCAAATTGGTTTTGGAGCCTCTCTGGTATTAGGGAATTTAAGAAAATTAAAATTGCAATTTTCTAAAAAAGTTGATTTTTTGCATTATTTTAATATTTTTAATAATTAAAAAATAATGAAAATCACAAAAATAATAAAATTCACCAAAATGTCACATTTTGAATTTTAATCACTTAGGAATAAACTTCATATTTTTCTTAAGTCTCTATGATGAGATATTAAATTTTAAAGCCCTAAGGTAATTTTAAAATTAAAAAAATGTATTTTCTAAGCATTTCCACTAAAATAATTCTAATAAATAAAAAAAAATCAAAAAATTATAAAAATTAGTTGTCTGGTTTCCTTGATATTAGAAAGATTTTTGAAAAATATAAAATTCATTTTTCAGCCTTTATTTTATTTTTAAATTAATTAATACTCCAAAACTCAAAATAATTATAATAAAGAAAATATAATTCAAGAAATCACGAAAATTGGTCCAAGTGGTCCTCTGGCCATTAGGAATGTCCCATAATTTTCTTAAGGATAGAAACTTTCCGTTGGTCATGTTATTGAATTTTCCTTAAAAATCCCTATTTTCCACCAAAAATAATTACATAAATAAATTAAATACAGAAAATCACATTTTCTCCTCTAATGTCTTGATTGATATGTGAGTGAAGTCACATAAAATTTTCAAATTCATTTGAGCTCAATTTAGTGAGTTATGGAATTAGTAAGTTTAAAGGGCAAAATGGTAATTAAAATTTTAACCTAAATTAAAAATTTTAGGTTTAATTAAAAGGGTGGGTAAAATATTTGTTACTAAGTTGATTTTGGATGTTTGAAACTTAGGTAATTAAAGGGTGGAAACCTACCAAACAATTTGAAAATAATTAAAATAAACCTTAATTAAATAATTAATTGAATTTGGAAGAATAATGAAAAATTGAAATTATTAAAATAGGGAAATTATTAGGAAGAGATTTGTTCTTTAATTTAAGAATCCCTAAATTAATCACCTCAATAATATTTAATTTCTAATTAAAATGATAATCCAAACTCAAGATTTAAAATGCTAAAAGACTAAATCATTAAATTAAATTAAAGTTAAAACATTTAAATTAAATCCTTCCAAAATTTCAATTAAATTAATACTTTAACAATTAAATTAAATCATCTTTAAAACATAAAAAATAAAATATTAAATTAAAATTTAAATTAAATTAAATTAAAATTTAAATTAAATTAAATTAAAAGAAAATTAAATTTAAATTAAATTTTAAATTAAATTAAATTAAATAAAAAATATTAAATTAAATTAAATTAAATTAAATTAAAACATATTAAACTAAATTAAATTAAAAAAAAATAAAATCAAGTTAAAATAAAATTAAAATTAAATTAAAAAATAAAATTAAATTAAAATTAAAACTAAACCAAATTAAATTAAATTAAAATTAAATTAAATTAAATTGAATTAAATATAACATCACCTAAGACATAAAGAATTCAAAATAAATCTAAAAAAACTTGAACACTATTCCAAACTTAAACCCATTAATTAAAATTAAATTAAATCACAAATCACTTAAACATCAATTTGCCCTCAAAAGCTCTTGTTGTCATAACTCCTAAACGGAGTATTAAGTGAAGTGTTACTTCACTTATAGGATATTTAAATGTCCTAATTCACTGAGCAAGATAACAAAACTTAAACTCCTGGATGATTAATTCACTTGTATAATTAAATTCGCTTGGACTTAAAACAATCCTAGAGGTATTGAAAAGATGTTTAAGACTCGTCTTAAGCACTTCCTCAAAATGATAGGATATTTATAAGAACAATTGAACTTAATAATTCTTTGATGAAGAAAATCGTCCTTAAACCAAAACACAAGAACCTAGACGTCATAGGAGATGACTAGCTGTAAGATTAGGACTTTGGTAGACAACCAAAACCTTTCCCTTAGCTTTACCTAGGTACTTGTTGGAATACTTAAATGCTCTGATATGTGTTTTAAGTGCAGCTTGGGATGACGGGAAGACCCTCCAGTACGCTTTTATTTTATTGCAATTTACTTTATTGCAAATGCACTTTACTTTTCTTGCATGATAAACAACTGTTGCATGAAAACCAAAACCTTTAGGATAGTCCCTAAACTGAAACCAAAATTAAAATAAAAATCATTACAAGATAAAATTCACCGCCACAACATTTCAAAATATAAAACAACTCAAAATTTAATCACAAACGAACACAAAACTACGATTGCAACTAAATTAAAACGTCTCGTTGAATGATCGGGAATACCTCTGATGATGTAACCCACGTGTTGCTAACGGGATTTCCCACAGTATAAATGAAAGTGTGGAACTCATTCAGTTGAGTTTAGCAAATTCATCTGGACTAAGTGAATTCAATGAAAATAATGGTGCAGGGATGATGGAATCGTAGGATCTTAATCGGTTCTGTTTAACCAACTTTAAGATTTGTTTTAATTAAAATATTAAAAACACTTGGATTTTAAGATTTTCTCTAAACCAAAACACTTCTCTCATCTCTTGATTTATGACTTCTAAAACTAAAACCTCTGCAACAACAAGGAGCTTGGAGCATGGCGGGCAGCACGACCATCTTCGTCAGCCAAACAACTCTACATCAGCTAAACATTCTAGAATTAAATAACCAAGCCGTAGGACTTCGAGGTAGTTTGCTGAGTGCAACATAAATCCTCAAATCTTCATTACGCATTTGCATGATCATGTCATGTAAATTAAGCCCTAACTGGTCTTAGGACTCTGAGGTGATCGTTCGGTACGACATAAACCCTAACATTTTCTAGGCTGATTGTATGATTATGTCATACGAATATAAGTCCTAATTAACTAAAATTGGCAAGATCAAAACATTAAATAAACATTAGGGCCATCCTAAATTCAAGCCAAACCGTAGGATAGTGGGGAAATTACCGAAGTTCTCTTCGAATCTATGATTTCTCTTACCTTTCTTCTTTTGAATTCCCAAAATAAAATGTTCCAAATTTGATCCATTCCCTATTGAAATTCCAAAATTCAATCCCTTGAAAACTTAAACTTTGAAATTCTTGAGAGCAAAACTACTGATTATTATCGAGAGTTTTCTTAGGTGATTCCCGTCACTTAAGATGTAATTAACTATAGGGCTCGCTCTTATAGTGGAATTTTAAGAACCTGTGTAATATAAACCCCGTTTAATGCTTTCATATTAAGCAGGGGAACTTGCCGGCAAATAAAATGGTTTCGCGGACCAAACGGATGTCACAAACCTTCTAGTTTATTTAA
This sequence comes from Papilionanthe hookeriana x Papilionanthe teres, assembly GCA_022702705.1. Classification (NCBI taxonomy): domain Eukaryota; kingdom Viridiplantae; phylum Streptophyta; class Magnoliopsida; order Asparagales; family Orchidaceae; genus Papilionanthe; species Papilionanthe hookeriana x Papilionanthe teres. Next base: position 14,584,181 of record CM040422.1, read on the forward strand.
TCGAGCCCCACCATCAAACAAAGTGTGCCTATTCTTCTGAATAGACACGCGGTTTGTGGTGCGGTGCTCGTTTATATAAACTATTCGAGATGTGAGATCAGTTTGATTTCATATCTTAAAATTTTTAAAATTATTTTCAAAATCAAAACACTACTTTCCAAATTATATATATATTTAAATTAAATTTAAAATTCGCCGATAATTTCTGTAGGCGACCCCCTTTTTTAAAAAAAAGATTAAACGACACAACCTAAAAATAGCCGACAGGTGCCAGTATAGCTGGTGTCTGGCGCTTCCATTATCAAAAAAGTTCTTGAAGCCCATAATGTGGTATCAAGTTTATCAACCCAATCATTTTTTTAGGATTTATAGTTTTCTCTAAAATTCTTTTAATTTATTGATTTAAGACTTCTGTCATTCCACTAGTTTTAGGGTGATAAGCTGTAGCAATTTTATGCTTAATTATATATTTGCTAAGTAATTTTTGAATTATTAAATTCTTAAAGTGACTTCCCTCATTGGTATAATAATTCTTAGTATTCCAAATCTAGTAAAAATCTTTTTGATTAAAAATTTTGAAACACCTTTAGCATCACAATGAGGTGAAGCTACAACTTTGATCCATTTTGAAATATAATCAACATCTAATAATATAAATATTTTTCTATAAGATGGTACAAATGGTTTTATAAAATACAAACCCCATACATCAAAAGTTTCTACTTCTAGGGTGAAATTCAGAGGCATTTCATCTCTTCTAGAAATATTTCTTACTTCTGCATCGATCACAGAATTTAACATATTTGTTAACGTCATTAAATAGTGTAGGCCAATAGAATCCAGATTGTGAAATTTTAAATGCAATTTTATCAATACCAAAATGCCCTCCAAATTCTGGGTTATTGCATTTGTGAATAATTTCATTAATTTCATTATTAGGTACACATCTTCGAATATTAGAATCTTTACATTGTTTAAATAAATAGGGATCATCCCAGAAATAAAAGCTTGAATCATGTATGAATTTCTTTTTCTGTTGGCTAGTTAATCCATATGGTAAAATATTACTAGCTAAATAATTTACCATAATAGCATACCATGGAAATTGCCACCCAAAAATAGAACAAAGTTGTTTATTAGGAAAATAATCATTTATTTCTTCTTCAAAATTCTTATCATTTTCAATTCTAGGCAAATTGTCAGCAATTTGATTATCAGTACATTTTCTATCCATTATTTGAAAATTGAATTCTTGTAAGAGACAAAACCATCTAATTAACTTCAGTTTAGCATCCTTATTTAACATTAAGTACTTAATAATAGAAAGATCAGTATGGACTATACATTTTGCTCCAAGTAAATACGGTCTAAATTTATTAAAAACATATAATATTTCCAATAGCTCTTTTTCAAAATTAGTATAACTAATTTGAGATTCAATAAGGGTTCTACTGGCATAGTATATAACTTAAAAGTTTTATCATATTTTGACCTAAAACAACTCTAATAACATAGTCACTAGCATCACACATCAATTCAAATGGTTTTTCGCAATGAGGTGAAACAATAACATGTGTTGTAATTAATCTTTCTTTTAATAGTTCAAATGTTTTTAAATAATTTTCATTAAAATCAAATTTAATGTCTTTTTCCAAAAGATGGCATAATGGTTTTGCAATTTTAGAATAATCCTTAATATATGTCCTATAAAATCCAGCATGTCTGAGAAAACTTCACACAGCTGTAACTGAAGTAGGAGGTTGTAATCCAACAATAATTTATTTTTTTCTTGGTTTACTTCCATACAATTTTTAGAAATTTTATGCCCCAAAACAATTCCTTCTTTAACCATAAATTGACATTTTTTCCTAGTTCAGATCCAAATTATTTTCTTTGCAACTTTTTAATACTTTAGTTAAATGATCTAAAAAAGAATCAAAAGTGGTTCCAAAAATAGAAAAATCATCCAAAAATATTCAATTGCTTCCTCAATTAAATCACATAAAATAGACATCATACATCTTTGGAAAGTTGCAGGTGCATTACAAAATCTAAAAGTTATTTTTCTAAAAGCAAAAGTTCCATAAGGACTAGTAAATGTAGTCTTTTCTTGATCTTCAAGAGTTAACAAAATTTCATGGTAACCAAAATATCCATCCATACAACAAAAATATCAATGTCAGCTAATCTATCCAACATTTGATCCAAGAAAGGTAAAGGGAAATGATCCTTCCTAGTAGCAGCGTTCAATTTTCTATAATTGAAACATATTCGCCATCCAGTGACTTGTCTTGTTTGAGTTAATTTATTATTTTTGTTAACTGCAATAGTCACTCCCCCTTTCTTCAGAACACAGTGAATCGGACTAGCCCAAGAACTATCAGATATACGACAAATAATTATAGCATTTAACCATTTTAATATTGTTTCTTTACTACCTCTTTCATTAATGGATTTAATCTTCTTTGAGATTCAACACTTGGTTTATAATCTTCTTCCATTAGAATTCGATGCATACAAATTGAAGGGCTTATTCCTTCTAAATTTTTTATTGTTCAACCAAAAGATTTTTTAAAATTTTTTAAAGTTTCTAATAACTTATTTTCCTGATCTTTAGTTAATTCGAAGGTTATTATTATAGGTAAAGTTGACAAATTCCCTAAGAAAGCATACTTTAAATGAGTAGGTAATACCTTTAACTCAAGTTAAGGAGCCTTTTCAATAGAAGGTATTATAGATTCATTATTTTCAGTTGTATTTAAAATTTCCTAATTTTCATGAATATGATTACAATTTTCAAAATCTTATTCATATGTATCATGCATTTCTTCATGATCTTTTAAGTATTCAACTTTTTCCTCAGAAATAACTTCACAATTTTCTTGATAATGCTTTACTATTATATAATAAAAAATGTCCATCTATAACACATTTCATTAACAAGATACCTCATGGATTTAAGAACATTAAATGTTACTTCTTGATCATTAAATCTCATGGTTAACTCCCCTTTTTTGCACATCAATCATAGCTCGCCCAATAACAGAAAAAGCTCTTCCTAAAATAATAGGAATCTCTTTATCTTCTTCCATATCAAGCACTATAAAGTTTACAAGGAAGATAACTTCATCCACTTTAACTAATACATCTTCAGTAACACCTTGAGGACAAGTGAGATCGATCAGCCAGTTGCAGGTTTACAGTAGTAGGAGAAATCTCTCCTAAATCTAATCTTCAAAAATTTGATAAAGCCATGAGATTAAAATGGAAAAATGGATAAAGGCATGAGAAATCTCTCCTAAATCACATAAGGCCTTACCATAAAAATTTTCTCTAATAGCACATGGTATAGTGAAACTTCCAGGGTCTTTAAGCTTCTGGGGAAGCTTCTTCTAAATTATTGCACTGCACTCTTCACTTAGTGCAACAGTTTCATAAGATTCAAATTTCCTTTTTTTATTCAAAATATCATTCATGAATTTAGCATAACTAGGCATTTGTTGAATGAGATATTGATTGAAGCTTTTTCAATATTTCAAAGAACCATGAAAATTGTTAAGCAAGCTTCTCTTGTCTAAGTCGGTAAGGAAAAGGAGGTGGTTTTCTTTCTACATCATTACTATTTGAAGAAACAAATTTTTCTTGTTTTTTAGAAACAGTTTCTTTAGGTTTCTCTATTTCTTCCAACTCTTTTTCATTTTCAACTTCAATTCGAGTTCCTTCTTTTAATTTCTTTCCACTTTCTCAGTTGAGCAACTTTAATTTGTTCTTGCACATTATCTATAGGATTTATTATCACATTACTAGGGAGTGTTCCTTGAGTTTTATGACTAATTGCATTAGCAATTTGTCCCATTTGATTCTCAATATTTCTTATCACCGTATTTTGACTTTGTAACTGATTAACCATTTGTAAAATTAATTTTTCTATAGACATCTTCTTTTTCTTAAATTGCTGATTAAAATCAGGAGGATAAAGAGGTCGATAGTTTGAATTTCCTTTATTATTCCAATTTCAACTTGGATTTATCGGACTATTTCCCCATTGAGGATTTCCATTATTCTAATTAAAATTTGGGTGATTCATCCAACCTGGATTATAGTAATTAGAATAAGGGTTCTTATTTTTGCTAGCTATGGCTTGTAATGTTTCTAAAGATTGAGGATCAATCATATTTCCTAAATTTTCATTAGTCACTTGAGGTATTTGGGACAGATTCCTAGCATAATTACTCAATTTCTTAGATATTGTGGCTACTTGAGAAGCTAAAATAGAAAAAGCATCATTATCATGAATATTAGCCACTCTTTTAGGATTTAGTCTTTCAGAAGGTCACTGAAAATTAATAGTTGTCATTTCTTCAATTAAATCATAAGCTTCATCAAATGATTTTGCCATTAAAGAACCTCCATCAGCATCATCAATTATAGATCTAAGGGAACCTACTAATCCATTATAAAATCTTTGAATGATTAACCAATCTCATAATGCATGATGTGGACACTTCTTAAGGAGTTCTTTAAATCGTTTCCAAGCTTTATAAATTGTTTCTCCCTCATATTGACTAAATGAATTTATATCATTTCTAAGTTTAGTAGTTTTATAAGGAGGAAAATATTTAGCGAGAAATTTTTGTGCCATTTCTCCCCAAGTTCTAATAAATCCTGTAGCTAACTAATTTAACTACATATTAGTTTTTTCCCTTAAAGAGAAAGGAAAAAGTCTAAGTCTAACAGCATCATCTGATACACCATCATATTCGGAAGTAACATAGAGTCCTAAAAATATGCAAGATGTAAATTTGGATACTCATTTGTTGATCCCCCAAATTGATTATTTTGCATCATTTGTATTATAGCAGGTTTAAAGTTAAATATGTTTGCAGCTATAGAAGGGATTTGTATACTTAAATGAATTTCATCTGTTGTAGGGTTAGTATACTCCCTTAAATGTTTTTGTAAATTTTGATGCTCATTGTCTTCAATTGTAATTTCAAGATTATTTCAAGATACGTTCGCCTTTTATTGAATATTATGAAGTTGTTTCTCTTTTCTAATTTTTCTTATAGTTCGTTAAAATTCAAAATTGTAAGGTGCTATCCCTTCAGATCCTGAATTATGCAAACAAAAATAAAAAGATTTAATGAAAATAAAATAGCAAACAACATATATATATATATATATATATATATATATATATATATATATATATATATATATATATATATATATATTGTTTCTAGTTCTTTTTTTTTTCTTTTTTTTATTTTTATATTTTTCTAAAAAAATTCCCTTAATTTAAAATTAATTTCCCCGACAATGGAGCTAAAAACTTTACCCAACCCAAAATTATGCAAATATTTTAAACTTATAAAAGATAGGTAAACTTGACCCTAAAATAAGTGTCTAGTGTACAAGATTTAAATAATTTTTAGATAATAATTAACACACTATGGGTACTGCGCAAGTATACGTATCGTTTCAAGTAATATAGGATTTTATTTTTAAAACCCCAGTTATCAATCCTACGGGGAAATTAGTGTGAACTAAAAGAAAAGTTTAATTATACCATAAATAAAAAGATGTGCTAATTCTTAATAACTAAACAAAAGAAAAATTAAAACCTACTAAAATTTTAGAATTATTCAAGTAAATGTCTAAGCACACGAATAAAATACTTAATTTATGATACTTTCTCCTTACAAATATTTATGTAATAAGTGGAGGAATTCAATTTGTTTAGAACTTATAAATGTTGTATTATGACAAATATGAGCGTAACTATTCTTTACCTTTTGGTCCAGGCATAAAGAACATTGAATAGTCTAAAGCTTGGTGCAGGATGTGTTATCAGTAGTGTTGAGTAGATTTTAGGCTCTCACTTCTAGATTACCCACTGTGGCCTCTTTATAGGACCTACCAAGGACCCATTTTACTTACATTAAACCAAATTGATAGAATTTAGCCTGTCACTCTGAAAACATTCAATTCTTACCCATCAAATCTTATCTCCCTATCTATTTGCATTTCCCTTCAGATTATAACAACAGATCTTCTAAAGTGAGATGTGATACTTAGAAGTTAAGAAATCTTAGCCCACGGTCAGGTCTATAAGATTTCTCCATAGGTTTTAACAATACACTTGGCCAAGTTGTAAATTAAAAGAAGATTAGGTAAAATATCATCACAATTTTAGGTAAGAAAAAGAAAAGGTTTTTAAACAAAAATCCAAACCTCTTGATTTAAGTACATTATATTTGTAAGGAGAAGGAGAAGAAAACTACTTAGAAAGCATTGGATTAACACAACAAAAACATATTTATAAACATTAAAACCAAAGCACACAATTTAAGAGTTAAGTTACAAATATTGGAATGTTCACCAAAGTAATCCTCTAAAGTTCTCTGACTTTTATGACTCTTTAACACTCTTTACAAAAACTTTAAACTTCAAGGAACCACAAGCACTCACTAAACTCTTATAAACTTGAACTTTTAGTGAAGGAAACTAAGTATTAATTAAGAATGACTCTAAAACGACCCTCCTCCACCATAGGATTACTTTCCATTTATAGAGCTTCAAAAATGACAAAGGGTTGCTTTATACATCTCTTCAAAGTTCGGCCTCATTCAACGAATCTTCTAGAAAGTAACTATCGCGGCTAGGCACCAAGTATGGCACCTAAGTGCCAGCTTATATGCTTCAATTACCCACATTTTTGCCTCAATTGACACATCTTATCATTAAAAGGTGTCTAGATTCATTGTATAACTCATTTAAAACATGCTCTATCATCTGGGGTCTTCTACAATACTTTAGAACCACAACAATTCAAAAATTAACTACTCTAACCATCTCTGGCGCCTATGTGTCAAACTGAGTTTCTTCATTTTTCTTCATAAAGCCCCAATTTTGCTCCATTTTGCTTCTTTTTGTACTTAAACTCATCTTCTTATACCTGCAACCAAAAATATAAAAATACCTTTCATTAAAGCATAATATCCTTAAAAATATGAGAATAATTTATCCATAAAAATGGTTAATTCTAAGGTAGATCAGATAGCCACCAAAAAAATGACAAACTACAAGACAAAAGGACAATAAAATGATAAATAACAAAAAAAAATAAAATGACATAACAAATGACATTGACAAAATCAAAACATTAAGGTAGTACGTAACACTTAGAAACATATTACGCTTAGGATTGAACATTGACGTTTCTTTCCTTGTTCTTGAAATTTATTAGTAAATAAGTGTTAACATTAATCAAAAGTTTTCTTAGATATTCTTAATTTTCTAATATGTAATTAACTATAGAAGCTTTCTCTTATAGGGGATTGAAGAACTCAGGATAGGTATTTGTCCACTTTAAAAATACCCATTTTTATGCCTTATTTATGATTCAATTCTTAAGGATATTATGCTTTAGTGAAAGGTATGTTTATATTTTTGGATGAATGTGATAAAAAAAGAGTTCAAGAAGGAAAAAGGAGCAAAAAGGAGAAAAAATGGAGCTAAAAGAGCAAAGTTGTCGAAATTATAGGCTTGGCGCCTAGGCGCCAGAATCCAGCACCTAAGCGCTAGTTCGATACAGTCGTAGACACGATTTTTGACTACTTGGCCAGTTATTTTGATGTTGTTAAGTAGTTATTGGAGCTTCTAGAAGACTGGAAGTTACTCCTAATATATAGGACATTTGATACAATGCATCTGGATGCAGGGAAACGATTTTAATCGCGAAGAGGTGCGACCCAAAGTGAAGAGGTGCGAAGACCTGCTCAAAAGAGTTCGGCGCCTGGGCGCCAGATTCCGGTGCCTAGGTGCGACAGTTACCTTCTAAAAGATACATTTTATTTGGATGAATTTTTAAGAGGTGCCTTAAGCAACCCCTGGTCAAATTCAGAGCTCTATAAATTGGAGCCCATTCTATAGAGGAAATGGCACCCTATAGTCTCTTTCACCCCTTCTTGCATCTTTAGTCCCCAAGCAATATATTCCATCCAATTATTTTAGGGACCCACCTTCTTTATTATTTAGTGAGTTTATTTTGAGTATTAAGTGTGAGATTATTAGTGTTGTTGTTGTTGAAGTCTTTCATAATTACATTGGAGTCAGTAGGAGTCAGTGGATCACTTGAAGGAACATTCCGGATAACTATTTGTAACTTGGTTCAAAGTTTTATAAATATGTTTTGTTGTGTGAATTCAATGTGTTCTGAGTAGTTAGATTTCTTTCTCCTTTCAACTATGAAAAGATAATAAAATAATTAAACTTTGGTGGAGAATTTAACTTAAAATATTTATAAAAATTGTGATGATGTTAATACCTTATCTTAGTTTACTTTTTAAACTAGCCAGTTAAATTTTTAAAACCTATTGAAGAATTCTGAGACCTATCCGGAGATGAGTTCATAACTAGTAGATATCACATGAATCCTTAGGTAATCGCAAGCTATACATGGGTTATTTTAAGGTGAAGTGCAAATAAATAGGAAGATATGATTTATTGGGCGTAGAATTCATTAGTTTTTAGAGTGACAGACTAAATTCTAATAATTTGGTTTATAGATAGGGAACAGGTGACTGTAGGGCCGACCATAGCAACCCTTGGACATCTAGTAGTATGAGCCTAGATTAACCCATTCTACTAATAATATATTCTAAACTGATCTATAGATTCAATGTTCTTTATGCCTGGACCAAAGGGTAAAGAATAGGAATGCTTCTATTTGTCACAATACCATAATCTAAATTCTCCACAAAAGGTAATTATTCTAAAAATCTTGGATTGGGTTAAAAGGAGAAAGTTGTTTTATTTATTTATGCATTAATATTTATTTTAGTATTGCTTACATACATTTAGTATAAATTTCATTAAATCTAAAATCTAAACTTTAAAAAGAAATAAAAATAAGAAAAATTATTTTTTAATTTGAAAAATTTAAAAATATTACTTAATATTCTAAAAATATTCCCTGTGGGATCGATAACCAGGACTCAACTAGAGCCTTGTATCACTTGACACGATACGTATACTTACGTTTGTAATTGTAACTTTTGCAAATTACAATCTAAATATAAATTCATAAACTCTTTCATAAGTAAAATTGCATCAAGTGTTTGGCACCGCTGTCAGTGATTAAATCTTTTAGCAGCGGTATCAAATTCTTGCATTTAAAAGTGTATTTATAGCCCCTTTAGGCTAAGTCACGCATCAAGTTTTTGGCGCCGTTGCCGGGAAAGATTAGGAAAATAAGTAAGAAAGTTAAAAAGAAAATTTTTAATTTAAATATAATTTATACACTTTTATTTCTTTTAAAATACCAAAAATACATAAAAATAAAATAAAAATTAAAAATACCAAAAAAAAGATTTTAATTTTATGCGTAGTTCTGGATCGTAAGGATTATTACCTTTTTATTCTGAATTAGAAAGAACAGTTAATAGAATTAAAAAAGTAAAACAAGGAAATTAAATTCAAAAATATCAGGAAATGGCTAACTTACATAACAATAATCAAAATCCAATAGAAATTAATGAACAAAATATTTATAAACCATTAAGGGATTATGCAAATCCTACAGCTGATGAACTTCATAAGTATTCAAATGCCAGCTGTATATGCTAATTCTTTTGAGCTTAAACCTTTTATTATTCAAATGGTTCAAAATAATCAATTTGGAGGAACACCTAATGAGGATCTAAATTTACACCTTGCTAGTTTTTTAGAACTTTGTGCTACCTTTAAATATAATAATGTTTCTGATGATCCTATTAGGCTTAGACTCTTTCCTTTTTCCTTAAAAGATAAATCAAAGATGTGGCTTAATTCATTAGCAACTTTTTCTATTAAAACATGGGCAGATATGTCACAAAAATTCCTTGCTAAATATTTTCCTCATTCTAAAACTGCTTAAGAAATGTTATAACTTCTTTTACACAATTTGATGGAGAAACAATTTATGAAGCTTGGGAAAGATTTAAAGAATTATTAAGAAAATGTCCTCATCATGCTTTGCCAGATTGGTATATGATTCAAACATTTTATAATGGACTTATTGGATCACTTAGATCTATTATTGCTGCTGATGTTGGTGGTTCTTTAATGGCTAAGACATTTGAAGAAGCTTATACCTTAATTGAAGAAATGGCTAATAATAATTTTCAATGAACTTCTGAAAGGGTTAATCCTAAAAGAATGGTAAGTATTCAAGATAATGAAGCCTTTTCTATTTTAGCTTCACAAGTGGCTGCGATATATAAGAAATTAGATAATTTTGCTATTAATATATCGCATGTGAGTAATGATAATTCTGCAAATATTGATGATTCTCAAACAATGGAAACTTTGCAAGCTATTGCTAATAAAACTAATAACCCTTATTCTAATTATTATAATCCTAGTTGGAAAAATCATCCTAATTTTAATTGGAATAATGGACATCAACAATGGAGTAATAATCAAGTTAATCCAAATTGGAACAATCAAGGAAATTCAAACTTTAGACCAACTTACCCTCCTGGTTTTAATAATCAGCAGAAAAAGTTATCTATAGAAGAATTAATCTTGCAACTAAGTAATCAGCTACAAAGTCAAAACACTGTTATTCATAATATTAAGAATCAGATGGGTCAAATTGCTAATTTTATTAATTACAGACCTCAAGGAATACTACCTAGCAATGTTGAAATTAATCTTAAAGAAACTGGGAATAAACATGAACAAGAAAAAGCTGTACAACTTAGAAGTGGAAAGGAATTAAAAGAGAAAATTTGGAATGAAATTGAAAAAGAGAGAGAGGTAGAAGAAATTGAAAAACCTAAAGATACACTTTCTCTAAGTAAAGATCAGACTGTAAGTCCTATTGAAGTTAAACTTAAAAGAACACCACCACCTTTTCCTTGAAGATTAAAACAACAAAAGCTTAACCATCAATTTTCTAAGTTTTTTGAGATTTTTAAGAAACTTACCATCAACATTCCTTTTGTTGAAGCGTTGGAACAAATGCCAAGCTATGCAAAATTTATGAAGGATGATTTAAGTAAGAAAAGAGAGTTTGAAGCTTATGAAAATGTTGCATTAAGTGAAGAATGTAGTGCAATAATTCAAAAGAAACTACCTCAGAAACTTAAAGATCCTGGAAGTTTCACTATACCATGTGCTATTGGAGAAAAATTTTGTGGAAAAGCCTTATGTGATTTAGGAGCTAGTATTAATCTCACGACATTTTCAATCTTTCGAAGGTTAGATTTAGGAGAGATTTCTCCCACCACTGTAACCCTTCTGTTAGCTGATATATCTATCACTTACCCTAAAGGAGTTATAGAGGATATTCTTGTTAAGATAGATAAATTTATCTTTCATGTGGATTTAATTGTGCTAGATATGGAAGAAGATAAATAAATACCTATTATTTTAGGGAGATCTTTTCTAGCTACCGGACGTGCTATGATTGACGTGGAAAAAGGCAAATTAACAATGAGAGTTAATGATCAAGAGATAACATTTAATGTTCTGAAATCAATGAGGTATCCTGATAAAGAAAAATGCTATCGAATGTATATTTTTTATTATATAATTGAAAAACATTATCAAGAAAAATGTATGGTCATTTCTGAAGATAAAAATGATGAATCTGTATTATATAATGAGTCATTAATTGAAGAAATTGAAAAGGTAAATGAAGAAAAATTATCTGAAGAAACACATTATATTCATGAAAACTGGGATATTTTAGACACAACTAAAAATGATATACTTTTACCCTTAATTGAAAAAGCCCCTGAACTGGAATTAAAAATGTTACCTGCACATTTAAAGTATGCATTTCTTGGAAATTCATTAACTTTACTCGTAATTATATCTTCGAACTAAGCAAAATTGAGAAGAAAAATTAATAGGAGTTTTGAAGAATTATAAGAAAGCTTTTGGTTGGACTATTGCAGATATAAAAGGAATAAGTCCTTCAATCTGTATGCATAGGATTTTAATGGAAGAAAATTGTAAACCCACAGTTGAACCTCAAAGAAGATTGAACCCAATTATGAAAGAGGTTGTTAAAAAAGAGATTTCGAAATGGTTAGATGCTGGAATTATTTATCCTATTTCGGATAGCCAAAGGGTGAGTCCTATTTATTGTGTTCTGAAGAATGGAGGAGTAACTATTATTGTTAATGATAAAAATGGATTAATCCCAACAAGACAAGATACTAGATGGTGAATTTGCATCGATTATCAAAACTTAAATAACGCCACTATAAAGGATCATTTTCCTTTACCTTTCTTGAATCAAATGTTGAATAAATTAGCTGGGCACTCATATTTCTATTTTCTGGATGGATACTCTGGTTATCATTAATTACATGTTGCTCCTGAGGACCAAGAGAAAACAACATTTACAAGTCCTTATGGAACATTTGCCTTTATAAGAATGCCTTTCAGTTTATGCAATGCACCTGCAACTTTTCAAAGATGTATGATGCCAATATTTTGTGATCTAATCAATAAAGGAATTGAAGTATTTATGGATGATCTTTCAGTATTTGGAACTTCTTTTGAATCTTGCCTGAAAAATATAATGAAAGTTTTTAAGAAATGTGAAGAAACAAATTTAGTTCTAAACTGGGAAAATGTCAATTTATGGTTACAGAAGGAATTGTACTTGGACATAAAATTTCACAAATAGAAATGGAAGTTGATCAGACAAAAGTGAAAATTATTGCTGAACTTCAACCACCTAATACCGTTACTGATGTGAGAAGTTATATAGGTCATGCTGGATTTTATAGGAGATATATAAAGGATTTTTCTAAAATTGCTAAACCTCTTTGCCATTTATTAGAAAAAGAAGTTAAATTTGAATTTAATGAAGATTGTTCAATATTCTAAAAACAATTAATCGATGCACCTGTCATTGTTGCACCTGATTGGAATAAACTTTTGAATTAATGTGTGATGCAAGTGATTATGCAATTGGAGCTGTATTGGGACAAAAATATGAGAAAATTTTTAAAGTTATATACTATGCTAGCAAAACTCTTAAAGAAACTCAAATAAATTACACTACTATTATAAAAGAGCTTTTAGCAATAGTATATTCCTTTGATAAATTTAGACCATATCTTCTTGGAACAAAATGTATTGTACATACTGATCATTCTGCTATTAAGTATTTAATATCTAAGACAGATGCTATACCTAGATTAATCAGATGGGTTTTACTTTTACAAGAATTTGACTTTAAAATTGTGAACAGAAAAGGAACTGACAACCAAATTGCTGATCATTTATCAAAAATCAAAAATAATAATGAGAAGATTTATGAAGAAAATATAAATGAGAAATTTTCCGGATGAACAATTATATGTTATTCAAGGATTACAAATGCATTCGTATGCAGATATAGTTAACTATTTAGTTAGCAATATTTTACCATATGAGTTGAATAGCAAATACATTAATAAATTCAAGAATGATTGTAAATCATATATTTAGGAAGATCCTCATTTATTTAAAATAGGGAGAGATTTTGTGATTCGAAGATGTGTACCTTATGAAGAAACATTTGTAATTATTCAAAATGTCACGATTCTGAATTTGGAGGACACTTTGGAGTAGAGAAAACTGCATTTAAAATTTTAAATTCTGGATTTTATTGGCCTACTTTATTCAAAGATGTTGGACATTATGTGAAAAATTGTGATCGATGTCAAAGAATGAGAAATATATCCAGAAAAGATGAAATGCCTCTAAACATAATATTAGAAATTGAAATTTTTTATGTATGGGGTGTAGACTTTATGGGACCTTTCGTACCATCATCTGGAAGGATTTATATTTTATTAGCAGTTGATTACGTTTCAAAGTGGTTCGAAGCTGTAGCTTTACCTATCTGTGATTCCAAAAGTGTTTCAAAGTTTCTAAAGAAAATGATTTTTACAAAATTTGGAATGCCCAGGGTAATTATCACTGATAGGGGAAGTCATTTCAGAAATATAAGAATTCAATCGTTATTAGAAAAGTTTGGAATTAAACATAGAATTGAAACTGGTTATCACCCACAAACAAGTGGAATGGTTGAAGTATCAAACAGAGAAATTAAAAGAATATTGTAGAAGACCGTTAATCCTAAAAAACCGATCTGGTTGATAGACTTAATTCAGCATTATGGGCTTATAGAACAGCTTATAAGACAGCTATCGGAATGTCACCTTATCGGTTAGTTTATCGTAAACAATGTCACTTACCTGTTGAACTGGAACATAAAGCTTATTGGGCGATAAAGAAGTTCAATTAAAATTTGAATGTTGTAGGAGAGAAACGATTATTACAACTGAATGAGATGGAAGAAGTAAGAAATGAATCTTATGAGAATGCAAAGATTTATAAGGAAAGAATGAAGAAATTGCATGACAAAAAGATTTCAAAGAAAATGTTTGAGCCTGGACAAGAAGTGTTATTATTCAATGCTTGTTTAAAACTTTTTCCTGGAAAATTAAAATCTAAATGGATGGGACCATTTATAATTGAGAAAGTGTACCCTTATGGAGCTGTGGATATTAAAGATCAAAAAACTGGAAAAGTATTTAAAGTTAACAGATTAAGACTGAAGCCTTATATGGGAGAAATGAAATCAAATTACAAAGAGGCTTACGAACTAAGTCTACCTGATTAATTTAATTAGGTCGGGCTGACGACGTTAAACCAAGCACTTTATGGGAGGCAACCCATTTTGTTATCATTGTGATTGTTTGTGGTTTTAATTTATTTTTATCGTGTGTGTATGTGAATCACACCCTTTTACTAGACCTATTTTAAAATCGAAACTTCCAAAATTTGATGATAGGTGAATCAGAGTCGATTGAGGTTCCGACACCTAGGAGCCAAAAGTTGGCACCTAAGCGCCAGAATAACTTGTGCGTATTGATGATCCGGCGACTAGGCACCAAAATTTGGCGCCTGAGCGCCACGGTTACAGATCGTGTAAAAATCAAAATTCTTTTATTTTTCACACGAAATCTCCCTATAAATTGACCTATTTTCATCCCCAATCACATAGAAACCTTAATTTCGACCAGAGCAATCTATTTTGGATGAGTTAAGAGGAGTTTGGAAGTAATGAATAGAGGAAATCATGGAAATGAGGTAAGAGACAAATCTCCCAAAGATCCTCAACCTTATTTTAATGCTTTTATTGTTGTTAGTATGGAGAAATTGTTTAGTCATCTGGAAAAGATTGAAGCGGAACTTCAAAGCATTGGGAATCGCTTACACAAAATGTATCATCAAATTGAGCATGTGGAATGTCAATCAAAACTTCAATTTGATCATATGGCGGCCTATCAAGACGCTTAAGTAGCAATGTACGAGAAGAACAAGTGAATCGATGAAATGACAGCGTTGGAATTTCCAAAGGCATTGGTTTTCTATCCATTTGGTCCTAGCGAACTTCATTGCGAATGAGATGGTAATTGAAGATCGATGTTGAATAGATCTCTTATGTGTTCTAAGTGTGATTGAGTCTAGTTCTAGTGTGTTGATTATCTAATTTGTGTGTGTTTTCTTTATTGTTCAATGTGTGTTGTTGGTTTTGGAATTTTCTTTGAATTTGTGTTTTTTGTGTTGTTTATAGAATGACGAACCTCGATATAGTCTTATTCTAGAAATTATTAAGTTTGGAATGGAAATTATGAATTAAAGTTGAAGAGTTTAGTTATATCTCATATTTGAAATGTGGATCTTAGTTATCATTTTAAATTGATTGTGGAAATGTTTGGAGGATAAAAATTGGATTAATACTCTTATAAGAGTAATTAGGAGTCGAATTTGATAAGATTTTATAAAAATATAAAATTTAAATTGAAATTTTGGAATGGCGAGTCTGGCACCTAGGCGCCAGAATTCGGCGCCTAGGCGCCGGTTCGGCCTGAACTGAAGCTTCATCTTCTTAAACACCCCCACGCCATTTTTGACGCATAAGCTTCTCTTTCCTCTGGTTTTCGCAAAAATAGACCCTAGAGATCCCATTTGAGGCTGGATTTTCAAGTTTTTGAGCTTGAAATCACTCGATTCTTCATCCCAAGGTCAGATCTACATTCTAAACCAATTATTTTTTACTTTCACCATGGATTTTGCTCACATTGAAGAAAACTGAAATTTTGAGAAAAATTTTGTTTTTAAACTTATATCCATGGATTTTTAAGCTCTTTCAAGTTTAAGAAGCTTAAATTAGTATATTATCTGTGATCCTTTGAATTTATTTTGCTTTTTTTCTTTCACGTTTAGATGGCAGCCAAATCTAAGCGAGGAAAGGAACGAGAAAATTTTGATCCTAGCAAGTTTGTCACTGCTGCTGCACATTTACAATATAATGATTTTTCCATGACTCGGAAGTTTATCTCAGAGCGAAGTTTTTACAATCCGAGAGGAAGAATTGAGGTAACGATCATTGCACTCAACTGGCAACGATTCTGTTATTTTACTGTTGTTGTTGTTGTTATCCCTGTGGTTAGGGAATTTTATGTCAATTTCATGGATGCTGAAGAGTATGAGATTTTCAACAGAGGAGTTTGAGTAGGATTCACTCCCGAACTTATCAACATTTTTACGGCCTTCTGCCGAACATAAAGTGTTATTACTCTGGATTATCTCCATCTTAGGGAGATTTAGATATGATTACTGCTTACCTGACTGATGGTACTGGAGCGTGGAAGATCCGGAATGGAAAAAATGGTAAATTTTTCATCTTCTAAGCTTAATGGTATTTCAAAGTCATGATATTACTTTATTTCTGCTCGTCTCCTTCCATCCAATCATTTGACCGATGTTACCAAGGATAGAGCTATCCTCAACTATTACATTTAGAAGAGGAAGCTGATTGATGTAGGAAGTATCATTTATGATTCTGTAGAGGCGACTGCTCACTCTAGCACTTCTGTTGGACTTAGATTTCCATCTTTGATATATTCTCTGTGTGAAAGTGCTGGAGTAGTTGCTAATTTTTCTGAGGAAAAACTCAAGTCTGCAAAGCCCATAGGAAGAGAAAGTGTCAGTATCTATGATCTACTTCGAGGTAAAAGTTCTTCTGCACCTTCTAGTTCATTACCTGCTTCTGGTAGATCTTCTACTTCTAGACCTTTTACTTCTATTGCTGAGCCACCATCTAGTTTCTGGGAGTCTATGCATGATCAGTTTATGGAGCAGCAGAATGAGTTATTTCTAACTCATTGTAGAGTAGATACGATCGATTAGAAGATCGATCATCTTTCTGAGTATACCTAAAGGAAGAGTGAGTATGATGCTAAGTATTTTGAGTCTTTAGTTAGATTCCTAAAGGGTGAGCATGATGTTCAGTTTCCTACCTGTCCTAGATTTTCACCATATGTTGATCCGAAAGATATGGAAATTTCTTTTAGAGATGACGATGACGAGGCTACAGACAGTGATTAGTAGCCAGATTTACTTCTTGAGATGTGTGATTATATTTTTAGTTTATTTTTTATTTGTTAATTCTGATTAGTGTGATTGCATTGTTGTTTGTTAGTGTCGATTTGCTTAAGTAACTTTGTGTGAACTTTTGATATTGAGATTACTATAGAGCATCTGCTGTGATATGTGTTAAAGACTGAAATATGGATGAATTTTTATTTTCTACGATAAATGTTTATTTCCATTTTAGCCTACTGTTTAGATAGTAATTTAGCATGTTCTAAATACTTAAAAAAAATTTAAAAATTAAATCATGCTCTGCAAACTTTTCAATATATGCTTAATTATTTTTGTTATATCCTATTAAAGCATGTGTAGGATTAGAAATTAGTTTTTCCTTTCTACATTATCACTGTACCAAAATAAATTCTTGTTTATTTCTTTCTCTTATGCTTTAGAAAATTTTATGATTCAATTATATACTAAAACTGAAGTTTGGGGGAAGGGAAAACAATTTTCAAATATAAATATTATTTGTCCTTAATGAACTGATACTTTCTTTAAAAATATTAACATAACATAAGGAATGAAAAATCTATTTAAGATAACTTAAATTTTTTGACTTTATAAATAATTTAGTAAACTTAACTAAAATTTCAATAATTTTGATTAATTTTAAGAATAGAATTATTTAACTTAAAGAATAATAAGATTAAGAATTTTTCTATTTATAGTAAAAAGAACTGTATTTTAGAAATACTAAGGAATCAAGATTATTACCTGAAAAAGAAAAGATTGAAATTATTTTTGAAAAATACTTATTAATAATGTCATATTTATTAAGTATATAATATATAAGTTTTTAAATATAAGTTAAGGATAGTGAAGTTCAAAATATTTAACAGGCTATCCAAAAATAGAAATCCTTACTAAAAAAAGGAAAAAAAAAAAGAGAAAAGAGAAGTGAGGAGAAGCTTGAGGAAATGCCTAATAAAAAATTGGCTTCACTTGAATTATCTTATGGGAAAAAAAAAACCCATTACATTTTTAACTTAATTTTTATGAACAAATATTTTTACTAGAAAAATGTTTCATGAAAGTCTTTTTCTTGTAAGAATTCTATGTGACCATAATATAATAAATTAAAATTATTCTTGAAATAAATGAAGATTTTAAATTCTTATGATTTGGTAGTTAAGTATTCTTTAAATTCTTAAAACTAACCTTAATTAGTGAATTTTGGTTAACGATTTGCTAAAACATTTATAAAACCAAATATTACAAGGAATATTAAATACTTAAACTTCATTCCAAATGTTATATATTTTATGTAATTAAAAGGGTTACTTGAGGACAAGTAATATTTTAGTTTGGAGGAATTTGATCCACTTTTAAAATACCCATTTTTATGCCTTATTTATGATTCAATGCTTTAATGAAAGGTATTTTTAAGTTTTTGGATGTTGGTGATAAAAAAATAGTTCAAGAAGAAAAAAGGAGAAAAAACGAGCAAAAATGGAGCTAAAAGATCAAAGTTGTCGAAATTATAGGTCTGGCGCCTAAGCGCCAATTTGATACAGTCGCAGACAAGATTTTTGACGACTTTGGGCAGTTATTTTGATGGTGTTAAGCGGTTATTGGAGCTTCTAGAAGACTGGAAGTTACTCCTAATATATAGGACATGTGATACAATGCATCTGGATGCAGGGAAACAGTTTTAATCGCGAAGAGGTGCGACCCAAAGTGAAGAGGTGCGAAGACCTGGTCAAAGAGTCCGGCGCCTAGGCGCCAGATTCCGGCACCTAGGCGCGACAGTTATTTTCTAGAAGATACACTGTATTTGGATGAATTTTGAAGAGGTGTCTTAAGCAACCCCTGGTCAAATTCAGAGCTCTATAAATAGGAGCTCATTCTGCAGAGAAAATGGCACCCTATAGTCTCTTTCACCCCTTCTTGCATCTTTAGTCCCCAAGCACTATATTCCATTCAATTATTTTAGGGAGCCACCTTCTTTATTATTTAGTGAGTTTATTTTGAGTGTTAAGTGTGAGATTATTAGTGTTGTTGTTTTTGAAGTCTTTCTTCATTGCATTGGAATCAGTAAGAGTCACCGGATCACTTGAAGGAACATTCCAGATAAGTATGTTTAACTTGGTTCAAAGTTTTATAAATATTTTTTTTGTGTGAATTCAATGTGTTCTGAGTAGTTAGATTTCTTTCTCCTTTCAACTATGAAAAGATAATAAAATAATTAAACTTTGGTGGAGAATTTAACTTAAAATATTTATAAAAACTGTGATGATATTAATACCTGATCTTAGTTTGCTTTTTAAACTAGCCATTTAAATTGTTAAAACCTGTTGAAGAATTCTGAGACCTATCCGGAGATGAGTTCTTAACTAGTAGATATCACATGAATCCTTAGGTAATCACAGGCTATACGCGGTTTATTTAAGGTGAAGTGCAAATAATTAGGAAGATATGATTTATTGGGTGTAGAATTCATTAATTTTTAAAGTGAGAGACTAAATTCTAATAATTTGGATTATAGATAGGCAACGGGTCACTAGTAGGGCCGACCATAGCCACCCTTGGATATCTCGTAGTGTGAGCCTAGATTAACTCATTCTACTAATAAAACATCCTGAACCGATCTATAGATTAGTCAATGTTCTTTATGCCTGGACCAATGGATAAAGAATAGGAATGCTTCTATTTGACACAATACCATAATCTAAATTCTCCACAAATGGTAATTATTCTAAAAATCTTGGATTACGTGAAAAGGAGAAAGTTGTTTTATTTTTTCCTGCATTAATATTTGTTTTAGTATTGCTTACTTGCATTTAGTATAAATTTCATTAAATCTAAAATCTAAACTTTAAAAAGGAATAAAAATAAGAAAAAATATTTTTAATTTGAAAATTCTAAAAATATTACTTAATATTCTAAAAATCTTCCCTGTAGGATCGATAACCAGGACTCCACTAGTGCCCTGTATTACTTGACACGATACATATACTTGTATTTGTAACTGTGGCTTTTACAAATTATAATCTAAATATAAATTCATAAACTCTTTCATAAGTAAAATCGCATCAAGTGTTTGGCACCGCTGTTAGTGATTAAATCTTCTTGTATTTGAAAGTATATTTTTAGCCCCTTTAGGCTAAGTTACGCATCAGGTATCATACCTAAAAAAATCTCTGGTTATCGAAATTTTACATGTAATCCTCCTTATATAAAAATTTCTAGAAAAAGGCATTCTAGAATTCCCTTTTGTAAGGATTATTACTGAAATTTCTTATTCTATTATTTTCTATTTTATCAGCCCTTATTTTCTTGAAATTTCTTAACATTCAAGGATCCTTTACATGATTCGAAGAAAATAGATCTCTTGAAGACTAGGGTGATATGATAGATCTCTTGAAGACTATAGGAAAGGCTAATATCAAAACTTAGGAGTCTCCTTTTTGATGGAGAACTGGAATGAGTAGTCATAACACCCCATCTATTTCTAGTATTCCTACTCTTGCTAGTTTTATGGAGCAGCTGATGATCCAACAAGAAGATATTTTGCAAGTATAGAATAAAGTTGAAGGTTTAGATGCAAGAAATACTTATAATGATGAATATATGGTGAGGTAATTTGAGTATGATGCTGCTTATAATGAAGCTTTGATCAGATTTATGAGAGGTAATCCTACAGTTGAATTCCCTTCTTGCCTTAGCTTCACTCCTTATCAGTAGCAAGAACTTGATGTAGAAGATGATGAAGAATAAGATGAGGAGTATGATGACAGTGATTAGCGTTAGTTGTTTACTATGGTTATGATATTGATTTGTTGTATTGATTGTAATGACACTTGTACTTTATATTTCTTTGTTGCATGGTTAAACTTTTTGATGTGGATTGATGTGTTTAATTTCATGCTACTTTATGTTTTAGGTTTATATTTGACTGTTATTTGCTTTCATATTGTTCTTAAATGCTTAAATTCTATGTTTTAATGTCTCTTTACCCTACAAATCTTTGATATATCTTGTTTAGAAAAATTTTCTACTCTGTTATACACCTGTTAGTGTAAATCTCTAATAAACACCTGCATAACTTTAAACAAAAGAAAATGAAAGACCCGGTACAAAAAGGTTAGTTCTTTTGTTCTTTCTACCTACATTTACATTCTTAATATGTTGTATATAAAAGAATTTAAGTTTTGGAGGGGCGAGTGGTGTGACTTTTTTAAATCGCAAAATTTATGAACTCAGATATATATATTGATTTAAATTTCTAGTGAGTCACACATTCAAAACACAAGTATGTGTATCGCTCAAGTAATACATGGCTCTAGTGTAGTCCTGGTTATTGATCCCACTAGGTAGTTTGCAAACTCTCTAATGGAGCAAAAAAATCAATACTCGAATCACAACACAAATGCATTGATACTAATAACTTAAGGATGTTCATACAGTAGTAGTTACTAATTCTACCAAAGTACATTCTACTCTTTTAACACAATTTACAAACACAAGACTAAATTTTATAACAAAAGATCAAATTGCAAGAAAGAATCCTCCTCACCTTTAATGATAATGTAATGATTTAGTGACATAGATTAGTGATACAACTGTATTGTGCCAAATAGAAGCATTCTTTTTCTTTACTCTCTTTCGAGCAATATAAAGAACATTGGCTAAGCCTAGGTTTAGTCCCTAAATCCGTGGTTAGGCTGGGAGGATATCGGCAGTCGCTATGGAGCTCCTACTTCCCTTCACCTGAAGGCTAACTCTCTCTTTAGTTTCTAATTCATAGGACCAAATTGGGGGTTTTAGTCTGTCACTCTAAAATCTCCAATTCTAAGCCCATCAAAAAATATTTCCCTATTTATTTGCACCCAACCCCCATGAACTACATCACTCATTCATGGACATTGAATGTGACCATCACTTTTGTTGTAGAACTCAAAGTCTTTTAGGAACATATGTCTCACAACATGTTTTAACAATTCAATTGGCCGGATCAAAAAGTAAATGAAGTTCAAAGTGAATAGGTCATTACAAATTTTCTATATTAAATCGGCACATCATTTCCATATCATGACATGAACACTGATACACCTAAAATATATAGTATTTTTATGCACATTTTATACCTATTTTTAATGATATTGCACTTTAATGGAAGGTATTTTTTGTTTTTCTTGTAGGTATGATGAAAATGGATGGTCATGATGAAAGGAGCAAAATTGGATTAAATTTGGAGCAAAAAATGAAAAATCAAATATTTGGCACTGGCGGCTGTCGGCATATTTTTAGGTTATGTGTTGGATTTAAAAAAAAGTGGTCACCTACAGAAATTGTCGGCGAATTTTTAATTTAATTTAAATATATAATTTGAAAAGTAGTATTTGATTTTTGAAAATAATTTTAAGTTTGAAAATTTTAAGATATGAAAAATCAAACCGATCTCACATCCCAAATAGTTTATATAAACGAGCACCGCATCACAAACCGTGTATCCATCCCGAAGAATAGACACACTGCTTGATGATGGGGCTCGATTAAATAACTAGAAGATTTGTGGCATACGTTTGGCCTACGAACCAATTTTATAAGCCGACAAGTTCCCCTGCTTAATATAAAGGAATTAAGCGTGGTTTATATTACTCGGGTTCTTAAAGTTCCCTATAAGGGTAAGCCCCTATAGTTAATTACATCTTAAATGACAGGAATCATTTAAGAAAGCACTCGATAATGATCAGTGGTTTTGCTCTCAAGAATTTCAAATTTTAAGGTTTTCAAGCAATTGGATTTTGAAAATTTCAATTGGGAATGGATCAGATTTGGAACAGTTATTTTAGGAATCCAATGTAAGAAAAGTAGGAGAAGCTGAGGATCCAAGAAGATTCTTGGCAACTTCCCAAACTATCCTATTGTTTGGCTTCAATTTGGGAGTTTATTTAATGTTGCAATCTTTCCAATTTTATTTATTTAGGTCTTATATTTGTATGACATAGTCATGCAAATGGCTTTGAAGATGTGAGGGTTTATGTCATACCAAACAACTACCTCGGAATCCTAAGACCTGTTAGGACTTAATTTGCATAATATGATTATGCAAATGCCTAACGAAGAGTTGAGGATTTATGTTTCACTAGGCAAACTACCTCGAAATCCTATGGTTTTGTTATTTAATTCTAAGAAAGGGTTTTGCTGAAATAGACACAAGTTTTGCTGATGACGATGGTCGTGCTGCCCACTATGCTCCAAGCTCCTTGTTGTTGCAGAGGTTTAGTTTTAGAAGTCATAAATCAAAGAATGAGAGAAGTGTTTTGGTTTAGAGAAATCTTAGAGTTCAAATGTCTTTAATGTTTTATTAGGAGAATCTTAAAGTTGATTATAACAACACCGGTTAAGATCCCACGGTTCCATCCTTCCGGCATAGTTATTTTTTATCGGATTCACTTAGTCCAGATGAATTTGCTAAACTCAACTGAATGAGTTCCACACTTTCATTTAGACCGTGGGAAATCCCGTTAGCAACACGTAGGTTACATCATCAGAGGTATTCCCGATCATCCAACGAGACGTTTTAATTTAGTTAAAGTTGTATTTTTTTGTTCTGTTTGTGATTAAATTTTGAGTTGTTTTATATTTTGAATGTTGTGGTGGTGGATTTCATCTTGTAGTGACTTTTAATTTGATTTTGGTTTCAGTTCAGGGACTATCCTAAAGGTTTTGGTTTTCATGCAATAGTCTTGTTTAACATGCAAGAAATGTAAAGCGCAGTGTAGGTAAAGAAAATACAATAGAGTAAATTGCAATAACATAACAGCGTACCTGGAGGGTCCTCCCGTCATTCCAAGCTACACTTCAAAACACATATTAAAGAATTTAAATATTTCAACAAGTACCTAGGCAAAAACTAAAGGAAGGGTTTTTGTTGTCTACCAGAATCCTAATCCTATAGCTAGTCATTTCCTATGACGTGTAGGTTCTTGATTTTGGTTAAGGATGATTTTCTTCACCAAAGAACAATTAAGTTCAATTTTTCTTTAAAACTACCCATCGTATTGAGGAAGTGCTTAGAATAAATCCTAAACATCTTTTCAATACCTCTGGGATAGTTTTGAGTCCAAGTGAATTTAACTACACATGTGAATTAATCATCCAAGGATTTAGTCAAGTTTTATTCCCTTGCTCAGTGAATTAGGATGTTTGATTATCCTATGAGTGAAGTGGCATTTCACTTAACGCTTCATTTAATAGTTATAATAATTAAAGCTTTCAGGGGCAAGTTAATTTGTTAAAGATTTTAATGATTTGAAGTTAAAGTTGATAATTTACTTTAATGTGATTTAATTATGAAATTTGAATCAATGATTTTAAGTTTGGAATGATGTTTGATTCAATTAAGTTAAACTTTTTATAAATGATATCAATATTTCATGTTAATTTAAATTTTTAGATTAACTTAGGTCAAAGAAGTGTTCAAATTATTTATTAAATTTTGATGATTTAATTTGGATTAATTATATTAATTAATTTAATTTTTACATTATTTTTTAAATTAAGTTGTCTTAAAATTATTTAAAATTTGTAATTTTGATTTAAGTTTGTTTTCAAATATTTTAATTTACTTTTTATTTAACATTTTAGGCTTTAATCAATTATTAAATTATTTAATGATGTAGGTTTTAATTAAATTAAGAATTATTTACTTTTAATCATTTAATTATTAATTCCACTTATCCTCTTAAGTTTAAGAGTTAAATATTATTAAGTGATTTATTTAGGGATTTTTAAATTAAAGAATCAATATCCTCTTAAGTTATATCCCCATTTCAATAATCCAATTTCAATTAATCTTCCAAAATTTAAATTATTTAATTAATTAAAGTTTCATTTTTGGTTTATTAAAGTGATTAATGGGTTCCTACCCTTTGATTTCCCAAAGTTTCAATCATCTGAGAGAAAATTAAAATCAGATATTTTACCCCCATTTTGATTAAACCTAAAGTTTTAGTTAGGGGTTAAAATCTTTTAATTACCTTTATGCCCCTTTAAGCTTATTTATTTTATAATTCATTAAATTATGCTTAAATGAACTTATGATTTTTATGCCACTTTATGCACATGCCAATTAAGACAATAGAGGATAAAATGTGATTTTTCTGAATTTAATTTATTTAAATAATTATTTTTAATGGAAAATAGGGGTTTTCAAAGAAAATTTACTAACATGACCAAGGTAAAGTTTCTATCCTTAAGAAAATTTTCGGATGTTCCTAATGACCAGAGGACCACTTGGACCAATTTTGGTGATTTTTTGAATTATATTTTATTTATTATAGTTATTTTAAGTTTTGGAGTGTTAATTAATTATAAAATAAAATAAAAGTTGAAAAATGAATTTTATATTTTCAAAAATCCCTCTGACCTCAAAAAGGTCAGAGAAACAAATTATATATTTTTATGATTTTTCTTTGATTTATTAGAATTAATTTAGTGGGAAGGCTAGAAAATACATTTTTTAATTCAAAAATTGTTTTAAGGCTTTGAAATTAAATATTTTAACCTAGAGACTTAGGAAAAATATTTGATTGGTTCCTAAGTGATTAGGGGACCAAATATGTCATTTTTATGTTTTTTAGTATTTTTGTGATTTTTGTTATTTTTTAATTATTGAAAATATTAAAATATGCTTAAAAATGAAGATTTTTAGAAAATTCCAATTTTATTTTTCTTAGACTGCTCTAATGTTCCCGTTAGCAGCACGTGGGTTACATCATCCGAGGTATTTCCGATCATTCAACGAGACGTTTTAATTTAGTTGCAACTGTAGTTTTGTTGTTCTGTTTGTGATTAAATTTTGAGTTGTTTTATATTTTAGAATGTTGTGGCGGTGAATTTTATCTTGTGGTGATTTTTAATTTAGTTTTGGTTTTAGTTTTGTGACTATCCTAAAGGTTTTAGTTTTCATGCAACAATCTTAATTAACATGTAAGAAAAGTAAAGCACAGTGCATGTAAGCAAACTGCAATAAAATAAATTGCAATAAAATAAAAGCATACCTGCTGCACTTAAAACATATATTAAGGCATTTAAATATTTATAACAAGTACCTAGGTAAAGCAAAGGGAAGGTTTTGGTTGTCTACCAAAATCCTAATCCTATTGCTAGTCAACTCCTATGACGTCTAGGTTCTTGTGTTTTGTTTAAGAATGATTTTCTTCATCAAAGAACAATTAAGTTCAATTGTTCTTCTAAAACATCTCATCATACTGAGAAAGTGCTTAGGACGAGTCCTAAACATCTTTTCAATACTTCCGAGATTATTTTGAGTCCAAGTAAATTTAATTGCACAGGTGAATTAATCATTCAAGAGTTTAGTTAAGCTTTGTCTCTTGCTCAGTGAACTTGGGCATTTGATTATCTGATGAATGAAGTGACATCTCACTTAATACTCTATTTAAGAGTTATAATAACTAAGGCCTTCAAGGACAAGTTGGTTTGTTGAAAATTTTAATCATTTTTAATTTTAAGTTTGAGTTAAAGGTTTAAAGTGATTTAGTTTAATTATGAGGTTTTAATTAATAATTTTAAGTTTGGAATAATGTTCAAATTATTTTTGGTTTAAATCTTTATACTTTAAGTGATCTTAATATTTTAAATTTGTTTTACTTTTATTATTGAATGATGTTAATTTAATATAATTTAAATTTAATTTAATTGAATTTAACTTAATTTAATTTAATTTAATTTAATTTCAATATTTTAAATTTAATTTAATTTAATTGTTAAAATTTTAATTTAATTTAATTTAATTTTAATTTAATTTTTACTCAATTTAATTTAATTTAATTTTAATCTAATTTAATTTAATTGTTAAACTACTTAACATTTTGAGCTTTCCTTTAATTTAAGGGTTATATATATATATATATTTTAAATTTACTTAGTTTGGGTTATCATTTTAATCTTAATTAAGAGTTAAATATTATTGAAGTGATTTATTTAGGAATTTTTTAATTAATGAATTAATATCCTCTCAAGTTATATCCCTATTTTTAATAATTCAAATTTTCATTAATCTTCCAAAATTTAAATTGTTTAAATAATTAAAGTTTCATTTTTAGTTTATTAAAAGTGATTAATGGGTTCCTACCCTTTTAATTTCCCAAGGTTTCAATCATCCAAGAAAGATAAAATCAAATATTTTACCCTCCATTTTAATTAAGCCAAAAATTTTAATAAAGGGGTTTAAATTATTTAATTACATTTATGCCCTTTTAGGCTTATTTATTTCATAACTCACTAAATTGAGTTCAAATGAACTTGAAATTTTTATGTCACTCTACTCATATGTCAATTAAGACATTAGAGGAGAAAATGTGATTTTTCTGAATTTAATTTATTTATATAATTATTTTTAGTTAAAAATAGGGATTTTTAATGGAAATTCAACAACATGACCAAGGAAAGGTTTCTGCCCTTAAGAAAATTATGGGATATTCTCAATGACCAGAGGACCACTTGAACTAATTTTGGTGATTTTTAAATTATATTTTATTTATTATAAATATATTGAGTTTTGGAGTGTTAATTAATTATAAAATAAAATTGAAGTTGAAAACTGGATTTTAAATTTTTCTTAAATCTCTCTAACCTAAAGGAGTTCAAAGAAACAAGTTTTACTATTTTCGAATTTTTCTTTGATTTATTGGAATTAATTTAGTGAAAAGGTTGGAAAATACATTTGTTTAATATTAAAATTTGTTTTGAGCCTTTAATATTCAATATCGTTACTTTGAGGCTTAGGAAAAATATTTGGTTTGTTCCTAAGTGATTAGAAGTCAAAATGTGACATTTTTATGATTTTTAATATTTTTGTGATTTTTATTATTTATTAATTATTTAAATATAAAAAATATCATTAAAAATGAAAAATTTTAGAAAATTACAATTTTAATTTTTATAGGATCCTCTGATATCAAAGAGCCCACAAATAAATTTGGTGAATCTTTTAAATGTATTTTTGGAGTTATGAATTTTTAAAGTATAATTTTGATCATGTGGCTTAATTAATTCATCTAGTGGGGCTAATCATTTCCAATTGACCTCAAATTTTTATGCAAGGTTCTCTGTATCCTAAAGATCAATGGAGGATTAATTTCAAGTTCTTTTAATGTGTGGTTAACCTTAATTAATTAAAGTTAAGTTTTGAGTAATTAGGTCAATTAGGGTTATTCTTAATGAGTTAACTCAAAATATAATTATCCTAGGGTTCTATGGTCCTAAGAAACTTCCCCAAAATTTTCGAGAATTTATTGAGCAATATGCTAATTATTGGAATTAAAATAACAAAAACAGTGACATAAACTTGAAAAATACATAACTTTCCATAGAAATGGCCTCTGATCTTGAAAAAATCAGGGAATATTCCCAAGATCAGAGGCTTTAAGAGCCCTATGGTCTCATGTCATTGTGAATTGTCTATGCAAATGGAGAATCAAAATACTGAAATGAGTAAATAATTAATTAAAAATAAAATACTCATCAAAATAACTTGATTTCTTTTCCACATTATTCTCCTCTGTTCACTGAGCAAAAGGGTATTTTTATTTTATTTTTATGATTTTACTACACAAAGATATGGATTTTCTAAGTTCTGGGTATTTAAATAAATAGAAAAAATCCTATTTATATACTTATCTGATTCAGCGCCGCGTCAACTTACGGCGGATCGAAAGACCACGCGGCGCGCCCCATTCAATGTCGCCATCTGAGTCAGTCGCCACACGTCCCCCTGTCTCGCTCCTTCCTCTGATCTGACGCAATCTAAGTCGTTCAACCGATACACGGGCGATCGGACGGCGCCTGGTCATCGTCTATGACTGGTGTGCACCCTTGATCGTCCACACTAAAACCCTAAGAACTCTCTCATTTCTCAACGGACATTTGTGTTCTTGTGCTCTATGGATTTGTCTTGAGCAGGTGAACACATCCATACGATTTACATGACATGAAATTAACTGAAATGAAATGGAGAATTGCTGAAAGCTTGGGAGGAAGGAATGATCCATACCTTCGCTCTGAGAAGTATAGCTTCAATCAGAGAGTTGTGTCACCTTCGATTGCACCTAAGGAAGCTCCATATGAATTCTCTGGCTTTGGGAATTGTTTAGTTATGAAAGTGTCCACAATCGTTTTCAAAGCTTGGAGGCTAGAGCAACTGGGTGGCCTGGAGAGGGGGCTTTCATTGGGGAACTCCTTCTCTTGGTCCTGTGCAGGTGTGGGTGAGTTTAATTTGGATTTGGGGGAGGTTTAGGAGATGTCCTATTTTTGGGCTTGAATTTGAACTCGGAAATTGAGCTCAGCTGGGGGAAATTGGGGCTAGAATCCAATAGGGATCAAGTGCTCTATGTGTGGAGAATAGTCTGGAACAATTTTGATAGAGTTTCAGTAGGATTTGGTTCAGCACCTTCTTTGGTCGAGAGGTGGTGTGGTTTAAATAGAGGTGGCTGGAGGGCTTCCCAGGGGGGTTTAATGGCTTGGATCAACTGCTTCGGTGAGGAGAAGAACGGCCATGGTGACCATTAGGCGTGGGACAAGTCGGCAAGGCGGAATTCAAAATTGGCTCACATGGGTGCTCTCGGCCCGGTGGTTTCCGGCAGCTGTGGTGGCTGGCCGGCCAGGGTCAGGTCACCCTCAAGGCCAGGGAGGTCAGCGCTGGGTTTTAGTTCAGTCAATTGGCCATGGACATGTGTAAAGGAGTTGAATTGAAATGGAATGGGGAGAAGGCTATTTTGGGTCCAAATGAGTTAACCCATGGTTTTGGGCTAGGTTCACCACCCAAGGCCTGGTCTTGGGCTGAAAAGAATCACTTGCATCAGCCAAGAGAAAATGGTGTGGTCTCCATCTATGGTGAGGTGGCTAAACTTGGTTTAGTGTGTAGCATGAATGGGGTTAAAAGTGCTTAAGGAAGGCTTAAGAAAGGGGCCCCTCCTCTTGCCATTAATGGCTTGGTGAGGTGGAAAGGGGCTCCCAAGGCTTGCATATGGCATATGCATGGCTCCATGGCTCCATATGGCTTAGGATGGCTTGGCTTGGTTTCATGAAAGTGGGTCTTAAGGATTTAGGATACTTAGGGGTAATTTGGCACATGGCTTAGTTTAGAAAAGCTTAATGATGAATTTAAAACTTAGGGAGTGATTTAAATCAAAGAGGATGATGAGGGGAAATTTCATGTGGGCTTTAGGATAGATTTTGGGCTTTTGGATTTATTTTAGATGGGCCTTTAGAAAGGTTTAAGGAGGTGGGCTTTTAGGTTTGAAAACAAATTGGTAAATGGAATTTTCGTAAAAGATTAGGACAAACAAATGTTGGGTTTAGTTTGGGATGTATCATAAGTGATCTAGAATAGGTTTGAAATAATTTGGAGTTGAATTGGGTTTAACTTGGGATTTTTTGGTAAAGGGGTCAAAGTGGGCCAAATTGGGCTAACTTGGGCTAAGGTTGGGCTAGTGTTGGATTTGATGTAAAATTAATGTTGAGAAATGTTTATGGGGGGTGCTACAAAGAGTTTTTAACTTTGGTTGGGCTTTGATTTTAGGATTTGGGCCTCTTTGGGTTAGGTTTGGGTTTAGGCCAAAAATGGGGATTTTAGTTTGGATTAGGTTTGGGTGGAGTTTAGGTTCAAATTTGGGGAAAATAAAGTTAGTGTTTTGTTTTTGGGGATGTCAGGAAGGTTTAGGAAAAGATTTGGGGCTAATTGGAATTGAATTGGGTTGGTTTGAGCTAGGTTTAGGTCATGGGCCAAAATTGGGCTTTAGGCTTCAAATTGGAATTGGATCCAAATTTCAATCAAACTGGGCTTGAATTTAGTCTAAATTGATATTGGGGATATTGAATTGAAGTTTAGAATTGAATTGGGTCAAAGTTGAGGTCCATTGGGTTGATTTGGTTTAACATTGGGCTTACTTTGCTTAAAAATGAGTCAAATTGGGGGTTTAGATAAAAGTGGGTTAAATTGACACAATTGTCCTATAGTGTAGTTGAACAAAATGAAATTGGGAATATGTGGGATTTTCTGGAATTTTCTGGAAATTTTTGGAATTTATGGAATTTTTAGTTAAGAAGGGCATTTTGGGTATTTGGAGGGTATTTGGGGGTATTTTTGCAAATTTTGGTATATTTGGCTAAGGATGATCAATTTGAATAGTGGGAAATGTTTAGGAATAATTTTGAGGAATTTTGGGTAATTTAGGCAATTTTGCAAATTTTGGATAGCTTCAAGGACATTCGATAGGTTTAGCGGGTGTACGGCCCCGGGGGTCAAAAATTGAAATTTTAGAAAAACGAAGATTGATCAAGTTTGAGTAGAATGTAATCACTTTGGTTAAGCCATGAAGCCATATCAAGTCCATAAGAGCCATGAGAGGACTCATTTGAGGCATTCACTATGTTGTTCCTAACCCTCTTAGCCAAGGGCCTAGGGGTTAACGTCCATCCATATGAATTACCTACATGAGTCAGGAAGTCAAGCTATGCATGAATGGTTTTAGGATTGGAATGTGTGTGAAAGCGTAATGTGTGTGCAAGTCAACCCTCGCCAGACCAGGCCACTCAGGGTAGTCATAAGGCCAAAGAGTCCTATAGGGAACTCATCCTTTAAACCTCCACATTTGATCTTAACCCTCCAAGCGACTTGGGCGTTTACAATCAAACTTATGGGGTTTGCAAGGAGTTTAAGAGGTGTTTAAATTTCTAAGTGGTGGGTTCCATTTCTAGTCCTCTAAGATAGTCAAAAGGAAAGCCTAAGGCTAGATCCTAAGTACTAAGAAGAGAGAAGAGAAAAGACCTCATCAAAAATGAGGTCAACACCTGCCTAACCATGTTCAAAATAATATAAATTTCAAATTAACCTATGTTCTTTATAGAACCAAGTAAGGGTAAAGAACACATTTGCTTCTATCTGTCACAACAAAAATCTGAATACTTCCACAACAATACTTTAAGAATTATTACTACTTCATGAAAGAAAAGAAAAAGATATTCTAGTTAATAGTACTTTATATCCAGTGTTATTAGTTATTGTAATTTAAATTTTTTTTTTAGCATTTTATTAAGAAAATTTCAAAAGACATATCAGCCTTCAAAACTTTTCAAAATCAAGACATACTTTTTTGAAAACAGTCAAAGAAAGTAAAAAGATAATTTCTCTGATTCCTTTAAAGATTTTACATTTTCCCTGTGGGTTCGATATCTCGGGGCTTAATCAGAAAGTCCTATATTACTTGATAAACGATATGTATACTTGCGTAGTATCCCATATTATAAAATCATTATTTTCATATCTTAAATCATCAGCGCATTTATCCAGAGGAACCGAGTTTACGTCATCCGTTGCACTTATATCTATCGGGGATCAAGTTTTGGCGCTCGTTGCTGGGGAAAATTAATTAGATTTCATTTTAAAGAGAATTAAGAAATTATAAATTTTTACTTTTCTTTATTTTTGTTAGTGTGTTGTATTTTATTTTGTTTTATTGTTGTATGTGTAGTTCAGGTTCTGAAAGACTTGTGCCTTACGATTCTGAATTTGAAAGAACTATCAGAAAAATCAAAAAAATTAAAAATGCAGAAAAAGAAAAAAATATTCAAGAAATGGCAAATCATCAAAATCAAAATGTTGGCATCCATCAAGAATTAAGACCTTTAAGAGATGATTTTAACCCTACAGTAGATGAACATCGTGGTAGTATTCAAAACTCTGCTGTAGCTGCTAATTCTTTTGAGCTTAAACCTGTTATTATCCAAATGGTGTCAAATAATCAGTTTTGGGGAGCAACAACTGAAGATCCTAATTTTCATCTTGCTAATTTTCTAGAGTTGTGTGCTACTTTTAAATATGATGGTGTTTCGGATGATGCTATTAGACTTAGACTTTTTCCTTTCTCACTAAGGGATAAAGCTAAAATATGGTTACATTCGTTAGCACCAGGATCAATTAGAACTTGAGGTGAACTGTCACAAAAATTCCTTGTAAAATATTTTCCACCATCTAAGACTGCTAAGTTGAGAAATGATATAACATCTTTTTGTCAGTTTGAAGGAGATTTAATATATGAAGCATGAGAAAGATTTAAAGATCTCCTCAGGAAATGTCCACATCATGCGATACCAGATTGGTTAATAATTCAAACTTTTTATAATGGATTAGTTGGATCTCTTAGATCAATCATTGATGCTGCTACTGATGGATCATTAATGTCTAAACCATTTTCTGATGCTTATGCTTTAATTAAAGAAATGGCTACTAATAATTTTCAATGGCATTCTGAAAGGTTAAATCCTAAAAAGGTAGCCAGTGTTTATGAAAATGATGCTTTTACAATGTTAGCAAATCATGTTACTGCTGTATCAAGGAAGATAGACCAATTTGGGATGAATTTTTCTCAGCTAAATCTCGTGATTGAAAAAAATTCATTAGGCCAAATGGTTGATTCTTATTCTTCACCAGAAACTGTGAATGCTATAATCAAACCTAACAATCCATATTCCAATTATTATAACCCAGGTTGGAAGAATCATCCAAATTTTAACTGGAATAACAATAATCAGGGTGGTGTTAATCAACAATGGGGGAACACCAAAGTAAACCCATTGGGGAATTGGAACAACCAAGGTAATAATAATAAATTAACTTATCCTTTAGGTTATAACAATGCTTTACAAAATAAGGAGAAGAAGTTGTCTATGGAAGAAGTAGTATCACATATGGGAAATCAATTACAAATTCAAGGAGCAACCATCAGAAATATTGAAAATCAATTGGGACAAATTGCAAATGCCTTAAGTAATAGATCCCAAGGAATGCTTCCAAGTAATACTGAAGTGAATCCAAGAGAAAAGAATAAAGAATAAGTGAAAGCAATTCAACCGAGAAGTGGAAAAGAATTGGAAGGTAGAGTTCAAAAAGAGATTGAAGTAGAGAAAGAAGAAATTGAAAGACCTAAAGAGGACGCTCCAAAAGGTTTTGAAAGACCTATTTCTCCACTTAAGGTTGATTTAGAAAAACCACCACCTCCATTTCCTCAGAGACTTCGTCAACAAAACTTGGATAAGCAATTTCAAAATTCTTGGAGATATTAAAGAAGCTTACCATTAATATTCAATTTGCTGAAGTCCTAAAACAAATGCCAAGCTATGCGAAATTTATGAAGGATATTCTTAATAAAAAGAGAATGTTTGAAGAAAATGAGACTGTTGCACTTAGTGAGGAGTGTAGTGCGATAATTCAGAAAAAGCTTCCTGAAAAACTTAAAGGTCCTGGTAGTTTCACAATTCCATGTGCAATCGGAAACAGACTCCATGGAAAAGCTCTATTACAAAAAATCATGTTAATATTTTTGAAAGCACTTTTAAATGAGAACAATTAATAGTTAATCATTTCTCTCCCCAAACATAAGTTTTTGAATACTAATAAAACTAGCATATGTAGAAAGAAAAGACATAAACATGTATATAACACATACCTCATTATGTTGGGCTTTTCATACCTTTGAATTTCGACAGGTTTTCTTCATAAATTTAGAATAATAGGCCTGAAATAATAAGAGCTTTTCAATACACATAATATATTAGAAATTTGTAGGGTGAACGATTTTGAAACTTATCACAGATTAAAATAATAAACATCACATATTAACATCCAACTATTACAATCACAAATTAAACTAATAAACCAAATATATGAAAATTCACTTATCACATCACAACATATTAAAAATTAAAGTTCCAGACTTAGTTAAAGATAGAAGACGATAAATTAGGTTAAAATAGTGGGTCCCTGGGCTAGGTCACGAGATTTGAGTAATCTGGATTTTTTGAGTGTCAGACGCGATCTAGCCCTAGTGACAACACTGTCCGGCGCTTTGAATCAATAGGCCAAAGTCTCTAATAATTGGCGCTATCCGACGCTAGAGACAGCTGTCCGGCGCCATTTCAAATTCTGGGCTCCCAAAATTCTTTTACAATTTTGATCATTTTAAGCCTGAACCGACTTCTTATTAGTCCACTTAAGCATTGAATAACGTACTAAAGTCATGACAAACAACAATTTTTACACAAACAACACAAAACTTCACTTAGATATAAAAAATCCAAATTACAAACACACATAAGTGACAGTAAACTCTACCCATTTATCAAGCAATAAAATACTAAATTTTAGCGTTGCTCATAACCACGACACTCAAACGTTGAAAACTAAACATGAAAGCAAATTCAAACATAGCAATCAAGGAAAGCAAACTAAGTAATAAGTTCAAATACATAAACAGATAACCAAGTCTCTACTAGTCCTCAGAACTATCATTATCTCTAATGTCTCCAATTGATTCATTTCTTTAATAATGTTTATGATATTTAAGGATGAGTAAGACTTAATTATGTGTTAAGCTAACAAAAATAACAATTCAAACAAGTACAACAATAAATATAACTGTGGGTTGCCTCCCACAAAGTGCATGGTTTAACGTCGTCAGGGCGACATAACCTTTGGTTATTCAGGATGATCCAACATTAAAACCTCATTAAAGTTCGGTCTATTGCCTTTAAAATATGGTTTTAATCTGTGTCCATTAACTTTTAATATTTTTTTAATTTTAGGGTCTTCAATAACAACAGCTCCGAGTTGATAGATTTTTATAACAATGAAAGGTCCTATCCATCTAGATTTCAGTTTCCCAGGAAATAATCTCAGTCTAGTATTGTATAACAAAACTTTTTATCCTGGCTCAAATTCCTTTTTAATATTTTTCCGATCATGCCATATTTTCATTCTCTCCTTATATATTCTATCATTGTCATATGATTCATTTCTGATTTCTTCCAATTCGTTCAATTACAACAATCTTTTCTCACCAGCATCTTTCAGATTAAAATTTAATTTATTTATCGCCCGATATGCTTTACATTCTAATTCAATTGGCAAGTGACATGTCTTCCCAAAAATTAATCTATAATGGGACATTCTTATAAAAGTTTTATAAGCAATTCTGTATGCCCATAAAGCGGTGTCTAATCTAGCAGACCAATCTAATTTATCAGGGTTTATGACTTTTTCTAAAATTTGTTTAATTTCACGATTAGATACCTTAGCTAAACCATTTGTTTGGGGATGATAAGCTGTAGAGATTTTATGCATAATATTATATTTTTCAGCCAATCTCTGAATCAAATTATTTTTAAAATTAGATCCTCCATCAATGATGATTACTCTAGGCATTCCATATCTTATGAAAATATTTTTCATTAAAAACCTTGAAACACTTCTAGCATCACCTTTTGGTAAAGTTATTGCCTAAATTTATTTAGATACGTAATCCACATCAATTAATATATATGAATTTTCAAATGTAGGAATAAATAGTCCCATAAAATCTAATCCCCAAGCATCAAAAATCTCAACTTTCAATGTAAAATTTAGAGGCATTTCATTCCTTCTAGATATATTGCCTACTCTCTTACATCGATTACAGGATTTGATAAATCTATAAAAATATCGAAAATAGTAGGAAAAAAAAAAGATAAGATTGTAAAATCTTATTTGATGTTCTATCAGTTCCAAAATGTCTTTCAAATTCAGAATCATGACATCCTCAAATAATGTATTCAGTTTTTTCATAAGGCACACATCTCTTAATAATAAGATCTTTACATTGCTTGTATAAATAAGGATCATTCCAAAAATAAGATTTAGCATCATATATGAATTTTTTCTGTTGTTGCATTGTTAATTCTGGTGGTAAAGTATTACTAACAATGTAATTCATAATATCAGCATAACATGGTAAATTTCTTCTTTAATATTATACAGTTGCTCATCAAGGAAAGTTTTTATTATTTCGTGTTCAAAATCAGACAATTTATGTTGTTCAAGTCTAGATAAATGATCATTTATTTGGTTATCGACTCCTTCTCTATTGACAATCACAAAATCAAATTCTTACATTAAAAGTATCTATTGAATTAATCTTGATTTAGCATCCTTCTTTTGCATTAAATATTTTAAAGCAGAATGATCAGTATGCACTATTCATTTGGTTCCAATTAAGTATGTCTAAATTTTTTAAAGGCATAAACTATAGCTAATAACTCTCTTTTTGTAGTATTGTATTTAATTTGAGCATTAGTAAGAGTTTTGCTAGCTTAGTATATAACTTTAAACATTTTCTCATACTTTTGTTCTAAAACAACTCCAATAGCATAATCACTCACATCGCACATTAATTCAAATGGTTTCTCTCTGTCAAGTGAAACTGTTATAGGAGCAATGATTAATTTTTTCTTTAGTGAGTCAAAAGCTTTTAAAAATTCTTCGTTAAAATCAAACTTCTTATCTTTTTTTAAAAGTTTGCATAAAGGCTTAGTTATTTTTTAAAAATCTTTAATGTATTGCATATAGAATTTAGCAGGTCCCAAAAAGCTTCTTACCCCTCTCACTGTGGTAGGAGGTGGTAATTTTTCTATAATTTGAATCTTCGTAGGATCTACTTCCATGTCATATTCAGATATTTTATGCCCAAATACAATTCCTCTTACAACCAAAAATTGACATTTTCCCAGTTTAGGACTAATTTTTTTCTTTCGCAGACCTCTAAAACTTTTTCTAAGTTTCTTAAGCATGCATTAATTGAGTCTCCAAATACTGAGAAATCATTCATAAACACTTCTATTCCATCATCTATCAAATTGCTAAATATTGACATCATACATCTTTGAAATTTTGTTGGTGCAGTACATAATCTAAAGGGCATTCTTCTAAAAGAAAAGGTTCCATAAGGACTAGTAAATGTAGTTTTCTCTTGATCCTTATGAGTATTAGGTATTTGGTGATAACTGGAATATCTATCCAAAAAGAAATAATACTTGTGCCCGACAAATATGTCTAACATTTGGTCTAGGAAAGGTGATGGAAAGTTATCTTTTCTGGTGGTAGAGTTAAATTTTCTATAATCAATACATATTCGTCAACTAGTGACTTGCCTTTTCGGTATAATTTAATTCTTTTCATTTATGTCAGTTGACACTCCTCCTTTCTTAGAAACACAATGAATTGGACTTACCCAAGTACTATAAAAAATGGGATATATGATTCCAGCATCTAAACACTTTAAAATTTTTTTCTTAACTACTTCTTTCATCATTGGGTTCAGTCTCCTTTACGGATCAACTCTAAGTTTATATTCATTGTCCAATAAAATTCTGTGCATACAAATAGAATGGAAAATTCCTTTGATATCAGCTAAAGTCCAACCAAAAGCTCTTTTATATTTCTTTAACATATCCATTAATTTTTATTCCTCTAACTCATTTAAATCTGAGGATATGATAACTGGTAATGTTGATGATTCCCCTAAAAATACATAATTCAAATATTTTGGAAGAGTTCTCATTTCATGTTCAGGAGGTTTCACAATAGATGTAATTAAACTTTTGTTTTCAGGTTCCATTGAATTAAGCATTTCAAATTTCTCCTAAACATATTTTATTTCTTCATTATCAGTCTCATCAGAATTGTCTTCTATCTCGTCATGATTCTTGTTTTTCAAATCTTCATGTTCTATTTTCTCTTCAATTTTTTCTTTGAAACATTCTTCTCTTAAATATCCACATACTTCTATTCTAAAGCATCCATCATCTTTTTATATTGAGAGACATTTCATTGACTTTGAAATGTTAAATGTTACCTCTTGGTCATTTACACTCATACTTAATTCTCCTCTTTGAACATCAATCATAGCTCTTCCTGTAACTAGGAATGGTCTTCCCAAGATAATATGTATTTCCTTATCTTCTTCCATATCTAAGATAATAAAATCTACAGAAAAGATAAATTTATCAATCTTGACTAAAACATCTTCTACAACCCCCTTAGGATGAGTAATAGATCGATCAGCTAACTGGAGAGTTACAGAAGTTGGTATAATTTCTTCTATTTCCAATCTCTTAAAGGTTGAGAGAGGCACAAGATTTATGCTAGCTCCCAAATCACACAATGCTCATCCATAGAATTTTTCACCTATAGCACACAGGATAGTAAAACTACCAGGATCTTTAAGTTTTTTCAGGAAGCTTTTTCTGAATTATAGCACAACACTCTTCACTGAGTGCAACCGTCTCATAATCTAGTAACTTCCTTTTTTGTTGAGTATATTCTTTATAAACTTAACATAATCAGACATCTATTCTAAAGCTTCAACGAAGGGAATATTCACTGATAACTTTCTTAAGATTTCTAAAAATTTAGCAAATCTTTTTCCTTTATCTTTTGCTTCAATCTTTGAGGAAACGGTGGTGGTGGTCTTTTTATAGTGATCTTTATTAATTTTAATGAATATTATAATTCTGTATATAAATTCTCTTTTTTTTCCGCTTCCACCTTTTTTTTTCAACTTCAGTTTCTTTTTTTACCCTTGTTTGCAATTCTTTTCCACTTCTTAGTTGAATAGCCTTGATTTGTTCTTTACCTTTGTCTTTTGGATTTACTTAAACATTTCTAGGGAGTGTTCCAGAAGGTCTATTGCCAAGTGCAGTAGCAATATGTCATAATTGATTTTCTATATTTTTAATTGCAGCTCCCTGGCTTTGTAATTAAGTTCCCATATTCATAACCATTTCTTCCATAGACAACTTCTTTTCCTTAAATTGTGGATTAGTATAGAAGCCCATAGGATGAGAAGGTTTACAATTCATATTTTCCTGGTTGTTCATTTTTCTTAATGGGTTCACTGGGTTGTTCCCCCACTGAGGATTAACTGTGTTAACATTATTGTTATTATTCCAGTTTAAATTTAGATGGTTTTTCCAACGAGGATTATAATAGTTCGAATAAGGATTGCCTTGTCGATTGTTTATTGCATTTAAGGTTTCATATGAAGGTTGAGCATCTATATTTTGTCCTAATGAATTTTCTTTTAACACAGAAGGCATTTGAGGACAATTCATTCTGTATTGATCTATTTTCTTTGAAAGAGAAGCAATTTGAGAAACTATCATAGCCATAGCATCAGAATCATGAATACTGGATACTTTCTTAGGATTTACCCGTTCAACAGGCCATTGAAAATTATTAGTAGTCATTTCTTCATTTAAAACATAAGCCTCTTTAAAAGGTTTTGACATTAGTGATCCACTGACAACAGCATCTATAATTAATCCAAGAGATCCTACCAATCCATTATAAAATGTTTGAATTATTAACCAATCTTGTAGAGCGTGATGTGGACGTTTCCTAAGATTATCTTTAAATCTTCCCCAAGATTCATATATCGATTCTCCCTCAAATTGACTGAAAGATGATATATCATTTCTAATATTAGTAGTCTTTGATGGTGGAAATACTTTGATAAGAATTTTTGTGAAATTTCTCCCCAGCTTCTAATAGATCCAGGTGCTAATGAATTTAACCAAGCCTTGGCTTTATCCCTTAATGAAAAAGAAAAAAGCCTTAGTCTAACAACATCATTTGACACTCCATCATATTTAAATGTAGCACATATTTCTAGAAAACTTGCAAGATATAAATTAGCATCTTCATTTGATGTTCCACCGAATTGATTATTTTGTACCATTTGGATAATAGCTAGTTTAAGCTCAAATGAATTAGCAGCTACATCAGGGTTTTGGATAGTTAAGTGAATTTCAACTAATGTAGGGTTAGCATAATCTCTTAATGGTCTTGGTTGGTTTTCATTTTCAATTCCTTTATTGTTTGGATTGTTTTTCATTTGATTTAAATTTCTAACTTCTCTAATTTGTTTTTGAATCTTTTTAATAGTACACTCCAATTCAGAATCGTAAGGTATTAAATTTTTATTTCTAAATATACGCATGCACAATCACAATAAGCACGCTAGCAATAAGCAAGCACACATAATTATGACTTATAAATTGAATCTAAGTTTTCGAGTACTACCGAATTTACTTTTATTGTTACCTCCCCGGCAACGGTGCCAAAAACTTAGCGTGACTTTTTTAAATGCTAAAATTTATGAACTCAAATATATATATATATATATATATATATATATATATATATATATATATATATATATATATATATATATATATATATATATATATAGATATCTAGTGAGTCACACATTCAAAACGCAAGTATACGTATCGCTCAAGTAATACAGAGCTCTAGTGGAGTCCTGGTTATCGATCCCACGAGGATATTTCCAAACTCTACAATGGAGAACATAAATCAATACTCAAATTAAAACACAATTACAGCAATTACTAATAATTTAAGGATGTTCAGACAGTAGTAGCTACTAATTCTACTAAAGTACATTTCGTCTTCTAACACAATTAACAAACACAAGACTAAATTTTATAACAATAGTTCAAATTGCAAGAAAGAATCCTCCTCCTCTTCAATGATAATGTGATGATTTAGTGACATAGATCAGTGATACAACTGTATTGTGTCAAATAAGAGCATTCTTATCATTTATTCTCTTCTCAAAAATATAAAGAACATTGGCTAATATTAGGTTTAGTTCCTAAATCCGTGGTTAGGCTGTGAGGATTCCGACTGTCACTACAGAGCACCCACTTCCCTTCACCTGAAGGCTAACTCTCTCTTTAGTTTCCAAACCATGGGACCAAATTGGGGATTTCAGTCTGTCAATCTAAAATCTCAAATTCTACGCCCATCAAAACATATTTTCCTATTTATTTGCACCAAACACCCATGAACTACGTCACTCATTCATGGACATTGAATGTGACCTTCACTTTTATTGTAGAACTCATAGGCCTTTCAAATTTCTCACAACAAGTTTTAACAATTTAATTGGCTAAATCAAAAAGTAAAAGAAGTTCGAAGTGAATAAGTTATAACAAACTTTCCATATTAAATCGAGACATCATTTCCATATCACAACATCAACACATCACATGAAAAGGAGGAAGACAAAGAAATCTACTCAAGACTCATGAGTAAAGTACGACAAAAGTTGGATTTTAAATATAAGAGCAACGTCATACAAACAAACAAAATTAAATACAACTTACCTC
This sequence comes from Papilionanthe hookeriana x Papilionanthe teres, assembly GCA_022702705.1. Classification (NCBI taxonomy): domain Eukaryota; kingdom Viridiplantae; phylum Streptophyta; class Magnoliopsida; order Asparagales; family Orchidaceae; genus Papilionanthe; species Papilionanthe hookeriana x Papilionanthe teres. The sequence goes on from CM040422.1 coordinate 14,626,709, forward strand.
AATTTCTTTCTCAAGTGAATCTCTTGAAATTCCTTTGACTCCTATTCTTTCTCCACAACAACACACAATTCTCTCTTAAGATGAGTAAAGAAGAAAAAATGTCTTACTTTTCCTCTCCTCCTACACTCCTTATTAGAGGAAACACACAAAACACTAATCCTTAAACTCTCTCTAATGGACTCTCCACTCAATAAAAATGAAAAGACTCAAAAAAACACTGAAGAGACTCCCTATTTTTTGCTCCAAATTCATTTAAATTTGGGTAGAACCGACGTTCGCAAGAGTTCTCTCAAGCACCCTTCCAAAATCTGGCCAAATACATTGAATCTGGTTGAATTCGCGATAGGGCGAGGTACGGTGCTCGATAGGGCACCGTCTAGTGCCATTTTCAGTCTTCCATCCAAACTCTCTAGATTTGGGCGTGGTCCAACGCTGGATAGGGCGCCTTCCGGTGCTCTAGGTCAAAATGTCCAATTAGCCTCATTTTGGTCCGAATCCGCTCATTTTTGCTTCATTTTGCTCCAAAAGCCTGAAATCGTCGTCCCTACATGAAATCATGAAAAATATCATTCTTTAAAGTGCAATATCAGTAAAAATAGGTATGAAATAAGCATTAAAAAGCTATCAAATTTTTAGTGGATCAAGGAAAATAAGAAAAGATTAAACAATATTTCTCATCAAATAAACTTTATATTTTAAAAACTATTTTAGCATGATTTGTGGTAAAAACTTAACTTTAGAAATATATATTTTTTTATTTTATTCAAATATTATAGTAGACTTGAAAATTAACTTTTAATAATTAAATTTAACTTTAGGATTAACATATTTAGTATAAGAGTATAAGATTATAATTTACTATTTCAAGTAAGGAAAGGGTATTTTTGAAATATTAAGGATTTTAGGACTAAATTTAAGAAGAAATGATTGAAACTTTATGACATAAAGTTATTACTAATATTTATGTACAAAGAAAGAAATGTAATGAGTTATAACTCTAAGAAAAGGATAGTGAAGTTCAAAATCATTAAAGGATATCTAGATATAGTAATCCTCACATAAAAAGAAAATAAAAAAAAGAGATGATTGATAAACAATCATATATATATATATATATATATATATATATATATATATATATATATATATATATATATATATATATATATATATATATATATATATATATATATATATATATATATATATATATATATATATATTTATATAAAGAGAAAAAAGTGAAGAAAAGCAAAAGAAAAGAAATAAATGTAAGGAGATGCTTGAGAAGATGCCTAATCAAAAATTAGCTTTACTTGAATTAATCTAAAGGAAAGATCTAAACAACATTTCTGATTTATATTGATTTGTTAGTGTCTTTATTAATAGAAACAAAATATCAAAATGCTCTCTTTAGAAATGTAATGTGTTAGTGTCATTTTCATATGATTTTTTTAAGTATTCTTAATATGAAAAATTGCACTTGTTCTGGAAATGAATAGAAGACTAGAACTCTTAAATTTACTTACTAAATACTCTTACCTATAGTTTGACCCAAGTTATTAAAAATTAATTAAAAGCATTATTATTGTATTTATGAATAAAAAATTGTAACAATTATAAAGTTATGTTCACTACCATGAGTCATAATTTTTATTTAGTAAAAGAGTTATGCTTGGGGGACAAATAATAACTAAGTTTGGGAGATTTTGATGCGCCAATAATATGTTTGAATTTTCACTTATATTTTATACTTATTTTAGGTGATATAGCACTCTAAAGAGAGCATTTTGATATTTTGTTGCAGGTATGTTGATTTTTGGCTTTTGGAGCAAAAGAAAGTAAAAAGGACAAAAATTGAAGTCAAATGTGGTGACTTTTGGAAATTGTGTTCTGGGGACCGACGACACCCACATCCAGAGAAGGACCATCCCAGAAACGGGCTCAAGCGGTGACGGCGTCAGGATGAGCATCAACGGTGCCATTTGACATAGAATTGGCACTGACGTCAACCAAGATAGTTATGCACCAATTTTTTTGTAGATTCAATGTATTTGGACTACTTCTGGAAGGTTGCTTGAGGCATCTCTTAAGAATTTCACCCCTGCACTATAATTGATTGTTTTCAATGCCAAAAAAGCAGTGGTGTGTGAGTAATTTGGTAGAGTTTAGAGATTCTTACTGTAGGAGTCTCTGGGTTGTGTGTGTGTGTGAAGTAAAATGAGAGTTTTCTTTAGAGTTATAGGAGAGGATGGAAAGTGAGAGATTTCTTTTTCCTTACTTTTCTAAGAGATAATTAGTATTAACTGTAAAGAGAGAAAGAGATTCAAAGGAACTTCAAGGGATTTGCTTTGGAACGAGTTTGGAATAAGTTTTGTTTGTTAATTGTTGTTTGTAAGAACATTCTTTTATATAGAAAATATGTGTTTTGTTCTATCTTCCTCATGAATTCTGAGTAGATTTCTTTGTCTTTCTCCTTACTATAAGATTTGGTGAAATGAAGAGATAGATTGGATATGCAATTTAAATGTTAACTACTTGTGATGAATTTACACTTTGTACTTCATTTAGTTTTTGATCTAGCCAATTGAAATGTTAATATTTGTTGTGAAACATATAATCCGAGAGGAATATGCTTTCTACAAAAAAGTGAGAATCACATTAAAATCCATGGTTAAGAATGTAGACCATGGAGTTGAGTTCAAATAAATAGGGAAATATACTTTGTTGGGCGTAGAATTGGAGATTTTATGGGTGATTTACAAAAATCCCTAATTCTGTCCCAGTATTTGGAAACTAAAGCTAGAGTTAGCCCTCAGGCAAGGGGCAAGTGGGAGCTTTGGAGAGAGAGCCAGTACCCTCCCACCCTAACCATAGATTTAGGGACTAAACCTAGAATTAGCTAATTTTTTTTGGCACTCGAAAGAGGGTAAAAAATACAAATGCTCCAATTTGGCACAATACAATTTCCAACAATCTAAATCTTTCACTAACCATAACCTCATTGCATAGGGGAAGGATACTTTCTCTAATTTTAACCTTTCATTACAAAATAGAAAACTTTTTTAAGAATTAGTAATTTCACTTTGAAGTTTAGAGAGTATTTTCGTAACATAGTTCTATTAGCATAATTAAACATTGTCAACTTGTACTTTCCACTTGTAAGTTTTATATAGTTCAAACAATGTGTTTTAGTGCTACAATTATAAAAATTACACTATCCATGTGGGATCAATAACCAGGACTCCAATAGAGTCTTGTATTACATAAGAGATATGTATACTTGCGTTTGTATTCAGGTGTCTATAAGATAATATATTGAAATACAAAAACACAACATCAAACCACGTGGAGGGGACCAAGAGCTGATGCTTGTGCCTTGTATCTTAATTCTAAATTTTATATTGATATGTGGAATTAGGATTGGGCATATATATGCGGAGTCTGACTTCTTTTCTAGGATATATTGCTGACCCAGCAACACCGACCTTTTATTATTTTGATTTGGCTTACTTTTCGCCTTATTGCTTGCCTACATTCTTTGGATGTTTTCCTTATTTCTTTCTGTGATCTAGGATTTCACAATGAAATATTGGATCAGTAGGACTTAAAATCCTAATTTTTCTACTTAAAAATCCTAATAAAATATTCAAGGTTAAAGAATTTTAGGATTAAAATATTCAAGATTTTAAAATATGCACTTTCATTTTTTGCATGGCCTTTTTACTGGATTTTAAATGGTTTGCATATAATGGATATCAATCAAACCATATAATTAGGCCTCCACATTACTTAAGGACCACTCTGGATAAGTGCATTCATATTTGCATGTCCCGAGGAGAAGTCTTCGTGCTTCTCCAACCTGACTGACGCAACATAATTTTCTATATAGGTTGTTGTCTGGCGCGCCTGGGGTGTTAGAAGGCTCCCCGACTTAGAAGAGATGTATGTCTTTTTTTTAGCAGATACAGCTTTGTAGATAAGCCTCCATTCTCTTCTTTTCTTAAGGCATCCTCGCCACTTTAGCGAGTATATGTCCCACCTCTTAGAGCTCCAGCGATAGTCATAGGATAAAGTTTTGTTCCTTTGACCTTAGGGCTACCGAGGTTCAAGTGGACAACATAATTCACAGATTGCTAACTGAGAATCCTAAGACATGTTGGGTCGATTACCTCCACGATAAGGTAGATTTAAGGTCCTAGTGGCTTGGGATGATGGGAACATGGTACCCTTCCTCGGCTATCTCTACCTTTTAGGGATTACTCCTCCATTTTTTGACTACCTTTGTCAAACCCTTTCACTCCTTAACTTTGTCGATATCATTTTAATAGCCTGATGTTGATGGGTTGCCGCCCTTTCATGACTTATTACCCCATATTCGTGATAATATAAGCGAGAATCCTTTTAACAAAAGTATTCTTGGGTATCCCCCAAGATGTAATTAACAAGTAGAAATAAATTCCTTTAGGAGTGTTCTTGACTCCAGAATAGGTACATACACCTGACTTTGTTTATGTGTAGTCTACATAGAAACTTCTTTCGCGGATGTTGGTTCAAGGAGTCTCTGCCTGATCTTATTTGGGCGGACATTTTTGACCTATTCTTGCAAGTTGTATTTCACGTAGACTCTCCATAACTTTCTTTTCTCATATTTGTCACTTTATCGTATGTTCCTTCTTATTTGGTTCCTCTCCTCTTTAAATCACTTATTTGATTTGAAATAGAGATTTAATCGAATAAGGGAATTATACGACAATCGACAAAGTGAGTCCGTTTAAAATAAAAAAGAGAAAAAAGAATGAAGACAATTGTATAAAATGGAGCTACATAAATTTTTATTGTTTGTTAAGAGGATGCTTGTCGAGTTTGTAAGATAGGAAGACACTCACCCTTTCTAATATTAACTTGATTAGAGCTTGTGTAGACACAATTGTTTTATATATTTTTCTAGGATGAGATATGTTTTGATGAATATATAGTGTTTATGATCCATTCTAAGGAATCAGATGGAGGTGTAACTACAAATGCTATAGAAGACTGGTTGTCAAAGTTAGGTGTGTATGCTAGATTGGATCTATTCTAATAGGTGAATGTCGGTGTCTTGGTTTGCCCCAAATTTTCCATATGACTAAGGATTTTAAGTCATTGGCATGCTAATTTTTTATTCATCATGAAGTGCAGACTCCACAATAAAAAAGTTCTAGTTGCATCTTCCCATTTCCTTTGGACAAAATGAGAAAAAATTGTTATATAAAAATAACTTAGATTGTAGTTGATGAGAGGATTATTTATGCATTGCGGAGGAGAGTAGAAGCCTTTTAAAGTAATCTGTTCAAGTAAAGTTTCAATGGCTATTTTGAAAAAAGTGTAAGAGATGGGAAAACAATTAGTATGTAATTTATGTTCTCCTCGTGATCAAAATGAGAGTTGCCTAAGTTAGTATTATCTGTTAAGTTTTTTAATTCAATAACATATTGCAAAATATAACTTTTTTCTTATGGAGATATTATGTAGATCAACTTATAGTTGTACGACAAAAGCCATTTAGGAATTGTAGTCATTTAGTAAAAGTATGCTAGATAGCTATAGTGGAGTCCAGAATGTGGTAGGACTGTAGGTTACATAGTTTAATAATGAGTCATTACACGATTTTGATCTATGTGTTTTCTTGTGGCAGATGTTCTATTAAAGAGAGGTTGATCGCTCGTATCACCTTAGGATGATGAAGAGCATATAGTGGTGCCACATAGTATGTAGCCAAAGTTGTTGGCCTTAAGGATTTTGTAAATCTTAGAGCACCATGCATTTGAGGGTAGTTATTCGTATTGATTAGGGAGGAACAAGTTTTTTTTTTATATTAGTGATGAGGAATTTGAGAGAAGAGTAAATTATGAGAGATGAGTTTGACAAGGATAATACTTTTAGTGAACAATTTGAAATCTATCTAATAGAAAAAAAAATGAAGAAAGAACAATTAGATAAATTAATTCTTTAATACCAAGTTGAATGACGTAAGTAGAGGCTTAGAATAAATATGGAATAGTAGAATTGAATGCATTAAGTTACATTTTATGTATTATTGCACATAGGATCAATCACATATGTCATGAGATATAGGTATAGTATATATAACGAAGTTTGTTATATACATAATAAGGTATACAAAGCCTAAATGGGAAGGGATACTTATTCAATTATACAAATATAGCATGACGTTCATTCATAAGTAGTGCTAGATCAAAACCACAAATTCCTTATCAAGTAAGTTATTAAATATGCCTGCTAAAAACTTGAAGTTGTTTAAATTCAACTAATTATCCCCTTCTTAAAATAATAAAATCCTCTACCAAAAATTAGAATACATATGGTGGCCCCTATGCATTCATTCTTACTCATGTAAGTCTTGTAAAATCCTTAACTAACATGCCTTTGTTACAATAATTTAGAAACCATTGGTTGTACATTTAAATTATCCTAGCCAACATCTTCTTCAAATAGTGAACTACTTAATTTAAGGAGCTCCTCACTAAATGTGAAAGAATACATCTTTTATTTTCATAAGTTACAGTGATGCTTATTTTTTGGAAGTTTTGAGCAGGAAAGAGCAATGTCTTAGGGTATGTTTGGGGTAGCTGCAGTGGTTTTAAGAAGCAGTTGTGAAGTTGATGTTCAATATGCCATAGTGGCTATTGTAAAAAAGAAAATTTTTTGAAAAACAGGACGGCAGTTTCCTAATAGCAGTTGCAATTAGATAGATCCAGTAAAAAAGCACAACTTTGAGCTATAGCTTTTTGAGAATGCAGGCAAAACACAGATTTGCCAAACGAGAAACACTATGGTGCGGCACCACACTGCCGCCCCAAACTCACCCTTAGACATTTTCATATCAATAAAATGGATGAAACATTTTGTTATTTTCATATCCAACTCCTATCAACACTTTAATTTCTTTCTTTATGATCATGATGTAGATTATGTGCCACTAATTTAGCCTTGAGGTCACTAAGTAGCATCATTTTGAGTCAAGCATGATAAGAATATATAATGATGTGAGTCTTATTATTTTCTATATTATATTGATTTTATTTACAAGCAGAAATATCATGCTTATGCACATTAAATTACTTGGTTGTTTAGTAGTTGATTCAATTAACGACTCAGATTAAAGGTCAGTAGATCAATAAAACTTGTTTGGATAATTAATAGGCTACTTAATGGTGTTGCTAATTAGTAAGCTTAATTAAAGCTCAGTAGATCAATAAAACTTAATTTTGACAAACATGCTCAAGCTTGAGCAAGCACTTTACTCAACTCAACTTGATTCATTTGTAGCTCCATCTATAATAATTTGTCTGTGCTCTTATCCTTGAAGAGAGAAGTGGTGTCGTATTTATCTATTGTTTTATGAGAAAATGAGATATTCGGATAGTGTGATTGCAAGCATGTGGGTGCCTAGATATGAATATAAGTTTACTAGATCAAATCATGCAAGTATCTTTCTACCAAGTCTCTTTACCTTGTACCGATTTAGTTAATATTTTATCATTGATTTAGTGTTTTTTTTTTGACGTGACCAATTTTTACAAAATACAATGTGAAATGTTTGTCCAACTCAATTCAATTGCACCCCATTTTAGAGTTTGTTTTAAAAAACAAGGGAAAGATTGTCATTTCTCGTAAACATGATTCGTTGCAATTGTTGTTTACACATATACTGCAAATGACTGACATCCAACTTTCTCATGAGATCTTCCCTACCGATTAGCTTGAGGCGACACAGCTGCAGCTGTGCCAAACAGAGTCTAATATAACAAACCAATCAAATTAATTCACTTTTTTTTTGTTCAAACTTGATCATGTTGCTTTAAGAAAAACTGTAAAAAGATCCATTCCCAAAACTTAATCAAATTAATTAAATCATTCAATGTATAAGCTACTGCTCCACAACCCAATGCAACTTCGTGAGGCCACATGTGGCCCAAGAAAACCCCACCTTGCCCTCCTTCACTTGTAGCCACGAAGAGAAGAAAAAAAATGCATCGGGCAAAATCACTCTCTTGTATTAGCTTAAAAGGGTTCAGCTCATCAGCCATGGACTTTTCTTGGCTTTCTAAACATTAGTTAAAAAGACTAAAGAGGATGAGAAACACTAAAAACAGCACCCCACGTTCTCCTCATGGCTCTGTCCTCCTTTCTTTATTCTTCCCCCTTCTTCAGAAAGTGAACTCTCTCTCTCCATAAATACTCTCTCATTCTCACTAAACATCCTAAGTTCCATTGCTTCCTTTCTACGTTATCTAAATTTGTTTCCAAGTTGAATGTGATTATGGTGTGTTACGTTTTTAATATATGAAGTTTTGCTCTCTCTCTCTCTCCCTCTCTCTCTCTCGTCTGCGAGCAGAAGTATTCTCATATTGGTTAAATTTAGCAACTCGAAAAATTTTCATAATGAGAATGCTAATAATCCCTCAATAACCTCCATTTCGGAGTTATTGGAGAATTATTGACAGGTTATAGAGTAGTAATTTTAATAACCCAAGGGTTTAATTTCGTTGTTATTCATAAGTTATTATGGAGGTATTGCGGGGTTATTAGGAGTACTCACGCAGAGCTGTTTGCGTACTCCGTATGGAATATTTAGTATTAAAATTTTAAATTTTACTTACAAATTAGCCTTTTCAGGTAAGTATTTAAAATATTATGACATAATCATTTTTAATCTTATTTGATATTAACAAAATACCTATAATATTCTTAATTCGTAATAATTAGTCATAATTTTTAAATATATAATTATAACTAATCATTTAAAATATTTAAATAAAAAATTTGGTTAAGTTACATTTACATACATACATATATATGGATAAGTATATCTATTGTAGTATGAAGTATGATTAGCACTGAACTTTTTTTACTGCATCAATCTAAATCTCAGTCTCAAATTTTTGTTAATAATGTTTAACAGGCAAACTGGAAGCCGGCATGGCTACAGGCTCTTTTCACAGAGAAGTTCTTCATCGGTTGCTCTACCCACGAGAACGTGAGGAAGAACGAGAAGAACATTTGCTGCTTGGACTGCTCCACAAGCATCTGCCCGCACTGTGTGCCGGCACACCAGAGCCACAGGCTCGTCCAAGTCCGCCGCTATGTGTACCATGACGTCGTCAGGCTTGAAGATCTCGAGAAGCTCATAGACTGCACCCATGTTCAGGTCTTTTATATTTTTTTCTCATTATTTAGTTATTTATTTGTTTATTTGTATCTGATCTGTACATTGTAATGCAGTCGTACACTATTAACAGCTCTAAGGTTGTTTTTATCAAGAAAAGGCCACAAAACAGGCAGTTCAAAGTATCAGGAAACATCTGCACCTCCTGTGATAGGACGCTTCAAGAGCCTTATCTTCATTGCTCTTTGGGTTGCAAGGTATACGTACATCTTTGTAGTATTTTTTGGCACATGAAGCTTTATTAAGCACTTCATTTATTTTAGAAACGATAGTTTCTTTATTTCAGTATATATGTTTCAGTGTGTAATCCATTTTCAATATGATTTAATATCGTTTGCTTTTTTTAAAAGAAATTGAACAAATTTAATTACAAAAACACACACATCATATATATATAACATTGAAAATAAGATCTCTTAGTTTAAAAAGAACAGGGTCAGCACTAGCTCCCAACCAATAATAGAAGGAGACTATTTACATGATTTAATAATATTATTGTTTTTTGAATTGACCAAATAGCTATTTGGGGGCAGCCACATGTTTTTTGAATAATCTGCTGATAAGCTCATTAAAATAATCTACTGATAAGCTTGGTGCACCGGCTATTACAAATTTATACTTTTTTGTAAAAGTCAGATCATAACCAGAAAACTGTCATTGCACCAGGATAGGAACGGTGTGAGAATGTAGTTTTCAGTCGTAAAATGCACAAGTTGCTAAAATGCAGTTAACCCAAACATGTCTGGTACTTTTTCAAAATATCACCACACCAAATAAGCTATCCCAAATGGACCCTAAATAAAATTCAAGGAGACTTTCTAGGCCTCTGAAATGAATGCCACATACTGCCAAGTTGAACATATAAGATCTATCCATATATTCTGAAAGTAAGATCTAGTGACTTGAGGCAATTTCAAAGAAATTTCTTTGCAATACCTTTAGCTTTCTAGTGCTCTTTTCAAGTACTGTAGTGGTCCCCTAACCGAATAATTTGTTTGACAAAACGTCTGAAGTGGAAGAGCTTGGAACGACCGTTTAAATTTCATTCCGACAAAAAATTTAAATTTGAATTTCTATAAGTTGCAATACCTAATAGAGTAAAGTTATGCCACTGCATTCTTGATGTAAAAAGTGTAAAAAGTGTCCAAAGAATAACTAACCTTAAAAATATATGAATTATGTGATGAAATTTATCAAAGCTTGTTCAATGTCTTCTTTGGCAGGTAGATTATGTGCTTAGGAACAAAAAAGATCTTTCTCCTTATCTCCGAAGATGCCAGTCACTGCAATTGAGCCCTGATTTTCTCATCCCACAAGAAGCCTTCGGTGCAGATGATGAAATGAACGAGACAACTCATTCCACTGTTGTCCAAGGTGATGAGTTTATGCTCTCATCAGATTCAGACAATTTGAACCTGATGCCAAGCACAGAGATAACTCGAAAGAAGAGAAGTGGACTCTATCTGTGTGCAAGATCAGCGGGCAGAATTCCTGATGAGGACCCAGCAACTAACATTAGCAGGAGGAAAGGAATACCCCAAAGGTCGCCTCTATGCTGAGTTCTGATTAATAACTTTTCGTAATTTGCATCTTTTACTCCACACTTTATCTTTACTCGTGGTTCTTTATTCTAAGCTTTCAGTGTATAATTTCCAAATAGGATTTATATCAGTGAATTCTTTTGTTAGTCGCAAGCATTCTCGTTGCAACAAGCTGTTTCTTTTGTAATTGTCTCAAACGTATTGAGGATGGAGAAACCATCGCAATAGAATTTTATCAAGGAATAAAAAATTTAGGCTCGTTGTAGTTAATTAAATAATGATCAGAATAATTTGAACTTTTGGGGGTTTATCCTTCTCATGTTTAAGGATGTTCTCTGATTTTTTCTATGTCAGAGCATCTCTAACACATGAAACCCTAGTTTCAAGATAAATCAATATTTTTCATTTAAAATAATTATAATAAAAAGAATATAAATAAAAAAATAATAAAAATAGTATCGGTAGGTTCGCTATAGTCAAAGAAACTTAAGAAAATTAAAGATGTAATTTTAAAGATTTAAAACATATTTTCTTATTTTAAAATTAAGAAAAATACAAAAAATTAGAAAAATATAAGATAATTCAAATGATCATCAAATTGTGCCAAATTTAAGCTCACCACTTCATAAGGCTCCTATAAAAGTCTCAAGGTCATTAAAATTATTTTTGATATATAAATCAAATTTATAAGTAAATATTAATTTTTCCTTAAAATAATTATATAAAATAAAATAAAAATATGAAAAATAAAAATTTTGGTTTGGATTGTTCCTTAAGACAAGAGGAACCTATGAAAAATAATATTGAGGTTAAAATAAATCCTTTATTTTAAAGCTATTTTGTAATTTTTAAATAATTAAAAATAATAGAAAATCATGAAATATATCAAGTTATCACAAATTACTCTCTGATCATTCGGGACCATTAATAATATTTTTCCAAATTTTATAAATATAGTTATGAGCTGATTTCATGCACATGAACAATACCTTAGCTTTAAACTTTCGATGATTTTAGACAAATTCCGTTGAAATCAATACAATGCTCGTTAGTAAGCTTTCTGGGCTATTTTCAATGGTTAAGCAAAACTCATGATTTTCATTAAATTTTGATGTGTAACTAAACACTTCCACCTAACAGCAAAGTTTTGAATGTGATCGTACTAAAACTCTCTTTTTTCATATATGTTCTACATAAATTCCTTAACTGATGCCCCATCAAATTTTGCAGCTGCAATATATATATATATATATATATATATATATATATATATATATATATATATATATATATATATATATATATATATATATATATATATATATATATATATGTGTGTGTGTGTGTGTGTGTGTGTGTAGTTTAAACTACAAAAGAAATTCAATATAGAATTTGAAAAATAATGCTTGAAAACTAATGTTTAAGAAAAGTATGGATGAAAAGTTTTTTGCTTTGCATATTATAGAAATGGAAACTTAAGTCACTATATTTATAATATTACATGAAGATGTTAGAGTACCAATCACAAATGAAATTCAAGCTTTTTCGTGACTAAAATTCTAGCCATGGAATTGGAAATAGCTCGTTGGGGCATGATTTTCCTAATAATGATGTCGGTTAAAAAGATGGGACCCCAATAGCCATTTCATAAATAATTTTATGACCAATGGTTGCATGCAAAGTATTAAGAATAAAATTTGTTAATAAAGGTTTGTTCCAAAGTGCACACAAACTCTAATGGCAAATTACTTTATGAATACTTTATATATAATTGTGATTATAAATCAGAATAATATATATTTATGCTATTATATGTAGTTAAATATAAAGAACATATTACATTGACCTTTTCTTTACTCTAATAAAACGATTTTTGAAAACTAATTATTGAACATTACATCATAGTCATATAATAAAAATTAATATAAAAAATTATCATCACAAAATTTTATCACTTATAACTAAGTTAATTTTACGCATATTAACCATGATAATATTGAAGATCACATAGTTCATACAATGAAAAAAAGTGTTTTCTAACCTAACATGTTTCTTAATTAACAAACCCATATGTCTAAATGTTATAAAAAAAAACTAATCTACATCTTTTTCCTTCTCTTTCTCATAATTATCATTATCTTCCCCGCCCATCATTTTATTCCTCATTTTCTCTTGCTTATTTAGTAGATCCTCCCATTACTCTATGCAATTAGATGTCCTTTAATATTGCTTGGATGATACTTCAAGCCCTGTCTCGCTTCACTAGATGCCCTCATAATAGTTCCATATAGATTATTATAACATAAAATCTAAAGCCCAACAAAGTTCATTCTCCACAGCATTGATAGAATTTTCATAAAAACTAACATCCTCAACATTAGCCTGCTATTAGCCTTTTGACTAAACAAACATTTGTTGGCAACCTACACCCCATACGTAGAGAAAATTATTAGATATGTATTAATTCTTCAAAATAAGTAAATAAATTTTATTTAAATTTAAGTAATTTTCATGAAAGGACATAAATGACGAATAAAATAAAATATACTTATAACTACAATACGGGAATGAAGGTCAGCATGCTCATTACTATGCTTTTGTTATGAGTCCTCCAAAATAGCCCATTTTTTATTAAAGATTATTTATATGCATCCTCCTATGAAATTTAATATTAAGTTGCAACAATAGTACTTTTTCAGATTTAAATTAATTAATATTAATTTGACATACAAAATACTAAAAACATACAAACTTGTGATGGCCTTGTCCTTCAACATGAGTCAATTGGCATTGCTTTTCCCAATCCTATCATATGCCAAATGAAAAAAGAGGTTATCCCAAACTTCAACATGAGATTAAAAAGGACCACATCCCTTGATATAGCTAATATGATTGAAGTATTCTTTATAAGAGCATTATATCAAGACATACTAAAAATTACTATATGTTAACATCCTTAAATAATCCAAGATTTCATAAAGAATGACTTGGTTATTTACATGTGAAAAAAAATAAAATAATGTTTTATTGCATCATTTAAATTTTAGATATAACAATTAAGTACAAGTAGTCATCTTCATTATTTATATTGTCCTCAACAACTAGTTTTAAACGTCAAAATTTTTCTTTGACTTCTCTTTGCCTTTCTTACTAAATATTGAATAATCTCTTTTATTATCTTACACTAACACTTATTGGAGAAATTTCCTCTAAATCATCCACTTAAATATATGGCACTTCTTGTAGAATAAGAGCTTGTGAATCACAAAATAAACAAGTAGAGCAATGCATCGAAGTCTTAATAGGTATTTAAAACAATAAATTTTTTCTAATAATCCCAAATAGATTCAGTAGAGATATTGTGCAAATGTATCCTGATCATGGTATAGATACTGCGCTATAAATAGAATTTAAATATAGAGAAGCAATTACAAATGATTTCTTCTATTAAAAAAAAGAAAAATCTTTTTCAATTTTTTCATACTTATAAAAGATAAATATTTGACAGTCCTTCATAATTACAATCTCAACGGTATAATAAAATTAATTAAAACTTGATCACTAAAAATTTTAGTGAAATAGCTTTTAAGTAATCTTGATCTAAGGGACATTCAACATATAATTTTATTAAATTCCACCACTTCCTTTAGGTTTAGTTTACATGTTATTTTATTTTTGCTATGTATTATGACATATCATCATTAAATTTATTATGTGCCCACACAAGCGCACACACAGATATGTGTCTATATATATATATGTATGTATGTATATATATATGTATGTATGTATATATATATGTATATATGTATGTATGTATACATATATATATATGTATGTACATATACATATATATATGTATACATACATATATATATATGTATGTATGTACATACATATATATATATATGTACATACATATATATATATATATATACATACATATATATATATATATATTTATCTGTGTGTGTGTGTGTGTTGAGAAAAAATATATATCTGTGTGTGTACTTTGAAAAAGCCTTAGCACAAATTTCAAAAGAATACAATAGACTCAAAGGAAGTGACATGGCAAGACCCACTAAGAAAGCGACTCGTTCAGGCCCAAACAACAAGCCAACTGTTGGCATAGATTTTTGATGTCACCCTTGTAGGATGTCAACTTGAATTATATAGGACTATTTTCCATTAATATGTAGCTTCCCATAGGCCAAGACATCTAGTCAGACCCTCTGATAAGGGCTTTCAGCATGATCCATGGTTTGTGTTGGTGTAGCGAGATCAGGGTGTGTTCACTATTTGTTGGCATTAATTTTTATATGGGGCATGTCTAATATTTTGAATACTGTGAGACCATATCCTCTTAATATGTATCTTCTCATAGCTAAAAAATTCTATAAACCTTTCAGCTAATACTTTGGGCATGAAATCAACGCATGAGTTGGAGCAACCATGCCGAATCTTTCAACCTTTTTTGTTTGACATTAGTTTTAAATTTGTCACATGGTTGATATCCATTTTGTTATTTGAGGATCTTATTTTATTCATATATATCCTCCCTTGATCAAAGGTTATCAAATAATAGACCATTTTCATGTAAATTGAGGTCTGTCAGGCTAGACAGCCACCTAAGCACCTGGTTGGAGCACCTAAGCATTATATCCAGGTGCCTAAACACCCGATATGTGATCCACCTTAAAATTACTTATGAATTTTATATCAAATTTTTATTAATATTTTAAGGATATTACGCTTTAATGAAAGATATTTCTTATGTTTTGGTTGCAGGTACAACAAAATGAGTTTATGAAGAAAAATAGTTAAATAGGAGCAAAAATGAACCAAAAGGAGCAAAGAGGCTGATAATGGTGCCTAGGCGCCAGACACAGCAGATTGATTCTAGCGATTTCTTGACGGTTATTGGATGGTTATTAACGCTTTCAAACCAAACTAGAAGCCTCTAAACATTTTCCCACATGTTATAAACCAAATGCAATGAATATAGACACGGGAAAGTAGTTATTAAATGAAGATGTGCGACCTAAATGTGAAGGGGTGCATCCATTCGCGGAGTGATTCTGGAACCTAGGCGCCATAGTTAATTTCTAGAACATTCAATGAATGTGGATGAATTTTGAAGAGGTGTCTTAAGCAACTCTTGGTCATTTTTGGAGATCTATAAGTAGAAGACCATTTCTACAGCAAAGTTGTGCTAGAGTGTGCGAGTAGTGTGTGTAATGTGTGAGGGAGAATTAATTAGCAACTAATTAAGAGTGTTAAGTGTCATCTTTTTTATTTTAGTGAGATTTTGTGTGAATTCAAGAGTCAAAGTCCTGTTAGAGTCTGTGGAGTCAGAGAAACTTCAAGGGATTGCTTGGATTACATTCCAGATAAATATTTATATCTTGTTTCTTAAGTTTAGTACTTTGTATTTGAGTTATATGAATATGATTTATGGTGTAATTTCTATTCTTTTTGTGTGAATTCAAGAGTCAAAGTCCTGTTTGAGTGGTTTTCTTTCTCCCTACAGATATGAAATGAATTAATAATAGATTTAAATTAGATTTGAGAACTTAATTTTCTATTTTCTAAAAATTTGTGATGATACTGTACCTAATTTTAATTTAATTTACAAATTGGCCACTTGTATTTTTAAAAATTGTGGAGAATTCTTAAGATCTGACAGTGGGCTAAGAAATTCTTAACTTGTATGTATCACATTTCTCTTAAAGGGCAAGTGCAAATAAATAGAGAGATAATCTTTAATGGGTGTAGAATTGATTATGTTTTTAGTGTGACAGGCTAAATTCAATCAATTTGGTTTTACAAAAGATGTGGCAGGTCACTAGTAGGCCAGACCATAGGCAACCATTCAGGGGTGAACCTAGAAGTGAGAGTCTAGAATATCTTCCCATTCTACTAATAATATATCCTAATCCAATCTTTAAAAATTAGCTAATATTCTTTATGACCTTGACCAAAGGGTAAAGGATATATATGCTCCTAATTGTCACAAAACAACAATTTTAAGTTCTCAACTAATTTTAACTGCTTATTAATCATGGAGTATTTCGTATGGGAAAAGAATCTTTATTTATTGTTTTATCACTAGCTAATTTTCATATTCAACATATTTTAATTAGTTTTAAATTAAAAGATTTTAATTATTAGTTTTCTTTCTTTTAACTAAATTAATCGTCTTGGGATCGATATCTGGGGTTTTAAAAAGAAAACTCTATAATTCTTGAAACGATACATATACTTGTGTAGTGCTCCTAGTGTGCGATTTATATTTAATTATCAAAACTTTAATCTTTAATTAGCGTACATTAGTCGCTTAATCAGATTTGGGGTCAAGTTTGGCCATAATTTAATAAGCTAATTTACTTACGTAATTGCGATTGGGTCAAGTTTTGTGCGTCGTTTTCGGGGATTACAACTAATTAAAGGAAAGCAAATTAAAATATAATATATATATATATATATATATATAAACAAACAAAAACATATATTTAAATAAATTAAATATCTTTCTCTTATTTTTATGTGAAGTTCAGGAACTGAAGGATTAATACCATATAATTTTGAATTAGAGCATACTATAAAAAAAATTAGAAAAGAGAATAGGTTTTGTAATTTGCAAGAAATGGCTAATATACCTTAAAATAATATTGATCAAAATATTGAAAATGAAAATCAAAGACCTTTAAGACAATATGCTAACCTAACAGCTGATGAAATTCATCTAAGCATTCAATTACCTGCTGTGGCTGCAAATTCTTTTGAATTAAAACATGCAATTATACAAATGGTTCAAAATAATTAGTATGGAGGGTCTCCTACTGAAGATCCTAATTTACACCTAGCTAGTTTTCGAGAACTTTGTGCCACCTTTAAATATGATCGTGTTTTTGATGATGCTATTAGACTTATGCTCTTTCCTTTTTGTTTAAGGGATAAGGCTAAGATTTGGTTAAGTTCGTTAACAACATGATCTATTAAAACTTGGGGAGAAATGACTCAAAAATTTTTAGCTAAATATTTTCTTCCAAAAACTGCAAAACTTAGAAAAGATATAACTTCATTTACTCAACTTGATGGGGAAACTATTTATGAAGCTTGGGAATGAATTAAGGAACTTCTTAGAAAATGTTCACATCACTCTTTACCAGACTGGTTAATTATACAAACATTATATAATGGATTAATAGGTTATCTTAAATCTATTATTGATGCTGCTGCTGGTGGTTCTTTAATGTCTAAATTATTTGATGAAGCTTATTCTTTAATTGAAGAAATGGAAACTAATAATTTTCAATGGCCTTCTGATATGATTAATCTTAAAAGAGTGTCTAGTATACAAGAAAATGAAGCCTTTTCAATTTTAGTTTCTCAATTAGCTGTTATATCAAAGAAATTGGATAACTTGTCTCATTTATCACGCTTAAATGATAATTCGGGAAATGCCAATGAATATCAAACTTTAGAAACATTGGAAGCTATTACAAGCAAAACTAATAACCCATATTCTAATTTTTAAAATCTAAGTTGGAAGAATCACCCTAATTTTAATTGGAATAATGCAAATCCTCAATGGGGTAACAACCAACCTATCACAATTAGAAATTGGAATAATCAAAATAATTCTAATTATCGACCATCTTATCCTCCTGGCTTTAATAATCAACAATTTGAAGAAAAGAAATTGTCGATTGAAGAATTAATTTTACAAATGGGAAGTCAATTACAAAGTCAAAATGCTGCAATAAGAAATATTGAAAATTAAATGGGGCAAATTGCAAATGCTACAAATAATAGACCACAAGGAAACCTACCTAACACTATTGAAGTAAATCTAAGAGAAATGGAAAAGAACTAAGGGAGTGAAAAGAGAGTAAGATTCAAAAAGAAACTGAATTGGTAGAAGTTGAGAAACCTAAAGAACAACTACCTGAAACAGAGAAACAACTACCATCTCAAGATGAATATGAAAAATTTTCACCTCCATTTACACAACGACTTAAGCAACAAAAACATGATCAACAATTTTCTAAATTTTTTAAGGTATTCAAAAAGCATGCTATTAATATCCCATTCACTGAAGCTTTGGAAGAAATGCCTAAGTATGCAAAGTTTATGAAAGACATTCTTAACAAGAAAAGAAAACTTGAAGCTTTTGAAATTGTAGCACTAAATGAAGAATGTAGTGCAATTATGTAGAAAAGATTTCTACAAAAACTAAAAGATCCTGGAAGTTTTACAATACCTTGTGCTATAGGAGATATATTTCAAGGAAAAGCCTTATGTGATTTAGGAGCGAGTATTAATCTCATGCCTTTATCCATCTATAAGAGATTGGATCTAGGAAAAATTTGTCCTACAACTGTAACCTTACAATTAGGATACTGATCTATTACTCACCCTAGAGGAGTAATAGGAGATGTTTTGGTAAAGGTAGATAAATTTATTTCCCCTGTTAACTTTATAATTCTGGATATGGAAGAAGATAAAGAGATTTTTATTATCCTAGGAAGACCTTTTCTTGCTACAAGACGTGCTATGATTGATGTGCAAAAAGGGGAGTTAACCATGAGAGTAAATGATCAAGAAGTAACAATTAATGTTCTTAAATCAATGAGGCATCCTAACAAGGAAAAGTATTATAGAATGGACATTATGGATTACATTATTGACTAGCGATTTACGGACTTTTATTTTGCAAGAATTTATGAGCTCAAATTTATATATATTTATAATGATTTTTTAAAGTCCAAGCATTCAACGCAAGTATACGTATCATATCAAGTAAAATAGGGCTCTAATGAAGTCCTAGTTATCGATCCCATAGGGAGCTACGAAGTAAAAGAAAGTGTTTCACAATAGTTAATGTAGCACTAAAATCCAATACTCAAATTGCAATTAAAGTTTAATGTTTACTTCTACTACCACTATGCAGAGAACAGTACCAATTAATCAAACTACAATTACTTCTAATAACTTTTAAAACATAATTAACTAATAAACATACACTAAGCTATATATTTGAAAGGTTTTTGATATATAAGAAAAGTATCTTTCCTCTTACAATGAGAATATGATGTGTGGATGATATGGAACGATTAACTATGGTATTGTGCCAAATAGGAGCATATATGTGTCTTTACTCTTAAAAGAGTACCCCCTCTTCCAAGCATGAAAAGAACAGTGACATATCCTAAGTTTAGTCACTAAATCTAAGGCTAGGCTGGGAGGATACCTGCTCTCACTACGGAGCTCCCACTCACTCTTCACTTGATAGCTAACATTTGAGTTTAGTTACTAATCTTAGGACCAAGTTGGGGATCTCAGTCTGTCACCTTGAACTCCAATTTGAAGTCCATCAAACACATTTCGTTATTTATTTACACTCAATTACCATGAACTACACAATTCATCCATGGAAGTTGAATGGATTCTTCATTATTGTTGTAGGACACTAAATCCTTTTAGAATTAATGTTCAACAACATATTTTAATAATTCAATTGGCCAGATTGAAAAGTAAATTAAGTTTGAAATGAAAAACCATCACAATTTCTTCAATACATTAAAAGCACTTCAAATCCACATCAATCCATCATCACATCTCTATACAAGAAGAAAGACAAAAGAGACTACTCAGAATTCATAAAGAAGATACAATAAAACATGGATTTTATATATAAAAGAAAAGTCATGCAATTCACAAAAGAAAATACAACTTATCTCTTTCTCTTCCCCAATGCAATTCCCTTGAAGTTCCTTTGAATTCTTTTCTCTCTTCTTTGCAACACTTAATTCCCTCTTTAGAATGGAAAGGAAGAAGCAATCTCTCACTTTACTCCTTCTCCTTCACTCCTTAGAGAAGAATTCCTCTCAAATTCTAACTTCTACACACTTTTCTCCTAAGCCCTAACACTCAACACACACTCTCCCTCTCAAGAACCACACTAAAACTTCAGAACACACACTAAGACCATGCCATTTTCATCAAAAAAACAGTTATTTATAAGTTAGAAATGAAATCCCAAGAGTTTCCATAGGCATCCCTTCAAAAAGTCGCCAAAACTCTTCAAATTTGATTTTCACCGACATCGCGCACCGGCGGCGCTCTATCGTTGAATTACTTGCTGAGCTCTCTGGAAAATGACACCGGCGGCGCCAAAATTTATTTTCCTCATTTTTTCTTCTTTTCGCTCTGAATTCGTTCCTTTTCGCTTTTTTCGCTCCAATCACCTAAAATCATCATACCTGCAACAAATCATGAAAAATACCTTTCTTTAAAGTGCAATATCACCAAAAATGGGTAAAATTATATAACAAAAATAGTATATTTTTTGTGCATCAAAATCCCCCAATCTCCTTTTACTACATAAAAAATATAACTCTAGGCAATGCATTTTTAACCTGTAAGATACAAAAATTTTTCATTCAAAAGAATATATTGGTTAGATCTTAAGAAAGAAATTTAGTAACTCAGGTCAATACTACAGGTATAAGACTATTCAACAATCAAGTCTAAGAGTTCTAGTCTTCTATTTATTTCAAGATAAACCATAATTTGTCACATTAAGAGTGCCTTGAAAGATTTTGTGAAAAAAGAGTTCATGCAAACTTTATCAGAATGTAGGTCAATACTTTAAATATAAATTCAGAAATGAAATCAAGTTCTCCCTTTAGGGTGATTCAAGTGAAGCCAATTTTTTTAGGCATTTCCTCAAGCTTCTCCTCATAATTAACTTTTTCTTTCTTTTTTCTTTTTCTTTCTTTTAGGGATTGTTTTTCAATCCTTCTTTTCTTTTCTTTTTATTTTCTCTTTTTTTTAATGAGGATTACTATATCTGGATAGCCTTTAATGATTTTGAACTTCACTCTCCTCTTTTTAAAGTTCAAACTTGAGACACCTCCTTACTTTATAATTAGGTACAAGCTTTATTATTAATTATAAAGTCACTTTTCTTAACACACAATACTTTAAGTCTCTTAACATTTCAAAATTACAGTTCTCTTTACTTTAAATAGTTAACTATAATCAAATCCTTTCATACCAAATATCTTACCCTTATAAAATTAACCTTTATTACTAAAAACTTTCATCCAATCCTTCTGTAATATTCAACTGAAATAAAAAGTTTTAGTTACCTACAGTAAGGTTCAACTGCTATAAGTTATGCTAATAATTTTTTAATAAATAATAATTGGAACAAATATGAGTTAATATTTCTCTACCCTCCCCCGAACTTAAATTTTTAAATAAATTTGACACAGTAGAGAGTAAAAGAAATTAATCTTTTTTTGCTGGGATCTTAAAATCTTCAACAACTATCTGGTATTAGTCAAAATTTACAACTAGTAGGCATGAAACAATTAGAAACAGTGATATATAAATATTTAAAACTTTTGCAAGGTGAAGAGAAATTAAATTTAAAAATTTAAACATCCAACAAAACATCACAATACTAACAAACTATTACATCACTACACAGTTCATTTAACAATTTCAAAATTTTTCAATACAACATAATAGTACACCAACAGGGTTACACATCTCATGAAAAGCAAATAACTACTACATCACAACAGTACAACACAACACAATAAGAATGACAAAAATAGAAATAAACAATCTACCAATCTTCTTCTCTAGGATCATCAGCAGGGTCATCAGCAGGGTCAGCAGGATCAAGTCTATACGATGTATAGCTGGGGCAAGTAGGAAATATCACATCAGTCTCCCCCTCATAAATCTGACCTGAGCATCATAATATGCAATATCAAACTCAACTCTCCTCTTCAAATAATCTTCATTCATATCACTTCTGGCCTCAAATACATCCATCCTACCATGGAGTCTATCCACACTAACACTCCGTAATCTCAGCTACTCCATAATATCAATAATGTAGGCAGCTCAGTGTAGATGGAACGTCATAACTCGTAGTAGGAATATCAGTACTCCTACTCTCATCTCAGGCTCCCGCATGAGACTCATAAGTACGGATAATAGTCTTTGTAATTGGTCTCAGCAGTATAACCACTTCTTCAAAATTGCTGCGCTCCACTCCAGACTGAATACACAGAGCATGAACTAAGGCAGGATGCCTTAATCCACTAGTGGTCTCGCCTCTAGCAATAGCCTGAATGTTCTTGAAGACAATAGTTCCAATATCAATCTTTTTCATCTTCTGAATACAATAGTTTAGAATTGCTCTATCCCTTGTAACTTTGCTGTGGTGATAAGAAGGTAATAATTTTGCAGAGATGAAATAGTGTCAAACTTTTGATGCAACATTTAATGTAGAAGCGGGGAAGTTAATCATCTGTGTTTTAATTACTTTCCATTCCCCTCTTCCATCCGTTAGAAAAGCAATCACTTCTCTCATATTTGCCTCTCGAGTATCAAAGTTTTCATATTCACAAACAAGTAGTTCCCGAGTCTAATAGAAGGCATTAATACGTTGAGCTGTAAACTCAACCATTTTTCCTCTAACTAACACATACGCAGTCTCAGTCCAGGACACATTTGTATAGAACTCTCTAACAACTCCCATAACAGCATTCACAGTAAAATAACAAAATTGTTCCCAGTTCTGCTCTGCAATTAACTGTTCTACAGATCCACCAGGATTATCAAAAGTGCAATCCAAAATACACTTCTTATTGTAAAGGTAAGAGTTAAAGCGAAATCACGCTTTAATATTAATGAATTTTTCTTCATCAAAATCCAATTTTCTCTTCCCTTTGCTCATCCTTGGAGCCATGTGAATTTCTAAAATTTGCAAGAAAATTCCAATAAATTCCAAATTCATAATATAACAAACTCCAAATACAATTCTAAAAAAGTAAGAGCAAATTTCATCATGGAAATATCAAAATCTCTTTAAAAATCAAAAAATTTCAACCTAAGCAATGTGAGAGATTTCCATGGTGAAAATAAAAAATTTTTAACTTAAAGTGAAGCTCTTACCAAGTGAAGTGTAGATCCAGTCTCTAAAAGATTTGAAATCACTTCAAATCCGAGATTTAGCAAGCCCTAGGTCTTCAAAATCGCGAAAATGGAGAAGGAAGACGAAAGCAATGGAAAAAACAGCGGGTCCCAAGGTAAAATCACGAAATAAATGGTTTTCGGCGTTTTTTTGTATTTGGGCGCCTGCGGCTCTTTATAGGGCGCCGGCGGCGCTCTATTTTATAAAAAATGCCAAATTGTTTAGATTTGGGTGCTAGCGGCGCCAGTCCAAAATTTTTTCTAGGTCCGAAACATTTTTTGTAATTTCAATTGTTTCGTCCTCCACAATGATGTTTAACACTTCATTAAGCATCTACTTCATCTCACAAGCAATAATTAACACAATTCTTTACACAAACAATTCACAACATACTTATATATATATAAAATCCACGTTACATTATAAACATCAAATATGTTCAATCAAACTAAACCAACAACTCTTAGATGTTTAGTGTTGCAAGTACGCTACGATAAGCAAACACTAAAATCTAAGCACACAATGAAAGTAAGCATATCCAATCCAAATTTAAATTATAAAGAAAAACAAAGTAAATACTACACACACCAAGCAAAATTAAGCAAAGTAAACAAAACACACAACAAACATAAAAAGAATCCAATAATTACTCCACATCAGTTTCAGAACTATCTTCTCCTCTGATGTCTCCAATTGATTGCTGATGCATGAACAAATTGTAGAATGGATGAAATGGGAATTCATCAGATGAATCCTCAGCAATCACCGCGTTCTTCTTCATCAGATTAATCAAGCCCATCTCAATTCGACCAGTGTGATCAAATTGTTCCTTCATCCTCCAATCTATATGATCGAATAAATCAGAAATGTTATTGATTGCATTCATAACGTTCTGTACCTCTTTCTCCAACTATTTGATCCTCTTCAGTATCATTCTGAAAATTTTATAAAAATAGGGTTGAATCGGTTGTGAAGTCTGTGTTGGTTGTTGATCAGCAAGCAAATTCATATCATCTTCATCTCCCACTATTTGGTAGTCATAAAGATTAGTTGGATCAATAGGCCTCCATGGAAATAGAACCTTTTCCCAACTCTCATATGGAACTTGTGATTGACTACATAACATAAATATGGTGGACGGGAGTCCAAGATCGTATTTAGATCCATTAACAATTAATCCCAAAATTGATTTCACAATTATATTACCATTGTCAATCGGCCTCCCAGTTTGAATATAGAAATTCAAAATGGCACTTTCCTTGCTTACCTTGCTAATCTTCAATGTTGGAAATAACATTGTCGAAATAAACTAATGCCACTGCTTTGACACTGAATTTAGAGATGCAGAAGGGAAACTAATATAATCATTTTCTCTAATTTCCCAATCCTCATTCTCATCCGTCAAATAACGATACACATCATTCATATTATCACTTGTGGCATTGAAATTAGAATAATGGCAAATAAGTACACTCTCAATCATAAAGAGATCGTTAATTCTTACAGGAGTGAATTGCACAAACCTACCTTGCACAAATACAAACCCTTGGTTGATCCCGTGAAGATTTTCATAGAATTCTTTCACGACCGGAACAACTATGGCAGTGGTAGTGTAGCAAAGCACTTCCCAACGTCTCTCCATAATTATCTCTTCAATTCTAGTAGTAGGATTATCCATACCTCGATTTATGATACCTCTTTCCTTGATAATCCTCCTCTTCATCATCACTTTGTTGAACAATCGCTGCGCCTCGAAACTTATAAACTTCCTTCAGTTAAAAATGTGAGATCGAGGGGTTTCTATCGAGTAGGAATCCATGGGATGCGAATTGGGAATGGTAGTCTTCATTTTTTTGGAGTTAGGAAGTCTAAAATGAAGTTTAGGGAGTTATAAGGACTAAGATCCCGCTCAAAGCAACCAAAACTCGCATTTTGAAACTCCAAAAACCGTCAACAGGTTTTGGGCACCGGCGGCGCTCGATAAGGCGCCGGCGGCACTCAAACCTGTAAGTTCAGCAACTTCTCTGTAATTGGACGTCGGCGGCGCCATTGGTCAAAAATTCTCACCGAACTTAGTTTGGCCCAAAATATTCTAATATCTTAATTCGATCCAATATTTATCAATTTTAAAAGTATTTAGGAGTAATTAGGATTCAAAACTAACTATTTAAAAAGAACAACGACAACAAACAAGCAAATACACCACAAAGATATATATGGGTTGCCTCCCATAAAGCGCTTGGTTTAACGTCTTCAGCCCGACAAACCATACAGTTAATCGAAATGACTCAACATTAAAACCTCTTTGAAGTTAGGTTGAAACCCGTCAAAGTAAGGCTTTAATCGATGCCCATTAACTTTGAAACTCTTTCCAGTATCACAATCTTTAATATCAATAACTCCAAAAGAATGAACTTTTACAACTGTCCTAACAATCTAGACTTGAGATTTCCAGGAAATAACTACAATCTTCTGTTGTATAACAAAACTTTTTGTCCAAATTCCAATTTCTTTTTCAATATCTTCCGATCATGCCACAATTTCATTTTCTCGTTATAGATCATATCATTGTGATAAGATGCATTTCTAATCTCTTCCAATTCATTCAATTGTATAAATTATTTTTCTCCAGCATTTTCAAATTAAAATTCAACTCTTTTATCGCCTAATATACTTTATGGTCCAATTCAACCAGTAAATGACAAGTTTTACCAAACACTAGCCTATAAGGAGACATTCCAATGGGGGGTTTTAAAAGCAGTCCTATAAGCCCATAAAGCAGTATCTAATCAAGCAGACCAATCTAGTTCATGATTATCCACAGTTTTCTCCAAAATTCTTTTAATTTCATAATTAGACACTTCTGCTAAACCACTAGTCTGGGGATGATAAGCAGTAGAGATTCTATGAATAATATTATTCGCATCATTCTCTTAATTTGATTATTCCTGAAATGGATTCCACCATTAGTTATAATCACTCTTGGCATTCCATATCTTGTAAATATATTTTTCTTTAAAAATTTTGAAACACTCTGAGCATCACATCTAGGTAAAGCAATAGCTTCAATCCATTTTGAGACATAATCAACATCAACCAGTATATTTAATTTTCCAAATGAAGGAGTAAATGTTCCCATAAAATCTAATCCTCATATATCAAAAATTTCAACTTCCAAATTATAATTTATAGGCATCTCATTTCTTCTAGAGATATAACCTACTCTCTGACATCGATCACATGATTTAATATATTTATAAACATATCTAAAAAGAGTAGTCCAATAAAAGTCAGATTGTAAAATCTTAAAAGCAGTTTTATCAACACCAAAATGACCTTCAAATTCAGAATTGTGACATCTGAATAATGAAATTTGTTTCTTCTTGTGGCACACATCTCCTAATAATCAGATCCTTACACTGTTTATATAGATAGGGCTCATCCCAAAAATAAAATCTTGCATCATATTTAAACTTATTTTGTTGTTTCCTTGTTAGATCAAATGGTATAATGTCAATTACAATATAATTCACAATATCAGCATACCAAGGCAAATTACTTCCCATAATAGTATAAAGTGGTTCATTAGGGAATGTTTCTGTAATTTCCTTCGCAAATTCAGATAATTTATCATACTCTAATCTTGACAGATGATTAGCTATTTGGTTATCAACTCCCTTCCTATCAACTATTACAAAATCAAATTCTTGCAGAAGTATCCATCTAATTACTCTAGGTTTCGCATCCTTCTTTTGCATTAAATATTTGATAGTCGAATGGTCTGTATGCACAATACTTTAGCTCCAATTAAATAAGGTCTAAACTTTTTAAAAGCAAATACTATAGCTAAAAACTCTCTTTCAGTAGCGATATAATTAATTTGAGCCTTATTAAGAGTTTTACTAGCATAGTAAATGACTTTGAAAACTTTATCCGATCGTTTAATCACTAGCATCACACATATGTTCAAATGGTTTCTCCTAATTTGGTGAAACAATTATAGGTGCAGTGATTAATTTTTCTTTCAATATTTCGAAAGCACTCAAACATTCATCATTAAAATCATATTTTCTATCATTTTCTAGAAGTCGGAAAAAAAGTTTGGTAATTTTAAAAAAATCATTAATATATCACCTGTAAAATCATGTGTGTCTAAAGAAACTCCTCACCTCTCGCACGGTAGTGGGTGGCGGCAATCTCTCAATCAATCTAATTTTAGCAGGATCGACCTCCATACCATAATCAAAAATTTTATACCCAAGCACAATTCCACCTGCAACCATAAATTGACATTTCTTCCAATTCAGAACTAAATTTGTTTTCTTACAAAGCTCCAAAACTTTTGCTAAGTTTTCCTAGCAAATTTCAAATAAAGTCCCGAATACAGAGAAATCATCTATGAAAACTTTTATTCTATTATCTATCATACTGCTGAAGATAGACATCATACATATCTGAAATGTTGCAGGTGCATTACACAATCCAAAAGGCATTCTTCAAAAAGCAAAGGTTCCATAAGGGCTAGTAAATGTTATCTTTTCTTGATCCTCAAGAGCAATAGGTATTTGATGGTAACCAGTATATCCATCCAAAAAGTAGTAGTACTTATGTCTAGCAAGTCTATATAGCATTTGATTGAGAAAAGGAAGAGGAAAGTGATCTTTTCTGGTGGCGACATTGAATTTCCTATAAATAATAGAAATTCTCCATCCATTAATTTGTCTTATGGGTATAATTTCATTACATTCATTCACTTCAATAGTCACTCCTTTTTTTGGTACACAATGTATTGGACTCACCCAAGCACTATCCGAAATAGGATAAATAATTCCAACATCCAGCCATTTTAAATCTCCTTCTTAACTACTTCTTTCATTATTTGATTCAATCTCTTTTGTGGATCAACTCTTGGTTTATGTTCTTCATTTAATAAAATTCTGAGCATACAAATTGAATGACTAACTCCTTTAATATCTGCCAAAGTCCATCCAAAAGCTTTCTTGTATCTTTTTAAAATTTCCAACAACATCTGTTCTTGATAATCGTTTAACTTCAAAGATACACAATAACTAGCAGGGTAGATGATTCTCCTAAAAACATATATTTCAAATAATTAGGGAGAACTTTCATCTCAAGTTTAGGAGGTTTTATTATAGAGGGAATTAAGCTTTTATTTCCACCTTCCATACTGTCTAATACTTCGAATCTCTTCTGAACATACTCCAAATCTTCATTCTTCTTACTATATGATTTTTCTTCATTTACAATTTCTTCTTCAAACATATTTTCATACGCTACTTCTTTTTCAAGTACATTTTCAAAATGATCGTTTCTCAAATATTCATAGACCTCCATCCTAAAACATTCATTATCTTTTTCCATTGAGGGATACTTCATAGATTTCAAAATATTAAAGGTCACCTCTTGATCATTAACTCTCATAGTTAATTCTCCTTTTTGAACATCAATCACTGTTCTTCCAGTAGCAAGGAATGGTCTTCCCAAAATGATTGGAATTTCTTTATCTTCCTCCATATCAAGTACAATAAAATCCACTGGAAAGATAAATTTATCCACTTTCAGTAACACATCTTCCACCACTCCTTTAGGGTAAGTAATGGAACGATTAGCCAACTGACGAGTCACAGATGTAGGAGAAATTTCTCCTGTTCCCAACCTTTTGAAAGTTCATAAAGGCATAAGATTAATACTAGCTCCCATATCACATAAGGTTCTTCCGAAAAATTTTTCACCTATAGCACACGGAATAATGAAATTACCAAAATCTTTAAGTTTTTCCGGAAGCTTCTTCTAAACAATTGCACTACACTCTCCGCTAAGTGCAACAATTTCATGATCTGTATAGTTTCTTTTCTTTTTCAGGATATCTTCATAAACTTGGCATAGTCAAACATCTGTTCTAATGCTTCAACAAAGGGAATATTTATCGTTAATTTCTTAAGGATCTCCAAAAATTTTCCAAATATGTTATCCCTGTTTTGTTTCTTCAATCTTTGAGAAAATGGAGGTGGTGGTTTTTGAACAGTTATCTTCATTTTTCAAAATTTTCAAGTCTGGATAAATCTTGTTTGAACTTTTTTGATTTCCACCTTCTCTTTTTCTATTTCAACTTCTTTTTGCACTCTTGTTTCCAATTCTTTTTCACTCTTTAATTGAATAGCCTTAAGTTATTCCTTGTTGTGATCTTTTGGATTGATCTCAACATTACTTAGAAGCTTTCCAAAAGGTCTATTATTAAGTGCAGTGAAAATATGCCCCAATTGATTTTCAATATTTTTCATAGCAACACCTTAAGCTTGTAAGTGATTTACCATATTCAGAATCAATTCTTTAGTAGACAACTGCTTATCCTTAAATTACGGATTAATATTGAATCCAGGAGGATAAGATGGTCTAAAATTGATATTTCCCTGATTGTTCGAATTTCCAATTAGATTTATAGAATTGTTCCCCCAATGTGGGTTAACATTGGCATTGTTATTATTCCAATTGAAATTTGGGTGATTCTTCCAACTAGGATTATAATAATTTGAATAAGGATTGTTAGGTCTATTAATAGCATTTAAAGTCTCGTAAGGTGTTTGAGATTTTGTTATCTGTCCAAATAAATTTTCCTCTAACACTTGAGGTGGTTGAGCATAATTCATTCCATACTGATTTATTTTCTTAGAAAGGGCTGCAATTTGAGAAACTATCATAGTCATCATATCTGAATCAGGAACACTAGCTACTCTCTTAGGATTTACCCGTTCAAAGGGCCATTAAAAATTAATAGTATCCGTTTCTTCAATTAATGTGTATGCTTCATCAAAAGGTTTTGACATTAACGATCCCCCAGCAGCAGAATCTATAATAAATCTCAATGATCCCACTAATCCATTATAAAATGTTTCAATTATTAACCAATCTGGTAAAGCATGATGTGAGAACTTCCTAAGAAGATCTTTAAATCTCTCCCAAGCTTCATATATTGACTCTCCTTCAAACTGACCAAAAGATGTAATATCATTTCTTAGCTTAGTAGTCTTTGATGGAGGGAAATGTTTTGATAGAAACTTCTGAGATAATTCTCCTCAAGTTCTAATAGATCCAAGTGCTAACGAATTTAATCATGCCTTAGCTTTATCCCTTAATGAAAAAGGAAAAAGTCTAAGTCTGACAGCATCACTAGACACTCCATCATATTTAAAAGTAGCACAGAGTTCTAGAAAATTAGCAAGATGTAAATTTGGATCCTCATTAGGAGTTCCTCTAAATTGATTATTTTGTATCATTTGGATAATAGTAAGTTTATGTTCAAATGAATTAGCAGCAATATTAGGATTTTGAATAGTTATGTGAATTTCATCTTTTGCTTGGTTAGCATAATCTCTTAAAGGTCCTGGAAAATTTCCAATATTATTTCTCTGATTATCTTGATAATTCGCCATTTCACAAGGATTTTCAGCTCGTTTTTGTTGTTTTTTAATTTTTCTGACAGTACGCTCTAACTCCGAATCGTAAGGCACTAAACCTATAGATCCACTATGACGCATATACAATCACACAAATACATTTAAAAAGTAAAAAAACTCACAATTACACACTACAAAGTAAAGGTTTTCAGTTACGATATTATCAATAAATACCGTTTATACTTCCTTCCTTACTTACCTAGTTACTTCGTTACCTTCCGAGGCAATGGCGCCAAAAACTTGACTGGCGATTTACGTACTTTATATTTCAAGAGTTAATAAACTTAAATTTATATATATTTTTAATAATTTTGTAAAGTCCAAGAATTCAACACAAGTATACGTATCGTATCAAGTAATACATGGCTCTAATGGAGTCCTGGTTATCGATCCCTCGGGGAAGCTACGAAGTAGTAGAAAGTGTTTCACAATAGGTAATGTAGCATTAAAATTCGATACTCAAATTGCAATTAAAGTTTAATGTTTACTTCTACTACCACTATGCACAAAACAGTACCAATTAATCAAACTATAATTACTTCTAATAACTTTTAAAACAGAATTAACTAACAGACATACACTAAGCTATATATTTGAATTGTTTTTGATATATAAGAAAAGTAACTTTCCTTTTGCAATGAGAATATGATTGTGGATGATATGGAATGATTATCTATGGTATTGTGTCAAATAGGAGCATAAATGTTTCTTTACCCGTAATAGAGTACCCCCTCTTCCAAGCATGAAAAGAACATTGACATATCCTAAGTTTAGTCACTAAATCTAAGGCTAGGTTGGGAGGATACCGGCTCTCACTATGGAGCTCCCACTCACCCTTCACCTGAATGATAACCTTTAAGTTTTGTTACTAATCTTAGGGCCAAATTTGGCATCTCAGTCTGTCACCCTGAAACCTCCAATTTGAAGTCCATCTAAACACATTTCCTTATTTATTTGCACTCAATTCCCATGAACTACGCAATTAATCCATGAAAATTGAATGGATTCTTCGTTACTGTTGTAGGACACTAAATCCTTTCAGAATTAATGTTCAACAACATATTTTAACAATTCAATTGACCAGATCGAAAAGTAAATTAAGTTCAAAATGAAAAACCATCACAATTTCTTTAATACATTAAGAGCACTTCAAATCCACATCAATCCATCATAACATCTATATGCAAGAAGAAAGACAATGGAAACTATTCAGAATTTATGAAGAAGATACAATAAAACATGGATTTTATATATAAAAGAAAAGTCATACAATTCACAAAAGAAAATACAACTCATCTCTTTCTCTTCCCCAATGCAATTCCCTTGAAGTTCCTTTGAATCATTTTCTCTCTTCTTTTCAATACTTAATTCCCTCTATAGAATGGAAAGGAAGAAGCAATCTCTCACTTTACTCCTTCTCCTTCGTTCCTTAGAGAAGAATTCTTCTCAAATTCTAACTTCTACACACTTTTCTCCTAAGCCCTAACACTCAACACACACTCTCCCTCTCGAGAACCAAACTAAAACTTCGAACACACACTATGACCATGCCATTTTCTTCAAAAAATAGTTATTTATAAGTTAGAAATGAAATCCCAAGAGATTCCATAGGCATCCCTTCAAAAAGTTGCCAAAATTCTTCAAATTAGAATTCCATCGAATTTAGGCACCGGCGGTACTCTATCGTCGAATTATTGCTGAGCTCTTTGGAAAATGGTGCTGGAGATGCTAGAATCTATTTTCCTCCTTTTCGCTTCTTTTCACTCTGAATTCGTTCCTTTTTTGCTTCTTTTCGCTCCAATCACCTAAAATCATCATACCTGTAACAAATCATGAAAAATAACTTTCTTTAAAGTGTAATATCACCAAAAATGAGTAAAATTATATAGCAAAAACAATATATATTTTTGGTGTATCAATTATTGAACAACATTTTTATGAAAAATGTCAGATTCATTTTAAAGAAGAAGAATTTACAGACCCTGAAAATTTAAGTAATGAAAGCGATTCTAAAGAAATAGAAGTAAGAGAAGTTCATTACATTAAAGATAATTGGGAGATATTAGATACTACTGAAAGTAATGTATTTAAACCATCTATTAAAAAGGCTCCTGAATTGGAATTAAAAGAATTACCCTCTCATTTGAAATATGCTTGTTTAGGGAATTCATTAACTTTACCTGTTATTATATCTTCGAATTGATCTGTGATCAAGAAATTAAAGCTGCTTAAAGTATTAAGAAAATATAAAAGAGCTTTTGGGTGGACTATAGCGAGACATTAAAGGAATCAGTCCTTCAATTTGTATGCACAGAATATAACTAGAAGCTGATAGTAAACCCAGAGTTGATCCTCAAAGAAGATTAAATCTAGTTATGAAAGAAGTTGTTAATAAGAAAATACTTAAATGGATGGATGCTGGTATTTTATAACCAATATCAGATAGTGCTTGGGTAAGTTTTATTCATTGTGTTCCAAAGAAAGGAGGAGTAACTGTTGTTAAAAATGGGAATAATGAATTAATACATACTAGACAAGTTACTGGTTGTCGGATTTGTATTGATTATAGAAAACTAAATGATGCCAACAAGAAAGATCATTTTCCTCTTCCATTCTTAGATCCAATCTTTGGATAGATTAGAGCGTCAAGAAACAAATTTAGTTCTAAACTGGGAGAAGTGTCAATTTATGGTCGTAGAAGGAATTGTACTAGGTCATATGGTTTCTAAAATTGGTATGGAAGTTGATCAAGAAAAAATTTAAGTTAATGCCGGATTACAACCCCCAACTTCTATTACTTGTATAAGAAGTTTTCTTGGACATCTTTGGATTTTATAAAAGATATATTAAAGACTTTTTAAAGATTACAAAACCTCTATGCCATCTTTTGGAAAAATATACTAAACTCAAATTTGATGAAATTTGCCTAAAAGCCTTTAGTTTGTTAAAAGAGAAATTAATTACTGCACCAATCATTATTGCACCTAATTGGGAAAAACCATTTGAATTAATTTGTGATGCAAGTGATTATGTTATTGGAGCTGCTTTAGGACAAATATGTGATAAGATGTTTAAAGTTATATATTATGCCAGTAAAACTCTAAATGAAGCTCAAATTAATTACACTACTACTGAGAAAGAGCTATTGGCCATAGTATATGCTTTTGACAAATTTCGATCATATTTACTAGGGAATAAATGTATAGTGCATATAGATCACTCTGTTATTAAATATCTAATGACTACAAAAGAAACTATACCAAGATTAATTAGGTAGATTCTTCTGTTTCAAGAATTTGACTTTCAAATAGTTGATAGAAAAGGGTCTGATAATCAAATTACCGATCATTTATATAGAATTAAAAATAATGAAATGAATGATAAGGAAGAAATAAATGAATGTTTTCTCAAGGAACAACTTTATACTGTTTATGCCGGATTAATCCCATGGTATGCTAATATAGTTAATTATTTAGCTAGTAGCATTATTCTGTATGGATTACATCAGTATCAGAAAAAGAAATTCTTACATGATGTTAAATTTTATTTTTGGGATAATCTGTACTTCTTAAACAATGTAAGGATTCTATTATATGAAGATGTGTTCCTTATGAAGTAACCTATGAGATTATTCAAAAATGTCATAACTCTGAATTTGGTGGACATTTTGGAATTGATAAAACTGCTTTCCAAATTTTCAAATTTGGATTTCATTGGCCTACATTATTCAGGATGTTAATAATTTTGTTAAATCCTGTGATTGATGTCAACACATAGGCAATAATTGTAGAAGAAACGAAATGCCACTAAATTTCACTTTGGAAGTGGAAATTTTTGATGTATGGGGTTTAGATTTCATGGGACCGTTTGTGCCTTCTTCAGGAAAAATGTATATCTTATTAGTTTGTTGATTATGTTTCAAAATGGATGAAGCGATTGTTTTACCTCAATGTGATGCTAAAAGTGTGGAAAAATTTTTAAGCGAAAATATTTTCAGTAGACTTGGAATGCCACGAATAATCATCACTGATGGGGGAAGTCACTTTAAGAATTTTCTGATTCAGAGATTAGTGAGCAAATTTGGAATCAAACATAAAATTTCAACAGCCTATCATCCCTAAACTAGTGGATTAGCAGAAATTTCAAATTGGGATATTAAAAGAATTTTAGAAAAAATGGTTAATCCAAAGCGAACTAATTGGGCTGATAGACTTGATGATGTATTATGGGCTTATAGGACTGCTTATAAAACACCTATTGGAATGTCACCTTATAGGCTCATTTATGGAAAACCTTATCATTTACCTATTGAACTGGAACATAAAGCTTATTGGGCAATGAAAGAGTTTAATTATAATTTAAGAGATGTTGGAGATAAAAGATTATTACAATTAATTGAACTGGATGAGATGAGAAATGATTCTTATAAAAGTGCTCGAATTTATAAAGAAAAAATGAAGATTATGCATAATAAAAGAATATTAAGAAAGATTTTTGAGCCTGGACAACAAGTTTTATTATGCAATTTAAGATTAAAATTGTTTCCAGGAAAATTAAAATCCAAATGGATAGGGCCGTATGTGGTTGAGAAAGTTTACCCTTATGGAGTTGTGGATATTAAAGATTTAAAAATTGATTCAGTAATTAAAGTGAACGGACATAGATTGAAGCCCTATTATGAAGAAAGCGTGCCATCTTTTAAAGATGTGCTATTTTAAACCCACTCGGAGTAAAATGGTGTTTATGTTGGGCTGACGACGTTAAACCAAGCTCTTTATGGGAGGCAACCCATAGTATGATTTTTTTTTCATGTTGGATTATGTGGTTTATGTGACTACACTTAATTACATACCTTCGACCTACCTTTTTAATCCTTAATTGAGTATGGAACTTAGGAGAATTCGACAAATGGTGGATCTGTGATTTTTCAGGATTCTAGTGCCTAGGCGCCATAACTGGCACCTAAGCTCCAAATACCGCCCAAATTGGCGCCTAGGCGCCACATTTTCTGGATCGTGAAAAAATCACCCCAAAGCAGTTTTTACACATTCTAGTCCATTTAAACCACCATAACTTCGTTCCAAACCTTCAAGCCATCAAAATTTTCGACTGAAACATTCCTTTAGAGAGAAGAAAGAGATTTGATTGCTTCCATGGAGAGATTAAACATTGGAATCAATGGGAAGGAGAAGTTTGTGAACTTGGATTTACAAACTTATTTTAATGGCTATCTAGCCATGACTTTGAAGAAGTTATGCAATCAACTTGAGAAAATTGAAGAAGAATTAATTCTAGTTGGAGGGAGATTGCATGAGATGTTCCACCAAATTGAGCACATTGAATGGCAAATGAAAGTTCAATCAGATCATTTGTCATGCTTTCAAGATTATCAGGTAACAATGTACGCTAAGAATAAAGGGATTGATGAAAAGACGGCTTCGGAATTTCCTCGAGTCCCTTTCTTCCATTCCTTTGTTCGTAGTGAATTACCCTGTGAAACTAATGTAGGTTCTGATGTGAATGCATGAATTTAAAGAGAAATAGGTAGAGAGATTGAATGTGATTGTTAAGTGTATTGTGATTTGAAATTGTTTTATGTGGTGATGTTTATGATGTTTATGTGTTTGTGAGATGTGGTTGTTTATTGTTGATGTTTATTTTTTGTATTTTTTGAGCCTTATCTTGAAGATCTGGAATGAATGAAATGAACTAATGTTTGGATTGTTATTTGTTTGATATTTGGAATGTTATGATTTGTAACCTTTTGGATTATTTTTGAATATTATTTTCTGGAAGATGTATGATGAAGATTAACAGTTGGTTTTAGGCTTGCAGATGTTAGAATCACCTAAATTAAAAATATATAAATTTAAAAAATTTTCAGAATGTTTGGTGATTATGGCTCCTAAGCGCCGTTTAACCTAGACTGAATTTCGGCCTTTAAAACTGACCAAACTCTATTTTCACGCCTAATCTTCATCTTCTTCCTCCATTTTCAGGAAAATCAGATCTAGGGTTCCATTTTGAGCAGGATTTGAAAATTTTGACGAGTTTTAACTTCAAATTTCTACTTCTCAAGGATAGATCTTCGTTTTAACTTAAATTTTCACCATGGATTTTTCTACGTTTGCAAAGTGCCAAAATTTTGGAAGAAAAAATTTTATTTTTAGAAGAAAAATCCATGAATTTATGTTTGATTTAGTGAGGTGAGCTTTTATTTAGTGTGATGTTATATTTTTTGAGATTTATTTGGAATTATTTACAAATTTTAGGAATGGCACCAAAATCAAAGTGGGGTAAGGAACATAGAAAATTTGATCAAACAAGGTTTACTAGTGCGAGTACACAAGTTCGTTACAACAAATTTGCTACTGTTCACAAGTTCATAGTTGAAAGAAGTTTTTATCATCTCGGTGGATCGATCGAGCATATTATTACTGCCAGATAGTGGGAGCAGTTCTGCTTTTTTTCTGCAGTAGTAATTATTTCTTTAGTTCGAGAGTTCTATGCAAATTTTCCCGAAACAACTAATTTTGAAGTTTATGCAAGGGGGACAACAGCTGAATTCACTTCGGAAGTAATAAACATGTTTTATGGCCTGCCTCTTGTGACAGACTGTTTCTATGATACTTGTGCTCCTTCTGAGAGAGAACTCAATGAGATTCTGGCTTATTTAACTGATGGAAGAGGAGCATGAAAAATAAGAAACAATAAATAGGTAAATTTATCCTCTTCGATGCTTAATGCTACTCTAAAGCCTGACATTATTTTATGTCTGCTCGTCTCCTTTCGTCAAACCACTTGAGTGAGGTGAGGAAAGAGAGAGCTATACTGAACTATTGCATTCAAGAAATGAATCCAATAGATGTGGGAGCCATTATTTATGATGCAATTAGCACTTCTGCTACAGGAAGTGTTATTTCTAGTTTAGGCTTTCTGGCTCTCATTTTCTCGATTTACAAGAATGCTGGTGTTTCTTATTCTATTTCTGAAGAGCAGCTTATGTCGTTAAAGCTGATAGGAAAATCTCACGTTGATATTTTTGGGAAGACTAAGAGTCAGAGTACTGGTGCATATCCTTCTTCTGTGCCTTCTACTTCCGCTTCTATGCCATCTACTGCTACATCTGAGCCTCCACCAGATGTGTGGAACACTGTTTTTCAAAGATATTTGGAGCATAAAAGTGATATATTTTTGATGCAATGCAGAGTAGATGAGATGGATAGCAAATTAGATCATTTATTCGACTATATACATAGGAAGTGAGACTATAATTGGGAGTATAATGAAGCACTGGTAAAATTTTTGAAGGGTGATAAGAATATTAAATTTCAGCATGTCCTAAATTCACCCTATGGATCAACCCTAGAAGTCCTATTCCTGACGATTCTTCTGACGATGAGGAGGTGACTGAGGATGATTAGACATTATATTTGCTTAGCTTTGCTAATGTGTCTGTTATGTGCGTTTATTACTTTTCATGTTTTATTGTACTGATTGAAAACTTGTAGTAACTTTATTTTATGTTTTATATTGTTGGATTGCTTAGACTTAGTCCTTTTCATTCTCCTGTTGTTTTTATTTTAGCACATTTGTTTTTTTTAAATATTAAAATTTTCATGTGCTACTCTTTTATATATCTATTCCTGCTTATACCAATACAGGTTTAAATACCTTTAAATGTTATACCTTTTCTTCCTGAGTAGTTTAAAATTTCATAGTAAAAAATATTTAAACCTTATTAAAAGAATTAAGTTTGGGGGAGGGAAATGAGCTTAAATTTAAATTTTACTTGTCCTTAGTAAACAATATTTTCAAAATTAATAACATAACCCATGGAAGAAAAATTAATTTAAGATAGATATGTTGTTGTTTTCATGAATGTTATAATAAACTTATAAAAGTATTTTTGAATAACAAAGGATAATTCTAAAATTGTAATTATTTAATAAAAAGGTGTTAGAATTTTGATTCAAATATCTAAATTTAAAATGTTATATTTTGGAAAGTATTAAGGAATCTAGATATTTACTTGAGAAGATGGAATTGAAACTCTATGAAAATATTTTTGCTAAACACATATTCATTAAGTGAAATATGTGTTAAGTCTTTAAATATAAGTTAAGGATAGTGAAGTTCAAAATCATTAACAGGCTATCCAGATATAGTAATCCTTACTTAAAAAAAAAAGAAAAGAAAAATGATTGAAAATAATCCCCGAAAAAGAAAAGCAAAATATATATGATTGGAAAGCAATCCAAAATAGAAAAAGAAAAATAAAAAGAAAAGTGAGGAGAAGCTTGAGGAAAACCATAAATCTAAAATTGGCTTCATTTGAATTATCTCATAGGAAGAGACCTAATGAAAATTTTCACTTAAAGTCTTATGTATAAGCATCCTTACTAGTAGAGTTATCATGAAAATCTTTTTTTTGTAAATTATCTACATGTTTTTAATATGACAAATTTCAATTATTTTTTTGAAATAGATAGGAGAAGAAAGTTCTTAACACTTGCATATTAAATATTTTACATATTTTGGTTTTAGCCTAAGTTATTTAAAAAGCTTTTTAAGTTTCATTATATTATTTATAAAACAAAAAGTTATAGAAGTCTTAAAGAAAATTTTCTCTATAGATTATAATTTTTAGTAGTAAAGGTTACTCGAGGATAAGTAACGTTTATGTTTGGGGGAATTGATCCACCTTAAAATTAGATATAATTTTATATCAAAATTTTATTAATATTTTAAGGATATTACGCTTTAATGAAGGGTATTTCTTATGTTTTGGTTGCAGGTACAACAAAATGAGTTTATGAAGAGAAAGAGTTAAAAAGGAGAAACAATGAACCAAAAAGAGCAAAGAGGCTGATTATGGCGCCTAGGCGCCAGACACATCATATTGATTCTAGAGATTTATTGACGGTTATTGGATGGTTATTGACGATTTCAAACCAATCTAGAAGCCTCTGGAAATTTTCCCACATGTTATTAACCAAATGCATTAAATATAGACACAGGAGAGTAGTTATTAAATGAAGAGATGCGATCTAAATGTGAAGCGGTGCGTCCATTCACATAGTTATCCTGGCGCTTAGGAGCCAGAACTGGCGCCTAGGCGTCACAGTTAATTTCTAGAACATTCAATGAATGTGGATGAATTTTAAAGAGGTGTCTTAAGTAACTCTTGGCCATTAATGGAGACCTATAAATATAGGACCATTTCTACAGCAAAAGTGTGCTAGATTTTGTGGGTAGTGTGTGTAATATGTGAGGGAGAATTAATAGCAATTAATTAAGAGTTTGAAGTGTATTCTTCTTTATTTTAGTGTATTTTAGTGTGAATTCAAGAGTCAAAGTCTTGGTAGAGTCTGTGGAGTCAGAGAAACTTCAAAGGATTGTTGGGATTATATTCCAGATAAGTATTTATATCTTGTTTCTTAAGTTTAGTACTTTGGATTTGAGTTATATAAATATGATTTATGGTGTAATTTCTATGTTTTATGAGTAGTCTTCTTTTGTTTCTTCCTATGAATATGAAATTAATTAATAACAGATTTAAATCAGATTTGAGAACTTAATTTCCTATTTTCTAAAAAATTGTGATGATAATGTAACTAATCTTAATTTACTTTACAAATTGGCCACTTTTATTGTTAAAAACGGTGCAGAATTCTTAAAATCTAACCGTGGGCTAAGAAATTCTTAACTTGTATGTATCACATTTCTCTTAAAGGGGAAGTGAAAATAAATAGGGAAAAAATCTTTAATGAGTGTAGAACTGATAATATTTTTAGTGTGACAGGCTAAATTCAAACAATTTGGTTTT
Source organism: Papilionanthe hookeriana x Papilionanthe teres (assembly GCA_022702705.1). Taxonomy (NCBI): domain Eukaryota; kingdom Viridiplantae; phylum Streptophyta; class Magnoliopsida; order Asparagales; family Orchidaceae; genus Papilionanthe; species Papilionanthe hookeriana x Papilionanthe teres. Next base: position 14,667,789 of record CM040422.1, read on the forward strand.
ACAAAATGGGTGACAGGTCACTAGTATGCCAGACCATAGGCAACCATTAAGGGGGGAACCTAAAAGTGAGAGTCTAGAAATTCATCCCTTTATACTAATAATACATCCTAATCCAATCTTTAAAAACTAGCTAATGTTCTTTATGACTTGGACCAAAGGGTAAAGGATATATATGCTCCTATTTGTCACAAAACCATATTTTTAAGTTCTCAACTAATTTCAACTGCTTATTAATCATGGAATATTTCATATGGGGAAAGAATCTTTTTTTATTATTTTATCACTAGCTAATTTTCATATTTTGCATATTTTAGTTAGTTTTAAATTAAATGATTTTAATTATTAGTTTTCTTTCTTTTAACTAAATTAATCCTCATGGGATCGATATCTGGTGTTCTAAAAAGAAAACTCTTTATTACTTGAAACGATACGTATACTTGTGTAGTACCCCTAGTGTACGATTTATATTTAATTATCAAAACTTTAATCATTAATTATCGTACATTAGCCACTTAATTAGATTTGGGGTCAAGTTTGGCCAAAATTTAATAAGCTAATTTACTTACGTAATTGCGGTTGGGTCAGTATGGCACCTAAGCCCTTAGTAATGGTGCCTAGGTGCCACAAGAAAGAGATTTTAGTGCCTAAATGCCAAGTTCTGGTACTCAGGGACACAAGACAGAGCAGATGGCACCTAACCTGCTAGTTCTGTAACCTATGCTCTCTAGAGTTTGACTCATGTGGTTTTTTTCCCACTTTGAGCTAAGCACTAATAGGAAAATAGAGGATCTTAGCCGTTTTAGAAAAAGAAGATCATTTAGGAATGAAGTGAGTTGATATCTCTTGAATTTAAGGGGATTTTCTAGATCATTGACATCATTTTAGCTTTAGAGAGGGTTTTGGAGGAGTGAGGTTAGCGAGTACCAAATGGTAAATATGGGATCTTTGCCGTTGTTGAAAAAGAAGATATTCTGGGAATGAGGTGAGTTGATATATCTTGACTTTAAGGGGATTTTCTAGATCATTAACATCATTTTAGCTTTGGGGAGGGTTTTGGAAGAGTGAGGTTAGCGAGTACTTGGAGGGAAGTGAGCAAGACTTTTAAGGTTTTCATCTTCTCCTCTTATCTTCTTCTTTCTTCCAATTTTTTCTTCTTCTTATACATCATTGTCTTCTTAACTTCCATCTCATTTTCTTGAGTGGAGAGTGAGTGTGTCAGGGTCTCTTTAGACTTGTTGGGCATTCCTTGAAAAGGAGAACTTCATCCTAATATTTTTCTTGGAAGGAGCTAGAAGCAAGCTGAGAGAATGCATCTCCAATTATCATGAAGGCAAAAAATCTCTAAATCCTTTAGTATTACATGTCCAGCAAGCCTCCTTAATATTCTAGGTTAGGGAACTTATTATATTTATTCCTTACGACTCTTGAGTGGATTATCCAAGAAGCCCTTGATCTTTAACCTATTATAAAAATAAGATTGTAATAATCTTATCATTTTTCATGGCAGCTTCACCTTGATGGAATAGTGAAGCCATAAATCTAGAAAGTGGAGAAAACTTTTTGACCTCAACTCTTCAGGTTATGAAAAATTTCTCTTTGTAAGAAATTTTTGTGTTTGTCTGCTCAAATGGAGTTGGAAGACTTGTTGCCTCGCTTAATAAGGAATAATATTCCTCTCCATTTTTTAAGCCTAGAACCTAAGAGAGTTTGTCTAGGTAGGCTATTGCCTCACCATCGAATGGTTTTAGCCATGTCATCCTGGTGATAATTTTCCTGCCATTTTAACTGGTTGGATTTACATAATTATAAATATATGCATAAAATACATTCTGCATGGTTTGACTAACTACGCACTTATAGTAAGCTCAATTGGTTTGTTGGACTAGATGGTCACCACAATGGGCCGATAGGCTTCATTTGACATGCTAACCATTTTTGGCCAGTTTAATTGTTCAGTCAACTATACATGGTTGATTGGACATATCGATCGACCACTTTCGACTGGCCAACAATTTTAGCTAGCTATATTAGTTGGTCTACCATGCTTGGTTGGTTTGATCGTTTTATCGAAAATCTTAGGCCATTCAATCACTTACAATTGGCCTACCACTTATGGTATCCTCGATTGGTCAGCCACCCTCGACAGTCTCAAGCGTAAAGTGGCTCTATTGTGTGAAAAACTTTTGTTTGATGTATGTCTTTTTCAAATCTTTGGGAGCCACCATAGATTTTGAAACACTTCAATCAAAATGATCGAATACTACATTCAAAGAATAATAAACTCTCTGAAAGATAGAAATCTTACCACAGAATGGATTTAAGAATTTAAGCGAGGAAAATTTTTAGGATTTATGAATCTGTGGAACCGAATTTCTTCCTTTGCCTTAGGAGTGTAAGATAATGATTATATTAATTCTAGGTTCTGGAACCCTATGAGTGGACTCCATCAAAGTTAATTACATCTTAATAATTTTTTTTTAGAAAACTCACCATTAAATCTATGCTTAATGTCATTCCTATTCATTTATGTATGTTTATGGATATATGAATTGAAACATTGATAAAATGAATAAGATTGAGCACAGGTTGATTCACTTGAGCTTCAAAAATGATATACCCTTAGGGTTGAGCCTAACATTTGAATTTTGCAATGGTATATAGCTAGAATCAAAGGATCGGATTTGAGAAAAAATTTGGATTGGATTAGATTTTGATTTGGAATTTGCAAGTTTGAATTGGATTACAATTAAGTTTAGATTTTGTTTGGTTGAAGATAGGTTTAAAAGGATTAGGTTTAATTTAATTTGAAATTTGATTGGAATTGAAATTTGAATTCAGTGAGGATTGATTGAGATTGGATTGGATTAGATTTTAAATTTGCTTTGATTGAGTTAAATTTAATTTGAATAAGATGAATTGATTTAAGACACATCTCAGTCTAAAAGGTGGGAATGAATAAAAGATTTATAAATGAAATGGAAGTCCTAATGCACCCATTTATGATGCTCATGACTTTCCATCTTCTAGGGTATATTAGTAGCTTTAAATAATTAACCAGAAGAATAATAGAAGTTCTCCCTCATTGTCATAGCATTGACGTAAGGTATTACTTCCTATTATAAAATGGATGTGAGTATCTGCATCCATTGCATGGGCTACTTCATTCTAGAATACTCATAGTCTTTGTGGGTAGGTCAATTTTTTTTGTATGCCCTAATCCTTAATTATAATATAAGGGGGAACCTAGTGAACTAAACTAGGACTTTTTGGTTGGACTAATCCAGGGTATGCATATGGTCGTAGGTTTTCATATGCATTCGCTACATTAGAGGCATATATTGAAACTATCCTAAGGTGTCGTTATAACAATTAGAGTTGGTCATTATTTATTTATTTATTTTGTTTTATTATTAAAATATAATTAGCATTCTCCAAGAGATGGTCAGTTATTGTTACAAATCAAGGCTTTCTAAGTGTTGTCTAGTTATTTCTCCATTTAATGCAAGAAAACATTAACTAGAGTTTATGATTTTTTATACATTTCTATTGATGATGTTGCACATTAAGGAAGGTATTTTATGTGTTTTTCTCATAGATATAACATGTAATTGATGTGGGAAAGGCAGGAGAACTTGGAGCACATAGAAGAAAAGTTGTAATGGTTCCTAGGCACCGGACCCTTGGGTGTCTAGGGACCAGTCCCAACCTTTAAAACCCAAACAGTTGGCACTTTGGCACCAACCATTAGGCACCTAAGCTCTATGATACCAGTGCCTTGGTGCCTGACACATGGGTGTCTGAAGTGTAGAATAGAATACATAATTTACTTTATACTTTCACATTTTTGTGAATGAAATTGCACTTTAAGGAAATGTATTTTTATGTTTATTTTGTAGGTACAACAGGTATTAGAAGTGGAGCAATGTGGAGAAGAAATGGAGCATAGTGGAGCTCACTTGGAGCTAGAGATGACCAAAGTTACTAGCGTCCTGACGTCATATTTATTGGGTGCCTAGACGCCAGTCCCAATTTGGTAACTGAAACCTAAGTGCCAACCAGTGGGTTCCTAAACACCACTTGACCATGGTATTGATGCCAGAATTTTGTGAGCCTAGGCGGTCATACTATAAAATGTAGTTTTGAAGATTGGCGCTTAGGCCTAGGTAGTTTTCAATAGTTTCTCTACAAGATGTGGGGAGCTATTCAACCTGATAAAAGAGCTCTTTTGTGAATAAAAGGGATCTATTTTTATTCTTTAGTAGAGGGAAGACAAGGTTTTCTATAAGAAAGAACAGGAAAGGTTTCATTGAGAATCTGGTGAAGAGTTTGAGTTGTATTGTGAGGAGGGTATTCAGAAGAGCAGTAAGGAACAAGGAGATCCTTAGGAATCATTTTAAGAGCATTGTCTAAAGGAGGAAGCTATGTATTTTCTATTCATCTTATTGTATTTATGTAAACAATAATATCCAGTGGACTTTCTTGTTTCAACTGATGCTTTGTGGTGTGTTCTTCATGTTTTCTGAGTTTATCTATTTTAATTTTCCTTATAATGATTAAGTTGGATGTAAGAAGTGGAAAGTGTTTATAAAATTGGTTTTTAAAATTTAATGTGATGATTAACTTTCTGAATTTCATTTACTTTTCATTATGACCAAATGATTAGTTAAAATTAATTGTGATCCGTAATAACTCGAGAGAGCTATGGTAGACCAAATAGGTTATGCACCTTGATCTATATGGTATGGTGAAGTACTTTGTAGAGAGATGCAAATGTGAGGGATATAATCATTGATTAGTTCAAATTTGGGTTTAAGGAATTAAATCCATTTTAACCAAACTTCTTTATGCACTTTGGAGAGGGTAAAAAAGAGAATTGCTCCTACTTGTCACTAGCCACATTGACAATTGATACTTTACTTTTCTACTTTATCACTTAAATCATTGTAAGGGAAAGTACCTTTATAACTTGATAATCACCAAAACTAATTAGCGTAAGCAAGATTTCTGTAAGACTTAACCTTTACTAGATTGAATATATGTAGGAGAAGTTTGTAGAACCTTTGATTAGTTTTAATTATAGACTATGAACTAAATCTTGCAGGCTAGAACTTCTTTTATGTCTAATTCCCTCACTCCCTATCGGATCGTCAATCTCGACTCAAAAGTCCAATACTATTAAAATGATATATACACTTGCATAAGGGCAAAAGTTGTGATTCACCTAGAATTAAAACCAAGTACTGCATGCGTTGCTTAAGCAAGCGTGCATCATGTTTTTGTCTTCATTACTAGAGAGAGAATATGTATTTAACTTAGGAGAATTTTAGTGGAACCTTTTAGAACTAAACATGGAAATCTATTGTTGACCTCACTTTTGTTGAGATCTAGTCTTTCTTTAGAAGAACCTAGGATCTCGCCATAGGACTTGATGGAACCCTTCCCATTTAGAAATTTAGAGTGTTTCTTTTTTAACTTTAGGTTTCATATGCTTAAGGCTAACCTCTAGCACTTAGTAGGATGAGGCTAAGCATAAGAAAGCTCAAGTGGAGTCCCCTATAGGATGGTCAAGCCTTAAAATAAATCGTGGGTATTCTGGTCTTGGCTAATCTAGCTCACACACTCACACCTACACTACACTTACACTCACTACCCCAAACCCAAAACCAAACTTCCTCAACATGATTCCCTGCTGTTTTGGAAACTCATGTGGGTGGTTCCCCAAGCTCTAAACCAAAATTCAAATTTTGGCCAAAATAAGACTCTTACCCAAATGTCACCAAATTGAATATCATAACCCCAAAATTTTCACTCAATTAATGTTCAAAACTCTTCATGACATTCTCCTAAGCCATTCCAAATATTCAACCCAACTTTGCGTAACCTAAACCCATGTCTAACCCACATTCACCAAAATTGACCCCAAGCCAAATCTTGCCAAATTGAACTCCCAAATAAATTTCAAAATCACTCAAATCCTCTTCCAAACTCTTCATGAAAATTATCCCCATCAAATTTATCAATTAATTTACACCAAATCAAACCCAAACCCAATTTATCCCAATCTTGACCCAAAAGACCCAAATTTGAACCCATGTCCCAAATGTGACCAAACCTAGGCAAATTGACCAAGCCAAGCTCACCACAGCCACCATTTGAACCATAGGAGGCAAGCTAGATTCCACCTATCTAACCTACTCGAGCCATGGACCAAGGGTCCCATGAATTAGGGGATTCCATCACATTTTTGGCTAAACCAAGAAGATCTCTTACCCAAACCCATCACTACTCAAGTTAATCACCATAAAGGCCTGCTCACTCCCTCACCTGACCACCCTAGCTTGAGCACCACCCTGGCATGTCGGCCTAGTCACCGGAGGAGCCAAAAGTGAGAGCCACCCCACACCAAATCAAACCCAAATTGATCCATCCTAGGTGTCTAGCTTCGATTGGCTACTTGCGTCGTTCATCACTCCACCTAAGCATAACCCTACACCCAAATTGAAGCCCTGAGCTCCATCCAATGGCCTTGGCTATAAATGGAGCCCATCATGGATAAAGGGGAGTGTGGATAAAACAAAGGAGAAAATCCACCAAAATCTCACCAAAGCTCCTCCAGACCTTCCTGGGTGCAAGCCCACTGCCTCCCAACCATTTCCCCCACTATCTAGAGCTAATTTCCTTACCCAAGTTTCAGCTGAAACTAGGACATATTTCACCACACCACCACACTGCACCAAAATTCAAATTAACTTTGCCCATACCATCACAAGACCAAACGAAGTTGATCCCTAAAGAAAACACTTTATAGAGTCCCTATAACCTAAACTTCCATTAAGGCCCCCAAATCAGTCTAATCGAAGTCTTACTTTGAAATTTTATGAGAGCCCAGCAACACTTCCAGGAGGTTTGTCGGAGTCCTCTGAAGCTTCTACAAGCATGTGATTGAGGTCTCACCTCTCAGACAAAGGTATTGAACTCTCCCACCAAACTGAGCTCGGGTTGGGCTTTCATGGCGGTAGGCTTGATTTCATACTACATATACCATATAGATGTCTTCATCTTAGATAGATACATCTATAGAAACAAACCTGAAGTGATTTGGTTGAATCTAACTTGAGATCTTAGGTTGTTAGTATGGACAGTCTGTGGGATGAACCAGTTAGGGACGAAGGTATGGACTGTCTGATCGCGCGTATATCACTTGGATGGCTGAGATTGCATCAGATGGAACCATGAAACTTAAAGTGGAGGCTGACTCAGAAGGTGGGGTCAAATAAGAGCGCGCTGTGTGGTCTTTCAGAGCTGCCTAGGATCCAGTCAGTGACCCGTGGATAAGTATGAAATTTTAGATTTTCTGTATTTATTTAATTCAGCCACCTTTAAAATTTCATAACTTGGTGGAGAAAAATTTAAAAATTTTAAAAAAAATACCCTTTGCTTAGTGAACAGAGGAGAACAATGCGTAAATAAAATTATAGTTTTTTAACTTACATTTATTTTTAAATTAACTAAATATTGTTAAACTTGTTTAAATCATAACTCATCACAAACATTTCATCATGGCATGAGGTTTGGAGGGCTTAGAGGCTCTATAGTAAGGGATCTTTCCTGATTTTTTCCAAGGTCAGGGGATCTCTAACTAAAGATCCCTAATTTTCAAGATAATCCCATCTATTTTGGTTTAAAAATTATAATAATTATAATATAAATCAAAAAATATAAAACTTATTTTGGTAGGTTCACTGTGGTCAGAGGACCCTAGGAAAAATATCAAATAGAGTTAAATAATTAAAAAAAACACTAATGTTAATTAACTCATTAAAATCCTCTAAAGATTAAATAATTAAAATGTAAATGGAAAAATCATAGAAGTTATTCCACATTGTGAATAATGAATAGAGGAGCTCCCCATAAAAATTTGGATTTAATTGGGGTTAATTTACCTTCTAAAATGGATTTTTTAAGTAAAATGACTTTTTTGACATTAAATTAATTATAATAATTAAAATATAAGTTAAAAAATTATAAAAGTGGTTTTGGGAGTTCCTTGTGACTAGAGGGACTTAAGAAAAATAAAATTGGAATTAAAATAAATATTTCATTTTCAAGCCTATTTTGAATATTTAAATAATTAAAAAATAATTAAAAAATCATTAATAATAATAAAAATAACTAAAATATAAAAATCCACCAAAATGTCACATTTGGTCTCTTGTTCACTTGGGTGCTATTAAAATAATTTTTCTAACTTTCAAGTAAAGATATTAATTTTTAAAGGCTTAAATAGAATTTTCCTTAATTTTCGATTAAAATAGTTCTAATAACTAATATATAAAAAAAATATAAAATTTGTTTTTATGGGTTCCTTAGCTTTCAAAGAGATTTAGGAAAAATGTAAAACTTAATTTTCAACTTAAATAATATTTTATCTTTAATTAATACTCATGACCAACAAATAATTATAATAATTAAATTAAAACTCACAAAAACATGAAAATTGGTCAACATGGTTCTCTCTCCAATAATTTTATTAAGGATAGATAATTTATTCTGGTTAAGTTTTTGAATTAAATTTAAAAATCCCTTTTTTGCATTTAAATAATTTTAAAAATTATATAAATTTAAAAAAAACACATTTTCTCCTTTGATGTTTTAATTGACCCATATGTGGGGTAACATGAAATTTTCAAAGTTATTTTAGTTAAATTTAATGAATTTTGAAGTGATAAGGCCTTTAAGTAGTAATTATGGAAATTAAGCCTTAATTAATATTTAGGCCTAACTAAAGGCAATTGGGCAATTAATGATATTAATCAACTCTTCTAGATGACTGAAACATAAGGGTTAAAAGGTAAAAACCAATTTTACACCTTTTCACATTAAGGGCATAAGTATAATTTCATAAATAATTAAAGAATTTTGGAAGATAATTAAATTTGAAGCTGCTAAGGTGAGCAGTTTAATCTTGGAAGACAATAATTCACTAATTTAGAACCTCTAATTAATGGTTTAATGACAATTCAATGTTTTGATAAGGATTAAGATCACATAACTCAATATTCCTAAAATTAAAAATCTACCCACTAAGTCTTAAAAGCTTAGTAGTGAACTAGGCATAATCTAGATTGGACTAATGAGGTTTTTTAAAAAAATATAATCAACTTCAAACATCTTTGAAACACCACAAGCCCAAATCTAAACTAATTGGTTAAAATTCCTATAAGCCCAAATCGGTAGACACAACTTAAACCTATTTTTTGTCTTTTCATTCATGTAATTTTAATTCCCTACATGCAAAAACTAAACTTCCAACTGCGAGAAAAGGACTGATACACATTTACATTTTGTGTACTACGAATTCCATTGTTCACTTTATTGTACTATACATTCAATTCTTTTGCAAAACAAAACTTGCATGTCAAAATTAAAATCAAATCCCAAAACCAAAAAATAATTCACAACAAGCAAAAATATAAGACAACTTAAAATATAATAAAAAATAAAATGAAACACAATAATTGCAACTAAATTATAATGTTCCTTTGGATGATCAGGAATCCCTCGGATGAGGCAACCTACAGTTGCTAACGAAATTACCAGTTTCTTGATGAAAGTATTGAATTCATTTATTTGAATTTGGTAAATTCATCTAGACTAAGTGAATCCGAAGAAAATAGTGGTGTCGAAATGAGGGAAATGTGGGATCCTAACCATTGTGGCTATGTTGAACTTAAATTCTCCCCTAATAAGACTTATGACAATAAACTAGACACATTAGAAAATTTAATCTCTAAAACTCGACATTTTTCTAAAAATCTCAAATTTTACACATCAAAACTTAAACCTGCTACAAATGAGGAGCTTGGAGCGAGTATCGTGGAATGCACGACCATCTTCAACAACAAAACAAGTCTACATTAACTAAACCATTCTTAAAAATACATAACAAGCCATAGGACTTCGAGGTTGTCTACCTAGTGTAACATAAATCCTCAACATATCTTTCAGGCCTTTGTACCTCGTGTAAAATAAGCACAAACTCGTCTTAAAGATTTCCGAGATTATTATTCGGTACGACATAAATCCTCCTATCTTCCAGGCTATTTTCATACTCAGTATTATGCAAATGTAAGCCCTAATTAATAAAATTGGCAGGATGAAACCTCAAATAATCTTTTTCAAATTGTAGCAAAAATAATAGGATAGTTTGGGAAGCAACTGAGATTCTTCTTAGATCCATGTCTTCCTCAAGTTTTTCTTTCTTTTGATTCTGAAAATAAAATGTTCCAAATTTGCACCTTTTCGTATTGGCATTCCCTTGCACATACTTTGAGAATCCTACCTTTTGGTAGTCATGAAAAATAATATTTCCTAATCTAAATCAAGAGTTTTCTTAAGTGACTTCGGTCGATTAAGATGTAATTAACTATTAGAGCTTGCCCTTATATGAAACTTTAAGAACCCAGGTAATGTAAACCTTATCTAGTTGCTTCATATTAGATAGGAGAACTTGTAGGTCAACATAATGGTTCACAAACTAAATAGATGTCATGGATTCTTTAGTTTATTTGATCAAGCCTCACTACCAAGCAATGTGTCTGTTGATTGGGATATATACATGGCTTATGGTACAATGCTTGATTTTTAAAAATATTGCATGTATGAGATCGAGTTGATTTCATATTTTTTAAAATAAAATGTTTCTTTCCAAAATTACATAGATATGTTAAATTAAATTTATTTTAAAATGGGCAACAATATTTCCATTCCTGCGACTGAAAATTTCTAATTTTGCGACCACCAATTTCTGGTGACTTCATTGGGAATAGTTTCTCTCTCCATTATGATCAGGAAGTTTTTCTTCATAGATCAGTAATGTGTTCATGACCCTCATGGTCTAGATTTCCATCCTTCTATTGGCATGCTTTGCTCATTTCTTTCTCGGGTAAGCACTATCAACTCTTCTTTGATTCCAGGACCATCAGTTTAATCATCCTTAAACAGTGGGTTCAAGAGTATTTATGATTTTCTTCCTTTTGTGTGGGGTCAGGCCCTTAATTGGTGTGTTGGTGAAAAATTTTGCCAAAGCAATGTGCGTTGTGATTGGGATTTTGGATAGGGTCCCGCACATTACTTCCCTTCTTTTATACCTCATGATTCAATTTTACTATCAACAATTTAAGCTGATTCTTTTAAAATTTTAAACTCATTTATACTCTTGAGAATCAAATCTAAGCTCCTTAAATCGATAATGAAATGATAAAATTGAAAATGTGTTGCGAAAATTTTGAAAATAATAATAATAAAAAAATAAATATTTGAAAGCAAAATGAAATGAAATAAAATGAAAATCAATGTGTTCCCGATCGATAAAACAACATCTGTTAATTCATAGTGTTTGCACTATGATTATAAGGTTTAGGCCTCCGCTAACTTTCATAACCTTTTTGAATTGAGAGTTATGATGCCAACCCGACGCTAAATTTCTCTTGCAACTTACCCATGCATCGGCATCTTCATTCATAACTCTCACTAGCAGATTGTAGATTGCATCGTTGAACTTCAGAAAATGGGTCGAGCCGACCGCCTGAGGGAAAAGACCTATTCAGAACCCTGAAGATGGATGCCAGGAAAAAGAAGAATTACAATCCAATGCGGATGTTGCTACAACTTCGCGGTAGACGAAAAGGAAACCCACCAAGAATACTCCTTCGCGGTGAGGTGGATCGATGCCGAATATTATTAAAAGAATGGTAAAGAGGATGATAACATGGAGGGTATTGCCTACAGATTGCATACCCAATAATTGCATCATTAACATCTACAAGAAGGGCGACTGCATACCTCCACACATAGACAATCATGACTTCGTCAGACCTTCTGCACAGTGTCTTTTGTCAACCAATATAACATCATGTTCGGATGTGACCTCCAGATTGCAAGCCCCGGTGAGTTCCGAGGGCCGGTGGAGATACCACTACCGGTAGGTTCCATCCTGGTGTTGAAAGGAAACGGAGCAGACATCACAAAACAATGCATTCCAGGAGTGCCTGTGGAACAAATCTCTGTCACTTTCAGGAGAATAGATGATAGAAAAATGTCTTTCCACTTTCAGCCAGATCCAGAGTTAGAGAGTCTTCGGCCCTACAAGCTGTGATTTACATGGGAAATATCACACCTCCAATGCACATCCATACGGCGTTCCTGCCAAGGATGACTTGGAAGGTGATGTTATTGTCCATGTATCTCACTATTCGGACATGGATTCGACGATTTGCTTTTAGAAGAAACTTGAAGAATCTTAGACAATCCGTGTTGGATTTATATGGATTGTATGAGATATTGAATTCTCAAAGAAAATATCATCATGTTTTGGAGCAAGATGTATGATGTATTTTCGACGAGATTGGAATGAAAACGACCATGTCATGTTTTGCCTTCACCTCTTTTTGTGAAAATTGGTCAGGAAACGCCATTAAGTTAAATGAACTTCGAAAAAGAACAAAGGGAAAATAAAAATAAGTGAGAACTCCTTTACAAATCTGAATGTCAAAACGAACACCAAATAAATGTGAACCCTAAATTGAAAATCAAACTAAAATCAAATCACAATTAGCGACTAAGACAAATTCACGAATCTGAAATCCCCAGCCTTCGGCTATTCTCAATTCTCTTTTTGACTCTCAATTATTTTCTTCCCTCTTTTGAGAAGGTCGACTGAATCTACTGACACAGAACCATTAAAATTTTCGATTTGGTTCTGATGGCATGGATTCATATCCTTCGCCAAATAATCAGACTTTGATCGATCCTCGTGGGACGTGAAACACTTTCACGTCTCATTCCAATTCTTCCGCTAAACTCAAATCTCCACAGCAAATTTCAACCCTTTAAACCTTCGAGACTGGAACCAGATTCCAGTTCTCTTTAAACCTTCGAAACTGGGACCAGATTCCAGTTCTCTTTAAACCATTGAGACCGGAACCAGATTCCAGTTCTCTTTAAACCTTCGAGACCGGAACCAGATTATAGTTCTCTTTAAACCTTCGAGACTGGGACCAGATTCCAGTTCTCTTTAAACCTTCGAGACTGGAACCAGATTCTAGTTCTCTTTAAACCTTCGAGACTGGAACCAGATTTCAGTTCTCTTTAAACCTTCGAGACTGGTACCAAATTCCAGTTCTCTCCTTTCGAGGTCGGTACCAAATTCCGACTCTCTTCCCGAGATTGATACTAAATTTCAACTCTCTCCTTCCAAGACTGGTACCAAATTCCATATCTTATTTCGAGATTAGTATCTAAATTCTGATTCTTATCCTTTTCAATCGATACTTAAACTCTGATTCTCACTCCGAGGCTGGTACCTAAATTCCAGTTCTCTTCACCATCCCGAGGTTGGAACCTAGTTTCCAATTCTCATTTCAAATCTAGATTTCCTTAAATTGATTTTAAATTAAACCACAATCGAAATTAAAACTCAGAACAAATCGAAATCTAAACTCACACATTAAAAAACTCGGAATAGAAAATGAAATGAAATCTAAAATCAAATTTCCCCAGATCTTTTGATCTGGAATTCACCTCCTTTTATTTTCCCCGGCGAGAGTTCAGGGATCTCCAGTCTTGGAGATATACTCGATACTCCCCAGCGAAAATTTGTTTCTACTCTGTTCTAAGTGTGTCACTTAGACTTCTATGTTGGTTTTGTTGATCTCTTTGGTCAACGCCAATACGCGCGGTGTACTTAGTTAGCACACCACACCTATTGGGGTCCATTTGTTGACCTCATTTTTGATGAGGTCTTTTCTCTTCTCTCTCCTTAGTACTTAGGATCTAGCCTTAGGCTTTCCCTTTGACTATCTTAGAGAACTAGAAATGGAACCCACCACTTAGAAATTCAAACACCTCTTAACTCCCTGCAAACCCCATAAGTTTGATTGTAAACCCCTAAGTCACTTGGAGGGTTAAGATCAAATGTGGAGGTTTAAAGGATGAGTTCCTATAGGACTCTTTGGCCATGGGACTACCACAGGTGGCACTGGTTCTAGTGAGGGTTGACCTGCACACATTTCACTTTCACACACATTCCAAATCCTAAAACCATTCATACCTAGCTTGACTTCCTGACTCATGTAGGTAATTCATATGGATGGACCTTAACCCCTAGGCCTTTAGCTGAGAGGGTTAGGAACAACATAGTGAATGCCTCAAATGAGTCCTCTCATGGCTCTTATGGGCTTGATATGGCTTCATGGCTCAACCAAAGTGATTCCATTCTACTCAAACTTGATCAATCATTATTTTTCCAAAATTTCAATTTTTGACCTCCGAGACCGTACACCCACCAAACCTACCAAATGCCCTTGAAACTACCCAAAATTTGCAAAAATCACCTAAATTACCCAAAATTCATCAAAACCAACCCTAAACATTTCCCACCATTCAAATTGATCATCCTTAGCCAAATATATCAAAAATTCCAAAAATATCTCCCAATAACCTCCAAATACCCAAAATACCCTTTTAACCCAAAAATTCCAAAAAATTCAGAAAATTCCCAAAAAATTCTAGAAAATCCCAAACATTTCTACTTTCATTTTGTTCAACTATACCATAAGCCAATTTTGCCAATTTAGCCCACTTTTACCGAAACCCCCAATTTGACCTATTTTTAACCTAAGTGGACCCAATGTCCCACCAAACCAACCCAATTGACCTCAATTTTGATCCAATTCAATTCTAAGCTTCAATTCAATATCCCCAATATAAATTTAGACCAAATCCAAACCCAAATTTATTAACATATTGATCCAATTTCAATTTGAAGCTTAAAGCCCAATTTTGGCCCATAACCTCAACTTAACCCAAACCAATCCAATTCAACTCCAACTAGCCCCAAACCTTTTCTTAAACTTCCCTAACATCCCCACAAACAAAACACTAACTTGATTTGCCCCAAATTTGAACCTAAACTCCACCCAAACTTAACTTAAACAAAAAATCCCCAATTTTAGCCTAAACCCACCATGAACCCAAATGGGCCCAAATCCAAAAATCAAAGCCCAACCAAAGTTGAAAAATCTTTGTCACACCCCATAAACTTTTCTCAACTTTAATTTTACATCAAATCTAACATTAGCCCAACCTTTGCCCAAGTTAGCCCAATTTGACCCACTTTGGCCCCTTTACCAAAAATGTCCCAAATCAAACCCAATTCAACTCCAAATCACCTCAAATTTGTTTCAAATCACTCATGACACATCCCTAAACTAAACACAACATTTGTTTGGTCCAATCCTTCCCAAAATTTCCATCCACCAATTTGTTTTCAAACCTAAAGGCCCACTTTCTTAAACCATTCTAAAAGCCCATTTTCACCAAATCCAAAAGCTAAAAAATCCATTCCCAAGCCTACATGACACTTTCACCTCATCATCCCTTTGATTTAATTCACTCCCTAAGTTTCAAATTCATCATTAAACTTTTCTAAACTAAGCCATGTGCCAAATTACCCCTAAATATCCAAAATCCTTAAAACCCATTTCCATGAAATTGACTAAGCTTGGCCCCAAGACAAATGGAGCCATGGAGCCATGCCCAAGCCATATGTAAGTCATGAGGAGCCATAGACTTGTCATCACTTCCTAAATGGCAAAAGGAGGAGATCGTTTAAGCACCCCCTAAAAGTCATTAACCCATTACATGAATCCCCTTAACCTAAATTTAATCAAAATAATCCTTGATGGGGACTTCACCACACATGTGAGCCTGACCCAACTAATCCCCTTAAGCCCAAATCAGGTCATGGGGGGTGAACCTAACCCAAATCCATAGGTTGACCCATTTGGACCCAAAATCAGACCTCTCCCCATGCCACTTAAATCCAATCCTTTGCACATGTCCAAAGGCAATTGAATGCACCAAACCCCAGCCCTGACTCCCATGAGTCAGATGGTGACCTGACTTCGGTCGGCCAGCCACCAGGCTACTGGAAAACGACATGACCGAGGAGCTGGGAATGAGCCAAATTTCAATTTCTCACCTGCTGAGCTGCCCCACTCCAATTGGCCACCACAGCTCTTCATCTCCTCCCCTAGGCAGCTGATCCCAACCATCAATTACCCTTGGGAAGCCCTGGCCATGGCTATTTAAACTGGCCACCCACTCTCGGCCAAAAGGTTGGCTGAAATCAAACTTCAGAGAATCCCTCCAAACTCCTCACAGAGCTTCCCCTAGCCAAGAGCAATCCATCCCCACTGTTCTCCTGCTCTAAATCCCATTGATTGAGCTCGATTTTGGAGCTCGATTCTCGAGCCGAACAGGACATCTCTCGAACCTCAACCAAAATCAAATTAAACTCACCCACACCTGCACGGGACCAAGAGAAGGAGTTCCCAGGTGAAAGCCCCCTCTCCAGGCCACCCAATTGCTCTAGCCTCAAAAGTCTGAATCGGGCCTGGTCACTTTCATCTTAGACCTTTCACCAGAGCCAGAGGCTTCATCCCTAAGCTCTTCCAGCTCCAATGAACGTGCTGAGCACATTCAGTCGAGGCCTCACCTCCAGAACCAAGGTATGGAGACTTCTCTTTAATCCGAGCTTCCAACGATTCTCTATTTTTTTTACTTAATTTCATAGCATGTAAACCGTATGGATGTGTTCGTCTCTTCAATACAAATCCATAGAGTAAAAGAACACGAAAATCCATTGAGAAACGAGGGAGATATTAGGGTTTGAGTGTGGACGGTCACGGGTGCACACCAGTCGGAGACGACGACCAGCCGCCGTTGGATCGAGCGTGTATTGACTGGGCGGCTCAGATTACGTCGGACCAGGGAACAGTACGTGAACCGCGGGTCACGTGGAACTGAGTCGGATGGTGGCGGCAAATGGGAGCGCGCCGCGTAGAGCTTCGGAGACGCTAAGGTTGCCGTGGCGCTGAGTCGGATAAGTAGGAAAATATGGAATTTATGATTTAATTAAATGCCTAAAACTTAGAAAATCTATATCTTTGTGTAGAAAAATCACAAAAATAAAATAAAAATACCCTCTTGCTCAGTGAACAGAGGAAAATAATCTAGAAAAAGAATTGAGTTAATTTGATGAGTATTTTATTTTTAATTAATTATTTACTCATTTCAGTATTTTAATTCTCCATTTGCATAGACAATTCACCATGGCATGAGACCAAAGGGCTTTTGAAGCCTCTGATCTTGGGAACATTCCCTGAATTTTTCAAGGTCAGAGGCTATCTCTATGGCAAGTTATGTATTTTTCAAGTTTATGTCACTGTTTTTGGTATTTTAATTCCATTAATTAGCATATTACTTAGAAAATTCTAGGAAAATTTGGGGAAGTTTCTTAGAACCAGAGGACCCTAAGATAATTATGTTTTGAGTTAATTCTTTAAGAATAACCCTAATTGGCCTAATTACTCAAAATTGAACATTAATTAATTAGGGTTAACCACACATCAAAAGAACTTGAAAACAATTCTCCACAGATCTTTAGGATTTGAGGGACCTCACATAAAAATTTGAAATCAATTGGAAATATTTAACCCCACTAAATGGATTAATTAGGTCATATGAGTAAAATTAAACTTTGAAAATTCATCTCCAAAAATACATTTTAAAAATTCACCAAATTAGTTTTGGGACTTCTCTGGTATCAGAGGAGTCTAAGAAAATTAAAATTAGAATTTTCTAAAAATCTTCATTTTTCACCTTATTTTAATATTTTAATAATTAAAAAATAATAAAAATCAAAAAAATATTAAAAATCATAAAAATGTCATATTTTAACTCCTAATCACTTAGTAATAAACTAAATATTTTTACAAGTCCCTTGAATAAGATATTTAATTTTAAAAGCCCTGAAACAATTTTTAAATTAAAAAATGAATTTTCCAACATTTTCACTAAATTAATTCTAATAAATAAAAAAAAAATTAGAAAATTATAAAATTTATTTCTCTGGACTCCTTGAGGTTAGAGAGATTTATGAAAAATACAAAATCCATTTTTCAACTTTAATTTTATTTTATAATTTATTAATTCTCCAAAATTCAAAATAATCATAATAAATAAAATATAATTTAAAAAATCACCAAAATTGGTCCAGGTGGTCCTCTGGTCATTAGGAAAATCCCATAATTTTATTAAGGACATAAACCTTACCTTGGTCATGTTGTTGAATTTCCATTGAAAATCCCTATTTCTTTATTAAAATAACTATATAAATTAAATTAAAAACAGAAAAATCACATTTTCTCCTCTAATGTATTAATTGACATGTGAGTGAAGTGACATAAAAAATTTCAAGCTCATTTGAGCTCAATTTGATAAGTTATGAAATAATTAAGCTTAAAAGGGCATATTAACAATTAAGAATTTTAGCCCCTAATTAAAACTTTAGGTTTAATCAAAATGGGGAGTAAAATATTTGATCTTAATTCTTTCTTAGATGATTGAAACTTTGGAAAATAAAAGGGTAGGAACTCATTGATCACTTTTAATAAACCAAAAAAATGAAACCTTAATTAATTAAATAATTTGAATTTTGGAAGAATAATTAAAATTTTGGATTATTAAAATGGGGATATAATTTAGAGAGACTGTAATCATTTAAACTAAAATCCCCAAGTGAATTACTTTAATTATATTTAACTCTTAATTAAACTTAAGATGATAATTGAAATTAGTAAATTAATAATAAAGAACAGGTAACCCTTAATTAAAACTTAAAAAATTAAATAACTTAATAATTAAATTGAAATAAATTTTAAACATTAAAAAAATTATTAATTTCAAAAATCACTTGAAAGAAAATTTAAAACAAACTTGAAACATCAAAATCAATTTCAAAAAAATAATTCTTAATTAAAAAATCAAACCAATTAAAAGTTAATCTAGAATATTGCAATCAAATGAAAATTAAATCATTAAAGTCTAAATTAAACGATTTAAACTCCTCTTTCAATTCAAATAGTTTAAAACACTTAAGAATAAAACAACTTGAACACTATTCCAAACTTAAATTTATTAAAATTTTATAACTAAATTAAATCACCTTAAAACATTAATTCTAATTTTAAATCGTTGGAATTCTTAATAAATTGATTTTCCCATAAAGACTTTTATCATTATAACTCTTAAATGGAGCATCAAGTGAGGTGCCATTTCATTCATGGGATAATCAAATGTCCTAAGTTCACTGAGCAAGAGTTAAAACTTAACTAAAAATTTTTGGATGATCAATTCACCAATACAATAAAACTCATTTGGACTCAAAATAATCTCAGAAGTATTGAAAAGATGTTTAGGACTTGTCTTAAGCACTTCCTCAATACAATGAGGTGTTTTTAGAAGAACAACTGAACTTAATTGTTCTTTGATGAAGAAAATCATCCTTAACAAAATATAAAGAACCTAGACGTCATAGGAACTGACTAGCAGTAGGATTAGGATCTTAGTAGACAACCAAAACCTTTCCCTTAGATTTACCTAGGTACTTGTTGCAAATATTTAAATGTTTTAACATGTGTTTTAAGTGCAACTTGGATTGACGGGAAGACCCTCTAGATACGCTTTTATTTTATTACAATTTATTTTCCTGTACTGCACTTTACCTTTCTTGCATGATAAACAGGATTGTTGCATGAAAACTGAAACATTTAGGATAGCCACAAAACTGAAACCAAAACTAAATTAAAAATCACAACAAGATAAAATCCACCGCCACAACATCTAAAATATAAAATAACTCAAAATTTAATCAAAAACAGAACAACAAAACTACAATTGCAACTAAATTAAAACGTCTCGTTGAATGATCGGGAATACCTCGGATGATGTAACCCACGTTTTGCTAACGAAATTTTCCACGGTCTAAATGAAAGTGTGGAACTCATTCAGTTGAGTTTAGCAAATTCATCTGGACTAAGTGAATTCGATGAAAATAACGGTGTCGGGATGATAGAACCGTGGGATCTTAATCGGTTCTGTTTAATCAACTTTAAGATTTGTTTTAATTAAAACATTAAAAATATTTTGATTTTAAGATTTCTCTAAACCAAAACACTTCTCTCATCTCCTGATTTTTACCTTCTAAAACTAAACCTCTGCAACAACAAGAAGCTTGGAGCATAGTGGGCAGCACGGCCATCGTCATCAGCAAAACATGTGTCTACATCAGCAAAACCTTTCCTAGTTTTAAATAACCAAGCCATAGGATTTTGAGGTAGTTTTCCTAGTGCAACATAAATCCTCAACTCTTCGTTAGGCATTTGCATAATCATATTGTGCAAATTAAGTCCTAACCGGTCTTAGGATTCCAAGGTAGTGGTTTGGTACGACATAAACCCTCACATCTTCGAGGCTATTTGTGTGATTATATCATACAAATATAAGTCTTAATTAATTAAAATTGACATGATGGAAACATTAAATAAATTTCCTAAATTGAAGTTAAACAATAGGATAGTTTGGGAAGTTGCCAAGATTCCTCTTGGATCCTCAGCTTCTCCTACTTTTCTTTCCATTGGATTCTCAAAATAAACCGTTCCAAATTTGAGCTATTCTCTTTTGAAATTCCAAAGTCCAATCCTTTGAAACCTTAAACTTTAAAATTCTTGAGAGCAAAACCACTAATCATTATCAAGAGTTTTCTTAAATGATTCCCGTCATTTAAGATGTAATTAACTATAGGGGCTTACCCTTATAGGGAACTTTAAGAACCCAGGTAATATAAATCCTGCATAATTCATTTATATTAAGCAGGGGAATTTGTCGACTTATAAAATTGGTTTGTAGACCAAACGGATGTCACAAATCTTTTAGTTTATTTAATCGAGCCCCATCATCAAGCAGTGTGTTTGTTCTTCGAGACAGATACACGGTTTGTGATGTGGTGCTCGTTTATATAAAGTATTTGAGATATGAGATCGGTTTGGTTTCATAAATTAAAATTTTCAAACTTAAAATTATTTTCAAAATTAAATGCTACTTTCAAAAATTTATCTACATTTAAATTAAATTTAAAATTTAAATTCACCGACAATTTCTGTAGGCGACCCCTTTTTCTAAAATACAGCACAACCTAAAAAATACGCCGACAAGGGGTTCGATGTTGTGCCTTACCCCAAAGGCTTTGTGCCCCATACTTTTGAGATGTTTGATGGGAGGGGAAATCCTTAACAATTTGTAGCCCATTTCAGAGCAAGCTGTTGTAATACATAAGGGAATGAAGCATTGTCGTTTTGACAGTTCGTCAGCAGTCTTTTAAGAGTCGCGTTTGATTGGTATGCAGAGTGGCCCAATGGATTAGTCAAGACTTTTGCAGAATTGAAAAACATGTTTGTGAAGAGATTTGCCAGAGTGCAACACCATGTTCCAATAAGATTGTCGGCATATTTTTTGGTTGAGTGTTGTATTTTGAAAAGGGGGTCGCCTACAGAAATTGTCGGCGAATTTTCATATTTTAAATTTAATTTAAATATATATACATAGTTTAAAAGATAAAATTTGATTTTGAAAGTAGTGTTTTGATTTTAAAAATAATTTTAAGTTTGAAAATTTTAAGATATGAAATCAAACCGATCTCACATCCCGAATAGTTTATATAAACGAGCACCGCACCACAAAACGTGTGTCCATTCCGAAGAATAGGCACACTGTTTGATGGTGGGGCTCGATTAAATAAACTAGAAGGTTTGTGACATCCGTTTGGTCTGCGAAACCATTTTATTTGCCGACAAGTTCCCCTGCTTAATATGAAAAATATTAAACAGGGTTTATATTACTCAGGTTCTTAAAATTCCCTATAAGGGCAAGCCCCTATAGTTAATTACATATTAAGTGACGGGAATCACCTAAGAAAACTCTCGATAATAATCGTAGTTCCGCTCTCAAGAATTTCAAAGTTTAAGTTTTCAAGGGATTGAATTTTGGAATTTCAATAGGGAATGGATCAAATTTGGAACATTTTATTTTGGGAATTCAAAGGAGGAAAGGTAGGAGAAATCACAGATTCGAAGCGAACTTCGGTAATTTCCTGATTATCCTATTGTTTGGCTTTAATTTTGGGAATGCCCTAATGTTTATTTAATGTTTTGATCCTGCCAATTTAATTAATTAAGACTTATATTTGTATGATGCGATCACACAAATAGCCTCGAAGATGCGAGGGTTTATGTCGTATCGGACGACTACCTCGGTATCCTAAGACCGGTTAGGGCTTAATTTGCAATGCAAATGCCTAACAAAGAGTTGAGGATTTATGTTGCACTAGGAAAACTACCTCGAAGTCCTATGGCTTGATTATTTAATTCTAAGAAAGTTTTGCTGAAGTAGACTCAGGTTTTGCTGATGACGATGGCCGTGCTGCCCACCATGCTCTTAGCTCCTTGTTGTTGCAGAGGTTTAGTTTTAGAAGTTATAAATCAGGAGATGAGAGAAGTGTTTTGGTTTAGAGAAGGTCTTAGTTTCCAAATCTTTTTATGTTTTAATTAAAACAAATCTTAAAGTTGATTATAACAACACTGGTTAAGATCCCACGGTTCCATCCTTCCGGCATCGTTATTTTTATCGGATTCACTTAGTCCAGATGAATTTGCTAAACTCAACTAAATGAGTTCCACACTTTCATTTAGACGCGTGGAAATCCCGTTAGCAACACGTAGGTTACATCATCCGAGGTATTCCCGATCATCCAACAAGACGTTTTAATTTAGTTGTAGTTGTAGTTTTGTTGTTTTGTTTGTGATTAAATTTTGAGTTGTTTTATATTTTGAAATGTTGTGGCGGTGAATTTTATCTTGTAATGACTTTTAATTTAGTTTTGGTTTTAGTTTTAGGGACTATCCTAAAGGTTTTGGTTTTCATGCAACAGTTGTTTATCATGCAAGAAAAGTAAGTATGATGCGATTAAGTAAATTACAATAAGTAAATTGCAATAAAACAAAAGCGTACCTGGAGGGTCTTCCCATCATCCCAAGCTGCACTTAAACACAATTTAGAATATTTAAGCATTTAAAGCAAGTTCCTAGGTAAAGCTAAGGGAAGGGTTATGGTTTTCTACCAAATTCCTAATCCTATAGCTAGTCACCTCCTATGACGTCTAGGTTCTTGTATTTTGGTTTAAGGACGATTTTCCTCATCAAAGAACAATTAAGTTCAATTGTTCTTATAAATATCCTATCTTATCGAGGAAGTGTTTAAGACGAATCTTAAACATCTTTTCAATATTTCTAGGATTGTTTTAAGTCCAAGAGAATTTAATTATACAAATGAATTAATCGTCCGGGAGTTCAGGTTTTGTTATCTTGCTCAGTGAACTAGGACATTTGAATATCACTATAAGTGAAGTAACACTTCACTTAATACTTCGTTTAGGAGTTATGACAACAAGAGCTTTTGAGGGCACGTTGATGTTCAAGTGATTTGTGATTTAATTTAATTTTAATTAATGGGTTTAAGTTTGGAATAGTGTTCAAGTTGTTTTAGATTTATTTTGAATTCTTTATGTCTTAGGTGATGTTATTTTTAATTCAATTTAATTTAATTTAATTTTAATTTAATTTTAGTTTGATTTAATTTAGTTTAATTTTAATTCTAATTTAATTTATTTGATTTAATTTAATTTTAATTTTAACTTGGTTTTATTTTTTATTTTAATTTAATTTTTTTTAATTTAATATTTTTTAATTTAATTTAATTTAATTTAATTTAATGTGATTTAATTTAGTTTAATTTAATTTAAATTTTAATTTAATTTAATTTAATTTAAACTTTAATTAAATTTTAATTTAATTTTATTTTAGATTTTAATTTAATTTAAATTTTAATTTAATTTTATTTTTAATTTTAATTTAATATTTTATTTTTTTATGTCTTAAAGATGATTTAATTTTAATTGTTAATGTATTAATTTAATTGAAATTTTAAAAGGATTTAATTTAAATAATTTAACTTTAATTTAATTTAATGATTAAGTCTTCTAGTATTTTAAATTTTAAACTTGGATTATCATTTTAATTAGGAATTAAATATTATTGAGGTGATTAATTTAGGGATTGTTAAATTAAAGAACAAATCTCTTCCTAATAATATCCCTATTTTAATAATTCCAATTTTATTATTCTTCCAAATTTAATTAATTACTTAATTAAGGTTTATCTTAATTATTTTCAAATTGTTTAGTAGGTTTCTACCCTTTAATTATTTAAACTTCAATCATCCAAATCAGATTAGGATTAAACATTTTACTCTTTCATTTTATTAAGCCTAAAGTTTTAATTAAGGGTTAAAATTTTAATTACCATTTTGCCCTTCAAGCTTATTAATTTTATAACTCACTAAATGGAGCTTAAATGAATTTGAAATTTTTATGTGACTTCACTCATATGTCAATAAAGACATTAGAGGAGAAAATGTGATTTTTTTGTATTTAATTTATCTTGTGTAATTATTTTTTGTAGAAAATAGGGATTCCAAGGAAAATTCAATAACATGACCAAGTGAAAGTTTCTGTCCTTAAGAAAATTATGGGACATTCCTAATGACCAGACAACCACTTGGACCAATTTTGGTGATTTTTTGAATTATATCCTTTTTATTATAATTATTTTGAGTTTTGGAGTATTAATTAATTTAAAAATAAAATAAAGGTTGAAAAATGAATTTTATATTTTTAAAAAATCTCTCTGATATCAAGGAAATCAGAGAACCAATTTTTATAATTTTCTAATTTTTCTTTGATTTATTAGAATTATTTTAGTGGAAATGCTAGAAAATACTTTTTTTTTTTAAATTTTAAAATTACCTTAGGGCTTTAAAATTTAATATCTCATCATAGAGACTTAAGAAAAATATGGGGTTTGTTCCTAAGTGATTAAAATTCAAAATGTGACATTTTGGTGAATTTTATTATTTTTGTGATTTTTATTATTTTTTAATTATTAAAAATATTAAAATAATGCAAAAAATCAACTTTTTCAGAAAATTGCAATTTTAATTTTCTTAAATTCCCCTGATATCAGAGAGGCTCCAAAACCAATTTGGTGAATTTTTGAAAATTATTTTGAAAAGTATGAATTTTTTAAGTTCAATTTTGGCTAAATGGCTTAATTAACCCATTTGATAGAGCTAACCAAGTCCAATTGACTTCAAACTTTTATGGTGGGTTCCTCTAATCCTAAAGGTCAGTGGAGAATTGATTTCAAGTCAATTTGATGTATGATTAGCTCTAATTAATTAAAGCTCCATTTTGGGTGTTTAAGCCAATTAGGGTTACTACAAGTGAGTTAACTCAAAAACCATTTTTCCTAGGGTCCTCTGGTCATAAGAAACATCACCAAATTTTCCTAGAATTTATTTTACAACATGCTAATTATTAGAATTAAAATACTCAGAATAGTAACCTAGAATTGAAAAATCAATAACTCTTCATAGGGATGGCCTTCGACTTTGGAAAATTCGAGGAATGTTCCCGAATTCGTGAGGCTTCAAAAGCCTTATGGTCTCATGCCATGGTGAATTGTATACATGCATGGAGAATTGAAAATGTGCAGAGAGTAAATAAATTATTAAAAATCAAATACTCAATAAAATTAAATGATTTCTTTTCCCCATTATTCTCCTCTGTTCACTGAGCAAGAGGGTAATTTTATTTTATTTTTCTGATTTTTCTACACAAAGTTATGCATTTTTGAAGTTTAGGGAATTAAATAAATAGAAAAATAGCCTATTTATCTACTTATCCACGCGGCGCCGCGTCAACCTCGGCAGCTCCGAAGCTCCACGCGTCGTCTCCTGATTCAGCGTCGCCATCTGACTGGGATGCCACGCAGCCCGCAGTTCATGTTCCGTTGCTCCGTCTGGCGCGATCCTGGCCGTTCGCTCGATACACACGCAATCCGACGGCTCTTGGTCATTGTCTATGACTGGTGTGAACCCGTGACTATCAACCTTCTAACCCTAATTTCTCACTCGATTCTCAACGGATTTTCGTGTTCTTATGCTCTATGGATTCGTCTTGAGGAGACGAACACATCCATACGGTAAACATGTATTGAAATCGACTCAAATTAAATAGAGAATCTCCGTAAGCTCGGGAAGAAGAGTGAGTCCATACCTCTGCTTAGAGAAGTGAAGCATCGATCCGAGAGTTGTGTCACCTTCGATCGGGTCCAAGCAAGCTCCGGATGAAGTCCCTCGGCCCCGTGAATTGTCTCAGTATGATTTCGACCAAGCTCGACCACAAAGCTTGGAGGCTGGAAGCAATGGCTGGCCTGGTGAGGGGGCTTTTGCTTGTAAACTTCTTCTTTTGGTCTGGTGAAGGTGTAGGACCAATCAATTTGGGGATTGGCCCTTTATGAAGAAGTGTCCTGGTTTTATGCCGAAATTCGAACTCAAAATCGAGCTCGGCCTGAGGGAATCGGGGCCGGAATCAAATAGAATCAAATGCTCTATGTGTGGAGAGTGATCCGGAATGATTTTGGCGAGTTTCCTAAGGTTGGTTCAGACACCTCTTCCATGGCCGAGAGAGGTGGTGTTTAAATCAGGAGAGGCCTGGAGGGCCTCCTAGGGGAGTTAAGGACCTGGGATCACTCGCTTCGCAAGGAAAGAACAACTGCAATGGCCACTTGGCATGGAGCAACTCAGCAAGGAGAATTTCAATGTTGGCTCGCATGTGAGCTCTCGGGTGTGGTGTTTTCCGGCGATCCAGCGGCCGGCCGTGAGTGCATGGGTCACCCTCGTGTCCAGGGCGGGTCGTGTCGGAGGTTTGTGCAGATCAATCGTCATGGACATGTGTAAAGGGCTTGGATTAAAATGGTATGGGGGAGAGGCTCATTTTGGGTTGATTTTGGTCAACTCATGTAATTGGGCTTGGTGCACCCACCAAGGGACTGATTTGGCTGAGGGAGGTCGGATGAGTCGACAGAAAGGGTAATGAAGTCACCATCCATGAATATTTGGATTAATCATGGATTAAGGCGAAGCATTAAAAGGGTTAAAACCTTTTTAAGAGGGTTTAAAAAGAGGCTCCTCCTTTTGCAATTAATGGTATGATGATGTGTAAAGTGAATCCCATGGCTTCAAGTGGCTTGTGCATGGCTTCAAGGCTTTCTCATGGCTTGGGAATGGCTTGACTTACTTGCATGAGAAAGGGATTTTGGGATTTTGGCATTTAGGGGTGATTTTTCATGAGGCTTGATTTGGAATCATTTGATGATTGATTTGGGACTTAAGGGATGATATCAATTAATGGGGTGATGAAAAGAATGTCATATGGGCTTTAGCATGAAGTTTGGGCCTTCAAATTTAGTGAAGATGGGCTTTTAAAATGGTTTAGGGAAGTGGGCTTTTGGATTTTAAAATGGGCTTTTAGGATGAAAGTTTTGTGAAGGACCATGTCAAATAAATGTTACAATTGGTTTAGGCATGTGTCATGAGTGGTTTGAAACTAACTTGAGGTGGTTTGGGTTTGATTTGGGTTGGATTTGGACCTCTTTGGTAAATGGGCCAATGTAGGGCAAATTGGGCTAACTTGGGCCAATGTTGGGCTAAGGTTGAAATAGATGTAAAATTAATGTTGGGAAATGTTTATGGGAGTGTTTCAAAGAGGTTTTGACTTTGGTTGGGTTTTGATTTTGGGGTTTGAGCTTATTTGGGTTAGGTTTGGGCTTAGGTCAAAATTTGGTCTTTTAGCTTTGGGTTGAATTTGAGTGGGGTTTGGATCTAAATTTTGAGCAAATTATGCTAGTGTTTTGTTTATGGGGATGTTATGGAAGGTTTAGAAAAGGTTTGGGGTCAATTGAAGTTGAATTGGGTGAGTTTAGGCTAAGTTTGGGTCATGGGTCCAAATTGGGCTTTAAGGTCCAAAATGAAATTGGGTTCAAATTCCAATCAAATTGGACTTGGATTTGGTCTAGATTAGTGTTGGGGATGTTGAATTGGAGTTTAGAATTGAATTGGACCATAATTTGGGTCAATTGGGTAGGTTTGGTTTGACATTGGGTTCACTTTGGGTTAAAATGGGTCAAATTGGGGATTTTGACAAAAGTGGGATAAATTGACAAAATTGGCTCATGATGTAGTTGAACAAAATGAAATTGTGAATATTTGGGATTTTCTGGAATTTTATGGGAATTTTTTGAATTTTTGGATTTTTTGGCTAAGAGGGGCATTTTGGGTATTTGGAGGGTATTGGGAGATATTTTTGGAATTTTTGGTATTTTTGGCTGTAAATGATCAATTTGATTGGTGGGGAAATGTTCAATGTTGATTTTGGAAAAAGTTTTGGGTGTTTTGGAAATTTTGGTGGTTTTGGGTAAGTCCAAGAGCTTTTAGTAGGTTTGGTGGGTCCGGGGCCCCGGGCGTCAAAAATCGAAATTTTGGAAAAATGAAAATTGAGCAAGTGTGAGTAAAATGGAATCATTTTGGTTGAGCCATAAACCATATTCAGCTCACATGAGCCATGAAGGGACTCATTTGAGGCATTCACTATGTTGTTCATAACCCTCTTAGCCAAGGGCTTAGGGGTTAAGGACCATCCATGTGAATCACCTGCATGAGTCAGGAGGTCAAATTGGGTATGAGTGTGGTTTTAGGAGGTGTGTGTGAAAATGTAGTGTATAAGTGTAGTGTGTGTGTAAGTCGGCTCCTCCACGAGCACTGAGCCGCCAGGGCGGATCCTAAGGCCGAAAGTCACTATAGGATCACATCCTTTAAACTTCCACATTTTATTTCGACCCTCTAGGTGATTATGGGTCTACAATCGAGTTTGTGGAGTTTGCGAGGATTTAAGAAGTGGTTTGAATTTCTAAGTGGTGGGTCCCGATTCTAATCCTCTAGGATAGTCGAAAGGAAAAGCTGAAGGCTAGATCTAAGTACTAAAGAGAGAAGAGAAGATCTCATCAAAAATGAGGTCAACAAATGGACCCAGATAGGTGTGGTGTGCTAACTAAGCACACGCGCGTATTGGCGTTGACGAGAAGATCAATGAAAACCGACACGGATGTCCAGTGACAAACTTAGGACGAAGTAGAAGAATTTCCGTTGGGGAGTGTCAAGTATATCTCTGAGACTAGAGATTCGTGAACTCTCGCTGGGGAAAGGAAAAGGAGGTGAATCCCAAATCACATGATTTGGGGGAATTTTGATTTAGATTTCATGTTGTTTCAGTTTAAGTTTTGATGTGTGAGCTCAGATTTTAGTTTGAGTTTCAATTTAGATTGAAGTTTTGTTAAAATTAATTCAAAGGAATTTGAACTTGAAATGAAAATTGGAATTTTGTGGTTTTAGATGTAACATCTTCAACCGCAAAAGAAAATTGAATTGATTGGATTGAATCATTACAATGAGGAGAGATCTCAGAAGCAATGCGGTATTGGATATAAAATCCTTAACCTCGAGAGTTTGATTTGGTGTGCTTCATTGCAATAGGGAGAGAACCTAAAGCAATGCGGTATCGGATGTAAAATTCTTAACCTCGAAAATTTGATTTTGATGTACTTCATTGCGATAGGGAAAGAACTCTAAGCAATGCGGTCTCGGATGTAAAATCCTCGACCCCAAGAATTTGATTTTGATGTATTTCATTGCGATAGGGAAAGAACCTAAAGCGATGCGATCTTGGATGTAAAATCGTCGACCCCGAGAATTTGATTTTGATGTATTTCATTGCGATAGGGAAAGAACCTAAAGCAATGCGATCTCGGATGTAAAATCCTCGACCCCAAGAATTTGATTTTGATGTATTTCATTGCGATAGGGAAAGAACCTAAAGCGATGCGAGTCTCGGATGTAAAATCATCCACCCCGAGAATTTGATTTTGATGTATTTCATTGCGATAGGGAAAGAACCTAAAGCAATGCAGTCTCGGATGTAAAATCCTCAACACCAAGAATTTAATTTTGATGTATTTCATTGCGATAGGGAAAGAACCTAAAGCAATGCAGTCTCAGATGTAAAGTCCTCAATCCCAAGAATTTGATTTTGATGTATTTCATTGCGATAGGGAAAGAATCCTAAAGCAATGCAGTCTTGGATGTAAAATCCTCAACCCCAAAAATTTGATTTTGATGTATTTCATTGCGATAGGGAAAGAACCTAAAGCAATGCGATATCGGATGTTAAATCCTCAACCCCAAAAATTTGATTTTGATGTATTTCATTGCGATAGGGAAAGAACCTAAAGCAATACAGTATCGGATGTAAAATCCTCAACCCCAAAAATTTGATTTTGATGTATTTGATTTCGGAAAGATTTGTAGTGTTGATTTGAAAAGCGTGGAATTTTGGTGTTTCGAGAATTTCATGAAAGTTGTAAAAGATTTTTGTGGAAAGAAACAGATTATGAGGGAATATGTAGATGTTACATATCCCATTCAAACGAGTTGATCGAAAGTTCTTTGGTTTGAATTAGATACAATTCCTCGCCACTAGTTTCGAATCGAAAACTTCGCGGCTCTGTGTCAATGGAATCAACCGCTTCCATCCCAGACAAAGGAGAGAGTAGATTGGATTGGATTTCAGATTTGGAAGGTTGAGTTTGAATTTGATTGAGATTTGATTTGAGATCTGGAAAGTTGAATTTGAATTTGATTGAGATTTGATTTGAGATCTGGAAAGTTGAATTTGAATTTGATTGAGATTTGATTTGAAATTTGGAAAGTTGAATTTGAATTTTATTTTAAAATTTGTGTTCATTTTGTTTGTCTCTTAACGATTTATCGTTTATTTAATGTTCATGTGAATTTGGAGTTCATCATTTTTTTTTTAGATTTTTAAGGAAAGTTTTATTTTATTCTTTTTCTTTCTTTTCTGTTCTTTGTTCGAAGTTCATTTAACTTTAATGGTGTTTCCCAGTCAACTTGCACCAAAGAGGTGAAGGCCAAAAATGTGACATGGTCACTTTCATTCCAATCATGTTGAAGATACATCATACAACTCGATCGCGGAATACATCTCATACAATCCATGTAGACTCGAAACGGACTATGTATGATCTTTGTCGATCCATCCAAAAGGTATACGTAAAAAATCCATATTTGAATAGTGAGGTACATGGTCGATAACATAACCTTCCAAGCCATCCTTGGCGAGGATGTCGTATGGATGTACGTTGGAGGTGTGATATTTTCCATGTAACTCACGGCTCGTAAGGCCGGAGGCTCTCTAGCTCCGGGTACGGTTGGAAGTGGTAAGGTGCTTTCTGTCATCCATCCTTCGAAAGTAGCCGAGATCCGTTTCATTGGTACTCTCGGTATGCAATGTTTAGCGACATACTGCTCCGTTGCCCTTTAGTATCATGACGGAACCTACGGTAATGGTATCTTTACTGGCCCTCGGAACTCACTCGGGCCTGTTATCCGGAGATCGGATCCGAACATGATATTACACTCGTTCGAAAAGAAGCTGTGCAGAAGGCTTGACAAAGTCGTGGTGATGCTATGTGTGGGGGTATGCGAGTCACCCTTCTTATAAATGTTAATGATGCAAGCTGTTGGGTATGCAATCTGCTTGCGGTACCCTCCATGTTATCATTGTTTTTACCATCCTTTTGATGACTAATGGCATTGGATCCACTTAGCCATGACGGAGTATCCCGGTGGGTTTCCTTCCTGTCTTCTGCGAAGTTGTAGCGAGCATCCACATTGTATTGTAATTCTCCCTTTCCACGGCATCCATCTCCGGGGTTCGAGTAAGTGTTTTCTCTTAGGCGACCCGCTCGACCCATCCTTTTCAAATCCGGATGCGGTCCACGATTTGTTGTTGTTCGTATTCGAGAACACGTACGTATGTTGCTCGAGGCCTTAGTATATTGATCCTCCCGCCTCGATTCTCTCGAAGTATTCAAAAGTTTGCTTCTCGACATTCGCATTCTTTCTAGCTCGTATTACGGAATAATACTGCAAATGGCGAGGCACTAGTGATGTATTGTGGGATATATGGCTCGATCCCTTCACGTTCTCCTGCATACCTCGGCTCCTCGGGGATGGTCTCCGTCGGGACATCCTGCGGGGTTGCTTCTGCAACAAGGTTATGCATTGCTGGTGGCTTTATGCGGTGGCGTGGTAGCCTTCCTTCTTACGATCTTCTTGAGATTTCCCTGGTCTCTTCGTTATCCTCGGAGGTGGCCTCCTTTCTTCGAGTTCTGGCGAACCGGTATCCTTGAAGTATATGCACCGGCGATGTAAGCTGTCTCGTCGCGCTGGTCGCATTGCTAGTTTAGTTAATATATTGCGGATACAGCGATTTTTATTTCTTCGCTGAGTTCTTTGTAAGAGTAGCTCTTCGTACTTCCTGAATTTCTGTGGGCGCGGTGCTGACAAGCCTGCTCTCTGCTGTAGCGACAGCAGACTTGATTCTCTTGTCTTCTTCAGTGTTTGTTTTTCTTTTCTTGCTGCTGGATTGGTGGCTTGGGCCACCCACTTTCATTCTTGTCCGGCCGGGCGGTTCCTCTCGATCGGTGGGACCCGGTCACCTTCCTCGTATTGCGAGCTCGCGGTGCGAAGTCCGAGTCGATCTCCATTATCGCTCCATCTTTCACCCTCTTTTCGTCGAGTGCAAGGCTTACGCCATTTCTAAAGTTCGGGACCAACCGCCCGTTCGACATTTCCTGCGAAAAGACAAGGAAAAGGATCAGGGGCTGTACTAAGAACAATAACATTAAGAAAATATTTATTAGAGACAGAGTTTTTTTTTTTTTTTTTTACTTTTGTATTTTTAAATTCAACAGGAATGAAGTGGGAAAAGATCAAAAAAAGATTTTGATATGGAAGAGAAAACAAGGAAAATTTTATTATCATGATTTTATTTATTTTAGTACATTTTTTATTATTTTTGGGTTCGGACCCAGTCATAAGTAATTACTTCATCCGTGCTTCTAGGGATGAAAAATTCATTCCTTCGAAACATCAGGTAGCGTAATACTTTTTCAAGTATCGTCCGTTGATCGGAAGCATATGTCGTTCTCCTTGGCAATTCACTAGCTGGTAGGAGCCTCCTGAGTAGACTGCCTCAACCACAAACGGCCCTTCCCAAGTGGGTTCAAAATGTCCTCCTATCTTGCGGTGTGCAAGAATAGGTCTCTTGAGAACGAGAACTAAGTCACCAACTTTGAAGGTTCTTGGGCGGACCAGTCTAGGGCTGTAAACGAGCCGAGCTTGAGCGAGCTCAGGCTTGGCTCGTGTTCGGCTCGTTCGAAATTAGCTCAGCTCAAAATTGGCTCGTGTTCGAAATGGCTCGTGAAAGGTGTGTTCGTGTTCGGCTCGAATTAAATATTCTTGTTCGTGTTCGGCTCGAAATTGGCTCGTTAAAATTAATTGGAAAAATATATGTCTAGCACCGGATTCGAACCTGAACCAAATGAATGGAAACAAGAAGCATAACCACGCTACCACACAAGCAATTATGATTTAAACTTAAATATAAATATATATAATATATTAATATATAATAATATATAATAAATTATTATATAAATAAGTATATGATTATTTTTTTATTTTGAGCCAATTCGAGCCGAACACGAGCGAACAAACAATTGTTCGTGTTCGGCTCGTTAACATTTCGAGCTTAAAAATTTGTTCGTGTTCGGCTCGTTAGGCTTAACGAACGAGCCGTACACGAGCTACTTAACGAGCCGAACACGAGCTGTTCGCGAACAACGAGCCAAATTGCCAGCCCTAGACCAGTCTGTCATGGGCTTGAACCATCTTAGCTTGGTATAGTTCTAAATTCTGCTGCGCTGCAAGTCTTTTCCCTTCCAGGCTTTCCAATTCCTCTAGTCGTAATTTGGCATTATCTTCCGTCGTGACTTTGTTTGCAAGCTGCAATCTCGAGTGAAGGAAGCTTGGACCTCTAAGGGTAACACTCGCCTCGGACCCATACACCGGAGCGTAAGGTGTAGCTTGAGTAGGAGTTACGAAGGTTGTCCAGGTAGGCCCATAAGGCTTCTAATAACTTCTCGTGCCAATTTCTCTTATTATCGTCCAAAGTTTTCTTTAAAATTTGAACGAGAGTTTTATTAAAAGCCTCGACTGAGCCGTTTGCTCTTGGGTAGTAAATTGTTGAATACCGCCGGTCGATTCCGTGTCTCCGACAAAATTATTGATTTGCGTGCTTCGAATGCTTCGACCCATTATCCGAGATGATCTCGCACGGCACTCCGAAACGGTAGACAACTTGGTTCTTGAAAAATTGTAGCAAGTGATGTGCTTTCACTTCTCTAAGTGGAACTGCCTCGCCCACTTGGAAAAGTAATCCGTAGCCGCAAGAATGAAGTGATGTCCTTTTGAAGATGGTGGTTCTATTGGACCCACTATATCCGTGCCCTGACATTCAAATAGCCGCGACGCGATTGTCGGATGTAGCACATTTGGAGGTTGGTGTAGAACCACTCCGTGCACTTGGCATTGGTGACGGCTCTTGGCGATTTTCATGCGATCGGTCATCATTGAGGGCCAGTAATACCCTAGTCTTTTAATTTTCATTTTCATCTTCGGACCCGACTAGTGAGTGCCACAGAGTTCTGAATGCACCTCTTTAACAATTTCACGGGCCTCGGACCCGCTTAGGCATCTTAGCCACATTTGATCGAAAGACCTTCTGTATAACGTGTTGTTTATTAATGCGTAAGACAGAGTTCTTTTCTTGATCGATGGAGCTAACGACTTATCGTCCGGTAGTTTTCCTGTTTGCGGGTAGTACTATTAATGGCCGTCGCCGATCTTCGTGTTTTTTGTCATCTGTTGCAGCTGATTCTTCTTCCTTTTTCGATTTGTGTATTGTGTCTATGTCGAGCTTGTGATAGGACCCGACGTCCGTGAGCCGACACTTCCATCGATTCATCTTGCATGCAAGAAAATTCTTTTGCGAGGCGGGCTAACGCATCTGTTAAAGCGTTTTCTTTTCGGGAATTTTGTAGATCGTCACATTCGGAATCTGTTCCAACGGTTTCATGGAATACTTGGAAGTATTGCTCGAGTCTTGGCTTTAAAATTCCGTATTGTCCGGCGATCCGTTGAATGATTAACTGCGAATCCCCTAGATGTTGATGTTTGTTATCCCCAGTTCGAATAGTTAATTCTAGTCCCGTTATGAGAGCTTCGTATTCGCTCGTTGTTTGTACGGGGCTACGGTAAGTGGTAGGAGTATCTTAACATCCCCCGCTCCGGTGTTATAAAGATTAGTCCGATTCTTGCCTTACAGAGCACTATCACTTGCGATTCTTCGTCTTTGTGTGCTTGAAGATGCTCCGTCGAAATATAATTCCCAACGTCGATCATCGGGGTCTTCTAAGCTCATTATTTGTTCATCCGGCAAGTCGTCATTGAGAGGAGATTCGCCGCAAAGGGTGTCGTCTGCGTGGAAGTCTGCTAGGACTTGTCCCTTTACGGCACGAAGAGGCACGAAAGTTATATCAAATTGCAATAATATCATTGACTACCCGGCAAGTCCGCCGGAAAGTGTCGGACGGGTCATCGAGTATTGCGATGGATTAAATTTCGAGATCGGAGTTGACCTTATGAGAAAGCATGTAGTGCCCGAGCTTTTGAGCGGCGAAGATCGGGGCCAAACAATGCTTTTCGATTGGAGGATACTTTATTTCCGTTGGAAGTAAACGACGGCTTAGGTAGTAAAGAGAATTTTCTTTACCCTCATCATTGACCTGGGCTAACAGGGCTCCGAGAGAGTCGTCTAAGGCCATGGTATAAAGTATCAACGGTCTACCGGAGACTAGGGCTGCTAAGACAGGAGGTGTCATTAAATATTGTTTAATGTCCTCGAAGGCCCTCTGGAATTTCTCTTCCCAAATAAATTTGGCGTCCTTTTTAACTAATGCCGAGAAAGGCTGACACCTACTTGACAAGTTCGAGATAAAGCGTCGAAGATATGCTAACTTCCCTTGAAAAGATCGTAGTTGTTTTAAGGTTCTGGGAGGTGGCATTTCTAAGATAGCTTTAATCTTTTCCGGGTCGATTTCAATTCCACGATGTCGGACAACGAATCCTAAGAACTTCCGGAGGTGACACCGAAGGCGCATTTTAAGGGATTCATCTTAAGGTTATATTGTCTTAATCGTTCGAAAACAATTCTCAAATCATACGAGTGGTTTTCCTTTACTTTGCTTTTGATGACCACATCATCCACGTAGCATTCGACTTGATTGTGGATGAGATCATCAAAAATTCTTGTCATAGCTCTCTAGTAAGTTGCTCCTGCATTTTTCAATCCGAATGACATCACTGTGTAGCAATATACTTCGATCAGCGTTCGAATGCTCGTAAGTTTTTCATCTTACGGAGCCATTTTTATCCGGTTGTATCTCGAAGATCCATCCATGAATGAGAATATTTCATGTGTTGAAGCAATGTCGATCATTAATTCGGGATCGGTAGAGGAAATTCATCTTTTGGACATGCCTTGTTTAAATCTCCGAAATCCACACAAATTCGATTCGACCATTCTTCTTCCCGATCGGTACCACATTGGCTAACCAAGTCGGGTATTGTTCTTCACGGACAAATTTAGCGTCTATTAGCTTTTTAACTTCAGCTATGACTTGTTGTTCGATTTCTAGACGCATTCTTCCGGAACCTTGTCGGACCGGAACGAAGTAGGATCCACTCCTAGCTTATGGTCTGCGACCTGCGGAGCTAATCCCGGCATCTCATCGTAGCTCCAAGCAAAACAATCTTTAAATTCCATTAATAACTTGATTATTTCTTCGGAGTCTTCTTTATTGAGTAAGGAGCTAACAAAGGTAGGTCTAGGCTCTTCGCTAGTACCTAAGTTAACTTCGGTTAACTCATCTATTGTAGATTTGATCTCTTCTTTGAACTACGGTGGAGCGTTTCCAATTTGTAAATCTTCGAGTTCTTCGTAGCTTCCATGCGGTTTTCATTAGACTCGCAAGTGACAACCAAGCAAAATTCGAGTATCGTCAGTCGATCCTATCGTGCCGAATCCGAGACCATGCTTTGAATTGGGTGGACGGCCGGAGTTATTCCATAAATTTTCAAAATGTTGTGATTGACCTTTTGTCCATTGTCGAGGTAAGAAACCACGTCTGAATTAAATTTTGAACACGGGGAGAGTACCACTCAAAAGGCAATTCCATTAATTCGATGAAGTAGCATCTTCGAATTGTACATTGTTTTCGGTTTTGGAGGAAGGAGCACCATGGTAGAATTTGACGGAGCTTTGCACCGCCGCTACGTACCTCTTTGACCACCATACCCTCGATCTTATTAGAATGGATCGGGGTCGGGGTCATAGTATGTACATAGTGGTTAATCTTCTCGTACATCGATTTATATTCCTCGTTCTTTTCATCTTCGAGAGAGATCTGAATTGCGGCTTCTTCCGACTTATTGTCGTTGCTTCTTGCTTGATTTCTTTTCTTCTTCGAAGCTCGTCTTCCCGATCAACATTGATGGTCGGTTTCCTCTGTCCAATCGTCCTAATGTCTCGCCACGACCTCGTCCCCGGCCTCGACCTCGGATGCGAGTTGTGGAGAAACCTTCACCATCTCGCTCGTAAGGGAGTGGTGTGTGATCGTTGGACTAGAACTTCGGAGTTCTTCGTCGTCCCGAACTTCCTTTGCTTCATTCGTTATGGTATCTCTCGGAGAAGATTGTTTTCTTCGGAGGTGCATAATAAGCTGCATCTTCATGGATTCCAATTTCATGTACGGAGAATAGTTGTAAGTCACCTTTGATGCACTTGTTCCTCCATCGTAGTATTTAATGCACTGATGTAGAGATGATGGTACCATCCGGTTTTCATGTATCCATGGTCAGCCCAGTAGAGCGTTGAATGACGTTTCTGAATCAATTACGTGAAATTTCGCGGTTGTCTTCACTAAGTCACCGGTCTTCATTAGCAGCGTTATTGATCTGAGGGCTCTCTCTCCTTTTTGGTTGAATCCTCTTAATAACATTTTGTCCGCTTCGAGCTCGCGAGCATCAATTTCCAAGTATGCTAGCGTTCGAAGATTCATTATATTGATTGATGCTTCTGGATCCACCAATACTGCGGAGAGTGTAAACTACCCAATTATGAGCCGAAATGTACAACGGTCGGTTGTGGTCTGGCATCCCAAGTAGTAGGTCATTGTCCATGAAGGTAACACCTCGTTTTTCTTTTAACGAGCAAACCTCATCTAAGGAATCTCCGGTCATTTGAGCTAAGCGAATTTCTGGATCGAAGTAAGGCCTTGATCGAGCTTCTCTCATCTCTTTTGATAAGATGAGAGCGTCGTAGATGCTCAGTTGGCTAGTAGTTTCCTAAGATGGGCTAGCACGTTGTAGTCCACTTTATTTTCATGTGCCTCGTTTTCTTCCCGAATGGGTATTTCTTCGTCGGGGTTGGTTCTTCTCGAACAACCACACGCTTTCCTTTGTCCTTTGGACCCATTCTCGGAGGTAGAACTCTTCCACTTCTTAAGTTGACTTCGTGATTTCTTCGAATCTAGTATTGAGTTTCTTTGGTGTCTCCTTCGAATCGGAATGACAGTTTCTTCCGGATTAGCTTAGGAATCTGAAGGCTCTAACTCTATTGTGATTGGAGCTCCTCGAAACTCGCAAATAGATTCGTTGCTTGTTGAACTCTCGTAGCCTCCTTGGTGGATGTCTTCTTTGTCATTGTGATCGTCGAGATTGTGTATGATTTGAGAATTGTTATTTGTATCGGAATCGACGTCCGGATTAGGTTGGTTCTCGCTAGTTACGTAATCATTAGAAACAGTCAAAACGTAGCCAACGCCATAACCCTTATCATTATAAGATCCCACCGAAGTGAGCAAATAATTATACAGAGTCAGAGGTTCGAGGGATTTCTCCCCCGAATCGGAAACAACCATCCTAGGATAAGCGACCCCTAGTCAGCCTCGGGAGCCTCGGTCTTCTCTTCTTCATCAATTTTCTTCTTTTCTTCAATCGTCTCTTGTCGAGGTGGTTCTTCTATCGCAAGTGATAGTGCCGAGCTCGACAGGTTTCGAACTCGAATTGAAGCTCGCACCGAAGTGGTTTGGATGCGATCCAAAATCTTCTTCGAAGACTTTGTCCAAGCGGTAGTCCATCCATTGTCAGTCGCATAGGGATCTTCTATCGGAACAATGAGATCCGTTGAGATAACATTAACGAAACCTCCTTTCTGGGGTTCCTTCATGTATTCCTTCGGGATTGTTATGTTCCCTTTTCGAAGATTGTCGTTGAGCCAACTTTTGAAGGTAATACAATCTTCTATCTTGTGTCCAAGCATCCGGTGGTAAGGGCGAAAGTTGGGATCACCTTTCTTGTCGACTTCTTCTAGTCTTTTAGGCTCGGCGGTTGGAAATCCGAAGTTTTCATCGAATCTGCGGAACATTTTCGACACTTGCCTCATTCTTGAACGGATACTCCCCTTGCTCG
This sequence comes from Papilionanthe hookeriana x Papilionanthe teres, assembly GCA_022702705.1. Classification (NCBI taxonomy): domain Eukaryota; kingdom Viridiplantae; phylum Streptophyta; class Magnoliopsida; order Asparagales; family Orchidaceae; genus Papilionanthe; species Papilionanthe hookeriana x Papilionanthe teres. Next base: position 14,707,212 of record CM040422.1, read on the forward strand.
AAGCTCCCTTAGCGTACGTTGTGGACGAGGCGGTTGTTCATACTTGTTGAGATGACCGATAGTTGGGTCGGGTTCTGTTGGTAATTCTGTTGAGGTTGTTGCGGCCGTTCTGACGGTATTTGTATCGGCTGCTTGCCTTTATCGACTGCTGCAACGATCCCGGACTTCTTTTCAAAAGTTTTCACGGGCTTCTGTTTGTCTGTTTTGTCGGTGAAACTTAATTGCTTCGCCTCCTCTTGTAAGCTTCCGGCCTTGCTTAACAACTTCTCGAAAGTCTTAATAGTAAATCCCTTGAGGAGAAGTGCTATCGGGCCATGAATGCTCTTAAGTAAAATGCCGACTACATGTTGTTCTTGTAGCTGTGGCTCACACTTCATACTTAGATTCCTCCATCGAAGTATGTAGTTCACCAAAGTTTCGTTCGGCTTCTGCTTCTCTACCACTAAATCACCTATAGTGATGTGGTCGTCGAGCTCCGACAAATTGCTTGATGAAGAGGTTCTTTAATTCGAAAATGTCTTCACCGAACCATTCGGTAATTCCGCATACCAATCAAAGGCGATCCACGACGAGTCGGCCGACAAATTGTCGGAAGAGTAAAGCATCACTTCCGCCGGCATTGCAACAACTGGCACGAAAATGTGCAACATGCTGCCGAGGGTTTCCGGTTCCATCAAAGGTCTTGAATAGAGGTGGTACAAAGCCTTTTGGATATTGGACAGCGTCGAATTCTTCGGGGTAAGGTCTACCCGTCCGAATGGATGTCCCGCTCTTTGATTGTGCCAAGGCTTCTCGCACCTACTGTTCCACCATGCTCTTGATATCCTTTTCCGGAATCATGTTCTGGGTAGAATCTTTCTTTGGCTGATCGTCTCCGTTAACGGACGTAATCTCTTTTCCTCCGTCTGTAATGTGAATAACTTCGGAGGCGTTTCTCTTAGGGGTTGAGCTTGACTGCGGAGAGTGGCTAGAGGCCGCAGCCATCTCTTCCATTCTTTTGCCAATTGAGAGATTGTATCGTCTTTTTCTCGAATTTATGCTCTTAATGCTTCCGGTTCATCACTTTACGCAGCTGCCGGAGCACCTTGCGAAGCTGACGATGCTCGTGTTTCAACCATGTTAATTTCTGCATATTCATCATCCATGAATTCTGACGAGTCGACTTCATCTCTGAGTTTTTCTTCTCTTTCTCTTGCTAATCGCTGAATATCAGTTCTTAGGCTTTCCATAGCGTCTTCCAATGGTCTTTTTCGTGCGGTTTCGCAGTTGTCATGCGATGGCTGTCGGGTTTCCTTCTCATGAGTCCCCTTCATTGGGGTAGCGCTTTCTTCGGACTCAAGTCTCCTGATGAGACTTTCCTTCTCGAGTCACTTGTTTCGGTCTTAATTGGCCGGTAGTGGGACGCCATACCATCCTTCTAGCAGACGAAGGCCTAGGACCGGATGGTTTGTCGGTCGAATGCTTTGGAAGGTGGTATCCTCCCCGATGCCGTAAACTCGAAACAACAACAAGTGGACTAGCCTTTATCTTCTTATTCGGCTTTTCTACGGCGATAGCGAGGTTCTACTTGTGGCCCGAGACGGGGTTTGGCCGGCACCCGTCCTATCCTTCTTAAAATCTCCGATACAGGGCATTTCTCTTTCTTTGCTAACTTCTCAATCACAGTCTGTAGTCGGGCAAATGGTGTAATCCTAGCCCTTTTCTTTCGACTGTCGCTATAGTATGTGGGTCGAGGTAATGTGGAAGAATTCTTACGGACATTTTCCTCGTCAGCTACGGCGGAAAGGGGATGGAATCTACTTCCTTCCAAAAGCGGTGTATACTCAGGCAATGGTATGTATTCAGGTAGTGGTGTGTACTCAGGGATTTCTTCTAAGAAAGCGACTTCGAGCGGCTACGGCCTTTCGGCGATCTTCCCGCCTCTGTTTCTTCTCGCGAGTCCGTGTTAGGGGTGGAACTCTTGAGCTGGACCCAATTTCAAAAATAGAAGGTCTTGCACGGAAATCCGTACCCTCCACGGTAACATGCTCGTTACAAATTTGAACTTCCTTCCCCTTCAGTTTGGCAGAAGCCGGGGTAGGTGCAGAGACGACTAGACCAGTGGGGGTAGAGATAATGGTCCTTCTATGGATAGCGGTATTCCTCTCAGTTGGAACCCTTTGCAGGGGAGGGAGCTCTTGAGTTGACTTAAGGTTGAACTCGATCAAAGGTCTTTCAGTTTCAGATACTTTCTCTGTCAGTGCGAAAAGGGTAACGTCAGTGATCTTGACATTTGTGTTCTCGAATCCTTGTCCAAACCGGATGATCCCATTGTCGGGCAGCTCATCCTTGTAAACGGCGAAGTCCAGTCCATTGGTGAAGGAGAAAATCAGTTTTGGGGCTTCCATTTCTGCAGGGTAGAGTCTGATTGTCAGTCTCAAGTTATGCTTCTTCTCATGAGGACGAAAAGAAAGGAATAAAAAAGAGTCCGAACACATTCTTGTTCATGTATTTATATAAAAAGAGTTATTTGTTAAAAGAGTCATTCATTAGAGGGTTTGTTTATTATGAACGGAATGTTCAAAGGTGTAGAGAAGGTAATGAATCCGATTTAGAGTTGGAAAGGAAAAGAAAGTCTTATGCAAGACTTCTCGACTCGAAGGACAACTCCTAAACTAACACCTATTGGGGGTCCACCCCACCTCAGAAATGAGGTAAAAGGATCTCGGAACCTCTCTGTTTAGGGGTGTCTAAACAGTTGCTCCTAAATCCGAGAGAATGTTGGCTATACTCGTTCAAGGTAGAAATGAACATAGTATTCCAACGGAAAGAAGGGTAGTTTGATCCACTAGCGACATGGATACACTACCGATTTTTGAAAGTAGAACTATCTGATTAAAAATGGAGAGATGAATTTTTCCCCAGCGGAGTCGCCTGAAATTTGTCGGCATATTTTTTAGGTTGAGTGTTGTATTTTGAAAAGGGGGTCGCCTACAGAAATTGTCGGTGAATTTTCATTTTTTAAATTTAATTTAAATATATATATAGTTTAAAAGATAAAATTTGATTTTGAAAGTAGTGTTTTGATTTTAAAAATAATTTTAAGTTTGAAAATTTTAAGATATGAAATCAAACCGATCTCACATCCCGAATAGTTTATATAAACGAGCACCGCACCACAAAACGTGTGTCCATTCCGAAGAATAGGCACACTGTTTGATGGAGGGGCTCGATTAAATAAACTAGAAGGTTTGTGACATCTGTTTGGTCCGAAAACCATTTTATTTGCCGACAAGTTCCCACGCTTAATATGAAAAATATTAAACGGGGTTTATATTACACAGGTTCTTAAAATTCCCTATAAGGGCGAGCCCACTATAGTTAATTACATCTTAAGTGACGGGAATCACCTAAGAAAACTCTCGATAATAATCGGTAGTTACTGCTCTCAAGAATTTCAAAGTTTAAGTTTTCGAGGATTGAATTTTGGAATTTCAATAGGGAATGGATCAAATTTGGAACATTTTATTTTGGGAATTCAAAGGAGGAAAGGTAGGAGAAATCACAGATTCAAAGTGAACTTCGGTAATTTCCCGACTATCCTATTATTTAGCTTAAATTTAGGAATGCCCTAATGTTTATTTAATGTTTTGATCCTGCCAATTTAATTAATTAGGACTTATATTTGTATGATGCGATCACACAAATAGCCTCGAAGATGTGAGGGTTTATGTCGTATCGGACGACTACCTCGGAATCCTAAGACCGGTTAGGGCTTAATTTGCAATGCAAATGCCTAACAAAGAGTTGAGGATTTATGTTGCACTAGGAAAACTACCTTGAAGTCCTATGGCTTGATTGTTTAATTCTAAGAAGGTTTCTTGAAGTAGACTCAGGTTTTGCTGATGACGATGGCCGTGCTGCCCACCATGCTCCGAGCTCCTTGTTGTTGCAGAGGTTTAGTTTTAGAAGTTATAAATCAGGAGATGAGAGAAGTGTTTTGGTTTAGAGAAGGTCTTAGTTTCCAAATGTTTTTATGTTTTAATTAAAACAAATCTTAAAGTTGATTATAACAACACCGGTTAAGATCCCATGGTTCCATCCTTCCGGCATTGTTATTTTTATCAGATTCACTAAGTCCAGATAAATTTGCTAAACTCAACTAAATGAGTTCCACACTTTCATTTAGACCGTGGGAAATCCCGTTAGCAACACATAGGTTACATCATCAGAGGTATTCCCGATCATCCAACAAGACGTTTTAATTTAGTTGTAGTTGTAGTTTTGTTGTTACGTTTGTGATTAAATTTTGAGTTGTTTTATATTTTGAAATGTTGTGGTGGTGAATTTTATCTTGTAATGACTTTTAATTTAGTTTTGGTTTTAGTTTTAGGGACTATCCTAAAGGTTTTGGTTTTCATGCAACGGTTGTTTATCATGCGAAAAGTAAGTGCGATGCGATTAAGTAAATTACTAATAAGTAAATTGCGATAAAACAAAAGCGTACTGGAGGGTCTTCCCGTCATCCCAGCTGGCACTTAAACACAATTTAGAATATTTAAGCATTTAAAGCAAGTTCCTAGGTAAAGCTAAGGGAAGGGTTATGCTTTTCACCAAGTTCTAATCATGTAGCTAGTCGCCTCTATGACGTCCAGGTTCTTTATTTTGGTTTAAGGATGATTTTCTTCATCGAAGAACAATTAAGTTCAATTGTTCTTATAAACATCCTATCATATCGAGGAAGTGTTTAAGACGAATCTTAAACATCTTTTCAATATTTCTAGGATTGTTTTAAGTCAAGAGAATTTAATTATACAAATGAATTAATCGTCGGGAGTTCGGGTTTTGTTATCTTGCTCGGTGAAGCTAGGACATTTGAATATCCTATAAGTGAAGTAACACTTCACTTAATACTCCGTTTAGGAGTTATGACAACAAGAGCTTTTGAGGGCACATTGATGTTAAGTGATTTGTGATTTAATTTAATTTTAATTAATGAGTTTAAGTTTGGAATAGTGTTCGAGTTGTTTTAGATTTATTTTGAATTCTTTATGTCTTAGGTGATGTTATTTTTAATTCAATTCAATTTAATTTAATTTTAATTTAATTTTAGTTTGATTTAATTTAGTTTAATTTTAATTCTAATTTAATTTATTTAATTTAATTTATTTTTAATTTTAACTTGGTTTTATTTTTAATTTTAATTTAATTTAGTTTAATTTAATATGTTTTAATTTAATTTAATTTAATTTAATTTAATGTGATTTAATTTAATTTAATTTAATTTAAATTTTAATTTAATTTAATTTAATTTAATTTAATTAAATTTAATTTTATTTTAGATTTTAATTTAATATAAATTTTAATTTATTTTTATTTTTAATTTTAATTTAATATTTTATTTTTTTATGTTTTAAAGATGATTTAATTTTAATTGTTAAAGTATTAATTTAATTGAAATTTTAAAAGGATTTAATTTAAATAATTTAACTTTAATTTAATTTAATGATTAAGTCATTTAGCATTTAAATTTTAAATTTGGATTATCATTTTAATTAGGAATTAAATATTATTGAGGTGATTAATTTAGGGATTCTTAAATTAAAGAACAAATCTCTTCCTAATAATATCCCTATTTTAATAATTCCAATTTTATTATTCTTCCAAATTTAATTAATTACTTAATTAAGGTTTTTCTTAATTATTTTCAAATTGTTTAGTAGGTTTCTACCCTTTAATTATTTAAACTTCAATCATCCAAATCAGATTAGGATCAAACATTTTACTCTTTCATTTTATTAAGCCTAAAGTTTTAATTAAGGGTTAAAATTTTAATTACCATTTTGCCCTTGAGCTTATTAATTTTATAACTCACTAAATGGAGCTTAAATGAATTTGAAATTTTTATGCGACTTCACTCATATGTCAATAAAGACATTAGAGGAGAAAATGTGATTTTTCTATATTTAATTTATTTTGTGTAATTATTTTTTGTAGAAAATAGGGATTTCAAAGGAAAATTCAATAACATGACCAAGGGAAAGTTTCTGTCCTTAAGAAAATTATGGGACATTCCTAATGACTAGAGAACCACTTGGACCAATTTCGGTGATTTTTTGAATTATATCCTTTTTATTATAATTATTTTGAGTTTTGGAGTATTAATTAATTCAAAAATAAAATAAAGGTTGAAAAATGAATTTTATATTTTTCAAAAATCTCTCTGATATCAAGGAAATCAGAGAACTAATTTTTATAATTTTCTAATTTTGCTTTGATTTATTAGAATTATTTTAGTGGAAATGCTAGAAAATACATTTTTTTAAAATTTTAAAATTACCTTAGGGCTTTAAAATTTAATATCTCATCATAGAGACTTAAGAAAAATATGGGGTTTATTCCTAAGTGATTAAAATTCAAAATGTGACATTTTGGTGAATTTTATTATTTTTTAATTATTAAAAATATTAAAATAATGCAAAAAATCAACTTTTTCAGAAAATTGCAATTTTAATTTTCTTAAATTCCCATGATATCAGAGAGGCTTCTAAACCAATTTGGTGAATTTTTGAAAAGTATTTTGAAAAGTATGAATTTTTTAAGTTCAATTTTGGCTAAATGACTTAATCAACCCATTTGATAGAGTTAACTAAGTCCAATTGACTTCAAACTTTTATGGTGGGTTTCTGCGATCCTAAAGGTCGAGTGGAGAATTGATTTCAAGTCAATTTGATGTATGATTAGCTCTAATTAATTAAAGCTCCTTTTTGGGTGTTTAAGCCGATTAGGGTTACTACGAGTGAGTTAACTCAATAACCATTTTTCCTAGGGTCCTGCGGTCGTAAGAAACATCACCAAATTTTCCTAGAATTTATTTTACAACATGCTTAATTATTAGAATTAAAATACTCGGAATAGTAACCTAGAATTGAAAAATGAATAACTCTTCATAGGGATGGCCTCGACTTTGGAAAATTCGGGGAATGTTCCCAAATTCGGAGGCTTCAAAGCCCTATGGTCTCGTACCATGGTGAATTGTATACATGCATGGAGAATTGAAAATGTGCAGAGAGTAAATAAATTATTAAAAATCAAATACTCAATGAAATTAAATGATTTCTTTTCCACATTATTCTCCACTGTTCACTAAGCAAGAGGGTTTTTTTATTTTATTTTTCTGATTTTCCTACGCAAAGTTATGCATTTTTGAAGTTTAGGGAATTAAATAAATAGAAAAATAGCCTATTTATCTACTTATCCATGCGGCGCCGCGTCAACCTCGGCAGCTCCGAAGCTCCACGCGTCGTCTCCTGATTCGGCACCGCCATCTAACTGGGATGCCACGTGGCCCACGGTTCATGTTCTGTTGCTCCGTCCGGCGCGATCCTGGCCGTCCGCTCGATACACGCGCAATCTGACGGCTCTCGGTCATCGTCTACGGCGGGTGTGAACCGTGACCGTCAACCTTCTAACCCTAATTTCTCACTCGATTCTCGACGGATTTTTGTGTTCTTATGCTCCATGGATTCGTCTTGAGGAGACGAACACATCCATACGGTAAACATGTATTGAAATTGACTCAAATTAAATAGAGAATCTCCGTAAGCTCGGGAAGAAGAGTGAGTCCATACCTTTGCTCAGAGAAGTGAAGCTTCGATCTGAGAGTTGTGTCACCTTCGATTGGGTCCAAGCAAGCTCCAGATGAAGTCCATTGGCCTGGTGAATTGTCTAGGTATGATTTTGACCAAGCCCGACCACAAAGCTTGGAGGCTGGAAGCAATGGCTGGCCTGGTGAGGGGGCTTTTGCTGGTAAACTTCTTCTCTTGGTATGGTGAAGGTGTAGGACCAATCAATTTGGGGATTGGCCTACTGTGAAGAAGTGTCTGGTTTTTATGCTTGAAATTTGAACTCGAAATTGAGCTCGAGTTGGAGGGAATTGTGCTGGAATCAAGTGGGAATCAAATGCTCTATGTGTGGAGAGTGATGCGGAATGATTTTGGCGAGTTTCCTTAAGGTTGGTTCAGCACCTCTTCCATGGCCGAGAGAGGTGGTGTTTAAATAGGAGAGGTTGGAGGGCCTCCCGGGGGAGTTAGGGCCTGGGATCGATTGCTCTTGGCGAGGGAAGAACAGTGCACGATGGCCACTGGGCATGGGGCAACTCAGCAAGGAGAATTTCAATGTTGGCTCACATGTGAGCTCTTGGGTGTCGTGTTTTTCGGTGATCCAGGCGGCTGGCGGCAGGCATGGGTCACCCTCAGGTCTAGGTGTGTCAGGGCTGGAGGTTTGTGCAGTCAATTGGCCATGGACATGTGTAAAGGGCTTGGATTAAAATGGTATGGGGGAGAGGCTCATTTTGGGTTGATTTTGGTCAACTCATGTAATTGGGCTTGGTGCACCCACCAAGGGACTGATTTGGGTGAGGGGGTCGGATGGGTCGGTAGGAAAGGGTAGTGAAGTCACCATCCATGAATATTTGGATTAATCATGGATTAAGGTGAAGCATTAAAAGGGTTAAAACCTTTTTAAGAGGGTTTAAAAAGAGGCTCCTCCTTTTGCAATTAATGGTATGATGATGTGTAAAGTGAATCCCATGGCTTCATGTGGCTTGTGCATGGCTTGAGGCTTGCTCGTAGCTTGGGAATGGCTTGGCTTACTTGCATGAGAAAGGGATTTTGGGATTTTTAGCATTTAGGGGTGATTTGTCATGAGGCTTGATTTGGAATCATTTGATGATTGATTTGGGACTTAAGGGATGATATCAATTAATGGGGTGATGAAAAGAATGTCATATGGGCTTTAGCATGAAGTTTGGGCCTTTGAAATTTAGTGAAGATGGGCTTTTAAAATGGTTTAGGGAAGTGGGCTTTTGGATTTTAAAATGGACTTTTGGGATGAAAGTTTTGTGAAGGACCATGTCAAATAAATGTTGCAATTGGTTTAGGCATGTGTCATGAGTGGTTTGAAACAAAGTTGAGGTGGTTTGGGTTTGATTTGGGTTGGATTTGGACCTCTTTGGTAAATGGGCCAATGTAGGTCAAATTGGGCTAACTTGGGGCAATGTTGGGATAAGGTTGAAATTGATGTAAAATTAATGTTGGGAAATGTTTATGGGAGTGTTTCAAAGAGGTTTTGACTTTGGTTGGGTTTTGATTTTGGGGTTTGAGCTTATTTGGGTTAGGTTTGGGCTTAGGTCAAAATTTGGTCTTTTAGCTTTGGGTTGAATTTGAGTGGGGTTTGGGTCTAAATTTTGAGCAAATTATGTTAGTGTTTTGTTTATGGGGATGTTATGGAAGGTTTAGAAAAGGTTTGGGGTCAATTGAAGTTGAATTGGGTGAGTTTGGGCTAAGTTTGGGTCATGGGTCCAAATTGGGCTTTAAGGTCCAAAATGAAATTGGGTTCAAATGCCAATCAAATTGGACTTGGATTTGGTCTATATTGGTGTTGGGGATGTTGAATTGGAGTTTAGAATTGAATTGGACCAGAATTTGGGTCAATTGGGTAGGTTTGGTTTGACATTGGGTTCACTTTGGGTTAAAATGGGTCAAATTGGGGATTTTGACAATTTGAACAAAATGAAATTGGGAATATTTAGGATTTTGTGGAATTTTCTGGGAATTTTTTGAATTTTTGGATTTTTTTGCTAAGAGGGACATTTTGGGTATTTGGAGGGTATTGGGAGGTATTTTTGGAATTTTTGGTATTTTTGGCTGTAAATGATCAATTTGATTGGTGGGGAAATGTTCAAGGTTGATTTTGAAAAATGTTTTGGGTGTTTTAAAAATTTTGGTGGTTTTGGGTAGTTCAAAGGGCTTTTAGTAGGTTTGGTGGGTCCGGGGCCCCATGGGTCAAAAATCGAAATTTTGGAAAAATGAAAATTGAGCAAGTGTGAGTAAAATGGAATCATTTTGGTTGAGCCATGAAGCCATATTCAGCTCACTTGAGCCATGAAGGGACTCATTTGAGGCATTCACTATGTTGTTCCTAACCTTCTTAGCCAAGGGCTTAGGGGTTAAGGATCATCCATGTGAATCACTTGCATGAGTCAGGAGGTCAAATTGGGTATGGGTGTGGTTTTAGGAGGTGTGTGTGAAAATGTAGTGTATAAGTGTAGTGTCTGTGTAAGTCAGCCCCTCCACCAGACCAGGCCACCCAGGGCAGTCCTAAGGCCAAAGAATCCTATAGGATCACATCCTTTAAACTTCCACATTTGATTTCAACCATCTAGGTGATTAGGGGTCTACAATCAAGTTTGTGGAGTTTGCGGGGAGTTAAGAAGTGGTTTGAATTTCTAAGTGGTGGGTCCCAATTCTAATCCTCTAGGATAGTCAAAGGAAAAGCCTAAGGCTAGATCCTAAGTACTAAAGAGAGAAGAGAAGACCTCATAAAAAATGAGGTCAACAAAGATATCTCATAATGGAACAACAAAAGCCTAATAGAACCCTAGTGGATTAAATTTTGAGATGAAGGAACCTTAACATAAAATGTGAGCCTCATCTACAAAAAATGGAGGAACCTTAACATGAGATCGAGATACTACTTAAGACTATCCACGGTCCAGCAGCCTTCATGCTCAAGGATCTCACTATTAAAAATTTCAGGAAGTTACTCGATAAAGTGAGCGAGTTTAGATGAAGAAGTTAAACATATGGAGCTGCAAGAAGAGACGAGAAAATTATAGGCCGGTCAAAGTATTTAAGAAAAGATCTAGCATAGTGGTTACGGTCGACGAGGATAAGCGACCAATGAGGATTCAGACAGAGCAGCAATCACTGCAGTACAATTAGCCTCCACCACAGCATGCTCAGCCTCAACAGTACGGCGTCCCCCATCATCAGTAGTATGGCTAGCAACATAATCAGTCTGGTCAACTGTCTTTCCAGCAGAGACCATACAAAACAAATGGAAGACAGGGTTCGACGATAGTGATCCCTGACAAATATATGTGCTTACATTTTGGATATGAAAATAATGATTTTATAATATGGGATACTACACAAGTATACATATTGTTTATCAAGTAATGTACGACTTTCTGATTAAGCCCTGAGATATCGAACCCATAGGGAAATGAAAAAACTTTTTAAAGAAATAAGAAAATTATATTTTTACTTTTTTTAAATTACTTTTGAAAGTATGTTTTGATTTTTAAAGTTTGAAATTTTTTTTTGGTATTTTTGATATAAAGCTAAGTAGGAAATGAAAATTATCATAACTTTAAAACACAATATAAAACACTAGGAAATAAAATATCTTTTTCTTTCTCTTATAAATCAGTAATAATTATGAAAGCATTGTTGTGGAAGTATTTAAATGTGTTGTGACAAATAGGAGTAAATTTATTCTTTACCCTTACTTTGTTCTATAAAGAACATTGGTTAATTTGAAATTTTAAAATTTTGAACATGGTTTGGCAGGGAAGATACAACCTCTCACTTTAGAGTTCCCTCGATTCCCTCCACCTGGAAGCTAACGTCTCATAACAAAATTTAAAATATCAAACCAAATTAGGAGGCTTTAGCCTGTCACACTCTAATTTTACTCCCCATTGAAAACATATCTCCTAATATATTTGCATTCAATTATATGGACTACAATTCTAACCCATATAATTGCATGTAATTTTTACCAATTATTGTTTGAGACAATACCGCATTGGATCTTACATAATCTCACAACAAATTTTAACATCTTAACTGGCCAAATTAAGGAGTAAATTAAGTTCATAGAATTAAATATTCACAACTTATTCAAACTTTAAACACTTATACATTCCACAACAATTCTACATAATTTAATTACTTCTTCATTTAAAAAAGAAAAAGATAAAGAAAACTACTCAGAGCACATGGAGAAAGCACAAGCACACATTGATTTGAAAATAGAAATCATAAATAAAACACAACAAGAAAAACAAAATAAAAATAGAAGTAAACACTTATCTAAAAATCCTCTCCATAAGACTCCGGAAGTTCCTTTGAAACTTGACTTTCCATATGACAACATTACAGAGGTTGGCGCCCAACTCTGTTGACTCCAACTCTGAATTTAGACTTGAATAAGACTTAGATAAATGGATGAAAGAAAATTGGTGGAAAGAAGGTTTCACACCAACCCTTTCTCCTCTAAAATTAAACTAACTAACTATAAAGAATAAAAGACTCAAAGTAAAACTAGAAAATACTTTTTTGAAACTAGAAGATGAATATTTGAAACATAGAAAAGACTCTTGAAAACTAGACTCTCTAAAAACCCTTACTCAGATTACATGACATAATTTTAATAATAATCCAAAAGGTGCCTTAGTGTTTCTTCAAATTATGTCCCGATTCAATGTATCCACCAAAATATGCATACCTTCATTCAAATTTGCCGCCCATGGGAAGTTAAGAAAGTCACCACCAAATGTTGCTTCAAACACCCCTTGAAATTGGTGCAAAAAATGAAGAAAATTCGATTTTGAACTGTGGCGGCTAAGTGCCGACCAGGCGGCGCTTAGCCGCCAAAGTCCAATTTTTCATTTTTTCATTTTTTTGCTCCAAATTTGATCCAATTTTTCTCCTTTCATCATAATCACTCATTTTCATCATACCTGCAAGAAAAACACAAAATACCTTCCATTAAGATACAATATCATCAAAAATAGGTATAAAAATGTTCATAAAAACACTATATATTTTAGGTGTATCAAAATGCCCCTAACTTAAAATGTTACATATCCTCAAGTGACTCTTAATCACATCAAATTATGTAATGAGTTTCTTAGGAAGGTAACAAAATTTTGTTCTAGAAATGGAATAGTCGATTTAGAAAAAATTTTAGTAATTAAGACCAATTTAAAGTTTAGAAAGTTCTTGGGTAAATGATAATATAAAATAAAGGTTTTTATCTAATTCAGAAATACTTGTAGATTCTTCAAAATATAGGATTCACACACTTATTTTTCTCACTTAAAAATCTTTATTTTAAAATAATTCTAGTTACTATATTATAACCTTAAGCTTTAGATTTTTTTAGAACTTATATCTTATACTTTAGATATGGAACCAATTTTTGATCAGGCCCTTAAATCCTCAAGCTTCTCCTTCATATTTACATACTTTCTTTTCTTTTTCTTTTCCTTTTTTTATAAGGCAATGATTACTATATCTAGATAGGCCTTTAATGATTTTGAATTCGACCCTTCCATTTAAAATAAAGGTCTGATATACATCTTTCACTTAAAAATCATAATAATAGTATTTGAAAATTATTCCTCAATAAAAGAAACTTATGCTTTGAAGAATAAAAGTCAAATCTTCTACTTATCCAAAAATACAACATTTCTTACTAAAGATAGTTGAACTATATTTAACACTTCTTAACTAAGAAAACTTGAACTTTAAATTTTTAATTATTACTATAAAATTTAACTAAATTATGTTATTCATTTTCTATAATCAAAATTTTGTTCCCCTAATATAACTTCATATATATAATTGTTTTTAATAAAAAATTAAATTAATTTTAAGTATTCTTGAGAAAAAAATAAAATTTTAGGTTTTTGAAAAATTTTTTGTATTTAAAATCCCCCCCCCCCATAGTTTAATTTTTAGGTAGGATAAAACATTTAAGCATAAGAATTGATACATGAGTTAGAATTAAAAACTAACATAACATGCTTGCAGGAATCGTAATATCCTAAATATGTAAGTATAACAATTTAAAAATAGGAGTAAAAAGAAATCAAATTCAAAATTTTCAGTTTTTCATTAAATAGAAATTTCAAAATTTCAAAGGACTTCTACAATAGTGGAGGTTTTTAAAGCAAATACACACCAATTGAAAATAACTGAAATCACACCATACTAGATAACAAATGGTAGTAGTAGATTTTGAAAAGTTTTAGAACATATAGTTTTTAAATAATAGATTTTAATAGTGTTCTATATTCTCCTAACAGTTTTGGAATTAAAGTACACACTATAAAAACTCTAACACAACATACACATTAAAACATTTACTACTACACATATATCACACAAAACAACATATATAATATCAACCCAACAAAGATACATTTGAATATGCATGAAAAAATAATAGTCCAATTATAATCAGCATATTACCAAAGTTTACACCACAAACACAATATCAAAATAAATTACAAGACATAACATACATCAGTACATCAACAAAAACTCAGTAACACAAAAAAAAAAAACAAATCCAATAATCATCCTCATCATCTTGCTCGTTCCAATCTCTGGATGGCACATAAGGTATATAACATGGATGAGGGGGCATCTCAGCACTCATATCACCTCTAATAAATCTATCCAAATAATGTTGATAATTCTCCTCATATTAATCATGTTTTACAATGCATCTTTCCATATTAGCCATTTTACCATCCATGTCTCTAATATGCTCGCGAGTAAGACTCACCTTCTTCAAAATCTTTCTTAACAAAGCCGGTCCGTGAATCACTTGATGATGAAACTCTCGAAGTAGTAGCATGGGAAGCGAAGCGGTAGAAGCGAGGAGCGAAGCAGTAGAAGCCCTACCAAATCCTCCTCTCCAGCCAAACTCTGAATGTACAATGTAAGCTCCAACATTTACACTGGTAGTTGGCTTTAAAGGCTGAAGAACCTCTTCCAAGGTTTCAAATTTCCGTCCAGACTGCTCACATCATGAATGAATCAAGGTAAGAAATTCCATACCTGCAGTAGTGGTAGATCTGGCACAATTCAAAATATAATCATAACTGATTGCTCCAATATCTATAGGCTTCTCTTGTTGAATGCAATAGTTCAACAAAACTCTCTCCCTTGTAACTTTACTAGCATGGCTTGAAGACAACAGCTTAGATGAAATAAAATAATGTCATGCTTTAGAAGTGGCATTTAACTTAGAGGCCTGAAAATTAACTCTTCTATCATTAGTTATCTTCCATAATCCTTTTCCATCAGTAAAAAATGCCATTATCTCTTCTAACTCTCGCTCAGTAGGATGATTGTTAGAATAATAAAAACATATCAGGAGGCAGTCAATAAACAATATTGATTATCGCAGACGTAAAATGTACTTCTTGCCTTCTCACCATCACCAAGTTCTCTTCTGCTGCAGGTAAGTTCGCATAAAACTCTCTGACCACATAATTAACATCAACAATGGAGAAGCAGCAGTAATTCTCTAAATTTCTTCTAGAAATCATCTCCTCAATAACTTCTCCTGGCTTACTAAACACACGCTCATGAATCAATTTACGTGACTGTAGTACGTCGACATATCGTTCCTCATCCCTTGCACTAACAAACTTCTTAGAATCAAATCTCGTCTTTTCTCTCGCACGTTTTGACTTTGGAGCCATTTCTAAAATTTCACGAAAAAATTCACCATAAATTCCAAAATCAAACTAAACTTGTTAAATTAACTTCCAAAAGTAATTTCCACTAAATCCAAAAAATTTCTCATCCTTTTTCTCAAATTTTCACCATGAATAGTGATTTTAGGATTTTCCAATATGTATTCAAATTACATGGTGAAAGTAAAAAATTTTTACTTAGGACTAGTGTTCTTACCTTAAGGAATCCAAATCAAATAATTTTTATTGAGATCGGCTTTCAATTGATCCAATATATTGATGCCCTAGGCTCCTTTTTGTAAAAATTAGAAGTTAAAGATGATAAGGGAAGCTAAAATGACGATTTTCGGTTTTTACTACTGAAGATCAATTTTTGTGAACCGGCACCTAAGCGTAAGGCCTTTGGCGCTTAGCCGTGAAATCTGGCGCTTAAGCGCTGGCACTCTGGAGCTTAGCCACCAGTGCCCAGATATTCACCATTAAGAAAATGCACTAAACTACTTAGTTAATTGATGCAGACTTTTTATTATGCAAGAACTTTTGAACCCAAATTTATATATTTATAATGATTTTGTAAAGTCCAAACTTCAACGCATGTATACTTATTGTATCAAGTAATACAGGGCTCTAATGGAGTCCTAGTTATCGATCCCATAGGGAAGGCACGTTTCTTACAATAGATAGCGTAATACTGAAATCCAATACTCAAATCACAATTAAAGTTTAAGTTTACCTTTACTAACAAGATGCAGAAAACAGATAATGATTAAACGAACCACAATTACCTCTAATATCTTTAAACATAATTAACTAACACACACACTAAGCTTTGTATTTGAAAGGTTTTGATATATATGAAAATTATCTTTCCTCTTGCATTGAGTATATGATGTGTGAATGATATAGAATGATTATTTACTATATTGTGCCGAGTAGGAGCATAAATATTTCTTTACCCTCAAAAGGGTACCCCCTCTTCCAAGCATGTAAAGAACATTGCCATATCCTAAGTTCAGTCACTAAATCTAAGGCTAGGCTAGGAGGATACCAACTGTCACTACAGAGCTCCCAATCACCCTTCAAAGGGCCATTAAAAATTATTAGTATCCATTTCTTCAATTAATGTGTATGCTTCATCAAAAGGTTTTGACATTAACGATCCACCAGCAGCAGAATCTATAATAGATCTCAATGATCCCACTAATCCATTATAAAATGTTTGAATTATTAACCAATCTGGTAAAGCATGATGTGAGAACTTCCTAAGAAGATCTTTAAATCTCTCCCAAGCTTCATATATTGACTCTCCTTCAAACTGACCAAAAGATGTAATATCATTTCTTAGCTTAGCAGTCTTTGATGGAGGGAAATGTTTTGATAGAAACTTCTGAGATAATTCTCCTCAAGTTATAATAGATCTAAGTGCTAACGAATTTAATCATGCCTTAGCTTTATCCCTTAATGAAAAAGGAAAAAGTCTAAGTCTGACGGCATCACTAGACACTCCATCATATTTAAAAGTAGCACAGAGTTCTAGAAAATTAGCAAGATGTAAATTTGGATCCTCATTAGGAGTTCCTCTAAATTGATTATTTTGTATCATTTGGATAATAGCAAGTTTATGTTCAAATGAATTAGCAGCAACATTAGGATTTTGAATAGTTATGTGAATTTCATCTTTTGCTAGGTTAGCATAATCTCTTAAAGGTCCTGGCAAATTTCCAATATCATTTCTCTGATTATCTTGATAATTCACCATTTCACAAGGATTTTCAGCTCGTTTTTGTTATTTTTTAATTTTTCTGACAGTACGCTCTAACTCCGAATCGTAAGGCACTAAACCTATAGATCCACTATGACGCATATACAATCACACAAATACATTTAAAAAGTAAACAAACTCACAATTACACACTACAATGTAAAGGTTTTCAGTTACTATATTATCAATAAATACCGTTTATACTTCCTTCCTTACTTACCTAGTCACTTCGTTACCTTCCGAGGCAATGACGCCAAAAACATGACTGGCGATTTACGTACTTTTATTTTTCAAGAATTTATAAACTTAAATTTATATATATTTTTAATGATTTTGTAAAGTCCAAGAAGTCAACACAAGTATACGTAACATATCAAGTAATACATGGCTCTAATGGAGTCCTGGTTATCGATCCCTCAGGGAAGCTACGAAGTAGTAGAAAGTGTTTCACAATAGGTAATGTAGCATTAAAATCCGATACTCAAATTGCAATTAAAGTTTAATGTTTACTTATACTACCACTATGCACAAAACAGTACCAATTAATCAAACTATAATTACTTCTAATAACTTTTAAAACAGAATTAACTAACAGACATACACTAAGCTATATATTTGAATTGTTTTTGATATATAAGAAAAGTAACTTTCCTTTTGCAATGAGAATATGATGTGTGGATGATATGGAATGATTATCTATGTTATTGTGCCAAATAGGAGCATAAATGTTTCTTTACCCTTAATAGAGTACCCCCTCTTCCAAGCATGAAAAGAACACTGACATATCCTAAGTTTAGTCACTACATCTAAGGCTAGGTTGGGAGGATACCGGCTCTCACTATGGAGCTCCCACTCACCCTTCACCTGAATGATAACCTTTAAGTTTTGTTACTAATCTTAGGACCAAATTTGGCATCTCAGTCTGTCACCCTGAAACCTCCAATTTGAAGTCCATCAAAACACATTTCCTTATTTATTTGCACTCAATTCCCATGAACTACGCAATTAATCCATGGAAATTGAATGGATTCTTCATTATTGTTGTAGGACACTAAATCTTTTCAGAATTAATGTTCAGCAACATATTTTAACAATTCAATTGACCAGATCGAAAAGTAAATTAAGTTCAAAATGAAAAACCATCACAATTTCTTCAATACATTAAGAGCACTTCAAATCCACATCAATCCATCGTAACATCTACATGCAAGAAGAAAGACAATGGAAACTATTCAGAATTTATGAAGAAGATACAATAAAACATGGATTTTATATATAAAAGAAAAGTCATACAATTCACAAAAGAAAATACAACTCATCTCTTTCTCTTCCCCAATGCAATTCCCTTGAAGTTCCTTTGAATCATTTTCTCTCTTCTTTGCAACACTTAATTCCCTCTATAGAATGGAAAAGAAGAAGCAATCTCTCACTTTACTCCTTCTCCTTCGTTCCTTAGAGAGGAATTCTTCTCAAATTCTAACTTCTACACACTTTTCTCCTAAGCCCTAACACTCAACACACACTCTCCCTCTCAAGAACCAAACTAAAACTTCAGAACACACACTATGACCATGCCATTTTCATCAAAAAATAGTTATTTATAAGTTAGAAATGAAATCCCAAGAGATTCCATAGGCATCCCTTCAAAAAGTCGCCAAAATTCTTCAAATTAGAATTCCATCAAATTTAGGCACCGGCGGTGCTCTATCGTCGAATTATTGCTGAGCTCTCTGAAAAATGGTGCCGGAGATGCTAGAATCTATTTTCCTCCTTTTTTCTTCTTTTCACTCTGAATTCGTTCCTTTTTTGCTTCTTTTCGCTCCAATCACCTAAAATCATCATACCTGTAACAAATCATGAAAAATAAGTGTAATATCACCAAAAATGAGTAAAATTATATAGCAAAAACAATATATATTTTTGGTGTATCATTATTGAACAACATTTTTATGAAAAATGTCAGATTCATTTTAAAGAAGAAGAATTTACAGACCCTGAAAATTTAAGTAATGAAAGCGATTCTAAAGAAATAGAAGTAAGAGAAGTTCATTACATTAAAGATAATTGGGAGATATTAGATACTACTGAAAGTAATGAATTCAAACCATCTATTAAAAAGGCTCCTGAATTGGAATTAATAGAATTACCCTCTCATTTGAAATATGCTTGTTTAGGGAATTCATTAACTTTACCTGTTATTATATCTTCTGAATTGACTGCTGATCAAGAAATTAAACTGCTTAAAGTATTAAGAAAATATAAAAGAGCTTTTGGGTGGACTATAGCAGACATTAAAGGAATCAGTCCTTCAATTTGTATGCACAGAATATAACTAGAAGCTGATAGTAAACCCAGAGTTGATCCTCAAAGAAGATTAAATCCAGTTATGAAAGAAGTTGTTAATAAGAAAATACTTAAATGGCTAGATGCTGGTATTATATAACCAATATCACATAGTGCTTGGGTAAGTTTTATTCATTGTGTTCCAAAGAAAGGAGAAGTAACTGTTGTTAAAAATGGGAATAATGAATTAATACATACTAGACAAGTTACTGGTTGTCGGATTTGTATTGATTATAGAAAACTAAATGATGCCAACAAGAAAGATCGTTTTCCTCTTCCATTCTTAGATCCAATGCTGGATAGATTAGAGTGTCAAGAAACAAATTTAGTTCTAAACTGGGAGAAGTGTCAATTTATGGTCATAGAAGGAATTGTACTAGGTCATATGGTTTCTAAAATTGGTATGGAAGTTGATCAAGAAAAAATTTAAGTTATTGCCGGATTACAACCCCCAACTTCTATTACTTGTATAAGAAGTTTTCTTGGACATGCTGGATTTTATAAAAGATATATTAAAGACTTTTTAAAGATTACAAAACCTCTATGCCATCTTTTAGAAAAATATACTAAACTCAAATTTGATGAAATTTGCCTAAAAGTCTTTAGTTTGTTAAAAGAGAAATTAATTACTGCACCAATCATTATTGCACCTAATTGGGAAAAACCATTTGAATTAATGTGTGATGCAAGTGATTATGTTATTGGGACTGCTTTAGGAAAATGATATGATAAGATGTTTAAAGTTATATATTATGCCAGTAAAAATCTTAATGAGGCTTAAATTAATTACACTACTACTGAGAAAGAGCTATTGGCCATAGTATATGCTTTTGACAAATTTCGATTATATTTACTGGGGAATAAATGTATAGTGCATATAGATCACTCTGTTATTAAATATCTAATGACTACAAAAGAAACTATACCAAGATTGATTAGGTAGATTCTTCTATTTCAAGAATTTGACTTTCAAATAGTTGATAGAAAAGGGTATGATAATCAAATTACCGATTATTTATATAGAATTAAAAATAATGAAATGAATGATAAGGAAGAAATAAATGAATGTTTTCTCGAACGACTTTATATCTTGTTTACATCGGATTAATCCCATGGTATGCTAATATAGTTAATTATTTAGCTAGTAGCATTATTCTGTATGGATTACATCAGTATCAGAAAAAGAAATTCTTACATGATGTTAAATTTTATTTTTGGGATAATCTGTATCTTCTTAAACAATGTAAGGATTCTATTATACGAAGATGTGTTCCTTATGAAGTAACCTATGAGATTATTCAAAAATGTCATAACTCTGAATTTGGTGGACATTTTGGAATTGATAAAACTGCATTCCAAATTTTACAATTGGGATTTCATTGGCCTACATTATTCAGGATGTTAATAATTTTGTTAAATCCTGTGATCGATGTCAACGCATAGGCAATATTTCTAGAAGAAACGAAATGCCACTAAATTTCACTTTGGAAGTGGAAATTTTTGATGTATGGGGTTTAGATTTCATGG
Organism: Papilionanthe hookeriana x Papilionanthe teres; assembly: GCA_022702705.1. Classification (NCBI taxonomy): domain Eukaryota; kingdom Viridiplantae; phylum Streptophyta; class Magnoliopsida; order Asparagales; family Orchidaceae; genus Papilionanthe; species Papilionanthe hookeriana x Papilionanthe teres. The sequence goes on from CM040422.1 coordinate 14,728,166, forward strand.
GACTGTTTGTGCCTTCTTCAGGAAAAATGTATATCTTATTAGCTGTTGATTATGTTTCAAAATGGACTGAAGTGATTGTTTTACCTCAATGTGATGCTAAAAGTGTGGAAAAATTTTTAACTAAAAATATTTTCAGTAGACTTGGAATGCCACGGATAATCATCACTGATGGGGGAAGTCACTTTAAGAATTTTCTGATTCAGAGATTAGTGAGCAAATTTAGAATCAAACATAAAATTTCAACAGCTTATCATCCCTAAACTAGTGGATTAGCATAAATTTCAAATTGGGATATTAAAAGAATTTTAGAAAAAACGGTTAATCCAAAGTGAACTAATTGGGCTGATAGACTTGATGATGTATTATGGGCTTATAGAACTGCTTATAAAAAACCTATTGGAATGTCACCTTATAGGCTCATTTATGGAAAACCTTATCATTTACCTATTGAACTGGAACATAAAGCTTATTGGGCAATGAAAGAGTTTAATTATAATTTAAGAGAAGCTGGAGATAAAAGATTATTACAATTAATTGAACTGGATGAGATGAGAAATGATTCTTATAAAAGTGCTCGAATTTATAAAGAAAAAATGAAGATTATGCATGATAAAATAATATTAAGAAAGATTTTTGAGCCTGGACAACAAGTTTTATTATGCAATTTAAGATTAAAATTGTTTTCAGGAAAATTAAAATCCAAATGGATAGGGCCGTATGTGGTTGAGAAAGATTACCCTTATGGAGCTGTGGATATTAAAGATTTAAAAATTGATTCAGTAATTAAAGTGAACGGACATAGATTGAAGCCCTATTATGAAGAAAGCGTGCCATCTTTTAAAGATGTGCTATTTTTAACCCACTCGGAGTAAAATGGTGTTTATGTTGGGCTGACGACGTTAAACCAAGCTCTTTATGGGAGGCAACCCATAGTATGATTTTATTTCATGTTGGATTATGTGGTTTATGTGACAACACTTAATTACATACCTTCGACCTACCTTTTTAATCCTTAATTGAGTATGGAACTTAGGAGAATTCGACAAATGGTGGATCTGTGATTTTTCAGGATTCTAGTGTCTAGGCGCCAGAACTTGCACCTAAGCTCCAAATACCGCCCAAATTGGCGCCTAGGCGCCACATTTTCTGGATCGTGAAAAAATCACCCCAAAGCAGTTTTTACACATTCTAGTCCATTTAAACCACCATAACTTCGTTCCAAACCTTCAAGCCATCAAAATTTTTGACTAAAACATTCCTTTAGAGAGAAGAAAGAGATTTGATTGCTTCCATGGAGAGATTAAACATTGGAATCAATGGGAAGGAGAAGTTTGTGAACATGGATTTACAAACTTATTTTAATGGCTATCTAGCCATGACTTTGGAGAAGATATGCAATCAACTTGAGAAAATTGAAGAAGAATTAATTCTAGTTGGAGGGAGATTGCATGAGATGTTCCACCAAATTGAGCACATTGAATGGAAAATGAAAGTTCAATCAGATCATTTGTCATGCTTTCAAGATTATCAGGTAACAATGTATGCTAAGAATAAAGGGATTGATGAAAAGACGGCTTCGGAATTTCCTCGAGTCCCTTTCTTCCATTCCTTTGTTCGTAGTGAATTACCCTGTGAAACTAATGAAGGTTCTGATGTGAATGCATGAAATTAAAAAGAAATAGGTAGAGAGGTTGAATGTGATTGTTAAGTGTATTGTGATTTGAAATTGTTTTATGTGGTGATGTTTATGATGTTTATGTGTTTGTGAGATGTGGTTGTTTATTGTTGATGTTTATTTTTTGTATTTTTTGAGCCTTATCTTGAAGATCTGGAATGAATGAAATGAACTAATGTTTGGATTGTTATTTGTTTGATATTTGGAATGTTATGATTTGGAACAATTTGGATTATTTTTTAATATTATTTTCTGGAAAATGTATGATGAAGATTAACAGTTGGTTTTAGGCTTACAGATGTTAGAATCACCTAAATTAAAAATATATAAATTTAAAAAATTTTCAGAATGTTTGGTGATTATGGCTCCTAAGCGCCGTTTAACCTAGACTGAATTTCGGCCTTTAAAACTGACCAAACTCTATTTTCACGCCTAAGCTTCATCTTCTTCCTCCATATTCGAGAAAATCAGATCTAGGGTTCCATTTTGAGCAAGATTTAAAAATTTCTACGATTTTTAACTTCAAATTTCTGCTTCTCAAGGATAGATCTTTGTTTTAACTTAAATTTTCACCATGGATTTTTCTACGTTTGCAAAGTGCCAAAATTTTGGAAGAAAAAAATTTGATTTTTAGAAGAAAAATCCATGAATTTATGTTTGATTTAGTGAGGTGAGCTTTTATTTAGTGTGATTTTATATTTTTTGAGATTTATTTGGAATTATTTACAAAGTTTAGGAATGGCACCAAAATCAAAGCGGGGTAAGAAACATAGAATATTTGATCAAACAAGGTTTACTAGTGCGAGTACACAAGTTCGTTACAACAAATTTACTACTGTTCGCAAGTTCATAGTTGAAAGAAGTTTTTATCATCTCGGTGGATCGATCGAGCATATTATTCTTTGCCAGACAGTGGGAGCAGTTCTGCTATTTTTCTGCAGTAGTAATTATTTCTTTAGTTCGAGAGTTCTATGCAAATTTTCCCGAAACAACTAATTTTGAAGTTTATGCAAGGGGACAACAGTTGAATTCACTTCGGAAGTAATAAACATGTTTTATGGCCTGCCTCTAGTGACAGACTGTTTCTATGATACTTGTGCTCCTTCTGAGAGAGAACTCAATGAGATTCTGGCTTATTTAACTGATGGAAGAGGAGCATGAAAAATAAGAAACAATAAATAGGTAAATTTATCCTCTTCGATGCTTAATGCTACTCTAAAGCCTGACATTATTTTATTTCTGCTCGTCTCCTTTCGTCAAACCACTTGAGTGAGGTGAGAAAAGAGAGAGCTATTATGAACTATTGCATTCAAGAAATGAATCCAATAGATGTGGGAGCCATTATTTATGATGCAATTAGCACTTCTGATAGAGGATGTGTTATTTCTAGTTTAGGCTTTCTGGCTCTCATTTTCTCGATTTACAAGAATGCTGGTGTTTCTCATTCTATTTCTGAAGAGCAGCTTATGTCGTTAAAGGTGATAGGAAAATCTCACGTTGATATTTATGGGAAGACTAAGAGTCAGAGTACTGGTGCATATCCTTCTTCTGTGCCTTCTACTTCCGCTTCTATGCCATCTACTGCTACATCGGAGCCTCCACCTGATGTGTGGAACACTGTTTGTCAAAGATATTTGGAGCATAAAAGTGATCTATTTTTGATGCAATGCGGAGTAGATGAGATGGATAGCAAATTAGATCATTTATTCGACTTTATACAAAGGAAGTGAGACTATGATTGAGAGTATAATGAAGCACTGGTAAAATTTTTGAAGGGTGATAGGAATATTAAATTTCAGCAAGTCCTAAATTCACCCCATGGATTAGACCTAAGTCCTATTCCTGACGATTCTTCTAACGATGAGGAGGTGACTGAGGATGATTAGACATTATATTTGCTTAGCTTTGCTGATGTGTCTGTTATGTGCGTTTATTACTTTTCATGTTTTATTGTATTGATTGAAAACTTGTAGTAACTCTATTTTATGTTTTATATTGTTGGATTGCTTAGACTTAGTCCTTTTCATGCTCCTGTTGTTTTTATTTTAGCACATTTGTTTTTTTTAAATATTAAAATTTTCATGTGCTACTCTTTTATATATCTATTCCTGCTTTTACCAATACAGTTTTAAATACCTTTAAATGTTATACCTTTTCTTCCTGCTTAGTTTAAAATTTCATAGTAAAAAATATTTAAACCTTATTAAAAGAATTAAGTTTGGGGGAGGGAAATGAGCTTAAATTTAAATTTTACTTGTCCTTAGTAAACAATATTTTCAAAATTAATAACATAACCTATGGAAGAAAAATTAATTTAAGATAGATATGCTGTTGTTTTCATGAATGTTATAATAAACTTATAAAAGTATTTTTGAATAACAAAGGATAATTCTAAAATTGTAATTATTTAATAAAAAGGTGTTAGAATTTTGATTCAAATATCTATATTTAAAATGTTGTATTTTTGAAAGTATTAAGGAATCTAGATATTTACTTGAGAAGATGGAATTGAAACTCTATGAAAATATTTTTGCTAAACACATATTCATTAAGTGAAATATGTGTTAAGTCTTTAAATATAAGTTAAGGATAGTGAAGTTCAAAATCATTAACAGGCTATCCAGATATAGTAATCCTCACTTAAATAAAAAAGAAAAGAAAAAGGATTGAAAATAATCCCTGAAAAAGAAAAGCAAAATATATAGGATTGGAAAGCAATCCAAAATAGAAAAAGAAAAAGAAAAAGAAAAGTGAGGAGAAGCTTGAGGAAAATCCTAAATCTAAAATTGGCTTCACTTGAATTATCTCATAGGAAGAGACCTAATGAAAATTTTCACTTAAAGTCTTATGTATAAGCATCCTTACTAGTAGAGTTATCATGAAAATCTTTTTTCTGTAAATTTTCTGCATGTTTTTAATATGATAAATTTCATTTATTTTTTTGAAATAGATAGGAGAAGAAAGTTCTTAACACTTGCATATTAAATATTTTACATATTTTGGTTTTAGCCTAAGTTATTTAAAAAGCTTTTTAAGTTTCATTATATTATTTATAAAACAAAAAGTTATAGAAGTCTTAAAGAAAATTTTCTCTATAGATTATAATTTTTAGTAGTAAAGGTTACTCGAGGATAAGTACCGTTTATGTTTGGGGGAATTGATCCACCTTAAAATTAGATATAATTTTATATCAAAATTTTATTAATATTTTAAGGATATTACGCTTTAATGAAGGGTATTTCTTATGTTTTGGTTGCAGGTACAACAAAATGAGTTTATGAAGAAAAAGAGTTAAAAAGGAGAAACAATGAACCAAAAAGAGCAAAGAGGCTGATTATGGCGCCTAGGCGCCAGACACATCATATTGATTCTAGAGATTTGTTGACGGTTATTGGATGGTTATTGACGATTTCAAACCAATCTAGAAGCCTCTGGACATTTTCCCACATGCTATAAACCAAATGCATTAAATATAGACACGGGAGAGTAGTTATTAAATGAAGAGATGCGACCTAAATGTGAAGGGGTGCGTCCATTCGCATAGTAATCCTGGCGCTTAGGAGCCAGAACTGGCACCTAGGCGTCACAGTTAATTTTGAGAACATTCAATGAATGTGGATGAATTTTGAAGAGGTGTCTTAAGTAACTCTTGGCCATTAATGGAGACCTATAAATAGAGGACCATTTCTACAGCAAAAGTGTGCTAGATTGTGTGGGTAGTGTGTGTAATATGTGAGGGAGAATTAATAGCAATTAATTAAGAGTTTGAAGTGTCTTCTTCTTTATTTTAGTGTGTTTTAGTGTGAATTCAAGAGTTAAAGTCTTGGTAGAGTCCGTGGAGTCAGAGAAACTTCAAAGGATTGTTGGGATTATATTCCAGATAAGTATTTATATCTTGTTTCTTAAGTTTAGTACTTTGGATTTGAGTTATATAAATATGATTTATGGTGTAATTTCTATGCTTTCTGAGTAGTCTTCTTTTATTTCTTCCTATGAATATGAAATTAATTAATAACAAATCTAAATTAGATTTGAGAACTTAATTTCCTATTTTCTAAAAATTTGTGATGATAATGTAACTAATCTTAATTTACTTTACAAATTGGCCACTTTTATTGTTAAAAACGGTGCAGAATTCTTAAAATCTAACCGTGGGCTAAGAAATTTTTAACTTGTATGTATCACATTTCTCTTAAAGGGGAAGTGAAAATAAATAGGGAAAAAAATCTTTAATGGGTGTATAACTGATTATATTTTTTGTGTGACAGGCTAAATTCAAACAATTTGGTTTTACAAAATGGGTGACAGGTCACTAGTATGCCAGACCATAGGCAACCATTAAGGGGGGAACCTAAAAGTGATAGTCTAGAAATTCATCCCTTTATACTAATAATACATCCTAATCCAAACTTTAAAAACTAGCTAATGTTCTTTATGACCTGGACCAAAGGGTAAAGGATATATATGCTCCTATTTGTCACAAAACCACATTTTTAAGTTCTCAACTAATTTTAACTGCTTATTAATCATGGAATATTTCATATGGGGAAAGAATCTTTTTTTATTATTTTATCACTAGCTAATTTTCATATTTTGTATATTTTAGTTAGTTTTAAATTAAATGATTTTAATTATTAGTTTTCTTTCTTTTAACTAAATTAATCCTCATGGGATCGATATCTGGTGTTCTAAAAAGAAAATTCTATATTTCTTGAAACGATACGTATACTTGCGTAGTACCCCTAGTGTACGATTTATATTTAATTATCAAAACTTTAATCATTAATTATCGTACATTAGCCACTTAATTAGATTTAGGGTCAAGTTTGGCCAAAATTTAATAAGATAATTTACTTACGTAATTACGGTTGGGTCAGTATAGCACCTAAGCCCTTAGTAATGATGCCTAGGTGCCACATGAAAGAGATTTTAGTGCCTAAATGCCAAGTTATGGTACTCAGGGACACAAGAACAGAGCAGATGGCACCTAACCTGCTAGTTCTGTAACCTATGCTCTACAGAGTTTGACTCATGTGGTTTTTTTCCCACTTTGAGCAAAGCACCAATAGGAAAATAGGGGATCTTAGTCGTTTTAGAAAAAGAAGATCATTTAGGAATGAAGTGAGTTGATATCTCTTGAATTGAAGGGGATTTTTTAGATCATTGACATCATTTTAGCTTTAGAGAGGGTTTTGGAGGAGTGAGGTTAGCGAGTACCAAATGGTAAATATGGGATCTTTGCCGTTTTTGAAAAAGAAGATATTCTGAGAATGAGGTGAGTTGATATATCTTGACTTTAAGGGGATTTTCTAGATCATTAACATCATTTTAGCTTTGGGGAGGGTTTTGGAAGAGTGAGGTTAGCGAGTACTTGGAGGGAAGTGAGCAAGACTTTTAAGGTTTTCATCTTCTCCTCTTATCTTCTTCTTTATTCCAATTTTTTCTTCTTCTTATACATCATTGTCTTCTCAACTTCCATCTCATTTTCTTGAGTGGAGAGTGAGTGTGTCAGGGTCTTGTACGGCTTATTTTAGGGTTAAGTGTTGTATTTTGAAAAGGGGTCGCCTAACAGAAATTGTCGGCAAATTTTTAATTTAATTTACATATATATATGATTTGGAAAGTAGTGTTTTGATTTTGAAAATAATTTTAAAAAAAAAATTTTAAGATATGAAATCAAACTGATCTCACATCCCGAATAGTTTATATAAACGAGCACCGCACCATAAACCGTGTATCTATCCCGAAGAATAGACACACTGCTTGACAATGGGGCTCGATTAAATAAACTAAAATGGTTTGTGACATCCCTTTGGTCTGCGAACCAATTTTATAAGCCGACAAGTTCCCCTGTTTAATATGAAAACATTAAACAGGGTTTATATTACCTGGGTTCTTAAAATTCCCTATAAGGGCAAGCCCCTATAGTTAATTACATCTTAAGTGATGGGAATCACCTAAGAAAACTCTCGATAATAATCAATAGTTCTGCTCTCAAGAATTTCAAAGTTTAAGTTCTCAAGGGATTGAATTTTGGAAATTCAATAGGGAATGGATCAAATTTGGAACATTATATCTTGGGAGTTCAAAAGAGGAATGGTAAGAGAAATCACAGATTCGAAGCGAACTTCGGTAATTTCCCGACTATCCTATTGTTTGGCTTGAATTTAAGAATGCCCTAATGTTTATTTAATATCTTGATCTTGTCAATTTTAATTAATTTGGACTTATATTTGTATGATAGAATCATACAAATAGCCTTGAAGATGTGAGGGTTTATGTCGTATCGGACGACTACCTCGAAGTCCTAAGACCGGTTAGGGCTTAATTTACATGACATGATCATGCAAATGCCTAACGAAGAGTTGAGGATTTATGTTGCACTAGGCAAACTACCTCAAAATCCTATGGCTTGGTTATTTAGTTCTAAGGAAGGTTTTGCTGAAGTAGACTCAGGTTTTGCTGATGACGATGGCCGTGCTGCCCACCATGCTCCGAGCTCCTTGTTGTTGTAGAGGTTTAGTTTTAGAAATCATAAATCAGGAGATGAGAGAAGTGTTTTGGTTTAGAGAAAGTCTTAATTTCCAAGTGTTTTTTATGTTTTAGTCAAACAAATCTTAAAGTTGATTATAACAACACCGGTTAAGATCCCACGGTTCCATCCTTCCGGCATCGTTATTTTTATCGGATTCACTTAGTTCAGATGAATTTGCTAAACTCAACTGAATGAGTTCCACACTTTCATTTAGACTGTGGGAAATCCCGTTAGCAACACGTAGGTTACATCATCCGAGGTATTCCCGATCATCCAACAAGACGTTTTAATTTAGTTGTAGTTGTAGTTTTGTTGTTCTGTTTGTGATTAAATTTTGAGTTGTCTTATATTTTGAAATGTTGTGGCGGTGAATTTTACCTTGTAATGACTTTTAATTTAGTTTTAGTTTCAGTTTTAGGGACTATCCTAAAGGTGTGGGTTTTCATGCAACAGTTGTTTATCATGCAAGAAAAGTAAGTGCGATGTGATTAAATAAATTGCAATAAAGTAAATTGCAATAAAATAAAAGCGTACCTGGAGGGTCTTCCCGTCATCCCAAGTTGCACTTAAAACACAGTTGGAATATTTAAGCATCTAAAGTAAGTTCCTAGGTAAAGCTAAGGGAAGGGTTATGGTTTTCTACCAAGTTCTTAATCCTATAACTAGTCATTTCCTATGACGTCTAGTTTCTTGTATTTTGGTTTGAGGACGATTTTCTTCATTAAAGAACAACTAAATTTAATTGTTCTTATAAATATCCTATCATATCGAGGAAGTGCTTAAGACGAATCTTAAACATCTTTTCAATATTTCTAGGATTGTTTTGAGTCCAAGAAAATTTAATTATACAAATGAATTAATCGTCCGGGAGTTCAAGTTTGTTGTCTTGCTCAGTGAACTAGGACATTTGAATATCCTATGAATGAAGTAACACTTCATTTAGCACTCCTTTTAAGAGTTATGACATCACGAGCTTTTGAGGGCAAATGGATGTTCAAGTGGTTTATGATTTAATTTTAGTTAATGGATTTAAGTTTGAAATAGTGTTCAAGTTGTTTTAGATTTATTTTTGAATTCTTTATGTCTTAGGTGATGTTATTTTTAATTCAATTTAATTTAACTTTAATTTAATTTAATTTGGTTTAGTTTCAATTTTAATTTAATTTATTTAATTTAATCTAATTTTAATTTTAACTTGATTTTATTTTTTATTTTAATTTAATTTAATTTAATTTAATTTAATATGATTTAATTTAATTTAATACGATTTAATTTAATTTAATTCAATTTAATTTGATTTAATTTGATTTAATTTAATATGTTTTAATTTTATTTTATTTTATTTTATTTTATTTAATTTAAATTTTAATTTAATTTTATTTTTAATTTTAATTTAATATTTTATTCTTTATGTTTTAAAGATGATTTAATTTTAATTGTTAAAGTATTAATTTAATTGAAATTTTAAAAGGATTTAATTTAAATAATTTAACTTTAATTTAATTTAATAATTAAGTCTTTTAGCATTTTAAATTTTAAATTTGGATTATCATTTTGATTAGGAATTAAATATTATTGGGATGATTAATTTAGGGATTCTTAAATTAAGGAACAAATCTCTTCCTAATAACATCCCTATTTTAATAATTCCAATTTTATTATTCTTCCAAATTTAATTAATTATTTTATTAAGGTTTATTTTAATTATTTTTGAATTGTTTAATAGGTTTCTACCCTTTAATTATTTAAATTTCAATCATCCAAATCAGATTAAGATCAAATATTTTACTCTTTCATTTTATTAAGCCTAAAGTTTTAATTAAGGGTTAAAATTTTAATTACCATTTTGCCCTTCAAGCTTAATAATTTCATAACTCACTAAATTGAGCTCAAATGAATTTGAAATTTTTATGTGACTACTCATATGTCAATAAAGACATTAGAGGAGAAAATGTGATTTTTCTGTATTTAATTTATTTATATAATTATTTTTGGTGGAAAATAAGGATTTCCAAGGAAAATTTAATAATATGACCAAGGAAAAGTTTCTGTTCTTAAGAAAATTATGGGACATTCCTAATGACCAGAGGACCACTTGGACCAAGTTTGGTGATTTTTTGAATTATATTATTTTTATTATCATTATTTTGAGTTTTGGAGTATTAATTAATTTAAAAATAAAATAAAGGTTGAAAAGTTATATTTTTCAAAAATCTCTCTGATATCAAGGAAATCAGAGAATCAATTTTTACAATTTTCTGATTTTTCTTTGATTTATTAGAATTATTTTAGTGGAAATGGTAGAAAATACATTTTTTTTATTTTAAAATTACCTTAGGGCTTTAAAATTTAATATCTCATCATAGAGACTTAAGAAAAATATGGGGTTTGTTCCTAAGTGATTAAAATTCAAAATGTGACATTTTGGTGAATTTTATTATTTTTGTGATTTTTATTATTTATTAATTATTAAAATATTAAAATAATACAAAAAAAATCAACTTTTTTAGAAAATTGAAATTTTAATTTTCTTAAATTCCCTAATATCGAGAGGCTCCAAAACCAATTTGGTGAATTTTTGAAAAGTATTTTGAAAGTTATGAATTTTTTAAGTTTAAATTGGCTAAATGGCTTAATCAATCCATTTGGTAGGGCTAACCAAACCCAATTTGACTTCAAACTTTTATGGTGGGTTCCTCTGATCCTAAAGGTCAGTGGAGAATTGATTTCAAGTCAATTTGATGCATGATTAGCTCTAATTAATTAAAGACCCATTTAGGGTGTTTAAGCCAATTAGGGTTATTCCAAGTGAATTAATTCAAAACCTATTTTTCCTAGGGTCCTCTGGTCATAAGAAACATCACCAAATTTTCCCAGAATTTATTTCACAACATGCTAATTATTGGATTTAAAATACTCAAAACAGTAACATTAATTTGAAAAATCAATAACTTCTCATAGGGATGGCCTCGACTTTGGAAAATTCAGGGAATGTTCCCAAATTCAGAGGCTTCAAAAGCCCTATGGTCTCATGCCATGGTGAATTTCCTATATGCATGGAGAATTAAAACAATGCAGAGGGTAAATAAATCATTAAAAATAAAATACTAAATGAAATTAAATGATTTCTTTTCCACATTATTCTCCTCTGTTCACTGAGCAAGAGGGTATTTTTATTTTATTTTTTTGATTTTTCTACACAAAGTTATGCATTTTTGAAGTTTAGGGAATTAAATAAATCAGAAAATCCCTATTTTTCTACTTATCCGAGTCGGCGCCGCGTCAACCTTAGCATCTCCGAAGCGCCGCGTGTCGTCTTCTGATTCAGCGCCGCCATCCGACTCAGTTGTCCCGGGACCCACCTTTCACGTAACATCTTCTGGTCCGACGCGATCCGAGCCATCCATCCGATATACGCGCGATCCAACGGTTCCCAGTCATCGTCTACGACTGGTGCGAACCCGTGACCGTCGACCTTCTAACCCTAATTTCTCACTCGATTCTCAATGGATTTTCGTGTTCTTATGCTCTATGGATTCGTTTTGAAGAGACAAACACATCCATACGGTAAACATGCATTGAAATTGATTCAAATTAAATGGAGAATCTCTGTAAGCTCGGGAAGAAGAGTGAGTTCATACCTTTGCTCAGAGAAGTGAAGCTTCGATCTGAGAGTTGTGTCACCTTCGATTGGGTCCAAGTAAGCTCCGGATGAAGTCCCTTGGCTCAGTGAATTGTCTAGCTATGAAAGTGACCACAGCCGATCACAAAGCTTGGAGTCCGGAACGGATGGGTGGCCTCGGAGAGGGGCTTTTGCTCGGTGGACTTCTTCCCTCGGTCCGGTGAAGGTGTAGGACCAATCAATTTGAGGATTGGCTCACTTGTGGAGAGGTGTCCTGGTTTTGGGCTTGGATTTCAACTCCGAAATTGAGCTCGCAGAGAGGAAATGGCGAGGGGATTTCAGTGGGGATCAAGCTCTCTATGTGTGGGGAGTAGTCTGGAACAATTTTGGCAGAGTTTCCTAAAGGTTTGTTTTCAGCACCTCTCATGGCTGAGAGGAGGTGGTGTTTAAATAGGCATGGCTGGAGGCTCTCCCAGGGGGAGTTAAGGCTTGGGATCAGCTGCTCTTGGCATGGGAAGAACAACCATGGTGGCCATTGGGCATGGGGCAGCTCAGCAGGTGAGAATTCCAAGTTTGGGCTCACATGTGAGCTCTCGGCCTGGTGGTTTCCGGCGGCTGTGGTGGCTGGCCGGCCAGGGTCAGGTCACCCTCAAGGTCAGGTGGGTCAGGGCTGGAGGCTTGTGCAGTCAATTGGGCCTTGCCATGTGTAAAGGGGTGGCTTGGAATGGAATGGGGAAGAGGCCATTTTGGCTTGGTTTGGGTCAACCCATGTGTTTGGGTTGGGTTCACCTCCCCATGACTTGGTTTTAGGCTGAGAGAATAAGTTAGGTCAGCTGGTCAAAGGTGGTGAGGTCTCTTTCTAAGAATATTTAGATTAAATTTGGGTTAAGGGGAATCATGGTTAAGGCTAATGACTTTAGGAGATTAAGGAAAGAGTCTCCTCCTTTTGCCCAAAATGGCATGGTGACATGTCAAACCCCCCATGGCTTCATGTGGCTTGTCTCATGGCTTGCATGTGGCTTCATTTGGCTCATCCTTGGCTTAGGAAAAGTGGATCCATTTATATGAAAAAGGCATTTGGGGATTTTGGCAATTTAGTGAAAAATTTAGATGGTGCTCAATTTAGGTTGATTTGATGATTGATTTGGGACTTAGGAATTGATTCCAATTAAAGGGATGATGAGAAGGAATTGTCATGTGGGCTTTGGGCTTTTAGATTTCACTTTGGATGGGCTTTCAAGATGGTTTAGAGAGTGGGCTTTTAGATTTCAAAACAAATTTTAGGATGAAAATTTTGCAAAGGATTGGATTCAATAAGTGTTGAATTTAATTTAGGAATGTTTCATGAATGATTTGAAATCAATTTGAAGTAGTTTGGGCTTGAATTAGGTTGAATTTGGGCTTCCTTGGTGAATGGGCCAATATAGGTCAAATTGGGCTAACTTGGGCCAATGTTGGGCTAGGGTTGAAATTGATGTAAAATTAATGTTGGGAAATGTTTATGGGAGTGTTTCAAAGAGGTTTTGGCTTTGGTTGGGTTTTGATTTTGGGGTTTGGGTCCATTTGGGCTAGGTTTAGGTTTAGGTCAAAATTGGGCTTTTTGATTTTGGGTTGAATTTGAGTGGGGTTTGGGTCTAAATTTTGGGCAAATCATGTTAGTGTTTTGTTTATGGGGATGTTATGGAAGGTTTAGAAAAGATTTGGGGTTAATTGGAGTTGAATTGGATGAATTTGGGCTAAGTTTGGGTCATGGGTCCAAATTGGGCTTTAAGGCCAAAAATGAAATTGGATCCAAATGTCAATCATATTGGACTTGGATTTGGTCTAGATTGGTGTTGGGGATGTTGAATTGAAGTTTAGAATTGAATTGGACCAGAATTTGGGTCAATTGGGTAGGTTTGGTTTGACATTATGTTCATTTTGGGTTAAAATGGGTCAAATTGGGGGTTTTGATAAAGATGGGGCAAATTGACAACATTGGCCCATGGTGTAGTTGAACAAAATGAAATTGGGAATATTTGGGATTTTCTGGAATTTTCTGGGAATTTTCTGAATTTTTGGATTTTTTGGCTAAGAGGGCATTTTGGGTATTTGGAGGGTATTGGGAGGTATTTTTGGTATTTTTGGGTATGGATGATCAATTTGAGTGATGTGGGAATGTTTGGGATTGGTCTTGAGGATTTTTGAGTGATTTGGAGATTTTAGAAAATTTGGGTAATTTCAAGGGTTTTAGGTAGGCTAAGTGGGTGTAGGGTCCCGGGGGTCAAAAATTGAAAATTTGCAAAATTGAAGATTAGGTAAATGTAAGTGGAATGAAATCATTTTGGTTGAGCCATGAAGCCACATCAAGCCCACATGAGCCATAAAAGGGACTCATTTGAGGCATCCACTATGTTGTTCCTAACCCTCTTAGCCAAGGGCTTAGGGGTTAAGGATCATCCATGTGAATCACCTTCATGAGTCAGGAGGTCAAATTGGGTTTGGGTGTGTTTTTAGGAGGTGTGTGAAAGTGTAGTGTATAGGTGTAGTGTGTGTGTAAGTCAGCCCTTCACTGGACTGTGCCACCCGGGGCGAGTCCTAAGGCCAAAGAGTCCTATAGGAACTCATCCTTTAAACTTCCACATTTGATTTCAACCCTCTAGGTGATTAGGGGTCTACAATCAAGTTTGTGGAGTTTGCAGGGAGTTAAGAAGTGGTTTGAATTTCTAAGTGGTGGGTCCCAATTCTAATCCTCTAGGACAGTCAAAGGAAAAACCTAAGGCTAGATCCTAAGTACTAAAGAGAAGAAGAGAAGACCTCATCAAAAATGAGGTCAACAGGTCTCTTTAGACTTGTTGGGCATTCCTTGAAAAGGAGAACTTCATCCTAATATTTGTCTTGGAAGGAGCTAGAAGCAAGCTGAGAGAATGCATCTCCAATTATCATGAAGGCAAAAAATCTCTAAATCCTTTAGTATTACATTTCTAGCAAGCCTCCTTAATATTCTAGGTTAGGGAACTTATTCTTTTTATTCCTTACGACTCTTGAGTGGATTATCCAAGAAGCCCTTGATCTTTAACCTATTATAAAAATGAGATTGTAATAATCTTATCATTTGTCATGGCAGCTTCACCTTGATGGAACAGTGAAGCCATAAATTTGGAAAGTGGAGAAAACTTTTTGACCACAACTCTTCAGGTTATGAAAAATTTCTCTTTGCAAGAAATTTTTGTGTTTGTCTGCTCAAATGGAGTTGGAAGTCTTGTTGCCTCGCTTAATAAGGAATATTATTCCTCTCCATTTTTTAAGCCTAGAACCTAAGAGAGTTTGTCTAGGTAGGCTATTGCCTCACCAACGAATGGTTTTAGCCATGTCATCCTGGTGATAATTTTCCTGCCATTTTAATTGGTTGGATTTACATAATTATAAATATATGCATAAAATACATTCTGCATGGTTTGACTAACTACGCACTTATAGTAAGCTCAATTGGTTTGTTGGACTAGATGGTCACCACAATGGGCCGATAGGCTTCATTTGACATGCTAACCATTTTTGGCCAGTTTAATTGTTCAGTCAACTATACAAGGTTGATTAAACAGATCGATCGACCACTTTCGACTGGCCAACAATTTTAGCCAGCTATATTAGTTGGTCTACCATGCTTGGTTGGTTGGATCGTTTTATCGAAAATCTTAGGCCATTCAATCACTTACAATTGGCCTACCACTTATGGTATCCTCGATTGGTCAGCCACCCTCGACAGTCTCAAGTGTAAAGTGGCTCTATTGTGTGAAAAACTTTTGTTTGATGTATGTCTTTTCCAAATCTTTGGGAGCCACCATAGATTTTGAAACAATTCTATCAAAATGATCGAATACTACATTCAAAGAATAATAAACTCTCCGAAAGATAGAAATCTTACCATAGAATGGATTTAATAATTTAAGCGAGGAAAATTTTTAGGATTTATGAATCTGTGGAACCGAATTTCTTCCTTTGCCTTAGGAGTGTAAGATAATGATTATATTAATTCTAGGTTCTGGAACCCTATGAGTGGACTCCATCAAAGTTAATTACATATTAATAATTTTTTTTTGAGAAAACTCACCATTAAATCTATGCTTAATGTCATTCCTATTCATTTATGTATGTTTATGGATATACGAATTGAAACATTGATAAAATGAATAAGATTGAGCACAGGTTGATTCACTTGAGCTTCAAAAATGATATACCCTTAGGGTTGAGCCCAACATTTGATTTTTGCAATGGTAAATAGCTAGAATCAAAGGATTAGATTTGAGAAAAAATTTGGATTGGATTAGATTTTGATTTGGAATTTGCAAGTTTGAATTGGATTGCAATTAAGTTTAGATTTTGTTTGGTTGAAGATAGGTTTTAAAGGATTAGGTTTAATTTAATTTGAAATTTGATTGGAATTGGAATTTGAATTCAGTAAGGATTGATTGAGATTGGATTGGATTAGATTTTAAATTTGCTTTGATTGAGTTAAATTTAATTTGATTCAGATGAATTGATTTAAGACACATCTCAGTCTAAAAGGTGGGAATGAATAAAAGATTTATAAATGAAATGGAAGTCCTAATGCACCCATTTATGATGCTCATGACTTTCCATCTTCTAGGGTATATTAGTAGCTTTAAATATTTAACCAGAAGAATAATAGAAGTTCTCCCTCATTGTCATAGCATTGACGTAAGGTATTACTTCCTATTATAAAATGGATGTGAGTATCTGCATCCATTGCATGGACTACTTCATTCTAGAATACTCATAGTCTTTGTGGGTAGGTCAAATTTTTTTGTATGCCCTAATCCTTAATTATAATATAAGGGGGAACCTAGTGAACTAAACTTGGACTTTTTGGTTGGAGTAATCCAGAGTATGCATATGGTCGTAGATTTTCATATGCATTCGCTACATTAGAGGCATATATTGAAACTATCCTAAGGTGTCGTTATAACAATTAGAGTTGGTCATTATTCATTTATTTATTTTGTTTTATTATTAAAATATAATTAGCATTCTCCAAGAGATGGTCAGTTATGGTTACAAATCAAGGCTTTCTAAGTGTTCTCTAGTTTTTTCTCTATTTAATGCAAGAAAACATTAACTAGAGTTTATGATTTTTTATACATTTCTATTGATGATGTTGCACATTAAGGAAGGTATTTTATGTGTTTTTCTCATAGATATAACATGTAATTGATGTGGGAAAGGCAGGGAGAACTTGGAGCACATAGAAGAAAAGTTGTAATGGTTCCTAGGCACCGGACCCTTGGGTGTCTAGGAACCAGTCCCAACCTTTAAAACCCAAACAGTTGGCACTTTGGCACCAACAATTAGGCACCTAAGCTCTATGATACCAGTGCCTTGGTGCCTGACACTTGGGTGTCTGAAGTGTAGAATAGAATACATAATTTCCTTTATACTTTTCACATTTTTGTGAATGAAATTGCACTTTAAGGAAATGTATTTTTATGTTTATTTTGTAGGTACAACAGGTATTAGAAGTGGAGCAATGTGGAGAAGAAATGGAGCATAGTGGAGCTCACTTGGAGCTAGAGATGACCAAAGTTACTAGCGTCCTGACGTCATATTTATTGGGTGCCTAGATGCCAGTCCCAATTTGGGAACTGGAACCTAAGTGCCAACCAGTGGGTTCCTAAACACCACTTGACCATGGTATTGATGCCAGAATTTTGTGAGCCTAGGCGGTCATACTATAACATGTAGTTTTGAAGATTGGCGCTTAGGCCTAGGTAGTTTTCAACAGTTTATCTACAAGAGGTGGGGAGCTATTCAACCTGATAAAAGAGCTCTTTTGTGAATAAAAGGGATCTATTTTTAGTCTTTAGTAGAGGGAAGACAAGGTTTTCTATAAGAAAGAACAGGAAAGGTTTCATTGAGAATCTGGTGAAGAGTTTGAGTTGTATTGTGAGGAGGGTATTCAGAAGAGCAGTAAGGAACAAGGAGATCCTTGCGAATCATTTTAAGAGCATTGTCTAAAGGAGGAAGCTATGTATTTTCTATTCATCTAATTGTATTTATGTAAACAATAATATCTAGTAGACTTTCTTGTTTCAACTGATGCTTTGTGGTGTGTTCTTCATGTTTTCTCGAGTTTATCTATTTTAATTTTCCTTATAATGATTAAGTTGGATGTAAGAAGTGGAAAGTGTTTATAAAATTGGTTTTTAAAATTTAATGTGATGATTAACTTTCTGAATTTCATTTACTTTTCATTATGACGAAATGCTTAGTTAAAATTAATTGTGATCCGTAATAACTCGAGAGAGCTATGGTAGACCAAATAGGTTATGCACCTTGATCTATATGGTATGGTGAAGTACTTTGTAGAGAGATGCAAATGTGAGGGATATAATCATTGATTAGTTCAAATTTGGGTTTAAGGAATTAAATCCATTTTAACCAAACTTCTTTATGCACTTTGGAGAGGGTAAAAAAGAGAATTCTTCCTACTTATCACAAGCCACATTGACAATTGATACTTTACTTTTCTACTTTATCACTTAAATCATTGTAAGGGAAAGTACCTTTATAACTTGATAATCACCAAAACTAATTAGCGTAAGCAAGATTTCTGTAAGACTTAACCTTTACTAGATTGAATATATGTAGGAGAAGTTTGTAGAACCTTTGATTAGTTTTAATTATAGACTATGAACTAAATCTTGCAGGCTAGAACTTCTTTTATGTCTAATTCCCTCACTCCCTATCGGATCGTCAATCTTGACTCAAAAGTCCAATACTATTAAAATGATATATACACTTGCATAAGGGCAAAAGTTGTGAGTTCACCTAGAATTAAAACCAACTCTGCCCGCGCTGCTTAAGCAAGCGTGCATCATGTTTTTGTCTTCATTACTAGAGAGAGAATATGTATTTAACTTAGGAGAATTTTAGTGGAACCTTTTAGAACTAGACATGGAAATCAATTGTTCACCTCACTTTTGTTGAGGTCTAGTCTTTCTTTAGAAGAACCTAGGATCTCGCCATAGGACTTGATTTCCCATTTAGAAATTTAGAATGTTTCTTTGTTTAACTTTAGGTTTCATATGCTTAAGGCTAACCTCTAGCACTTAGTAGGATGAGGCTAAGCATAAGAAAGCTCAAGTGGAGTCCCCTATAGGATGGTCAAGCCTTAAAATAAATCGTGGGTATTCTGGTCTTGGCTAATCTAGCTCACACACTCACACCTACACTACACTTACACTCACTACACCAAACCCAAAACCAAACTTCCTCAACATGATTCCCTGCTGTTTTGGAAACTCATGTGGGTGGTTCCCCAAGCTCTAAACCAAAATTCCAATTTTGGCCAAAATAAGACACATACCCAAATGTCACCAAATTGAATATCATAACCCCAAAATTTTCACCCAATTAATGTTCAAAACTCTTCATGACATTCTCCTAAGCCATTCCAAATATTCAACCCAACTTTGCATAACCTAAACCCATGTCTAACCCACATTCACCAAAATTGACCCCAAGCCAAATCTTGCCAAATTGAACTCCCAAATAAATTTCAAAATCACTCAAACCCTCTTCCAAACTCTTCATGAAAATTATCCCCATCAAATTTATCTTAATTTAAACCAAATCAAACCCAAACCCAATTTATCCCAATCTTGACCCAAAAGACCCAAATTTGAACCCATGTCCCAAATGTGACCAAACCTAGGCAAATTGACCAAGCCAAGCTCACCACAACCACCATTTGAACCATAGGAGGCAAGCTAGATTCCACCTATCCAACCTACTGGAGCCATGGACCAAGGGTCCCATGAATTAGGGGATTCCATCACATTTTTGGCTAAACCAAGAAGATCTCTTACCCAAACCCATCACTACTCAAGTTAATCACCATAAAGGCCTGCTCACTCCCTCACCTGACCACCCTAGCTTGAGCACCACCCTGGCATGTCGGCCTAGTCACCGGAGGAGCCAAAAGTGAGAGCCACCCCACACCAAATCAAACCCAAATTGATCCATCCTATGTGTCCAGCTTCGATTGGCTACTTGCGTCGTTCATCACTCCACCTAAGCATAACCCTACACCCAAATTGAAGCCCTGAGCTCCATCCAATGGCCATGGCTATAAATGGAGCCCATCATGGCTAAAGGGGAGTGTGCATAAAACCATGGAGAAAATCCACCAAAATCTCACCAAAGCTCCTCCAGACCTTCCTGGGTGCAAGCCCACTACCTCCCATCCATTTCCCCCACTATCTAGAGCTAATTTCCTTACCCAAGATTCAGATGAAACTAGGACATATTTCACCACACCACCACACTGCACCAAAATTCAAATTAACTTTGCCCGTACCATCACAAGACCAAACGAAGTTGATCCCTACAGAAAACACTTTATAGAGTCCCTCTAACCTAAACTTCCATTAAGGACTCCAAATCAGTCTAATCGAAGTCTTACTTTGAAATTTTATGAGAGCCCAGCAACACTTCCGGGAGGTTTGTCGGAGTCCTCTGAAGCTTCAACAAGCATGTGATTGAGGTCTCACCTCTCAGACAAAGGTATTGAACTCTCCCACCAAACTGAGCTCGGGTTGGGCTTTCATGGCGGTAGGCTTGATTTCATACTACATATACCATATAGATGTCTTCATCTTCGATAGATACATCTATAGAAACAAACCTGAAGTGATTTGGTTGAATCTAACTTGAGATCTTAGGGTGTTAGTATGGACAGTTTGCGGGATGAACTAGTTAAGGATGAAGGCTATGGACTGTCTGATCGCCTGTATATCACTTGGATGGCTGAGATTACGTCAGATGGAACCATGAAACTTAAAGTACAGGCTGACTCAGAAGGTGGGGTCAAATAAGAGTGCGCTGTGTGGTCTTTCAGAGCTGCCTAGGATCCAGTCAGTGCCCCGTGGATAAGTATGAAATTTTAGATTTTTTGTATTTATTTAATTCAGCCACCTTTAAAATTTCATAACTTGGTGGAGAAAAATTAAAAAAATAAAAGAAAAACACCCTTTGCTTAGTGAACAGAGGAGAACAATGCGTAAATAAAATTATAGTTATTTAACTTATATTTATTTTTAAATTAACTAAATATTGTTAAACTTGTTTAAATCATAACTCATCACAAACATTTCATCATGGCATGAGGTTTCGAGGGCTTAAAGGCTCTATAGTAAGGGATCTTTCCTGATTTTTTCCAATGTCAGGGGATCTCTAACTAAAGATCTCTAATTTTCAAGATAATCCCATCTATTTTGGTTTAAAAATTATAATAATTATAATATAAATAAGAAAAATATTAAACTTATTTCGGTAGGTTCACTCGTGGTCGAGAGGAAAAATATCAAATGGAGTTAAATAATTAAAAAAAGACACTAATGTTAATTAACTCATTAAAATCCTCTAAAGATTAAATAATTAAAATGTAAATGGAAAAATCATAGAAGTTATTCCACATTGTGAATAATGAATAGAGGAGCTCCCCATAAAAATTTGGAGTTAATTGAGGTTAATTTACCTTCTAAAATGGATTTTTTAAGTAAAATGACATTTTTGACATTAAATTAATTATAACAATTAAAATATAAGTTAAAAAATTATAAAAGTGGTTTTGGTAGTTCTTTGTGACTAGAGGGACTTAAGAAAAATAAAATTGCAATTGAAATAAATATTTCATTTTCAAGCCTATTTTGAATATTTAAATAATTAAAAAATAATTAAAAAATCATTAATAATAATAAAAATAACTAAAATATAAAAATCCACCAAAATGTCACATTTAGTCTCTTGTTCAATTGGGTGCTATTAAAATAATTTTTCTAACTTTCAAGTAAAGATATTAATTTTTAAAGGCTTAAATTGAATTTTCCTTAATTTTCGATTAAAATATTTCAAATAATTAAAATGTAAATAAAAAATATAAAATTTGTTTTTATGGGTTCCTTAGCTTTCAAAGAGATTTAGGAAAAATGTAAAACTTAATTTTCAACTTAAATAATATTTTATCTTTAATTAATACTCATGACCAACAAATAATTATAATAATTAAATTAAAACTCACAAAAACAAGAAAATTGGTCAACATGGTTCTCTCTCCAATAATTTTATTAAGGATAGATAATTTATTCTGGTTAAGTTTTTGAATTAAATATTAAAAATACCTTTTTTGCATTTAAATAATTTTAAAAATTATATAAATTTAAAAAAAACACATTTTCTCCTTTGATGTTTTAATTGATCCATATGTGGGGTAACATGAAATTTTCAAAGTTATTTTAGTTAAATTTAATGAATTTTGAAGTGATAAGGCCTTTAAGTTGTAATTATGGAATTTAAGCCTTAATTAATATTTAGGCCTAACTAAAGGCAATTGGGCAATTAATGATATTAAATAACTCTTCTAGATTACTGAAACATAAGGGTTAAAAGGTAAAAACCAATTTTACACTTTTTCACATTAAGGGCATAAGCATAATTTCATAAATAATTAAAGAATTTTGGAAGATAATTAAATTTGAAGCTGCTAAGGTGAGCGGTTTAATCTTGGAAGACAATAATTCACTAATTTAGAACCTCTAATTAATGGTTTAATGACAATTCAATGTTTTGATAAGGATTAAGATCACATAACTCAGTATTCCTAAAATTAAAAATCTACCCACTAAGTCTTAAAAGCTTAGTAGTGAACTAGGCTTAATCCAGATTGGACTAATGAGGTTTAAAAAAAATATAATCAACTTCAAACATCTTTGAAACACCACAAGCCCAAATCTAAACTAATTGGTTAAAATTCCTATAAGCCCAAATCGGTAGACACAACTTAAACCTATTTTTTGGCTTTTCATTCATGTAATTTTAATTCCCTACATGCAAAAACTAAACTTCTAGCTGCGAGAAGAGGACTGATACACATTTACATTTTGTGTACTACAAATTCCATTGTTCACTTTATTGTACTATACTTTCAATTCTTTTGCAAAACAAAACTTGCATGTCAAAATTAAAATCAAATCCAAAAAAAAAAAGATAATTCACAACAAGCAAAAATATAAGACAACTTAAAATATAATAAAAAATAAAATGAAACACGAAAATTGCAACTAAATTATAATGTTCCTTTGGATGATCAGGAATCCCTCGGATGAGGCAACCTACAGTTGCTAACGAAATTACCAGTTTCTTGATGAAAGTATTGAATTCATTTATTTGAATTTGGTAAATTCATCTAGACTAAGTGAATCCGAAGAAAATAGTGGTGTCGAAATGAGGGAAATGTGGGATCCTAACCATTGTGGCTATGTTGAACTTAAATTCTCCCCTAATAAGACTTATGACAATAAACTAGACACATTAGAAAATTTAATCTCTAAAACTGACATTTTTCTAAAAATCTCAAATTTTACACATCAAAACTTAAACCTGCTACAAATGAGGAGCTTGGAGCAAGTATCGTGGGCTGCACGACCATCTTCAACAACAAAACAAGTCTACATTAACTAAACCATTCTTAAAAATACGTAACAAGCCATAGGACTTCGAAGTTGTCTACCTAGTGTGACATAAATCCTCAACATATCTATTAGGCCTTTGTACCTCGTGTAAAATAAGCACAAACTCGTCTTAAAGATTTCTGAGATTATTGTTCGGTACGACATAAATCCTCATATCTTCCAGGCTATTTTCATACTCAGTATTATGCAAATGTAAGCCCTAATTAAAAAAATTGGCAGGATGGAACCTTAAATAATCTCTTTCAAATTGTAGCAAAAATAATAGGATAGTTTGGGAAGCAACCGAGATTCTTCTTAGATCCATGTCCTCCTCAAGTTTTTCTTTCTTTTGATTCTGAAAATAAAATGTTCCAAATTTGCACCTTTTCGTATTGGCATTCCCTTGCACATACTTTGAGAATCCTACCTTTTGGTAGTCATGAAAAATAATATTTCCTAATCTAAATCAAGAGTTTTCTTAAGTGACTTCGATCGATTAAGATGTAATTAACTATTAGAGCTTGCCCTTATATGAAACTTTAAGAACCCAGGTAATGTAAACCTTATCTAGTTGCTTCATATTAGATAGGAGAACTTGTAGGTCAACATAATGGTTCACAAACTAAATAGATGTCATGGATTCTTTAGTTTATTTGATCAAGCCTCACTACCAAGCAATGTATCTGTTGATTGGGATATATACATGGCTTATGGTGCAATGCTTGATTATTAAAAATATTCCATGTAAGAGATCGAGTTGATTTCATTTTTTTAAAAATAAAATGCTTCTTTCCAAAATTACATAGATATGTTAAATTAAATCTATTTTAAAATGGGCTACGATATTTCCATTCCTGCGATCGAAAATTTCTAATTTTGCGACCACCAATTTACGGTGACTTCATTGGGAGTAGTTTCTCTCTCCATTATGATCTGGAAGTTTTTCTTCATAGATCAGTAATGTGTTCATGACCTCATGGTCTAGATTTCCATTATTCTATTGGCATGCTTTGCTCATTTCTTTCTCGGGTAAGCACTATCAACTCTTCTTTGATTTCAGGACCATCAGTTTAATCAACCTTAAACGAGTGGGTTCAAGAGTATTTATGATTTTCTTCCTTTTGTGTGGGGTCAGGCCCTTAATTGGTGTGTTGGTGAAAAATTTTGCCAAAGCAATGTGCGTTGTGATTGGGATTTTGGACAGGGTCCCGCACATTACTTCCCTTCTTTTATACCTCCTGATTCAATTTTACTATCGGCAATTTAAGTCGATTCTTTTAAAATTTTAAACTCATTTATACTCTTGAGAATCAAATCTAAGCTCCTTAAATCGATAATGAAATGATAAAATTGAAAATGTGTTGCGAAAATTTTGAAAATAATAATAATAAAAAAATAAATATTTGAAAGCAAAATGAAATGAAATAAAATGAAAATCAATGTGTTCCCAGTCAATAAAACAACATCTGTTAATTCATAGTGTTTGAACTATGATTACAAGGTTTAGGCCTCCGCTAACTTTCATAACCTTTTTGAATTGAGAGTTATGATGCCAACCCGACGCTAAATTTCTCTTGCAACTTACCCATGTATCGGCATCTTCATTCATAACTCTCACTAGCAGATTGTAGATTGCATCGTTGAACTTCAGAAAATGGGTCGAGCCGACCGCCTGAGGGAAAAGACCTATTCAGAACCCCGAAGATGGATGCCAGGAAAAAGAAGAATTACAATCCAATGCGGATGTTGCTACAACTTCGCGGTAGACAGAAAAGGAAACCCACCAAGAATACTCCTTCGCAGTGAGGTGGATCTGATGCCGAATATTATTAAAAGAATGGTAAAGAGGATGATAACATGGAGGGTATTGCCTACAGATTGCATACCCAATAATTGCATCATTAACATCTACAAGAAGGGCGACTGCATACCTCCACACATAGAGAATCATGACTTCGTCAGACCTTTCTGCACAGTGTCTTTTGTCAACCAATATAACATCATGTTCGGATGTGACCTCTGGATTGCAAGCCCCGGTGAGTTCCGAGGGCCGGTGGAGATACCATTACCAGTAGGTTCCGTCCTGGTGTTGAAAGGAAACAGAGCAGACATTGCAAAACAATGCATTCCAGGAGTGCTTGTGGAACAAATCTCCGTCACTTTCAGGAGAATAGATGATAGAAAAATGCCTTTTCACTTTCAGCCAGATCCAGAGTTAGAGAGTCTTCGGCCCTACGAGCTGTGATTTACATGGGAAATATCACACCTCCAATGCACATCCATACGGCGTTCCTTCCAAGGATGACTTGGAAGGTGATGTTATTGTCCATGTATCTCACTATTCAGACATGGATTCTGACAGCTGCTTTTAAAAGAAACTTGAAGAATCTTAGACAATCCGTGTTGGATTTATATGGATTGAATGAGATATTGAATTCTCAAAGAAAATATCATCATGTTTTGGAGCAAGATGTATGATGTATTTTCGACGAGATTGGAATGAAAACGACCATGTCATGTTTTGCCTTCACCTCTTTTTGTGAAAATTTATTGGGAAACGCCATTAAGTTAAATGAACTTCGAACAAAGAACAAAGGGAAAATAAAAATAAGTGAGAACTCCTTTACAAATCTGAATGTCAAAACGAACACCAAATAAATGTGAACCCTAAATTGAAAATCAAACTAAAATCAAATCACAATTAGCGACTAAGACAAATTCCTGAATCTGAAATCCCCAGCCTTCGGCTATTCTCAATTCTCTTTTTGACTCTCCATTATTTTCTTCCCTCTTTTGAGAAGGTCGACTGAATCTACTGTTGACCTCATTTTTTATGAGGTCTTCTCTTCTTCTCTTTAGTACTTAGGATCTAGCCTTAGGCTTTTCCTTTGACTATCTTAGAGGACTAGAATTGGGATCCACCATCTAGAATTTCAAACCACTTCTTAACTCCCTGCAAACTCCACAAACTTGACTGTAGACCCCTAATCACCTAGAGGGTTGAAATCGAGTGTGGAAGTTTAAAGGATGAGTTCTTATAGGACTCTTTGGCCTTAGGACCGCTCACAGGTGGCACGGTCGCAGTGAAGGGGCTGACTTACACACACACTACACTCATACACTACACTTCCATACACCTCCTAAAACCACACCTATACCTAACTTGACCTCCGACTCATGTAAGTGATTCGCATGGATGGTCCTTAACCCTAAGCCCTTGGCAAGAGGGTTAGGAACAACATAGTGAATGCCTCAAATGAGTCCCTTCATGGCTCATATGGGCTTGATGTGGCTTCATGGCTCAACCAAAATGATTTTATTCCACTTATATTCACCCAATCTTCAATTTTCCAAATTTTCAATTCTTGACCCCAGGGACCCTACACACTGTCTAACTACCAAATGCACTTGAAACTACCCAAAATTTCCAAAATCACCTAAATTACCCAAAATTCCTCAAGACCAATCCTAAACATTTCCTCCCCACTCAAATTGATCATCCAAAACCAAAAATACCAAAAATTCCAAAAATACCTCCCAATACCCTCCAAATACCCAAAATACCCCTCTTAGCCAAAAAATCCAAAAATTCAGAAAATTCCCAGAAAATTCCAGAAAATCCCAAATATTCCCAATTTCATTTTATTCAACTACACCATGGGCCAATTTTGCCAATTTACCCCACTTTTATCAAAACCCCCAATTTGACCCATGTTAACCCAAAGTGAACCCAATGTCAAACCTAACCTACCCAATTGACCCAAATTCTGGTCCAATTCAATTCTAAACTTCAATTCAACATCCCCAACACCAATCTAGACCCAATCCAAGCCCAATTTGATTGGCATTGGGATCCAATTTCACTTTTGGCCTTAAAGCCCAATTTGGACCCATGACCCAAACATAGCCCAAACTCACCCAAATCAACTCCAATTAACCCCAAATCTTTTCTAAACCTTCCTTAACATCCCCATAAACAAAACACTAACATGATTTGCCCAAAATTTAGACCCAAACCCCACTCAAATTTAACCCAAAATCAAAAAGCCCAATTTTGACCTAAACCTAAACCTAGCCCAAATAGACCCAAACCTCGAAATCAAAACCTAACCTAAGCCAAAACTTCTTTGAAACACTCCCATAAACATTTCCCAACATTAATTTTACATCAATTTCAACTTTAGCCCAACTTTGGCCCATGGTAGCCCATTTTGGCCCACCTTAGCCTCTTTACCAAAGGCGCATATCCAACCCGATTCAAACCCAAATCACCTCAAATTTGTTTCAAACCACTCATGACACATCCCTAAACCAAACTCAACAATTATTTGGCCCAATCCTTTACCAAAATTTCATCCCAAAATCCATTTTAAAATTCAAAAGCCCACTTTCCTAAACCATTTTAAAAGCCCATCTAAAACCATTTCAATGAGCCCAAAATCTACCACTAAAGCCCACATGACATTTCCATTTGCCATCCACTTAATCAAAGCCATTCCCTAAGTTCTAATCACATCATCAAATAATTCCAAATTAAGCCTCAAGCCAAATCACCCCTAAAACACCAAAATTTCTCTTAAATCCATTTCCATGAAATTGACTCAACTTTTCCCAAGCCAAAGACAAGCCATGCAAGCCATAGACAAGCCACATGAAGCCATGGGGGTTTGACTTGTCACCAAGCCATTAATGGCAAGTGGAGGGAGTCCTTTCCTAAGCCTTCCTTAAGCCATTTTAACCTCTTTAATGCAACACTATAACCCAAAATTAACTTAAACTATTTGGATAGAGACCACACCATCCTCTCTTGGGCGACCAACTGATCCTCTCAGCCCAAAATCGAGGCCATGGGGAGGTGCACCCAACCCAAACCAATGGGTTGACCAAATTGAAGCCAAAATGGCCTCTTCCCCATTCCATTCCAAGCCACCCCCTTTACACATGGCAAGGCCCGATTGACTGCACAAGCCTCCGATCCGACCCACTGAGCTTGTGGGTGACCTGACACTGGCCGGCCGGCCACCACGGCCGCCGGAAACCACCGGGCCGAGAGCTCGCATGTGAGCCCAAGCTTGGAATTCTCACCTGTCGAGCTGCCTCACTCCAAATGGCCACCATGGCTGTTCTTCACATGCCGAGAGCAGCGATCCCAGCCTTCAACTCCCCCGGGAGAGCCTCCGGCCATGCTATTTAAACCCCTCACCCTCTCGGCCAAAGGAGGGGCTGAACCTAACCTTAAGGAAACTACGCCAAAATCACTCCAGATCACTCTCCACACATAGAGCACTTGATCCCCACTGAATTCCAGCCCCAATTCCCTCCAGCTGAGCTCAATTTTAAGCTCAAACTTTAGCCGAAAAACTAGGACACTTCTTCACAGTGAGCCAATCCCCAAATTAATTGGTCCTACACCTTCACTGGACCAAGAGGAGAAGTTTCCCACTGAAAGCCCCATCTCCAGGCTGCCCAGTTGCTCCAGCCTCCAAGCTTTGTGATCGAGCTGTGGTCACTTTCATAGCTAGACAATTCACCGGGCCGAGGGACTTCATCCGGAGCTTACTTGGACCCAATCGAAGGTGACACGACTCTCGGATCGAAGCTTCACTTCTGCGAGCAAAGGTATGAACTCATTCTTCTTCCCGAGCTTACGAGAGATTCTTCATTTAATTTGAATCGATTTCGATGCATGTTTACCGTATGGATGTGTTCGTCTCTTCAAGACGAATCCATAGAGCATAAGAACATGAAAATCCGTTGAGAATCGAGTGAGAAATTAGGGTTAGAAGGTTGACGGTCACGGGTGCACACCAGTTGTAGACGATGACCAGGAGTCGTTGGATCGCGCGTGTATCGAGCGGACGGCTCGAATTGCGGTCGGACCGGGGAATGATACGTGAACCGCGGGTCCCGGGACAGGCGACTCGGATGGCGGCGCCCAATCACAGCGCGACACGTACCCCTTCGGAGCTGCCGAGGTTGACACGGCGCCGCGTGGATAAGTAGGAAATTAGGGATTTTTCTGATTTATTTAAATACCAGAACTTTAAAAATCCATATCTTTGTGTAGAAAAATCACAAAAATAAAATAAAAATACCCTCTTGCTCAGTGAACACAGGAGAATAATGTGGAAAAGAAATTAATTAATTTTGTCCAAGTATTTTATTTTTAATTAATTATTTACTCCCTGCATTGTTTTAATTCTCCATGCATTCATACAATTCACCATGGCATGAGACCATAGGGCTTTTGAAGCCTCCGAACTTGGGAACATTCCCTGAATTTTCCAAGGTCGGAGGCCACCTCTATGAAAAGTTATTGATTTTTCAAATGCATGTTGCTTGTTTTGAGTATTTTAATTCCAAAAATTAGCATGTTGTGAAATAAATTCTAGGAAAATTTGGTGATGTTCCTTATGACCGAGAGAACCCTAGGAAAAATAGGACTTGAGTTAAGTCACTTAAGATAACCCTAATTGGCTTAAACATCCAAAATAGACCCCTAATTAATTAGAGCTAACCATACATCAAATTGACTTGAAATCAATTCTCCACTGACCTTTAGGATCAAAGGAACCCACCATAAAAATTTCAAGTCAATTGGACTTGGTTAGCCCTACTAAATGGGTTGATTAAGCCATTTAGTCATTTTAAACTTTAAAAATTCATAACTTTCAAAATACCTTTCAAAAAATCACCAAATTGGTTTTGGAGCCTCTCTGATATCAGGGGAATTTAAGAAAATTAAAATTTCAATTTTCTAAAAAAGTTGATTTTTCATCATTATTTTAATATTTTAATAATTAAAAATAATAAAAATCACAAAAATAATAAAATTCACCAAAATTTCATATTTTGAAATATAATCACTTAGGAACAAACCCCATATTTTTCTTAGGTCTATTTAATGAGATATTAAATTTTAAAGCCCTAGGGTAATTTTAAAATTAAAAAAAATGTATTTTCTAGCATTTTCACTAAAATAATTATAATAAATCAAAGAAAAATCAGAAAATTGTAAAATTTTGTTCTCTGGAATCCTTGATATCAGAGAGAATTTTAAAAATTATGAAATTCATTTTTCAACTTATATTCTATTTTTAAATTAATTAATACTCCAGAGCTTAAAATAATTCTAATAAATAAAATATAATTCAAAAAGTCACAAAAATTGGTCCAAGTGGTCCTCTGGTCATTAGGAATGTCCCATAATTTTCTTAAGGACAGAAACTTTCCCTTGGTCATATTATTAAATTTTCCTTGGAAGTCCTTATTTTCCACCAAAAATAATTACATAAATAAATTAAATATATAAAAATTACATTTTCTCCTCTAATGTCTTTATTGACATATGAGTGAGGTCACATAAAAATTTCAAATTCATTTGAGCTCAATTTAGTGAGTTATGAAATTATTAGGCTTGAAGGGCAAAATGGTAATTAAAATCTTAACCCTTTAATTAAGACTTTAGGCTTAATGAAATTAATAGGTAAAATATTTGATTTTAACTTGATTTGGATGATTGAAATTTAGATAATTAAAGGGTAGAAACCTACCAAACAATTTAAAATAATTGAAATAAACCTTAATTAAATAATTAGTTAAATTTGGAAGAATAATAAAATTGGAATTATTAAAATAGGGATATTATTAGGAAGAGATTTGTTCTTTAATTTAAAAATCCCTAAATTAATCATCCCAATAATATTTAATTCCTAATTAAAATGATAATCCAAGTTTAAGATTTAAAATGCTAAAAGGCTTAATCATTAAATTAAATTAAAGTTAAATTATTTAAAACAAATCCCTTTAAAATTAAAAATTAAATTAAAAATTAAAAATTAAATTAAATAAATTAATTTAAATTAAATTAAATTATATTATATTAAATTAAATTAAATTATATTAAATTAAATTATATTAAATTAAATTAAATTATATTAAATTAAATTAAATTAAATTAAATTAAATTAAATTAAATTAAATTAAATTATATTATATTAAATTAAATTAAATTAAATTAAATTATATTAAATTAAATTAAATTAAACTAAACTAAATTAAATTAAATTAAATTAAATTAAATTAAATTAAGCTAAATCATATTACATTAAATTAACTTAAGTTAAATTAAATTAAATTAAACCACATTAAATTAAATTAAGTTAAATTAAATTAAATTAAATTAAATATAAAGACATGAAGAATTCAAAAATAAATCTAAAATAACTTGAACACTATTCCAAACTTAAATCATTAATTTGAACTTAAATTTGAATCACGAAATCATTAAATATCATTTTGCCCTTAGGAGCTTTTACTATTATAACTCCTAAATGGAGTATCAAGTGAAATGACACTTCACTCATAAGGATATTCAAACATCCTAATTCACTGAGCAAGAAATAAAACTTAACTCGAACATCACGGATGATTAATTCACTTGAACAATAGAATTCATTTGGACTTAGGACGATTCCGAAATATTGAAAAGATGTTTAAGATTCGTCTTAAACACTTCCTCAATATGATGGAATGTCCATAAGAACAAATTGAGCTTAGTTGTTCTTTGGTGAAGAAAATCATCCTTAAAACCAAAATTGAAGACCTAGACGTCATAGGAATGACTAGCTATAGGATTATGATTTTGGTAGAAAACCATAACCCTTCCCGTAGTTTTACCTAGGAAATTACTTTAAATGCTTAAATATTCTAGCTGTGTTTTAAGTGCGGCTTGGGATGACGGGAAGACCCTCCGGGTACGCTTTTATTTTATTGCAATTTACTTTACTTGCAATTTATTTAATCGCATCGCACTTACCTTTCTTGCATGATAAACAACGATTGCATGAAAACCTACACCTTTAGGACAGAAACCAAAACTGAAACCCATAACTAAATTAAAAGACACTACAAGATAAAATTCATCGCCACAACATTCAAAATATAAAATAACTCAAAATTTAATCACAAACAAAACAACAAAACTACAACTACAACTAAATTAAAACGTCTCATTGAATGATCGGGAATACCTCGGATGATGTAACCCACGTGTTGCTAACGGGATTTCCACGCGGTCTAAATGAAAGTGCGGAACTCATTTAGTTGAGTTTAGAAAATTCATACTGGACTAAGTGAATTCGATGAAAATAACGGTGCGGGATGACGGAACCGAGGGATCTTAATCGGTTCTGTTTAATCAACTTTAAGATCTGTTTTAATTAAAATATTAAAGACACACGGAAATTAAGACTTTCTCTAAAACCAAACACTTCCCTCATCTCTTGATTTTTCACCTTCTACAACTAAACCTCTGCAACAACAAGGAGCTCGGAGCATGGTGGGCAGCACGGCCATCGTCGATCAAGCGAAACTCGTGTCGACATCGGCAAAACTATTCTTTAGTTTAAACAACGAAGCCATAGGATTCGAGGTAGTCCGCCTAGTGCGACATAAATCCTCACCTGTTCTTTTAGGCCTTTGTACGACCTTGTCGTGCAATATAAGCCCTAACTCGCTTTAGGATTCCGAGGTTGTCGTCCGATACGATGTAAATCCTCCTACCTTTCGAGGTTATTTGTATAATCAGTGATTATGTAAATGTAATTCCTATAATTAATTGGCGAGGATTGAAACTTAAATAAATTCACTTCCGAAATTCAAAGCCTAACATTAGGATAGTACGGGAAGTCACCGAAGTTCACTTCGGATCGCGTGACATCCCCTACTTCTCTTCCTTTGGACTCCTAAAATAAAATGTTCCAAATTTGATCCATTCCCTATTGAAATTCCAAAATTCAATCCCTTGAAAACTTAAACTTTGAAATTCTTGAGAGCGAGAACTACGATTATTATCGAGAGTTTTCTTAGGTGATTTCGTCACTTAAGATGTAATTAACTATAGGGGCTTGCCCTTATAGGGAACTTTAAGAACCCGGGTAATATAAACCTCGCTTAATTCATTTATATTAAGCGAGGGAACTTGTCGGCTTATAAAATTGGTTCGCAGACCAAACGGATGTCACAAACCTTTCTAGTTTATTTAATCGAGCCCCATCATCGAAGCGAGTGTGTACATTCTTCGGGGTAGATACACGGTTTGTGGTGTGGCGCTCGTTTATATAAACTATTCGGGATGTGAGATCAGTTTGATTTCATATCTTAAAATTTTCAAATTTAAAATTATTTTCAAAATCAAATACTACTTTTCAAATTATTTATTTAAATTAAATTTAAAATTCGCCGACAATTTCTGTAGGCGACCTCTTTTCAAAAATACAACACCACAAACCTAAAAATATGCCGACAATTTACGGCGACTCCGTCGGGGAATAGTTCCTCTCTCCATTTTCATCGAATAGTTACGCTTTCGAAAATCGGTAGTGTATCCATGTCCCAAATGGATCGAACTACCCTTCTTTCCGTTGGAATACTATGTTCATTTCTACCTTGAACGAGTATAGCCAACATTCTCTCGGATTTAGGAGCCATTGTTTAGACACCCCTAAACGAGAGAGGTTCCGAGATCCTTTTACCTCATTTACGAGGTGGGGTGGACCCACAATAGGTGTTAGTTTAGGAGTGATCCTTCGAGTCGAGAAGTCTTGCATAAGACTTTCTTTTCCTTTCCAACTACGAATCGAATTCATTACCTTCTCTACACCTTTGAACATTCCGTTCTAAATAAACAAACCCTTTAATGAATGACTCTTTTAATAAATATACATGAACAAGAATGTGTTCGGACTCTTTTCGATTCCTTTCTTTTCGTCCTGATGAGAAGGAGCACAACTTGGGATCGACAATCAGAATCTACCTTGCGAAATGGAAGCCCCAAAGCTGATTTTCTCCTTCACCAACGGATCTGGACTTCGACTGTTTACAAGGATGAGCTGCCCGACAATGGGATTATCCGGTTTGGACAAGGATTCGAGAATACAAATGTCGAGATCGGCGACGTTACCCTTTTCGCACCGATGGACAAAGTGTCGAAGGCGAGAAACCCATGATTGAATTCGACCTTAAATCAACTCAAGAATTTTCCCCTCTGCAAAGGGTTCCAGTGAGAGGAGTACCGTCGTCCATAGAAGGACTGTTATCTCTACCCCATTGGTCTAGTCGTCTCGCACCTACCCCGGCTCCCGCGAGCGAAGGGAAGGAAGTCCGAATTTGTAACGAGCATGTTACGCGTGGAGGGTACGGATTTCCGTGCAAGACCTTCTATTTTTGAAATTGGGTCCGGCTCGAGGGTTCCACCCCTAACACGGACTCGAGAGGAGAAACAGAGGCGGGAAGATTGCCGGGAAAGGCCGGAGGCTGCTCGAAGTCGCTTTCCTAGAAGAAATTCCCGAGTACACACCACTACCTGAATACATACCATTGTACGAGTATACACCCCTTTTGGAAGGGAGTAGATTCCATCCCCTTTCGCCGCGAGTCGACGAGGAAAATGTCCGCGAGATTGCCTCTACATTACCTCGACCCGCATACTATAGTG
Organism: Papilionanthe hookeriana x Papilionanthe teres; assembly: GCA_022702705.1. Taxonomy (NCBI): domain Eukaryota; kingdom Viridiplantae; phylum Streptophyta; class Magnoliopsida; order Asparagales; family Orchidaceae; genus Papilionanthe; species Papilionanthe hookeriana x Papilionanthe teres. Next base: position 14,763,002 of record CM040422.1, read on the forward strand.
ACAACGAAAGAAAAGGGCTAGGGTTACACCACTTGCCCGACTACGGACTTGTGATTAAGAAGTTAGCGAAGAAGGAAAGATGCCCTGTGTCGGAAATTTTAAGAAGGATAGGGCGGGTGCCGGCCAAATCTCGTCTTGGGCCACGAGTAGAACCTGCTATCGTTGGGGAAGAGCCGAATAAGAAGATGAAGGCTAGTCAACCTGTTGTTGTTTCGGGTTTACGGATCGGGGAGGATACCACCTTCCGACATTCGGTGACGGACCATCCGGTCCTGGGCCTTCTACCGCTAGAAGGATGGTATGGCGTCCCACTACTAGGCCGATTAAGACCGAAACAATGACCGTAAAAGGAAAGTCTCGTCAGGAGACTTGAGTTCGAAGAAAGTGCTACCGCAGTAAAGGGGACTCATGAAAAAGAAACTCGATAATTATCACATGACAACTGCAAGGATGTACAGAAAAGACCTCAAGAAGACGCTATGGAAAAGCTAAGAACTGATATTCGGCGATTAGCAAGGGAAAGAGAAGAGAAATTCGGAGATGAAGTTGACTCGTCAGAGTTCATGAATGATGAGTATGCAGAAATTAACATGGTAGAAACACGAGCTTCGTCAACTTCACAAGGTGCTCATGCGGTCGCGAGAAGAGAGGAGCCGGAAGTAATGAGAAGGCAACTTCAAGAGAAAGATGATACGATCGCCCGAATGGCGAAAAGGATGGAAGAGATGGTTGTAGCCCTAGCCACTCTCCGAGTCGAGGTTCGACCCCGAAGAGAAACACCCCGGAAGTTATTCACATTGTAGACGGAGGAAAGGAGATTACATCCGTCAACGGGGATGATCAATTAAAGAAGGATGCAACACGAAGTATGATTCCGGAAAAGGATATCAAGAGCTTGGTAGAACGACGGAGTGCGAGAAGCCTTAGCACAATTAAAGAGCGGGACATCCATTCGGACGGGTAGACCTTACCCGAAGAATTCGACGGCGTCCGATATCCGAAGGGCTTTGTACCACCTCGTTCGAAGACCTTTGATGGAACCGGAAACCCTCGGCGGCATGTTGCACATTTTCGTGCCGGTTGTTGCAATGCCGGCGGAAGTGATGCTTTACTCTTCCGACAATTTGTCGGCGGCTTGTCGGGGATCGCCTTTGATTGGTATGCGGAATTACCAAACGGTTCGGTGAAGACATTTTCGGAATTAGAGAACCTCTTCATCAAGCGATTTGCGGAGCTCGGCACCACATCACTATAGGTGATTTAGTGGTAGAGAAGCGAAGCCGAATGAAACCTTGGTGGACTACATACTTCGATGGAGGAACCTAAGTATGAAGTGTGAGCCACGGTTACAAGAACGACATGCGATCGGCATTTTACTAAAAAGCATCCATGGCTCGATAGCACTTCTCCTCGAGGGATTTACTATTAAGACTTTCGAAAAGTTGTTAAGCAAGGCCGGAAGCTTGCAAGAGGAGGCGAAGCAATTAAGTTTCACTAGATAAAACGGATAAACGAAGCCGTGAAAACTTTTGAAAAGAAGTCGGGATCGTTGCGGCGGTCGACGAAGGCGAGCAGCCGATACAAATATCGTCGAACGGCCGCGGCAACCTCGACGGAATCACCGGCAACCCCGACCCGGCTATCGGTCATCTCGACGGTATGAACAACCGCTTCGTCCGCAACGTACGTTAAGGGAGCTTCGACGAGGAGTATCCGTTCAAGAATGAGGCGATGCCGAAAATGTTCCGCGGTTTGATGAAAACTCCGGATTTCCAACTACCGGAACCTAAGAGACCGAAAGAAGTCGACAAGAAAGGTGATCCCAACTTTTGCCCTTACCACCGGATGCTTGGGCATAAGATAGAAGATTGTATTACCTTCGAGAGTTGGCTCGACGACAATCTTCGGAAAGGGAATATAACGATCCCGAAGGAGTACATGAAGGAACCCCGGAAAGGAGGTTCCGTCGATGTTATCTCGACGGATCTCATTGTTCCGATAGATCCCTATGCGGCCGATGATGGATGGACTACCGCTTGGACAAAGTCTTCGAAGAAGATTTTAGATCGCATCCGAACCACTTCGGTGCGAGCTTCGACTCGAGTTCGAAACACGTCGAGTCGGCGCTATCACTTGCGATAGAAGAACAACCTCAACAAGAGATAATTGAAGAAAAGAAGAAAATTGACGAAGAAGAGAAGACTGAGGCACCTAAGGCTAGACTAGGGCTGCTTATCCTAGGATAGTTGTTTCCGATTCGGGGGAGAAATCCCTCGAACCCCTGACTCTGTATGATTATTTGCTCACTCCGGTGGAATCTTATAATGATGAGGGTTATGGCGTTGGCTACGTTTTGACTGTTTCTAACGATTACGTAACTAGCGACAATCAACCTAATCCGGACGTCGATTCCGATACAAATAACAATTCTCAAATCATACACAATCTCGACGATCACAATGATGAAGAAGACATCCACCAGGAAGGCTACGAGAGTTCAACGAAGCAACGAATCTATTTGCGAGTTTCGAGGAACCCCGATCACAATAGAGTTAGAGCCTTCGGACTCCGAAGCTAATCTCGAAGAACTCAGTCGTCCCGATTCGGGAAGAGACACCGGCAAACTCAATGCTAAATTCGAAGAAATCACGAAGTCAACTTAAGAAGTGGAAGAGTTCTACCTCCGAGAATGGGTCCAAAAGACAAAGGAAAGCAGGTGGTTGTTCAGGAAGAACCAACCCCGGCGGAAGAAATACCCATTCGAGAAGAAAACGAAACACATGAAAACAAAGTGGACTACAACGTGCTAGCCCATCTTAGGAAACTACCAGCCAAGCGAGCATCTACGACGCTCTCATCTTATCGAAAGAGATGAGAGAAGCTCGACTCAAGGCTTTACTTGATCCGAGAATTTGCTTAGCTCGAATGGCCGGAGAGTCCTTAGATGAGGTTTGCTCGTTAAAGGAACGACGAGGTGTTACCTTCACGGACGACGACCTACTACTTGGGACGACGAGACCACAACCGACCCTTGTACATTTCGGTTACAATTGGGAAGTTTACACTCTCCGAGTATTGGTGGATCCGGGAGCATTAATCAATATAATGAATCTCCGAACGCTAGCGTACTTGGAAATTGATGCCCGCGAGCTCGAAACGGACAAAATGTTATTAAGAGGATTCAACCGAGAAGGAGAAAGAGCCCTCGGATCAATAACACTGCTAATGAAGACCGGTGACTTAGCAAAGACAACCGCGAAATTTCACATAATTGATTCAGAAACATCGTTCAACACTCTACTGGGCCGACCATGGATACATGAAAACCGGATGGTACCATCATCTCTACATCAATGCATCAAATACTACGATGGAGGGGAACAATGCATCAAAGGTGACTTGCAACCGTTCTCCGTACATGAAATCGGAATCCATGAAGATGCGGCTTATTATGCACCTCCGAAGAAAACAATCTTCTCCGGAGATACCATAACAAATGAAGCAAAGGAAATTTGGGACGACGAAGAACTCGAAGTTCTAATCCAACGAGTCACTCACCACTCCCTTACGGTGAGATGGTGAAGGTTTCTCCACAACTCGCATCCGAGGACGAGGCCGGGGACGAGGTCGTGGCGAAGACGTTAGGATGATTGGACAGAGGAAACCGACCATCAATGTTGACTGGGAAGATAGTTCTGAAGAAGAAAAAGAAATCAACCAAGAAGCAGCGACAATAAGTCGGAAGAAACCACAATTCAGAATCTCTCTCGAAGATGAAAGAAACGAAGAATATAAATCGATGTACGAGAAGATTAACCACTATGTACATACTATGACCACGACCCCGATCCATTCTAATAAGATCGAGGGTATGGAGGTCGAAGAGGTACGTAGCGGTGGTACAAAGCCCATCAAATTCTACCGTGGTGCTCCTTCCTCCAAAGCGAAAATAATGTACAATTTGAAGATGCTACTTCATCGGAATTAATGGAATTGCCTTTTGAGTGGTACTCTCCACTGTGTTCGAAATTTAATTCAGCGTGGTTTCTTACCTCGACAATGGACAAAAGGTCGATCACAACGTTTTGAAAATTTATGGAATAACTCCGGTCGTCCACCCGACTCAAAACATGGTCTCGGATTCGGCACGGTAGGATCGGTTGATGATGCTGAATTTTGCATGGTTGTCACTTGCAAGTCTAATAAAGCCGCATGGAAGCTACGAGAAGAACTCGAAGATTTACAAATTGGAAACGCTCCACCGGAGTTCGAAGAAGAGATCAAATCTACGATAGATGAGTTAACGGAAGTTAATTTAGGTACTAGCGAAGAACCTAGACCTACCTTTGTTAGCTCCTTACTCGATAAAGAAGACTCCGAAGAAATAATTAAGTTATTAATGGAATTTAAAGACTGTTTTGCTTGGAGCTACGATGAGATGCCGGGTTTAGCTCCGAGAGGTCGCGATCCATAAGCTAGGGGTGGATCACGCACGTTCCGGTCGGACAAGGTCCCGGGAGAATGCGTCTAGAAATCGAACAACAAGTCATAGCTGAAGTTAAAAAGCTAATAGACGCTAAATTTGTCCGCGAAGAACAATACCCGACTTGGTTAGCCAATGTGGTACCGATCAGGAAGAAGAATGGTCAGATCAGAATTTGTGTAGATTTCAGAGATTTAAACAAGGCATGCCCGAAAGATGAATTCCCTCTACCGATCCCAGAATTAATGATCGACATTGCTTCGACACATGAAATATTCTCGTTCATGGATGGATCTTCAGGATACAACCAGATAAAAATGGCTCCAGAAGATGAAAAACTTACGGCATTCAAACGCCGATCGGAGTATATTGCTACACGGTGATGCCATTCGGACCGAAGAATGCAGGAGCAACCTACCGGAGAGCGATGACAAGAATTTTTGATGATCTCATCCACGATCGAGTCGAATGCTACGTGGATGATGTGGTCATCAAAAGCAAAGTAAAGGAAAACCACCTGTATGATTTGAGAATTGTTTTCGAACGATTAAGACAATTTAACCTTAAGATGAATCCATTAAAATGCGCCTTCGGCGTCACCTCCGGGAAATTCTTAGGATTCGTTGTCCGACATCGTGGAATTGAAATCGACCCGAAAAGATTAAAGCTATCTTAGAAATGCCACCGCCCAGAACCTTAAAACAACTACGATCTTTTCGAGGAAGGCGGCATATCTTCGACGCTTTATCTCGAACTTGTCGAGTAGGTGTCGGCCTTTCTCGGCACTAGTTAAAAAGGACGCCAAATTTATTTGGGAAGAGAAATGCCGAGAGGGCCTTCGAGGACATTAAGCGATATTTAATGACACCTCCTGTCTTAGCGGCCCCGGTCTCGGGTAGACCGCTAATACTTTATACCGCGGCTTTAGACGACTCTCTCGGAGCCCTGTTAGCCGGGTCGATGATGAGGGTAAAGAAAATGCTCTTTATTACCTAAGCCGTCGTTCTATCGCCGACGGAAATAAGGTATCCCGCAATTGAAAAGCATTGTTTGGCCACGATCTTCGTCGCTCAAAGCTCGGGCATTACATGCTTTCTCATAAGGTCGACTTGATTTCGAAATTTAATCCATTGCGATACTTGATGACCCGTCCAACGCTTTCCGGCGGACTTGCCGGATGGTCGATGATATTATTGCAATTTGATATAACTTTCGTGCCTCTTCGTGCCGTAAAGGGACAAGTCTTAGCAGACTTCCTCGCGAGCACACCCTTTGCGGCGAGAATCGCCTCTCGATGACGACTTGCCGGATGAACAAATAATGAACCTAGAAGACCACGATGATCGACGTTGGGAATTATATTTCGACGGAGCATCTTCGGCACATAAAGACGAAGAATCGCAAGTGATAGTGCCGGTAGGCGGGGATCGGATTAATCTTTATAACACCGGAGCGGGGGATGTTAAGATACTCCTACCACTTGACGAGCCGTGTACGAATAACGAAGCGGAATACGAAGCCCTCATAACGGGACTGGAATTAACTATTCGAATGGGTATAACGGACATCAACATCTACGGGGATTCGCAATTAATCATTCAACGGATCGCCGGACAATACGGAATTTTAAAACCAAGACTCGAGCAATACTTCCGGTATGCCATACGATTGTTGGAACAAATTCCGAATGTGACGATCTACAAAATTCCCGAAGAAAACGCTTTAGCGGATGCGCTAGCCCGTCTCGCAAAAGAATTTGACTGTTTGCAAGATGAATCGGTGGAAGTGTCAGTTCACGGACGTCAGGTCCTATCACGGCTCGACATAGACACGATACACAAATCGAAAAAGAAAAATGATCGATTGCGGCGATGACGAGAAAACACGGAAGATTGGCGACAACCATTAATAGATTACACCGCAAACGGGAAAACTACCGAGATGATAGGTCGTTAGCCCATCGGATCGAAAAAGAACTACGTCCTATGCATTAATAAACAACACATTATACGAAGGTCTTTTGATCGAATGTGGCTAAGATGCCTAAGCGGGTCCGAGGCCCGTGAAATTGTTAAAGAGATACATTCGGGACTCTGTGGCGCTCACCGGTCGGGTCCGAAGATGAAAATGAAAATTAAAAGACTAGGGTACTATCGGCCCTCGATGATGACCGATTCGCATGAAAATCGCCGAGAGTCGTCATCGGTGCCGAGTGCACGGAGTGGTTCTACACCAACCTCCAAATGTGCTACATCCAGACAATTGCATCGTGGCCATTTGAATGTTGGGGCACGGATATAGTGGGTCCAATAGAACCACCGTCGTCGAAAGGACATCGCTTCATTCTTGCGGCTACGGATTACTTATCCAAGTGGGCGGAGCGGTTCCACTCAGAGAAGTGAAGGCACACCGCGTGCTACGGTTTTTAAGAACCAAGTTGTTTACCGTTTCGGGGTGCCGCGCAGGATCATCTCGGATAATGGGTCAGCATTCAGAAGCACGCAAATCAACAATTTTGTCGAGAGACATGGAATCGACTGGCGATATTCAACAATTTACTACCCAAGAGCAAACGGCCTTGTCGAGGCTTTTAATAAAACTCTCGTTCGAATTTTAAAGAAAACCTTGGACGATAATAAGAGAAATTGGCACGAGAAGTTGTTAGAAGCCTTATGGGCCTACCGGACAACCTTCGAACTCCTACTCAAGCTACACCTTACGCTCCGGTGTATGGGTCCGAGGCGAGTGTTACCCTTAGAAGTCCGGCTTCCTTCACTTAGGATTACGAGTTGCAAACAAACTCACGACGGAAGAGAATGCCGGATTACGACTAGAAGAATTGGAAAGCTCTGGAAGGGAAAAGACTTGCGGCACGACGAGATTTAGAACTATACCAAGCTAAGATGGTTCGAGCCCATGACGGACTGGTCCGCCCGAGAACCTTTAAGGTTGGTGACTTAGTTCTCGTTCTCGAAAGACCTATTATTGCACACCGCAAGATAGGAGGAAAATTTGAACCCACTTGGGAAGGACCGTTTGTGGTTGAGGCGGTCTACTCGGGAGGCTCCTACCGGCTAGTGAAGCTGCAAGGAGAACGACATATGCTTCCGATCAATGGACGATACTTGAAAAAGTATTACTGCTACCGATGTTTCGAAGGAGTGAATTTTCCATCCCTAGAAGCACGGGTGAAGTAATTACTTATGATTTGGGTCCGAACCCAAAAATAACAAAAAATGTGCTAAAATAAATAAAATCATGATAATAAAGTTTTCTTTGTTTTCTCTCTTCCAAGTCAAAATCTCTTTCCTGATCTTTTCCCACTTCATTCTTGTTGAATATAAAAATAAAAATTTTTGTCTTTAATAAACATTTTCTTAATGTTCTTGTTCTTAGTACAGCCCCTGATCCTTTTCCTTGTCTTTTCGCAGGGAAATGTCGAACGGGCGGTTGGTCCTAAACTTTAGAAATGGCGTAAGCCTTGCACTCGATGAAAAGAGGGTGAAAGATGGAGCGATAATAGAGATTGACTCAGACTTCGCACCAGCAGGCCTGCAATACGAGGAAAGTGACTGGGTCCCGATTGACCGAGAGGAACTGCCCAGTCAGACAGTAATGAAAGTGGGCGGCCCGAGCCACCGATCCAACGACGAGAAAAGAAAAACGAACACTCGAAGAGGACAAGAGAATCGAGTACGTAGTCGCTACGGCGGAGGGCGGACTTGTCGGCGCCGCGCCCACGGAAACTCGGGAAGTACGAAGAGCTACTCTCACGGCAACTCAACGGAGAAACAAAAATCGCCGTATCCGCGAGATGCTAACTAAATTAGCGACGGACCGGCGCGACGAGGAAGTTGCTACTTGCCGGTACATATACTTCGAGGATGCCGGTTCGCCGGGAACACGAAAAAGGAGACCGGCTCCCGGGACGACGAAGAGACCGAGAGAAATCTCGAGAGGAACGAGAAGAAAGAAGGCTATTACGCCACCGGATGAAGCCACCGGTAATGCATGACCTTGTTGCGAAGCAACCCGGAGGATGTCCCGACGGACATCATCCCGAGGAGCCGAGGTATGCAGGAGAACGTGAAGGGATTGAGCCATATATCCCACAGTACGTCACCAGGCCTCGTCATTTGCAAATTATTCCAGAATACGAGTTAGAAAGAATACAGAATGTCCAGAAGAAAACTTTTGAATACTTCGAGAGAATCAGAGGCAGGAGGATCAATATACTTGAAGGCCTCGAGCTACATACAGACGTGTTCTCAGAATACGAACAACAACAAATCATGGACTGCATCCGGGATTTAAAAAAGATGGGCCGAGCAGGTCGCTTAAGAGAAAACACTTACTCAGAACCCCAGAGATGGATGACAGGGAAGGGGAGAATTACAATACAATGTGGATGCTGCTACAACTTCGCAGAAGACAGAAAGGAAACCCACCGGGGATACTCCGTCATGGCCGGGTGGATCCAATGCCATTAGTCATTAAAAGGATGGTAAAAAGAATGATAACATGGGGGGTATTGCCGGCGGATTGCATACCCAACGGTTGCATCATCAACATTTACAAGAAGGGTAATTGTATACCCCGCACATAGATCACCACGACTTTGTCGGACCTTTACGCACGGTTTCTTTTACGAACGAGTGTAATATCATGTTCGGATCCGACCTCCGGATAGCGAGGCCCGGGTGAGTTCCGAGGGCCGATAAAGATACCATTACCGGTAGGTTCCGTCATGATGCGAAGGGCAACGGAGCGAGATGTCGCTAAGCATTGCATACCGGGAGTACCGGTGAAGCGGATCTCGGTTACTTTCGGAAGGATGGACGACGGAAAGCACCTTACCACTTCCGGCCGGACCGGAGTTAGAGAGCCTCCGGCCTTACGAGCTGTGAGTTACATGGAAAATATCACACCTCCAACGTACATCCACACGGCATCCTTGCCAAGGATGGCTTGGAAGGTGATGTTATTGACCATGTACCTCACTATTCAGACATGGATTTTTGACAGATACCCTTTTGGATGAATCGACAAAGATCATACATAGTCCGTTTTGAGTCTATATGGATTGTATGAGATGTATTCCAGATCGAGTTGTACGATGTATCTTCAGCATGATTGGAATGAAAGTGACCATGTCACAATTTTGGCCTTCACCTCTTTTGTGCAAATTGGTCGGGAAACGCCATTAAAAGTTAAATGAACTTCGAACAAAGAACAGAAAAGAAACAAAAAGAATAAAAGAAAACTTTCCTTAAAATCTAAAAAATGATAAACTCCAAATTCATGATAAAATAAAATTTGAATCTATAAAAGACAAACAAAATGACCACAAAATCTCGATCAAATTTCAAATTCGATCTTTCCAATTTCAAATCAAATCTCGATCAAATTTCAAATTCAATCTTTCCAAATTTCAAATCAAATCTCGATCAAATTTCAAATTCGATCTTTCCGGATTTCACATCGAACCTCGGTCAAATTCAAACTTACCCTTCCAAATCCGAAATCCAACCTGTTCTACTCTCTCCCTTGTACAGGAAGGAAGCGGTTGATTCCATTGACACGGATCGAATCCGATGGCGAGGAATCACATTCAATCCAAACCGGCAACTTTCAATCAACTCTTCGAATGGGATATGTAACATCTACATATTCCCTCCTAATCTATTTCCTTCCATGAAAGTCTTTTACAACTTTCATGAAATTCTCGAAACACCAAAATTCCACACTTTTCAAATCAACACTACAAATCGTTGCAAAGTCGATTACCCATCAAAATCAACTTTTTGAGGTTGAGGATTTTACATCCGATACCGCACTTGCTTTAGGATTCTTTCCCTATTGCCTTTGAAATACATCAAAATCAACTTTTTGAGATTGAGGATTTTACATCCGATACCGCACTGCTTTAGGATTCTTTCCTATTGCACTGAAATACATCAAAATCAACTTTTTGAGGTTGAGGATTTTACATCCGATACCGCACTGCTTTAGGATTCTTTCCCTATTGCCTTTGAAATACATCAAAATCAACTTTTTGAGGTTGAGGATTTTACATCCGATACCGCACTGCTTTAGGATTCTTTCCCTATTGCATTGAAATACATCAAAATCAACTTTTTGAGGTTGAGGATTTTACATCCGATACCGCATCTGCTTTAGGATTCTTTCCTATTGCCTTGAAATACATCAAAATCAACTTTTTGAGGTTGAGGATTTTACATCCGATACCGCACTTGCTTTAGGATTCTTTCCTATTGCACTTGAAATACATCGAAATCGACTTTTTGAGGTTGAGGATTTTACATCCGATACCTGCATTGCTTTAGGATTCTTTCCTGTGCCTTTGAAATACATCAAAATCAACTTTTTGAGGTTGAGGATTTTACATCAGATACCGCACTGCTTTAGGATTCTTTCCCTATTGCATCTGAAATACATCAAAATCAACTTTTTGAGGTTGAGGATTTTACATCCGATACCGCACTTTGCTTTAGGATTGTTTCCCTATTGCCTCTGAAATACATCAAAATCAACTTCTTGAGGTTGAGGATTTTACATCCGATACCGCACTGCTTTAGGATTCTTTCCCTATTGCACTGAAATACATCAAAATCAACTTTTTGAGGTTGAGGATTTTACATCCGATACCGCACTGCTTTAGGATTCTTTCCCTATTGCACTGAAATACATCAAAATCAACTTCTTGAGGTTGAGGATTTTACATCCAATACCGCATTGCTTTAGATTCTCTTCCTATTGCAATGAAGCACACCAAATCGAGCTCTTGAGGTTAAGGATTTTACATCCAATACCACATTGCTCTGAGATCTCTCCTCATTGTAATGATTCAATCCAATCAATTCGATTTTCTTTTGAGGTTGAGGATGTTACATCTAAAACCGCAAAATTTCAATTTTCATTTCAAATCAAATCCCTTCAAAATTAATCTTAACAAAACTTCGATCTAAATTGAAACTCGAGTTGAAATCTGAATTCACACATCAAAACTTAAAGCTGAAACAAAATTTAAATTGAAATTTCCCCGAATCTTGTGATTTGGAATTCACCTCCTTTTCCTTTCCCCAGCGAGAGTTCAGGAATCTCCAGTCGATAGAGATATACTTGACACTCCCCGGCGGAAACTCTTCTACTTCGTCCTAAGTTTGTCACTTGGACATACGTGATTGGTTTTGTTGATCTTTTCGGTCAACGCCAATACGCGCGGTGTGCTTCGTCAGCTCACCACACCTATTGGGGTTCCATTTGTTGACCTCATTTTTGATGAGGTCTTCTCTTGTTCTCTTTAGTACTTAGGATCTAGCCCTAGGCTTTTCCTTTGACTATCTTAGAGGACTAGAATTGGGATCCACCATCTAGAATTTCAAACCACTTCTTAACTCCCTGCAAACTCCACAAACTTGACTTGTATACCCCTAATCACCTAGAGGGTTGAAATCGAGTGTGGAAGTTTAAAGGATGAGTTCTTATAGGACTCTTTGGCCTTAGGACTGCCTACAGGTGGCACAGTGCTAGTGAAGGGGCTGACTTACACACACACTACACTCATACACTACACTTCCATACACCTCCTAAAACCACACCTATACCTAACTTGACCTCACGACTCATGTAAGTGATTCGCATGGATGGTCCTTAACCCCTAAGCCCTTGGCTAAGAGGGTTAGGAACAACATAGTGAATGCCTCAAATGAGTCCCTTCATGACTCATATGGGCTTGATGTGGCTTCATGGCTCAACCAAAATGATTTTATTCCACTTATATTCACCCAATCTTCAATTTTCCAAATTTTCAATTCTTGACCCCCGGGACCCTACACCCGCCTAACCTACCAAATGCCCTTGAAACTACCCAAAATTTCCAAAATCACCTAAATTGCCAAAAATTCCTCAAGAACAATCCTAAACATTTCCTCCCCACTCAAATTGATCATCCATAACCAAAAATACCAAAAATTCCAAAAATACCTCCCAATACCCTCCAAATACCCAAAATACCCCTCTTAGCCAAAAAATCCAAAAATTCAGAAAATTCCCAGAAAATTCCAGAAAATCCCAAATATTCTCAATTTCATTTTGTTCAACTACACCATGGGCCAATTTTGCCAATTTACCCCACTTTTATCAAAACCCCCAATTTGACCCATTTTAACCCAAAGTGAACCCAATGTCAAACCTAACCTACCCAATTGACCCAAATTCTGGTCCAATTCAATTATAAACTTCAATTCAACATCCCCAACACCAATATAGACCCAATCCAAGCCCAATTTGATTGGCATTGGGATCCAATTTCACTTTTGGCCTTAAAGCCCAATTTGGATCCATGACCCAAACTTAGCCCAAACTCACCCAATTCAACTCCAATTAACCCCAAATCTTTTCTAAACCTTCCTTAACATCCCCATAAACAAAACACTAACATGATTTGCCCAAAATTTAGACCCAAACCCCACTCAAATTCAACCCAAAATCAAAAAGCCCAATTTTGACCTAAACTTAAACCTAGCCCAGAATAGACCCGAACCTCGAAATCAAAACCTAACCTAAGCCAAAACCTCTTTGAAACACTCCCATAAACATTTCCCAACATTAATTTTACATCAATTTCAACTTTAGCCCAACTTTGGCCCATGGTAGCCCATTTTGGCCCACCTTAGCCTCTTTACCAAAAGGCCGTATCGACCCGATTCAAACCCAAATCACCTCAAATTTGTTTCAAACCACTCATGACACATCCCTAAACCAAACTCAACAATTATTTGGCCCAAGCCTTTACCAAAATTTTATCCCACAATCCATTTTAAAATTCAAAAGCCCACTTTCCTAAACCATTTTAAAAGCCCATCTAAAACCATTTCAATGAGCCCAAAATCTACCCTAAAGCCCACATGACATTTCCATTTGCCATCCACTTAATCAAAGCCATTGCCTAAGTTCTAATCACATCATCAAATAATTCCAAATTAAGCCTCATGCCAAATCACCCCTAAAACACCAAAATTTCTCTTAAATCCATTTCCATGAAATTGACTCAACTTTTCCGAGCCAAAGACAAGCCATGCAAGCCATAAACAAGCCACATGAAGCCATGGGGGTTTGACTTGTCACCAAGCCATTAATGGCAAGTGGAGGAGTCCTTTACTAAGCCTTCCTTAAGCCATTTTAACCTCTTTAATGCAACACTATAACCCAAAATTAACTTAAACTATTTGGATAGAGACCACACCATCCTCTCTTGGCTGACCCAGCTGATCCTCTCGGCCCAAAATCAGAGCCATGGGGAGGTGCACCCAACCCGAACCAATGGGTTGACCAAATTGAAACCAAAATGGCCTCTTCCCCATTCCATTCCAAGCCACCCCCTTTACACATGGCAAGGCCCGATTGATTCGCACAAGCCTCCGGCCCCGACCCACTGAGCTTGAGGGTGACCGATCCCGGCCGGCCGGCCACCACGGCCGCCGGAAACCACCAGGCCGAGAGCTCGCATGTGAGCCCGAACTTGGAATTCTCACCTGCTGGCTGCCTCGCTCCGAATGGCCACCATGGCCGTTCTTCACATGCCGAGAGCAGGCTGATCCCGACCCTCGACTCCCCACGGGAGAGCCTCAGGCCATGCTACTTCAAACCCCTCACCCTCTCGGCCAAAGGAGGTGCTGAACCTAACCTTAAGGAAACTGCGCCAAAATCACTCCGAGATCACTCTCCACACATAGAGCACTTGATCCCAGCTCGAATTCCAGCCGATTCCCTCCGGTGAGCTCGATTTCGAGCTCGAACATTAGCCCAAAAACCAGGACACTTCTTCACGGTGAGCCAATCCCAAATTGATTGGTCCTACACCTTCACTGGACCGAGAGGAGAAGTTTCCCGCTGAAAGCCCCATCTCCGGGCCGCCCGGTTGCTCCGGCCTCCAAGCTTTGTGATCGGGCTGTGGTCACTTTCATAGCTAGACGATTCACCGAGGCCGAGGGACTTCATCGCGGAGCTTACTTGGACCCGATCGAAGGTGACACAACTCTCGGATCGAAGCTTCACTTCTCCGAGCAAAGGTATGAACTCATTCTTCTTCCCGAGCTTACGAGAGATTCTCCATTTAATTTGAATCGATTTCAATGCATGTTTACCGTATGGATGTGTTCGTCTCTTCGAGACGAATCCATAGAGCATAAGAACACGAAAATCCGTTGAGAATCGAGTGAGAAATTAGGGTTAGAAGGTTGACGGTCACGGGTGCACACCGGTCGTAGACGATGACCGGGAGTCGTTGGATCGCGCGTGTATCGAGCGGACGGTTCGGATTGCGCCGGACCGAGGAGATGATACGTGAACCGCGGGTCCGGGACGGGCGAGCTCGGATGGCGGCGCCCAATGCGAGCGCGACACGTGCCCGTTCGGAGCTGCCGAGGTTGACACGGCGCCGCGTGGATAAGTAGGAAATTAGGGATTTTTCGATTTATTTAAATACCAGAACTTTAAAAATCCATATCTTTGTGTAGAAAAATCACAAAAATAAAATAAAAATACCCTCTTGCTCGGTGAACAGAGGAGAATAATGTGGAAAAGAAATTAATTAATTTTGTCAAGTATTTTATTTTTAATTAATTATTTACTCCCTGCATTGTTTTAATTCTCCATGCATTCATACAATTCACCATGGCATGAGACCATAGGGCTTTTGAAGCCTCTGAACTTGGGAACATTCCCTTAATTTTCCATGGTCAGAGGCCACCTCTGTGAAAAGTTATTGATTTTTCAAATGCATGTTGCTGTTTTGAGTATTTTAATTCCAAAAATTAGCATGTCGTGAAATAAATTCTAGGAAAATTTGGTGATGTTCCTTATGACCAGGGAACCCTAGGAAAAATAGGACTTGAGTTAAGTCACTTAAGATAACCCTAATTGGCTTAAACATCCAAAATAGACCCCTAATTAATTAGAGCTAACCATACATCAAATTGACTTGAAATCAATTCTCCACTGACCTTTAGGATCAGAGGAACCCACCATAAAAATTTCAAGTCGATTGGACTTGGTTAGCCCTACTAAATGGGTTGATTAAGCCATTTAGTCATTTTAAACTTTAAAAATTCATAACTTTCAAAATACCTTTCAAAAAATCACCAAATTGGTTTTGGAGCCTCTCTGATATCAGGGGAATTTAAGAAAATTAAAATTTCAATTTTCTAAAAAAGTTGATTTTTCATCATTATTTTAATATTTTAATAATTAAAAATAATAAAAATCACAAAAATAATAAAATTCACCAAAATGTCATATTTTGAAATATAATCACTTAGGAACAAACCCCATATTTTTCTTAGGTATATTTAATGAGATATTAAATTTTAAAGCCCTAGGGTAATTTTAAAATTAAAAAAAATGTATTTTCTAGCATTTTCACTAAAATAATTATAATAAATCAAATAAAAATCAGAAAATTGTAAAATTTGGTTCTTTGGAATCCTTGATATCAGAGAGAATTTTAAAAATTATGAAATTCATTTTTCAACTTATATTCTATTTTTAAATTAATTAATACTCCAGAGCTTAAAATAATTCTAATAAATAAAATATAATTCAAAAAATCACAAAAATTGGTCCAAGTGGTCCTCTGGTCATTAGGAATGTTCCATAATTTTCTTAAGGACAGAAACTTTCCCTTGGTCATATTATTAAATTTTCCTTGGAAGTCCTTATTTTCCACCAAAAATAATTACATAAATAAATTAAATATATAAAAATCATATTTTCTCCTCTAATGTCTTTATTGACATATGAGTGAGGTCACATAAAAATTTCAAATTCATTTGAGCTCAATTTAGTGAGTTATGAAATTATTAGGCTTGAAGGGCAAAATGGTAATTAAAATCTTAACCCTTTAATTAAGACTTTAGGCTTAATGAAATTAATAGGTAAAATATTTGATTTTAACTTGATTTGGATGATTGAAATTTAGATAATTAAAGGGTAGAAACCTACTAAACAATTTAAAATAATTGAAATAAACCTTAATTAAATAATTAGTTAAATTTGGAAGAATAATAAAATTGGAATTATTAAAATAGGGATATTATTAGGAAGAGATTTGTTCTTTAATTTAAAAATCCCTAAATTAATCATCCCAATAATATTTAATTCCTAATTAAAATGATAATCCAAGTTTAAGATTTAAAATGCTAAAAGGCTTAATCATTAAATTAAATTAAAGTTAAATTATTTAAAACAAATCCCTTTAAAATTAAAAATTAAATTAAAAATTAAAAATTAAATTAAATTAAATTAAATTAAATTAAATTAAATTAAATTAAATTAAATATTAAATTAAATTATATTAAATTAAATTAAATTAATATTAAATTAAATTAAATTAAAATTAAATTAAATTAAATTAAATTAAATTATAATTAATATTAAATTAAATTAAATTAAATTAAATTAAATTAAATTAAATTAAATTAAGCTAAATCATATTACATTAAATTAACTTAAGTTAAATTAAATTAAATTAAACCACATTAAATTAAATTAAGTTAAATTAAATTAAATTAAATTAAATATAAAGACATGAAGAATTCAAAAATAAATCTAAAATAACTTGAACACTATTCCAAAAATAAATCATTAATTTGAACTTAAATTTGAATCACAAATCATTAAATATCATTTTGCCCTTAGGAGCTTTTACTATTATAACTCCTAAATGGAGTATCAAGTGAAATGACACTTCACTCATAAGGATATTCAAATATCCTAATTCACTGAGCAAGAAATAAAACTTAACTCAAACATCCTGGATGATTAATTCACTTGAACAATAGAATTCATTTGGACTTAGGACAATTCCCGAAATATTGAAAAGATGTTTAAGATTCGTCTTAAACACTTCCTCAATATGATGGAATGTCCTTAAGAACAAATTGAGCTTAGTTGTTCTTTGGTGAAGAAAATCATCCTTAAAACAAAATTGAAGACCTAGACGTCATAGGAATGACTAGTTATAGGATTAGGATTTTGGTAGAAAACCATAACCCTTCCCTGTAGTTTTACCTAGGAAATTACTTTAAATGCTTAAATATTCTAGCTGTGTTTTAAGTGCGGCTTGGGATGACGGGAAGACCCTCCGGGTACGCTTTTATTTTATTGCGATTTACTTTCTTGCAATATATTTAATCGCATCGCACTTACCTTTCTTGCATGATAAACAACGAGTTGCATGAAAACCTACACCTTTAGGACAGAAACCAAAGCTGAAACCCATAACTAAATTAAAAGACACTACAAGATAAAATTCATCGCCACAACATTCAAAATATAAAATAACTCAAAATTTAATCACAAACAAAACAACAAAACTACAACTACAACTAAATTAAAACGTCTCATTGAATGATCGGGAATACCTCGGATGATGTAACCCACGTGTTGCTAACGGGATTTCCCACGGTCTAAATGAAAGTGCGGAACTCATTTAGTTGAGTTTAGCAAATTCATACGGACTATGTGAATTCGATGAAAATAACGGTGCGGGATGACGAGCTGTGGGATCTTAATCGGTTCTGTTTAATCAACTTTAAGATCTGTTTTAATTAAAATATTAAAGACACACGGAAATTAAGACTTTCTCCAAAACCAAACACTTCCCTCATCTCTTGATTTTTCACCTTCTATAACTAAACCTCTGCAACAACAAGGAGCTCGGAGCATGGTGGGCAGCACGGCCATCGTCGGCGACAAAACTGTGTCGACATCGGCAAAACTATTCTTTAGTTTAAACAACGAAGCCATAGGATTCGAGGTAGTCCGCCTAGTGCGACATAAATCCTCACTGTTCTTTTAGGCCTTTGTACGGCCTTGTCATGTCAATATAAGCCCTAACTCGCATTAGGATTCCGAGGTTGTCGTCCGATACGATGTAAATCCTCCTACCTTTCGAGGTTATTTGTATAATCGGTGATTATGTAAATGTAATTCCTATAATTAATTGGCGAGGATTGAAACTTAAATAAATTCACTTCGAAATTCAAAGCCTAACATTAGGATAGTACGGGAAGTCACCGAAGTTCACTTCGGGTACGTGACATCCTACTTCTCTTCCTTTGGACTCCTAAAATAAAATGTTCCAAATTTGATCCATTCACTATTGAAATTCCAAAATTCGATCCCTTGAAAACTTAAACTATGAAATTCTTGAGAGCGAGAACTACGATTATTATCGAGAGTTTTCTTAGGTGACTTCAGTTACTTAAGATGTAATTAACTATAGGGGCTTGCCCGTATAGGGAACTTTAAGAAACCGGGTAATATAAACCACAGCTTAATTCATTTATATTAAGCGGGGAACTTGTCGGCTTATAAAATTGGTTCGCGGACCAAACGGATGTCACAAACCTTTCTAGTTTATTTAATCGAGCCCCATCATCGAGCGAGTGTGTCTATTCTTCGGGGTAGATACACGGTTTGTGGTGCGGCGCTCGTTTATATAAACTATTCGGGATGTGAGATCGGTTTGATTTCATATCTTAAAATTTTCAAATTTAAAATTATTTTCAAAATCAAATACTACTTTTCAAATTATTTATTTAAATTAAATTAAAAATTCGCCGACAATTTCTGTAGGCGACCTCTTTTCAAAAATACAACACCACAAACCTAAAAATATGCCGACATTTACTAACACAGAACCACGAAAATTTTTGTTTTGGTTCTGATGGCATGGATTCATATCCTTCGCCAAATAATCAGACTTTGATCGATCCTCGTGGG
Source organism: Papilionanthe hookeriana x Papilionanthe teres (assembly GCA_022702705.1). Classification (NCBI taxonomy): domain Eukaryota; kingdom Viridiplantae; phylum Streptophyta; class Magnoliopsida; order Asparagales; family Orchidaceae; genus Papilionanthe; species Papilionanthe hookeriana x Papilionanthe teres. The sequence goes on from CM040422.1 coordinate 14,782,293, forward strand.
ACGTGAAACACTTTCACGTCTCATTCCAATTCTCCGCTAAACTCAAATCTCCACAACAAATTTCAACCCTTTAAACCTTCGAGGTCGGAACCGGATTCCGGTTCTCTTTAAACCTTGAAGCGGGACCAGATTCCAGTTCTCTTTAAACCTTCGAGACCGGAACTAGATTCCAGTTCTCTTTAAACTATCGAGACCGGAACCAGATTCCAGTCCTATTTAAACCTTCAAGACTGGGACCAGATTCCAGTTCTCTTTAAACCTTCGAGACTGGGACCAGATTCCAGTTCTCTTTAAACCTTAGAGACTGGAACCAGATTCTAGTTCTCTTTAAACCTTCGAGGTCGGAACCGATTTCGGTTCTCTTTAAACCTTCAAGGCGGTACCAAATTTCAGTTCTCTCCTTTCGAGGTCGGTACCAAATTCCGACTCTCTTCCCGAGATTGATACCAAATTTCAACTCTCTCCTTCTGAGACTGGTACCAAATTCTAGATCTTATTTCGAGATTAGTACCAAAATTCTGATTCTCATCCTTTTCAATAAATACTTAAACTCTGATTCTCACTCCGAGGCTGGTACCTAAATTCCATTTTTCTTCACCATCCTGAGGTTGGAACCTAGTTTCCAATTCTCATTTCAAATCTAGATTTCCTTGAATTGATTTTAAATTGAACCACAATCAAAATTGAAACTCAGAACAAATCGAAATCTAACTCACACATTAAAAAAACTCAGAATAGAAAATGAAATGAAATCTAAATCAAATTTCCCCAGATCTTATGATCTGGAATTCACCTCATTTTATTTTCCCCAGCGAGAGTTCAGGGATCTCCAGTCTTGGAGATATACTCGATACTCCCCAGTGAAAATTTGTTTCTACTCTGTTCTATGTGTGTCACTTAGTCTTCTATGTTGGTTTTGTTGATCTCTTTGGTCAACGCCAATACGCGCGGTGTGCTTAGTTAGCACACCACACCTATTGGGGGTATATTTGTTGACCTCATTTTTGATGAGGTCTTTTCTCTTCTCTCTCCTTAGTACTTAGGATCTAGCCTTAGGCTTTCCCTTTGACTATCTTAGAGAACTAGAAATGGAACCCACCACTTAGAAATTCAAACACCTCTTAACTCCTTGCAAACCCCATAAGTTTGATTGTAAACCCCTAAGTCACTTGGAGGGTTAAGATCAAATGTGGAGGTTTAAAGGATGAGTTCCCTATAGGACTCTTTGGCCATAGGACTACCACAGGTGGCACTAGTGCTAGTGAGGGTTGACACGCACACATTTCACTTTCACACACATTCCAAATCCTAAAACCATTCATACTAGCTTGACTTCTGACTCATGTAGGTAATTCGTATGGATGGACCTTAACCCCTAGGCCTTTAGCTGAGAGGGTTAGGAACAACATAGTGAATGCCTCAAATGAGTCCTCTCATGGCTCTTATGGGCTTGATATGGCTTCATGGCTCAACCAAAGTGATTCCATTCTACTTAAACTTGATCAATCATTATTTTTCCAAAATTTCGATTTTCGACCTCCGAGACCTACACCCATCAAACTACCAAATGCCCTTGAAACTACCCAAAATTTGCAAAAATCACCTAAATTACCCAAAATTCCTCAAAACCAACCCTAAACATTTCCCACCATTCAAATTGATCATCCTTAGCCAAATATATCAAAAATTCCAAAAAATATCTCCCAATAACCTCCAAATACCCAATATACCCTTTTAATCCAAAAATTCCAAAAAATTTAGAAAATTCCCAAAAAATTCTAGAAATCCCAAACATTTCTAATTTCATTTTGTTCAACTGTACCATAAGCCAATTTTGCCAATTTAGCCCACTTTTACCAACACCCCGATTTGACTATTTTTAACTTAAGTGGACCCGATGTCCACCAAACCAACCCAATTGACCTCAATTTTGATCCAATTCAATTCTAAGCTTCAATTCAATATCCCCGATATAAATTTAGACCAAATCCAAGCCCAAATTTATTAACATATTGATCAATTTCAATTTGAAGCTTAAAGCCCAATTTTGGCACATAACCTCAACTTAACCCAAACCAGTCCAATTCAACTCCAACTAGCCCCAAACCTTTCCTTAAACTTCCCTAACATCCCCACAAACAAAACACTAACTTGATTTGCCCAAATTTTAACCTAAAGTCAACCCAAACTTAACCTAAACCAAAAATCCCCAATTTTGGCCTAAACCCACCATGAACCCAAATGGGCCCAAATCCAAAAATCAAAGCCCAACCAAAGTTGAAAACTCTTTGTCACACCCCCATAAACATTTCTCAACATTAATTTTACATCAAATCTAACATTAGCCCAACCTTAGCCCAAGTTAGCCCAATTTGACCCACTTTGGCCCTTTTACCAAAAATGTCCTAAATCAAACCCAATTCAACTCCAAATCACCTCAAATTTGTTTCAAATCACTCATGACACATCCCTAAACTAAACACAACATTTGTTTGGTCCAATCCTTCCCAAAATTTCCATCCACCAATTTGTTTTCAAACCTAAAGGCCCACTTTCTTAAACCATTCTAAAAGCCCATTTTCACCAAATCCAAAAGCTAAAAAATCCATTCCCATGCCTACATGACACTTTCACCTCATCATCCCTTTGCTTTAATTCACTCCCTAAGTTTCAAATTCATCATTAAACTTTTCTAAACTAAGCCATGTGCCAAATTACCCCTAAATATCCAAAATCCTTAAAACCCATTTCCATGAAATTGACTAAGCTTGACCCCAAGCCAAATGGAGCCATGGAGCCATGCACAAGCCATATGTAAGTCATGAGGAGCCATAGACTTGTCATCACTTCCTAAATGGCAAAAGGAGGAGATCCTTTAAGCACCCCCTAAAAGTCATTAACCCATTACATGATTCCCCTTAACCTAAATTTAATCAAAATAATCCTTGATGGGGACTTCACCACACATGTGAGCCTGACCCAACTAATCCCCTTCAGCCCAAATCAGGTCATGGGGGGTGAACCTAACCCAAATCCATAGGTTGACCCATTTGGACCCAAAATCACCCCTCTCCCCATGCCACTTAAATCCAATCCTTTACACATGTCCAAAGGCAATTTACTGCACCAAACCCCAGCCCTGACTCCCATGAGTCAGATGGTGACCTGACTTCGGTCGGGCAGCCACCAGGCCGCCGGAATATGCCATGACCGAGGAGGTTGGAATGAGCCAAATTTCAAATTCTCACCTGCTGAGCTGCCCCACTCCAATTGGCCACCACATCTCTTCATCTCCTCCCCTAGGCAGCTGATCCCAGCCATCAATTGCCCTTGGGAAGCCCTGGCCATGGCTATTTAAACCGGCCACCCACTCTCGGCCAAAAGGTTGGCTGAAATCAACCTTCAGAGAATCCCTCCAAACTCCTCACAGAGCTTCCCCTAGCCAAGAGCAATCCATCCCCACTGTTCTCCTGCTCTAAATCCCATTGATTGAGCTCAATTTTGGAGCTCAATTCTCAAGCCAGAACAGGACATCTCTCAAACCTCAACCAAAATCAAATTAAACTCACCCACACCTGCACAGGACCAAGAGAAGGAGTTCCCCAATGAAAGCCCCTTCTCCAGGCCACCCAATTGCTCTAGCCTCCAAATTCTGAAATCGGGCCTGGTCACTTTCATACTTAGACCTTTCACCAGAGCCAGAGGCTTCATCCCTAGGCTCTTCCAGCTCCAACGAACGTGCCGAGCACATTCAGTTGAGGCCTCACCTCCAGAATGAAGGTATGGAGACATCTCTTTAACCTGAGCTTCCAACGATTCTCCATTTCGTTTGACTTAATTTCATAGTATGTAAACGGTATGGATGTGTTCGTCTCTTCAAGACGAATCCATAGAGTAAAAGAACACAAAAAGCCATTGAGAAACAAGGGAGATATTAGGGTTTGAGTGTGGACGGTCACGGGTGCACACCAGTCGGAGACGACGACTAGCCGCCATTGGATCAAGCGTGTATTGACTGGGCGGCTCAGATTACGTCGGACCAGGGAACAGTACGTGAAACGCGGGTCGCGTGGAACTGAGTCGGATGGTGGCGGCAAATGGGAGCACGTCGCGTAGAGCTTCGGAGACGCTAAGGTTGCCGTGGCGCTGAGTCGGATAAGTAGGAAAATATGGAATTTATGATTTAATTAAATGCCTGAAACTTAGAAAATCCATATCTTTGTGTAGAAAAATCACAAAAATAAAATAAAAATACCCTCTTGCTCAGTGAACAGAGGAAAATAATCTAGAAAAAGAATTGAGTTAATTTGATGAGTATTTTATTTTTAATTAATTATTTACTCATTTCAGTATTTTAATTCTCCATTTGCATAGACAATTCACCATGGCATGAGACCATAGGGCTTTTGAAGCCTCTGATCTTGGGAACATTCCCTGAATCTTTCAAGGTCAAAGGCTATCTCTATGGCAAGTTATGTATTTTTCAAGTTTATGTCACTATTTTTGGTATTTTAATTCCATTAATTAGCATATTACTTAGAAAATTCTAGGAAAATTTGGGGAAGTTTCTTAGAACCAGGGGACCCTAGGATAATTATGTTTTGAGTTAATTCTTTAAGAATAACCCTAATTGGCCTAATTACCCAAAATTGAACATTAATTAATTAGGGTTAACCACACATCAAAAGAACTTGAAAACAATTCTCCACTGATCTTTAGGATTTGAGGGACCTCACATAAAAAATTTGAAATCAATTGGAAATGTTTAACTCCACTAAATGGATTAATTAGGTCATATGAGTAAAATTAAACTTTGAAAATTCATCTCCAAAAATACATTTTAAAAATTCACCAAATTATTTTTAGGACTTCTCTGGTATCAGAGGAGTCTAAGAAAATTAAAATTAGAATTTTCTAAAAATCTTCATTTTTCACCTTATTTTAATATTTTAATAATTAAAAAATAATAAAAATAAAAAAAATATTAAAAATCATAAGAATGTCATATTTTAACTCCTAATCACTTAGGAATAAACTAAATATTTTTCCAAGTCCCTAGAATAAGATATTTAATTTTAAAAGCCCTGAAACAATTTTTGAATTAAAAAATGAATTTTCCAATATTTTCACTAAATTAATTCTAATAAATCAAAGAAAAATTAGAAAATTATAAAATTTATTTCTCTGGACTCCTTGAGGTTAGAGAGATTTATGAAAAATACAAAATCCATTTTTCAACTTTAATTTTATTTTATAATTTATTAATTCTCCAAAATTAAAAATAATCATAATAAATAAAATATAATTTGAAAAATCACCAAAATTAGTCCAAGTGGTCCTCTGGTCATTAGGAAAATCCAATAATTTTATTAAGGACAGAAACCTTACCTTGGTCATGTTGTTGAATTTCCATTGAAAATCCCTATTTCTTTATTAAAATAACTATATAAATTAAATTAAAAACAGAAAAATCACATTTTCTCCTCTAATGTATTAATTGACATGTGAGTGAAGTGACATAAAAAATTTCAAGCTCATTTGAGCTCAATTTGATAAGTTATGAAATAATTAAGCTTAAGAGGGCATATTAACAACTAAGAATTTTAACTCCTAGTTAAAACTTTAGGTTTAATCAAAATGGGGGGTAAAATATTTAATCTTAATTCTTTCTTAGATGATTGAAACTTTGGAAAATAAAAGGGTAGGAACTCATTGATCACTTTTAATAAACCAAAAAAATGAAACCTTAATTAATTAAATAATTTGAATTTTGGAAGAATAATTAAAAATTTGGATTATTAAAATGGGGATATAATTTAGAGAGACTATAATCATTTAAACTAAAATCCCCAAGTGAATTACTTTAATTATATTTAACTCTTAATTAAACTTAAGATGATAATTGAAATTAATAAATTAATAATAAAGAAAAGGTAACCCTTAATTAAAACTTAAAAAATTAAATAACTTAATAATTAAATTGAATGAAATTTAAAACATTAAAAAAATTATTAATTTCAAAAATCAGTTGAAAGCAAATTTAAAACAAACTTAAAACATCAAAATCAATTTCAAAAAAATAATTCTTAATTAAAAAATCAAACCAATTAAAAGTTAATCTAGAATATTGCAATTAAATTAAAATTAAATCATTAAAGTCTAAATTAAACGATTTAAACTCCTCTTTCAATTCAAATAGTTTAAAACACTTAAGAATAAAACAACTTGAACACTATTCCAAACTTAAATTTATTAAAATTTTATAACTAAATTAAATCACCTTAAAACATTAATTCTAATTTTAAATCGTCGGAATTCTTAATAAATTGATTTTCCCCTAAAGACTTTTATCATTATAACTCTTAAATGGAGCATCAAGTGAGGTGTCATTTCATTCATGGGATAATCAAATGTCCTAAGTTCACTGAGAAAGAGTTAAAACTTAACTAAAAATTTTTTGATGATCAATTCACCAATACAATAAAACTCATTTGGACTCAGAAATAATCTCGAAGTATTGAAAAGATGTTTAGGACTTGTCTTAAGCACTTCCTCGATACAATGAGGTGTTTTAGAAGAACAAGCTGAACTTAATTGTTCTTTGATGAAGAAAATTATCCATAACAAAATATAAAGAACCTAGACGTCATAGGAACCGACTAGCGGTAGGATTAGGATCTTGGTAGACAACCAAAACCTTTCCCTTAGATTTACCTAGGTACTTGTTGCAAATATTTAAATGTTTTAACATGTGTTTTAAGTGCAGCTTGGATTGACGGGAAGACACTCTAGATACGCTTTTATTTTATTGCAATTTATTTTCCTGTACTGCACTTTACCTTTCTTTCATGATAAACAAGATTGTTGCATGAAAACTGAAACCTTTAGGATAGCCACAAAACTGAAACCAAAACTAAATTAAAAATCACAATAAGATAAAATCCACCTCCACAACATCTAAAATATAAAACAACTCAAAATTTAATCACAAACAGAACAACAAAACTACAATTGCAACTAAATTAAAACGTCTCGTTGAATGATCGGGAATACCTCGGATGATGTAACCCACGTTTTGCTAACGAAATTTCCCACGTTCTAAATGAAAGTGTGGAACTCATTCAGTTGAGTTTAGCAAATTCATCTGGACTAAGTGAATTCGATGAAAATAACGGTGCCGGGATGACAGAACCCTAGGATCTTAATCTGTTCTATTTAATCAACTTTAAGATTTGTTTTAATTAAAACATTAAAAACATTTTGATTTTAAGATTTCTCTAAACCAAAACACTTCTCTCATCTCCTGATTTTTACCTTCTAAAACTAAACCTCTGCAACAACAAGAAGCTTGGAGCATAGTGGGCAGCACGGCCATCGTCATCAGCAAAACATGTGTCTAGATCAGCAAAACCTTTCCTAGTTTTAAATAACCAAGCCATTGGATTTCGAGGTAGTTTGCCTAGTGCAACATAAATCCTCAACTCTTCGTTAGGCATTTGCATAATCATATTGTGCAAATTAAGTCCTAACCGGTCTTAGGATTCAAAGGTAGTGGTTTGGTATGACATAAACCCTCACATCTTCGAGGCTATTTGTGTGATTATATCATACAAATATAAGTCTTAATTAATTAAAATTGACATGATGGAAACATTAAATAATTTTCCCAAATTGAAGTTAAACAATAGGATAGTTTGGGAAGTTGCCAAGATTCCTCTTGGATCCTCAGCTTCTCCTACTTTTCTTTCCATTGGATTCTCAAAATAAACCGTTCCAAATTTGAGCTATTCTCTTTTGAAATTCCAAAGTCCAATCCTTTGAAACCTTAAACTTTGAAATTCTTGAGAGCAAAACCACTAATCATTATCAAGAGTTTTCTTAAATGATTCCCGTCATTTAAGATGTAATTAACTATAGGGGCTTACCCTTATAGGGAACTTTAAGAACCCAGGTAATATAAATCCTGCATAATTCATTTATATTAAGCAGGGGAATTTGTCAGCTTATAAAATTGGTTCGTAGACCAAACGGATGTCACAAATCTTTTAGTTTATTTAATCGAGCCCCATCGTCAAGCAGTGTGTTTGTTCTTCGAGACAGATACACGGTTTGTGATGTGGTGCTCGTTTATATAAAGTATTTGGGATGTGAGATCGGTTTGGTTTCATGTATTAAAATTTTCAAACTTAAAATTATTTTCAAAATTAAATGCTACTTTCCAAAATTTATCTACATTTAAATTAAATTTAAAATTTAAATTCGCCAACAATTTTTGTAGGCGACCCCTTTTTCTAAAATACAACACAACCTAAAAAATACGCATACAAGGGGTTCGATGTTGTACCTTACCCCAAAGGCTCTGTGCCCCCTACTTTTGAGATGTTCGATGGGAGAGGAAATCCTTAACAATTTGTAGCCCATTTCAGAGCAAGCTGCTGTAATACATAAGGGAATGAAGCATTGTCGTTCTGACAGTTCGTGAGTAGTCTTTTAAGAGTCGCGTTTGATTGGTATGCAGAGTGGCCCAATAGATTAGTCAAGACTTTGCAGAATTGGAAAACCTGTTTGTGTAGAGATTTGCCAGAGTGCAACACCATGTTCCCATAAGATGTCTCATAGTGGAACAACAAAAGCCTAATAGAACCCTAGTGGATTAAATTTTGAGATGAAGGAACCTTAACATAAAATGTGAGCCTCAGCTACAAAAGATGGAGGAACCTTAACATGAGATCGAGATACTACTTAAGAGTATCCACGGTCCAGCAGCCTTCATGCTCAAGGATCTCACTATTAAAAATTTCAGGAAGTTACTCAGTAAGGCGAGCAGTTTAGATGAAGAAGTTAAACATATGGAGCTTGCAGAAGAGACAGAAAATTATAGGCCGGTCAAAGTATTTAAGAAAAGATCTAGCATAGTGGTTACAGTCGACAAGGATAAGCAGCCAATGAGGATTCAGACAGAGCAGCAATCACTGCAGTACAATCAGCCTCCACCACAGCATGCTCAGCCTCAACAGTACGGCGAGCCCCATCATCAGTAGTATGGCTAGCAACATAATCAGTCCGGTCAACTGTCTTTCCAGCAGAGACCATACAGAAAAAATGGAAGAGAGGGTTCGACGATAGTGATCCCTGACAAATATATGTGCTTACATTTTGGATATGAAATTAATGATTTTATAATATGGGATACTACACAAGTATACATATTGTTTATCAAGTAATATACGATTTTCTGATTAAGCCCCAAGATATCTAACCCACAGGGAAATGAAAAAACTTTTTAAAGAAATAAGAAAATTATATTTTTACTTTTTTAAATTACTTTTGAAAGTATGTTTTTATTTGTAAATTTTGAAAATTTTTTTTGGGTATTTTTGATATAAAGCTAAGCAAGAAATGAAAATTATCAGAACTTTAAAACACAATATAAAACACTAGGAAAAAAAATATCTTTTTCTTTCTCTTATAAATCAGTAATAATTATGAAAGCATTGTTGTGGAAGTATTTAAATGTGTTGTGACAAATAGGAGTAAATTTATTCTTTAACCTTACTTTGTTCTATAAAGAACATTGGTTAATTTGAAATTTTAAAATTTTGAACATGGTTAGGCAGGGAAGATACCACCTCTCAAGTTCCCTCGATTCCCTCCACCTGGGAGCTAACGTCTCATAAAAAAATTTAAAATATCAAACCAAATTAGGAGGCTTTAGCCTGTCACCCTCTAGTTTTACTCCCCATTGAAAACATATCTCCTAATATATTTGCATTCAATTATATGGACTACAATTCTAACCCATATAATTGCATGTATTTTTTACCAATTATTGTTTGAGACAATACCGCATTGGATCTTACATAATCTCACAACAAAGTTTAACATCTTAACTGGCCAAATTAAGGAGTAAATAAAGTTCATAGAATTAAATCTTCACAACTTATTCAAACTTTAAACACTTATACATTCCACAACAATTCTACATAATTTAATTACTTCTTCATTTAAGAAAGAAAATGATAAAGAAAACTACTTAGAACACATGGAGAAAGCGCAAGCACACATTGATTTGAATATAGAAATCATAAATAAAACACAACAAGAAAAATAAAATAAAAATAGAAGTAAACACTTATCTAAAAATCCTCTCCATAAGACTCCGGAAGTTCCTTTGAAACTTGACTTTCCATATGACAACATTACAGAGGTTGGCGCCCAACTCTGTTGACTCCAACTCTGAATTTAGACTTCAATAAGAACTAGATAAATGGATGAAAGAAAATTGGTGGAAAGAAGGTTTCACACCAACCCTTTGTCCTCTAAAATTAAACTAACTAACTATAAACAATAAAAGACTCAAAGTAAAACTAGAAAATACTTTTTTGAAACTAGAAGATGAATCTTTGAAACATAGAAAAGACTCTTGAAAACTATACTCTCTCAAAACCCTTACTCAGATTACATGACATAATTTTAATAATAATCCAAAAGGTGCCTTAGTGTTTCTTCAAATTATGTCCCGATTCAATGTATCCACCAAAAGATGCATACCTTCATTCAAATTTGCCGCCCATGGGAAGTTAAGAAAGTCACCACCAAATGTTGCTTCAAACACCTCTTGAAATTGGTGCAAAAAATGAAGAAAATTTGATTTTGAACTGTGGCGGCTAAGTGCCGACCAGGCGGCACTTAGCTGCCAAAGTCCAATTTTTTATTTTTTTTGCTCCAAATTTGATCCAATTTTTCTCCTTTCATCATAATCACTCATTTTCATCATACCTGCAAGAAAAACACAAAATACCTTCTATTAAGATACAATATCATCAAAAATAGGTATAAAAATGTTCATAAAAACACTATATATTTTAGGTGTATCAAAATGCCCCTAACTTAAAATGTTACTTTTCCTCAAGTGACTCTTAATCACATCAAATTATGTAATGAGTTTCTTAGGAAGGTAACAAAATTTTGTTCTAGAAATGGAATAGTCCAATTTAGAAAAAATTTTAGTAATTAAGACCAATTTAAAGTTTAGAAAGTTCTTGGGTACATGATAATATAAAATAAAGGTTTTTATCTAATTCAGAAATACTTGTAGATTCTTCAAAATATAGGATTCACACACTTATTTTTCTCACATAAAAATATTTATTTTAAAATAATTCTAGTTACTATATTATAACCTTAAGCTTTAGATTTTTTTAGAACTTATATCTTATACTTTAGGTATGGAACCAATTTTTAATTAGGCCCTTAAATCCTCAAGCTTCTCCTTCCTATATACATACTTTTTTTTGTTTTTCTTTTCCTTTTTTTATAAGGCAATGATTACTATATCTAGATAGGCCTTTAATGATTTTGAATTCGACCCTTCCATTTAAAATAAAGGTCTGATATACATCTTTCACTTAAAAATCATAATAATAGTATTTCAAAATTATTCCTCAACAAAAGAAATTTAAGCTTTGAAGAATAAAAGTCAAATCTTCTATTTATCCAAAAATACAACATTTCTTACTAAAGATAGTTGAACTATATTTAACACTTCTTTACTAAGAAAACTTGAACTTTAAATTTTTAATTATTACTATAAATTTTAACTAAATTCTGTTATTCATTTTCTATATTCAAAATTTTGTTCCCCTAATATAACTTCATATATATAATTGTTTTTAATCAAAAATTAAATTAATTTTAAGTATTCTTGAGAAAAAAAATAAAATTTTAGGTTTTTGAAAAATTTTTTGTATTTAAAATTCCCCCACCCCATAGTTTTATTTTTAGGTAGGATAAAATATTTAAGCATAAGAATTGATACATGAGTTAGAATTAAAAACTAACATAACATGCTTGCAGGAATCGTAATATCCTAAATATGCAAGTATAACAATTTAAAAATAGGAGTAAAAAGAAATCAAATTCAAAATTTTCAGTTTTTCATTAAATAGAAATTTCAAAATTTCAAAGGACTTCTACAATAGTGGAGGTTTTAAAGCAAATACACACCAATTGAAAATAACTGAAATCACACCATACTAGATAAAAAATGGTAGTAGTAGATTTTGAAAAGTTTTAGAACATATAGTTTTTAAATAATAGATTTTAATAGTGTTCTATATTCTCCTAACAGTTTTGGAATTAAAGTGCACACTATAAAAACTCTAACACGACATACATATTAAAACATTTACTACTACACATATATCACACAAAACAACATATAGAATATCAACCCAACAAACATACATTTGAATAGGCATGAAAAAATAATAGTCCAATTATAATCAACATATTACCAAAGTTTACACCACAAACACAATATCAAAATAAAGCACAAGACATAACATACATCAGTACATCAACAAAAACTCAGTAACACATAAAAAAAAACAAATCCAATAATCATCCTCATCATCTTGCTCGTTCCAATCTCTGGATGGCACATAAGGTATATAACATGGATGAGGGGGCATCTCAGCACTCATATCACCTCTAATAAATCTATCCAAATAATGCTGATAATTCTCCTCATATTAATCATGTTTTACAATGCATCTTTCCATATTAGCCATTTTACCATCCATGTCTCTAATATGCTCGCGAGTAAGACTCACCTTCTTCAAAATCTTTCTTAACAAACCGGTCTGTGAATCACTTGATGATGAAGCTCTCGAAGTAGTAGCATGGGAAGCAGAAGCAGTAGAAGCAGGAGCAGAAGCAGTAGAAGCCCTACCAAATCCTCCTCTCCAGCGAAACTCTGAATGTACAATGTAAGCTCCAACATTTACACTGGTAGTTGGCTTTAAAGGCTGAAGGACCTCTTCCAAGGTTTCAAATTTTCGTCCAGACCGCTCACATCATGAATGAATCAAGGCAGGAAATTCCATACCTGCAGTAGTGGTAGATCTGGCACAATTCAAAATATAATCATAACTGATTGCTCCAATATCTATAGGCTTCTCTTGCTGAATGCAATAGTTCAACACAACTCTCTCCCTTGTAACTTTACTAGCATGGCTTGAAGGCAACAGCTTAGATGAAATGAAATAATGTCATGCTTTAGAAGTGGCATTTAACTTAGAGGCCTGAAAATTAACTCTTCTATCATTAGTTATCTTCCATAATCCTTTTCCATCAGTCAAAAATGCCATTATCTCTTCTAACTCTCCCTCAGTAGGATGATTGTTAGAATAAAAAAAACATATCAGGAGGCAGTCGATAAAAAGTATTGATTATCGCAGACGTAAAAAGTACTTCTTGCCTTCTCACCATCACCAAGTTCTCTTCTGCTGCAGGTAAGTTCTCATAAAACTCTCTGACCACATAAATAACAGCAACAATGGAGAAGCAGCAGTAATTCTTTAAATTTCCTCTAGAAATCATCTCCTCAATAACTTCTCCTGGCTTACTAAACACACGCTCATGAATCAATTTACGTGACTGTAGTACGTCGACATATCGTTCCTCATCCCTTGCACTAACAAACTTCTTAGAATCAAATCTCGTCTTTTCGCTCGCACGTTTTGATTTTGGAGCCATTTCTAAAAATTCACGAAAAAATTCACCATAAATTCCAAAATCAAACTAAACTTGTTAAATTAACTTCCAAAAGTAATTTCCACTAAATCCAAAAAATTTCTCATCCTTTTTCTCAAATTTTCACCATGAATAGTGATTTTAGGATTTTCCAAAATGTATTTACTTAGGACTAGTGTTCTTACCTTAAGGAATCCAAATCAAATAATTTTTATTGAGATCGGCTTTTAATTGATCCATTATATTGATGCCCTAGGCTCCTTTTTGTAAAAATTAGAAGTTAAAGATGATAAGGGAAGTTAAAATGATGATTTTCGGTTTTAACTGCTGAAAATCAATTTTCGTGAACCGGCGCCTAAGTGCAAGGCCTTCGGCGCATAGCCGTGAAATCTGGCGCTTAAGCACTGGCACTCTGGCGCTAAGCCACCAGTGCCCAGATTTTCTCCATTAAGAAAATGCACTAAATTACGTAGTTAATTGATGCGGACTTTTTATTATGCAAGAACTTATGATCCTAAATTTATATATTTATAATGATTTTGTAAAGTCCAAACTTCAACGCATGTATACTTATTGTATCAAGTAATACAGGGCTCTAATGGAGTCCTAGTTATCGATCCCACAGGGAAGGCACGTTTCTTACAATAGATAGCGTAATATTGAAATCCAATACTCAAATCACAATTAAAGTTTAAGTTTACTTTTACTAACAAGATGCAGAAAACAGTAACAGTTAAGCAAACCACAATTACTTCTAATATCTTTAAACATAATTAACTAACACACACACACTAAGCTTTGTATTTGAAAGGTTTTGATATATATGAAAATTATCTTTCCTCTTGAATTGAGTATATGATGTGTGAATGATATAGAATGATTATTTACTCTATTGTGCCGAGTAGGAGCATAAATATTTCTTTACCCTCAAAAGGGTACCCCCTCTTCCAAGCATGTAAAGAACATTAACATATCCTAAGTTCAGTCACTAAATCTAAGGCTAGGCTAGGAGGATACCAACTGTCACTACAGAGCTCCCAATCACCCTTCACCTGAAGGCTAACCTTCGACTTTAGTTACCAATCTTAGGAATAAATGGGGGATATCAGCCTGTCACCCTGAAACCTCTAATTTGAAGCCAATCAAAACACATTTCCCTATTTATTTGCACTCAATTCCCATGAAATACGCAATTCATTCTTGGACATTGAATGGATTCTTCATTATTTTTGTAGGACACTCAATCCTTTCAGAGTTAATGTACAACAATAGATTTTAACAATTCAATTGGTCAGATCGAAAAGTTACTTAAGTTCGAAATAAAAAATAATCACAATTTCTTCAATACTTTAAAAGCAATTCAAATCCACATCATCACATCATCACATCTCTTTGCAAGAAGAAAGATAAAGGAGACCACTCAGAATTCATAGAGAAGACACAGTAAAACTTGGATTTTATATATAAAAGAAAAGTCATAGAGACCACAATAGCAAATACAACTTATCTCTTTCTCTTCCCTAAGAAAATCCCTTATAGTTCCTTTAAATCCTTTTCTCTCTTCTTTACAACACTCAAATCCCTCTTTAGAATGGAAAGGAAGAAGTAATCTCTCACTTTACTCCTTCTCCTTCACTTCTTAAAGAAGAATCCCTCTTAAATCTTCACTTCTACACTCACTCTTCCAAACCCTAACTCTAAACTCACACTCTCTCTACTTCTACACTATTCTCTCTCTCTCAAATATCGTCAAAAAATAGTTACATATATGTTAGCAACGAATTCCCAAGAGTTTCCTTAAGCATCCCTTCAAAAAGTCACCAAAACTCTTCATTTTTTAATTGCACCGACATAGGGCGCCGGCGGCGTTATGGAGTCTCTGGAAGTTGGCGCCTGCGGAGCCCATTCTGGCATCGGTGGCACCAGAAGCTGTTCTCTCCCATTTTGCTCCTTTTCGCTCCAAATTCGTTCCTATTTACTTCTTTTTGCTCCAATCACCTAAAATCATCATATCTGCACCAAATCATGAAAAATACCTTTCTTTAATGTACAATATCACAAAAAATGGGTAAAATTATATAGCAAAAACAGTATATATTTTTGGTGCAACAAAATCCCCCAAACTTAACTATTACTTGTCCTCAAGTAATCCTTTTTCTACATAAATACATAACTCAAGACAGTGTACTTTTCACCTGTAGGATATAAAAATTTTTCATTCAAAGGAATATATTAGTAAGACTTTTAGAAAGAAATTTAGTAACTCAAGTTAACACTACAGTTATAAGAATATTCAGCAATCAAGTTTAAGGGTTCTACTCTTCTTTTTATTTCAAGAAAAACCATAATTTGTCACATTAAGAGTGCATTGAAAGACTATATGAAATAGGAGTTCATGCAAACTTCATCAGAATGTAGGCCAATACTTTAAATATAAATTCAGAAATGAAATCAAGTTCTCCCTTTATGGTGACTCAAGTGAAGCCAATTTTTGATTAGGCATCTCCTTAAGATTCTAGTCATAAATTTTTTTTCCTTTTTCTTTTCTTTTTCTTCTTTATTTTTTTCTTTTGGGATTGCTTTTCAATCCTTGTTTTCTTTTCTTTCCTTTTTTTATGAGGATTACTATATATGGATAGCCTTTAATGATTTTGAACTTCACTCTCCTCTTTATAAAGTTCAAACTTGAAACACCTCCTTACTTTATAATTAGGTATGAGCTTTATTATTCATCATAAAATCATAATCTCTTCTTAACACATAATACTTTAAGTCCGTTAACATTTCAAAAATACTGTTTTCTTTACTTTAAATAGTTAACTATAATCAAATCCTTTCATGCCAAAAATCTTACCCCTATAAAATTAACCTTTATTACTAAAAACTTTCATCCAATCCTTCCATAATATTCAACTGAAATAAAAACTTTTAGTTATCTAAAGTGAAGTTCAACTGTCAGAAGTTATGTTAATAATTTGTTAAAATAGAATAATTGAGAACAAATAAGAGTTAATATTTTTCTAGCCTCCCCCAAACATAAATTTTTCAATAAATTTGAAAGAGTAGAGAGTAAATGAAACTAACCTTCTTGTGTCGGGATCTTGAAATCTTCAAAAGCAATCTGGTATTAGTCAAAATTTACAACTAGTAGGTATGAAACAGTTAGTGACAGTGATATAAAATTTTTAAACATTTGCAGGGTAAAGAGATATCAACTTTAAACATCTAAACATCCAACAAAACACTACAACTACTAAACAAACTATCACAACACTACACATTTCATTTAATAGTTTCATCTTTTCATTACAACACTACAGTACATCAACAGGCTCACACATCACATAGAAAGTAAATAACTACTACATCACAAAAACACAACACATAAAAAGAAAATAGAAAAAGAAACAGACAAACTACCACTCTTCATCACCAGCTTCGTCAGTAGGGTCAACAGGACCAGGTCTATACTGTATATTGCGGGGGCAAGTAGGGAATATCACACCAGTCTCCCCCCTCTTGAATCTGATTTGGGCATCATGATAGGAAATGTCATACTCAACTCTTCTTCTCATAAAATCCTCATTCACATCACTTCTAGCCTCAAACAAATCCATCCTACTAGGGAGTCTATCCATACTATCACTCTGTAATCTCAACTGCTCCATAATATCAGACAATGTAGGGGGCTCAAATGTAGATGGAATGTTGTAGCTCATAGAAGGAAAATCAGTACTACTACTCTCATCTTGTGCTCCCACATGAGACTCATAAGTACGAATTATAGTCTTGGTAATTGATCTCAGTGGTATAGTTATTTCTTCAGAACAGTTGAATTCTACTCCAGAATGTACACAGGGCATGAATCAAGGCAGGATGTCCTAATCCTCAAGTGGTCTCTCCTCTAGCAATAAACTGAATGTTCTTGAAGACAATAGCTCAAATATCAATCTTCTTCATTGTCTGAATTCAATAATTCAAAATTGTTCTATCCCTTGTAACTTCACTAGTCACGAAAATGGAGGGGAAGACGAAAGAAAGGGTTTTGACCTTTTTTTTGTATTCGGGCGCCGGCGGCGCTCGATAGGGTGTCAGCGACGCTCTATTTATCTACTCAGCCAAAGTCTCTGTATTTAACCGCGGCGGTGTCCATTTTTTTTTTGTAATTTTAATCATTTTGTCCTCCATATTCTCATTTAACACTTCATTAAGCATCTATTTCATCACACAAGCAATAACTAATACAATTCTTATAAAACAATACAAAACATCATTTCTATATATAAAATCCACATTACAACATGAACACTAACATGTTCATAAAATCAAATCAACGACCCTTAGATTTTTAGTGTTGCAAGTACACTACAATAAGCAAAAACAAAAATCTAAGCACACACAATGAAATTAAACATAGTAAATACAAATGAAAACTGAAAAAGCAAAGTAAAGAAAATACTAAACACACCAAGCAAAACAAAGCAAAGCAAAGAAAACACATCAAGCACAAGCAAAATCCAGTAGTCACTCCTCATCAGTCTTCGAACTATCTTCCTCTCTGATATCTCCAATAGATTGATGATGCACGAAGAAATTTTAGAAGAGACGAAATGGGCATTCATCAGATGAATCTTCAGCAATCACAACATTCTTTTTCGACAGATTAATCTGGCCCATTTCAATCCGACTAGTGTGATCAAATTGGTCCTTCATCCTCCAGTCTATGTGAACAAATGAATCATAAATATTATTAATGGCATTCAAAATATTCTGTACCTCTTTCTCCAACTGCTTGATTTTTTTTCAGTATCACTCTAGAACTTTCAGGAAAGCAAGGCTGAATGGGTTGTGAAGTCTGAGTTGGTTGATCAACAAGCAGATCCATATCACCTTCATCTCTTACTATTTGGTAGTCATAAAGATTAGTTGGATCAATAGGCCTCTAGGGAAGAAAACCTTTTCCCAACTCTCATACAGAACTTGTGATTGACTACACAACAGAAATATGGTGGACATGTGTCCAAGCCCATAGTTAGATCCATCAACTATCAATCCCAAAACAAATTTCACAATTATATTTCCAATATCAATCGGTCTTCCAGTTTGAATACATAAATTTAAAATAGCACTTTCCTTGGTTACTTACAAATCTTCAAAATTGGAAATAACTTCGCCGAAATAAAATAATATCACTGCTTTGACACTGGATTTAAAGATGTAGAAGGGAAACTAATGTAACCATTGTCTCTTACTTCACAATCTTCATTTTCATCTGTCAAATAACGATAAACTTCATTGTATCATCTCTTGTACCATTAAAAGTGGAATAGTGGTAGATAGGTACATTATCAATCATAATGAGATCATTAATTCTCGTAGGAGTGAATTGCATAAACCTACCTTGCACTTCGATGAATCCTTGATTGATCCCGTGAAGAATTGCATAGGATTTCTTCATAACCGGAATGACTACGACAGTAGTAGTGTAACATAGCAGTTCCCAACACCTTTTCTTTATTATCTCTTCAACTTTTGCAGTAGGATTATCCAAACCTCGATTAATAAAGCCTCTCTCCTTGATAATCCTCCTCTTCATCATCACCTTAGTGAATAATCGCTGCATGTTGAAAATGATAAACTTCCGTCGGTTGAAAATGTAAAATGGGAAAAGATGTTTTCACTTTTTTGGTGGTTAGAGGTTTAAAATGGAGTTTTGGGTGTTATAATTAAGAAGATCCCACTCAAAACTGCCAAAAATAAAAATTTTAAACTCCAATAACTGTCACCAGGATTTGGGCATCGTCGGCGCTCAAATCCTGAAGTTCAGAATATAGTTTGTACTTGGGCGCAAGCGGCGCCAGTGGTAAAATCTTTCACCGAACTTCATTTGGCTCAAAATATTCCAATATCTCAATTCGATCCAATATTTATCAATATCTAAAAGTATTTAGGAGTGATTAATATTCGAAAATAACTATCGAAAAGCACAACTACAACAAACAAGCAAACACACCACAACGAATTAGCAGGAACATCGGGATTTTAAATAGTCACATGAATTTCATCTGCTGTTAGCTTAGCATAATCTCTTAAAGGTCTTGGCAAATTTCCAATATCATTTTTCTGATTATCTTGGTTATTTGCCATTTCACAAGGATTCTTAGTTTGTTTTTGTTGTTTTCTAATTTTTCTAACAGTACGCTCTAACTACGAATCGTAAGGTACTGAACCTATAGATCCACTACTACGCATATAAAATCACACAAATACTCGAACAAGTAAAAAAACAAACAATGACACACTACAAAGTAAAGGTTTTCAGTTTCTATATTATCAATAGATACCATTTATATCGTCCCTGGCAACGGTGCCAAAAAGTTTGGTACGGACTTCTTATTATGCAAGAAATTATGAACCCAAATTTATATATTTATAATGATTTTTTAAAGTCTAAACTTCAACACAAGTATATGTATAATACATGGCTCCACTGGAGTCCTGGTTATCAATCCCACAGGGAGGGCACATTCTTTACAATAGATAGCGTAATATTGAAATCCAATACTCAAATTGCAATAAAAGTTGAAGTTTACTTCTACTAACAAGATGCAGAAACAGTAACAGTTAAGCAAACTACAATTACTTCTAATATCTTTAAACAAAATTAACTAAAACTCACACACACACACTAAGCTTTTTATTTGAAAGGTTTTGACATATATAAAAAGTGTCTTTCCTCTTGTAATGAGTACATGATGTGTGAATGATATAGAATGATTATTTATTATATTGTGCCAAATAGGAGCATAAATGTTTCTTTACCCTCAAAAGAGTACCCCCTCTTCCAAGCATGTAATGAACATTGACATATCCTAAGTTCAGTCACTAAATCTAAGACTAGGCTGAGAGGATACTGTCGGCATATTTTTAGGTTAAGTGTTTTAAAAAGGGGGTCGCCTATGAAGTTGTCGGCGAGTTTTAAATTTAATTTAAATTTAAATATATATATATAGTTTTCGAAAGAAGCATTTGATTTTGAAAATAACTTTAAGTTTAAAATTATTTAAAGATATGAAATCAAACAGATCTCACATCCCAAATAGTTTATATAAACGAGAACCACATCACAAACTGTGTATCTATCCTGAGGATTAGACACACTGCTTGATAATGGGGATCGATTAAATAAACTAGAAGATTTGTTACATCTGTTTGGTCTGCGAACCAATTTTATAAGCCGACAAGTTCCCATGCTTAATATAAAGGAATTAAGCAGGGTTTATATTACCTGGGTTCTTAAAGTTCCCTATAAGGGCAAGCCCCTATAGTTAATTACATCCTAAATGTCCGAATACACTTAAGAAAACTCTCGATAATGATTAGTGGTTTTGCTCTCAAGAATTTCAAAGTTTAAGGGTTTCAAAGGATTGAAGTTTTGGACATTTCAATAGGGAATGGATTAAATTTGGAACAATTTATTTCAAGAGTCCAAAGGAAGAGAAGTAGGAGAAGCTGAGGATCCAAGAAGAATCTTGGCAACTTCCCAAACTATCCTATTGTTTGGCTTCAATTTAAGAGTATATTTAATGTTGTAATCCTGCCAATTTTAATTAATCAGGACTTATATTTGTATGACATGATCATACAAATAGCCTCGAAGATGTGAGGGCTTATATCGTACCAAACTACTACCTCGGAATCCTAAGACCGGTTAGGGCTTAATTTGCATAATATGATTATGCAAATGCCTGTTGACCTCACTTTTGGTTGAGGTCAAGTCTCTCTTTATAATAGCCTATGGTCTAGCCATAAGACTCTCCTGGTGACTTTCTTAGAGGACTAGTCATGGAACCCTTCCCATAGAAATTCAAAACTCTTCTTGCTTTACTAGGGGGTTTTCATATGCTTAAGGCCTAACCTCCACCTTTTGGTAGAAAAAAGTCAAGCATAAGGAATCATAGGGGAAGTCTCCTATAGGTGGTCAGACCTTAGGATTTGCGCTGAGGGAGGTCTGGAGATCACCACTCATACACTTCACATTCACAACATACACACACTGCACATTCTAATTTCAACCCTGATCTCTTTGGAAACTCATTTGGTTAGCCCAGCCCTAAGTCTATGACTAAGTGGTAGGGACCAACACATCATGCTCACCTTAAAGCCACCTTCAAATTTCCAAAGTTTCATTTTTTGGTCCCCGGCCTCCCAAAATTCCCTAAATACCCAAAATTTCCAAAATTACCCAAATTCACCAAAATCCCCAAAAATCATTCCAAGATATTCCTTACCACTCAAATTGACCATTCATGACCAAAAATTCCAAAATTTCCAAAGATACCCCCCAATACCCTCAAAATACCCAAAATACCATTTTTGCCCAAAAAGCCAAAAATTCCAAAAAATTCTCAAAAAATTTCAAAAAATCCAAAAAATCTCTAATTTCATTTTGTTCAACTACACTATGGGCCAATTTTTCCAAATTAATACACTTTCAATCCAAAATCCCAACTTGGCCCATTTAACCTAAAGGTGCCTAAACCAAACCCAATCTTGACCCAATTTACCCCAATTTGCATCAAATTCAATTTCAAACCAAAATTAAACATCCCCAATATCAACTTAGACCAAATTTAAGTCCAATGTGACCCACATTTGAATCCAATTCCACTTGAAATTCAAAACACCCAATTTTGCCTAAATAACCCAAAACTCCTAAAGTGACTCAATGTCAATCAATTCCTCCCAAATTTCAATTCCAAACTCTTTATAACACCTCCTTAAACTGAATTGGATCATCAATTGCCCATAATTTGAGCTCAGGTCTTATCCAAATCCGTTTTGGACCTAAGAAAACCCAATTTTGACCCAAGCTGAACACATGTTTAAAATCCACCAAATTGACCCTCTAGTCCTTGTCATAACCATTTTATGTCTTCAAGAAAATTTTTCTAGACAACCATATCTACATTATTGTTGAAGACCTCTGAACCCCATTCCCACTCAAACTCATGATAACTTGACCCAAACCCAACATGGTCCAAAATAATCAAAAATCCAATCCATGCCAAAATTGAACCTCTAAATGAGCTCAAAATCATTTTATGTCTTCATAAAAAATCTACAATTATATAAACAATATTGGTCAAGGCACCTAGACACCATTCTCACTCAAGCCCAAGTTAAGTTAGCCCAAACCCAAATGAACCTAATTGAACTAATAATTCAAATCAACCTAAATTAAACCAAAATTAATCAAATTAATCTCATGGCAGCCCTAAAATCAATATATATATATATATATATATATATATATATATATATATATATATATATATATATATATATATAATAATAATAATAATAATAATAATAATAATAATAATAATAATAATAATAAATATATAATAAATAAATGAAAAAAAAAGATAAATATCTTACTTCCATGCCTCTCCCTCACTCTCCCTCACCTCTCCCTCACCCTACCTGCCACCTCACCTTACTCTCCTCACCTTCACCATGCCTCCACCATATCTCTCCCTGATTCCCTCCTTAATTCCTAGCCGTGAGCCTCCCCATTAAATCCCCCCATAATCCCACTTAAAGTCTCTTACACACTCCCTTACACACATTTTACTCACTTTACTCACTTCACCATCCCACTTTCTCCCAATCTCCTAGCCGTGAGCCTCCCTTCCCCTTTTTCTCTCCTTCTTCTTCTTCCAAGGCAAGGTAAACTCCTCCCTCCTCTCCTTCTTCTTCTTCCCCTACATAGTTTTCTTTTTTTTTTTTTAAAAAAAAAGCATGTGTTAATTATTTCCTTTTTATAATTCTTCATGTTTTGTTTTAGTATTTCCTTGCTTTCTTTCATTCATGCAAGCTATTTAGAATCACAAATCTCCATGTATATTTTCAAAAATCATGTGTAGGTTGTTTTTTCTTTTTACAAAAATTTATGCTTTTTAAAATATTTCCATGCTTAGACATAGGAATTCCTTTTTTTTCCATGCAAATTATTTAGCTAATTAATTTTTAAATCTTTCCAAGTTTAGCCTTATGATTTCTTTTTCATGCAAAATATCTAATTATGTTAACTATTTTAAATATTTACAAATCTACCACCTAGTTTTTGTTATCTTGAAAAATAAATTTTAAAATTTAAAGGAAATAAAACAACATAAAGGAAATAATAATAAAACAAAAGAAAATGAAAGGAAAATTTAAAATAACATATAACATTGTAAATAAATAATAAATAGCAAATGTAAAAACCCAAGTGATAAAATAATTGTAAATTTAAATAAAATAACTTTACTAAATTTCAATAAAATAACTATTCTAAAATTCTAAATACCTAAAAAACATTAAAACTTAAAATATAACCATACTAAATTTTAAATAAAAATAACTACACTAATTTTAAAATAATATAACTATAGTATATTAAATTTAAATAAATACTACTAAAATATAAATAACTAAATGAAAAATGATAATATATGAATAATAACAATATTTAAATAATAAAAATAATATGATAAGAATAAAATAAATAACTATAAACTTAAATAGATAATGAAAATATAAGAAAATGATAATAATAATAACTTAATATAAATAAATAATAAAAATAAGTAAATAAAAAATGGTCATTCTTAATGTAAATAATAATTTTAAGATATAATAACTTAATTTAAATAATAATAATTTTAAATAAAAGAAAGAATAATTTAGGAGAGAGAATGTTAAAAAGAAAGAAGGAAAGGCTTTATAAATAAATAAATAATAAAAATAAACAAATAAAAATAGCATGCCTCTTTAAAAATAATGTAAATGTAACTATATGTGTAAATAATAAATTTAATAAATTATAACATAATGAAAATGATGATAACTTAAAAGAAATAAAAGAATAATCAAGGAGAGAGAAAATAAAAAGCCTTATAATTAAATAAATAATAATATAAATGATAAATAAATGATATAAATAATAAGTTTAAATATACATCTAAATAATAACAATAATAAATAAAAATAAAAATAAATTATAATTTAAATATATATTAAATGATATGAATATAAAGGATAATAAAAAATATAACACTGCCGTTGCCGGTCCCAAGCCCGGATGTGAAAAGTGGAGGGTTGCGTTAGGTAGTCGACAGCCAGCGTAAAACTTGTCGAAAAAAAAATCATGACATGAATCCTTTTGATCATTGTGTAAGTGCTAGGGCGTCCCCTGGAAGCGACGCGGCTGCATGGCTCGAATACGGTGGAAAGTGTGCAAGGGCCGCTACACCGGCGCCCGGGTGTAGTGTCGAAGTAAGCGAGGGTTCCCACATTACGGACGGATGCGGGTAAAGAAGTTAGTCCATGATACTAGTATTAGGATAGGATCCTGGAATATAGGTACTCTCAATGGTAAACTAATGGAATTGGTTGATATTATGATCCATAGAAAGATAAATATCCTATGTATTCAAGAAACTAAATGGGTTGGAGAAAAAGCTAAGGAGATTGATAACTTAGGTTTTAAACTATGGTATTCAGTAAGAGTCGTACTAGAAATGGTGTAGGTGTAATTATAGATAAGAGTTTGAAAGATAATGTTGTCAAAATTAATAGAGTTGGAGATAGAATTATAGCACTTAAGATTATTATTGATACTAAGATTTTTAATATTATAAGTGCTTATGCTCCTCAAGTTGGTTTAGATATAGGCTCTAAAGATAAATTCTGGAATGATTTAGAAGACTTAATACACTTGATACCCCTTGAAGAAAAAATTTTTATTGGAGGAGATTTAAATGGACATGTCGGTAGAGTGGTTGAAGATTTCAGAAATATTCATGGTGGCTACGGTTATGGAGCGATTAATGAAGAAGGTAGAACCATTTTAGATTTTGCTTTAGCGTACGATATGATTATTACTAATACTTTATTCAAGAAAAGAGATGAGCATCTTATTACTTATAAGAATGGATCTAATAAAACACAAATTAATTATTTTCTTATGAGAAGAAGAGATCGTCGAGATTGTAAGGATTGTAAGGTTATTCCAAGTGAACAATTAAGTACCCAACATCGTTTATTAGTTCTAGATTTTAAGATGAAGAGTTGTAAAATAAAGAATACTAGGATTCAACATCGTAGAATAAGATGGGAGCACCTAAAAGGCACAAATAAAATTATTTTTATGAGTAAAATTCAAGATTTAAATATTTGGGATGTTCATGAAGACGCGAATATTATGTGGGAAAAATTAACTAATACTATTAAACAAGTGGCTAAAGATGTACTTGGAGAATCAAAAGAAAAAGTTTCTATAAATAAAAATAGTTGGTGGTGGAATAATAATGTGCAAGAAAAGATAAAATATAAGAAGTTATGTTATAAAAATTGGTTTAAATGTAAAAGCGTAGAAGCTGGGAAAAATATAAAACGGTCCGCGGGGAGTGTAAAAGAATAATGCTGTGACGCTAAAAATTCCGCTTTTAGTGATCTTTATAACATGTTAGATACTAAGGAAGGTGAAAAATATATGTATAAACTAGCCAAACAAAGAGAAAAGAAAAGTAAAGATTTAACTCAAGTAAAGTGTATTAAAGACGAAAATCAAAAAGTGCTTTTCTTAGAAAAAGATATTCAACATAGGTGGGTGAGTTATTTTGATAAACTTTTTAATGATGATGCTGAAAGTACGATTGACCTTAGTGATCTTAATATCGTTAATAATAATAAAACTTTTCATTTTTACCGTCGCATTAGTAAAAAAGAAGTTGATGAGGCTTTAAAGAAAACCAAGGGGGGAAAGTCTGTAGGACCCGATGATATCCCAATTGAAGTGTGGAAATGTTTAGGTGATTTGGGAGTTGTTTGGCTTACTAAACTTTTTAATATTATTTTAAAAACTAAAAGGATGCCTGAGGAGTGGAGAAAAAGCATTTTGGTCCCCATTTTTAAGAATAAAGGAGATGCACAAGAGTGTGCAAATTATAGAGGAATTAAATTGATTTGTCATACTTTAAAATTATGGGAGAGGGTAATTGAACATAGGTTAAGACGTATTACAAAGATTTCTCATAATCAATTTGGATTTATGCCGGGCAGGTCTACCATGGAAGCTATACATTTATTGAGAGGTTTGATGGAAAAGTACGAGAGATAATAAGGAGGATCTACATTTGATTTTTATTGATTTAGAAAAAGCTTACGATAAGGTTCCTAGAGATGTTCTTTGGAGAGTCCTTGAGAAGAAAGGTGTTGATATGACTTATATTCAAGTCATTAAAGATATGTATACTAGAGTTGTTACATGTGTTCGAACTGAAGGAGGATTGACCAAGTATTTTACTATTTCAGTTGGTTTACATCGAGGATCGGCTTTAAGCCCATATCTTTTTGCTTTTGTTATGGATGGTCTTACTCGGGCATTTACAAGAGGATGTACCTTGGTGTATGCTTTTTGCTGATGATATCCTCCTTGTGGATAAGACAAGAGAAAAAGTCCGGGAAAAACTTGAATTATGGAGGTCTACATTGGAGTCTAAAGGTCTTCGTTTGAGTAGAATTAAAACTGAATACATGGAATGTAATTTTAGTAATAGTAGGTCTAGTGACGACGGTGTAACTTTGGGTGATCAAATTATTAAAAGGTGTGAACGATTTAGATATCTCGGGTCCATTGTTCAAAGCGATGGTGATATAGATGGGGATGTTAATAGTAGAATTCGAGGTTGGTTGGTTGAAGTGGAGGAATGCGTCCGGCTTTATTGTGTGATAGAAAAGTTCCGCTTGGGCTGAAAGGAAAATTTTATAAGATGGTGGTGAGACCTTCAATGCTCTATGGTGCTTGAATGTTGGCCTTTAAAAGAGAAGCATAATGTTAAGTTAAGTGTTGCGAGATGAGAATGATTAGGTGGATGAGTGGCTTTACACTTAGAGACAAAATGCGAAATGAATATATCCGTAAAAGGGTTGGAGTTGCACAGGTGACGGATAAAATTAGAGAGAGTCGCCTTAGATGGTTTGGTCACATTAAACGTCGACCACTCGATGATCCGATTAGGAGAGTAGATGTTTTAAATACAACTTATGTTAAGAAAGGCGAGAGGCGGACCTAGGAAAACTTGGGCTTATTGCATAAAAAATGATCTTAATTTATTAGAATTAAACGAAAATTTGACACTTAATAGGACCCAATGGAGAAAAAGGATTCATGTAGCCGACCCCACTTAGTGGGATTAAGGCTTTGTTGTTGTTGTTGTATATACATAAATTGAAAAAAATTTAAATAACATGAATGAATAATAAAGTAAATTTAAATTAAATATTTAAAATTAAAAAAAACCAAAAAATAAATAATAATTAAATTAAAAAAATTAAATTAAATTGATAATTAAATAAATCGAAACAATTATATAAATAAATATTAAATTAAATAAATTAAATAAATTAAAGTATATTAAATTAAATAATAATGTAAATAAATATTAAATTAAATTAAAATTAAATAAAAGTTACATAAAACTTAAAATAAATAAAAATTAAATTAAATAATAATTGTAAATAATAAAATAAATTAAACTAAGTTAACTTAGATTAAATTAAATAATAATAAATTAAATTAAAATAAATAAATAAATATTAAATTAAATTAACTAAATAAACAAATTAAATAAATTAAATTAACAATTTAAATAAATAGTAAATTAAATTAAACTAAACAAATTAAATTAATTAAATAAAATAAAATAAAACAAATTTAATTAAATTTTATTAAATTAAACAATAATACTTTACATTAAATTAAATAAATAAAATAAAATAAATTAAATTAATAATAATTGTAAATAATAATTAATTAAATTTAATTAAAATTAAATTAAATAACAAAATAAATAAAAATAAAATTAAAGATAATAATTTAAATAAACAAATATTAAGTTAAAGTAAAAAATGAAATAAATAAATTAAATAAATAACAATTAAATAAAATGAAACAAATAAATAAGAACTAATTAAATAAAATAATTAAATAACAATCAATTAATTAAATAAAATTAATAACAATTAATTAAATAAATAAATAATGATAAAGTAAATAAATCAAATAAGATAATAAATAATAAATTAAATAAACCATAAAGATAATAATAATTTTAATTACACATAAAAGATAATAATTTTTTTTTAATGACATAACAACACATAAATAATAAACAATAACAAAGAATAATAACACATAACAACATAAACAATAATAACATAATAAAATGATAATATATAAATAACACAAGACAAAAACAAAAAAAAATAATAACATACATAATACAATAACAACACACACATAACAATTACACACAACACAACAATCACAACATACAACAACAATCTCGACCACAATACAATACCAACACGATAACAATCAAACCTAGGATAGGCCTCCTGAGGCATGGTTCATTTTTTCTCTTTATAAAGACCCCTAGGAAATCACTACTTGGTGTAGAAAACATAATAAGAATACCCTTATGCTTAGTGAATGCATGGAGTAATCCAAATTTTTACCCGATGTCCAAATAACCTTCCCAATTCATATTCCAAACTCAAAATCCCAAGTTTCAAATCCCAACACAAACCAAAACCAAAACTCAAACCAAACCAAAACCAAAACCAAAACCTAAACCAAAGCCAAAACCAAAACCAAAACCCAATCCAAAACCAAAATCCAAACCAAAGCCAAAACCAAAACCAAAACCAAAATCCAAACCAAAGCCAAAACCAAAACCAAAACCAAAACCAAATCTAAAAAATAAACTCAAACAACTCTTCATAGCACTCCCATAAGTCTAAATCAAACTACCAATTGCCACCAATCCAAATCCAAACCATACCTAAACCCATCTGCCCCAACCTACCCCGAACAACTGTGTTCATTAAGCATAAGGGTATAGGTAGGGTGAATTGTTAAGCAACATAATAAGTCTAAATGAGCCCGAGACTTTTCATCAGGATATGAGAGGGGAGCATAGACCTGCATCTTTCTTTAATTGTTTGGATACCTCTGAGGTCTATTAAACTTAATATGTCTGCTTAACGAAATAATCCTCAATTAAATTAAACAAAGTTTATTGAAACACAACATAGGAATTCACATAGACATCATAGGACTTGGTAGAAAACCAGGACATTTACATAGACATCATAGGATTGAGTAGTTACTTCTTGTCAGTTCTACTTCTTCCTGTTTTCTGGCATGCTTTAATTTCTGCAAAATTATAAACACCTATATGCCATGCAATACTAAAGTTTCAGCTGGGAATGATGAGAAGCCCCTCCAGGTATGTTTTTACTTTATTGCAATTTACTTTATTGCAATTTATTTACTTGCACTGCGTTTTACTTTTCTTGCATGATAAATAAGATTGTTGCATGAAAACTGAAACCTTTAGGATAGCCACAAAACTGAAACCTAAAACTAAATTAAAAGTCATACAAGATAAAATTCACCGCGACAACATTCAAAATATAAGACAACTCAAAATTTAATCACAAACAGCACAAAAAAAACAACAACTTTAACTAAATTAAAACGTCTTGTTGGATGATCGGGAATACCTCGGATGATGTAACCTACGTGTTGCTAACGAGATTTCCCACGGTCTAAATGAAAGTGTGGAACTCATTCAGTTGAGTTTAGCAAATTCATCTGGACTAAGTGAATTCGATAAAAATAACGATGCCGAAGGGATGGAACCGTGGGATCTTAACCGGTGTTGTTATAATCAACTTTAAGATTTGTTTTAATTAAAACACAAAAGTATTTGGATTCTAAGACTTCTCTAAACCAAAAATCTTCTCTCATCTCCTAATTTATGATTTCTAAAACTAAACCTCTGTGACAATAAGGAGCTTGGAGCATAGTGGGCAGCACGGCCATCGTCGTCAGCAAAACAGTGAATCTTCAACAACAACTCACTTTTCTTATAAATAACAAAGCCATAGGACTTCGAGGTGGTTTGCCTAGTGCAACATAAATCCTCAACTTTTTTGTTATGCATTTGCATAATTTTCTTATGCAAATTAAGCCCTAACTAGTCTTAGGACTCCGAGGTAGTCATTTGGTACGACATAAGCGCTCACATCTTCAAGGCTGTTTGTATGATTGTGTCATACAAATATAAGTCCTAATTAATTAAAATAGGCAGGATGAAACATTAAATAAACTCCCAAATTGAAGCCAAACAATAGGATAGTTTGGGAATTTTCCAAGATTCTTCTTGGATCCTCAACTTCTCCTACTTCTCTTCTATTGAACTCCTAAAATAAACCGTTCCAAATTTGATCTATTTCATATTGAAATTCCAAAATTCAATCCTTTGAAAACTTTAAACTTTGAAACTCTTGAGAGCAAAACCAATGATCATTATCGAGAGCTTTCTTAAATGATTCCCGTCATTTAGGATGTAATTAACTATAGGGGCTTGCCCTTATTGGGAACTTTAAGAACCAAGGTAATATAAACCACCGCTTAATTCCTTTATATTAAGCGAGGGAACTCGTCGGCTTATAAAATTTGTTCGCGAAAGCAAACGGATGTCACAAATCTTTTAGTTTATTTAATCGAGCCCCATCGTCAAGCAGTGTGACTATTCCTCGGGATAGATACACAGTTTGTGGTGCGGTGCTTGTTTATATAAACTATTTGGGATGTGAGATCAGTTTAATTTCATATCTTAAAATTTTCAAACTTAAACTTATTTTCAAAAGTCAAATGTTACTTTCCAAATTATATATATATATACTTAAATTAAATTTAAATACCTAAAAAAAACAACGCCGACAGCTTCTGGCGACTCCGCTGGGGACTAGTTCCTCTCTCAATTTTGATCAGATGGTTTTTCTTTCATAAATCGGTAGTGAGTCCATGCCCCTAGTGGACCAAACTACTATTCTTTCCGTTGGCATACCCCGCTCATTTCTGTCTCGAGCGAGTATAGTCGACTCCTTTTTGGATTACGGAGCCACGGTTTAGACACCCCTAAACAGAGAGGTTTCGGAATCCTCCCACCTCCCTAAAGAGGCGAAGTAGACCCCCAATAGGTGTGTCAGAATAGGAGTGATCTATTCATGTAATTTCAATGTGAATTCGACCTCCTCTAAATCTCAGACTGGGTCCGATACTTCATTCCTCTTTAGGTTTGACTTGTTGTAAACATGTCAAACTGAAATTCCGCTCTAACAACATTCCAATAAACTCTAAACAAAATAAAATTTTGTTAAAATTTCAATTCAAAATAAAATTCTCAAAACCCATCGAATACTCAATAATAAAACAAAATGTAAAATTTTGAGATAAAAAAAATTCACATGAATAAATTTTAAAGGATGCCCTGTTTACAGGACAAGTGCGTTAACTTTAGTATT
This sequence comes from Papilionanthe hookeriana x Papilionanthe teres, assembly GCA_022702705.1. Lineage (NCBI taxonomy): Eukaryota > Viridiplantae > Streptophyta > Magnoliopsida > Asparagales > Orchidaceae > Papilionanthe > Papilionanthe hookeriana x Papilionanthe teres. The sequence goes on from CM040422.1 coordinate 14,814,255, forward strand.
ACCGCTGAAATTACAAGGCAAAGGACGTCATTGACTTCTGAATGTTCTTCAAAAGATGATCTACACATTCACCGAAGGACTGTCCCGCAACGAAGCTGCAAACAAGTTCAAATGCCATGGATTAACAATCAAAATGGATAGAAGGATAATAAGTCAGGGGTCCCGACCCTCCCACCACAGCAAATATAAAAAAAAAAATAATGTGCTCAAGGACGTTCAATGTTTAGCAGAAAGATAATCAAGAAGGGGTGAGACACGATGAAACTTCAGCATTTTAATAAGAATATGACTTCAGGAAAGAATGAAATTAATGCCATAATGACTGGGTCCTTCACTTTAAGGAATTTGGACTAGGTCCTAGGTTGATTTCAAAATGAAGTAGTGTGGTTGAAATACGAGTAATTGATTCAGAATATCACGAGCCTTTTAATTTCCCGCCATGTGACTGAGTCCGGACTTTCGAAAAAGTTATAATATCCCAGGATTCAAATTAAGGAACATTTCAGAATTATTAATTGGGGGAAGTTTCGACATTCAAAATCTTTAACAAAAATATGCACTGCCAGATATAGTAATTCTCAAAAAATAAAAATAACGAAAGAAAAAAAGAGTATTCCTGAGGAGCAGCTTGAGGTGAGCACAAAATCAAAAATTGGTGCCCTAATTCAGGCATTCAAAATCTTTAACACGTGCTCCACCAGATATAGTAATCCTCAATGAAAAAAATGGATGAAAAAAAGAGAAAAAAAAAAGAAACAAAAAATGCTCCCTGAGAAGAAGCTTGAGGCAAGCATATGATAAAAAATTGGTGTCTTAATCATCCCCTAATTAATAAAACATGAAAGACTACCTTAAGAAGTTTCATCCAATATTATGCTTTGAAAAGAGTCAAGTGATTTCATGCCTTTTGGTCGGTCATTAATTGGCTTAGAAATATCTTTGAACAATGAAAAATATTTTACAAACATGAACATAAATTTTGAAATATGCTTAGGCCCAGAAAGAAAGAACTAAATAAAGGGTCACGTTGTAAGAAATTAATGAAAATTGAACCATGAAGTCATATCCTTCAGCGCCCAGCAAATATGACTCCAACGTCAGAGCAATTTCTCAAAGACAGTGTGAACAACCTTTACAGAATCTGCAACAAATCGAACGATGACTGCTACAAACGAAGCTACGAAATTCCGTCCTCTTCAGCGACGACGTCATTAGAAATAACACATCTTTATAGGTGCTTGAAAGAATATAATTCCGATAGCACCTTAAAGAGTGGGTTATTTTCTACAGTTGCCTAGAGTCAATGGACGATACCTCGAGAAGTACTGTGCATCACAACGTTTCAAAGACAGCCTTATTCTACGAAGCACTGATGTCGCCCTTGTCTGTGATTGGGTCCAAATCTTAAAACAAAAACAATAAAAAAAAACTTTGCATCAAACACAATGAAAGAAAAGAAATTGGAAAGAAAGAAAGAAAACATTTTCTTCTACAATCCCGAGTACCTCACTCTCTTTTGCATTACTTTCTATTACTTTAGGGGTCGTCCCCCTTTTGCATTACCCTTTGTCGCTTTAGGGGCCGCCCCCTATTGCATTCCTCTCCGTCGCTTTAGGGGCCACCCCTAGTGTGTCCTTTGTTCGTTACTTTAGGATCTCTTCCTATCGCAATCATTCAAGTATTAAATTCTAGTGATTGAGGATTCCACATCCGATTCCGTGGTGCTTTAGGGGCCGCCCCCTATCGCATTCTTTGTTCGTTGCTTTAGGATCTCCTCCTATCACAACCTTTCAAGTATTAAATTCTGGAAGTTGAGGATTCCACATCCGATTCCATGTCACTTTAGGGGCTGTCCCCCTCTTACATACCTTTCTGGTGCTTTAGAGGCCGCCCTCTACTGCATCCTTGTCGTCACTTTAGGGTCCCCCTCTTACATACCTTTCTGGTGCTTTAGAGGCCGCCCTTTACTGCACTCTTGTCGTCACTTTAGGGGCTGTCGCCCTCTTACATACCTTTATGGTTCTTTAGAGGCTGCCCTCTACTGCATCCTTGTCGTCACTTTAGGGGTCTTCCCCCTCTTACCTACCTTTCTGGTGCTTTAGAGGCCGCCCTCTATTGCACTCTTGTCGTCACTTTAGGGGCCGTCCCCCTCTTACATACCTTTCCGGTGCTTTAGGGGCCGCCCCCTATTGCGCTATTTGCCGTAGCTTTAGGGGCTGCTCCCTATTGCGCTCTTTGTCGTCACTTTAGGGGTCGCCCCTATTGCGCTCTTTGTCGTCGCTTTAGGGGTCGCCCCTATTGCGCTCTATATCGTTCGTCGTTTTAGGGGCCGCCCCCTATCTCGTTCTTGCTGCGCTTTAGGGGCCACCCCCTATCGCGTTCATTGTCTGTCCCTTTAGGGGCCGCCCACTATCACGTTCATTATCCGTCACTTTAGGGGCCACCCCCTATCGCGTTCTCTGCCGTCGATTTAGGGGCCGTCCTCTATTGCATTCATTGTCCGTCGCTTTAGGGGCCGCCCCCTATTGCGCTCTTTGCGTCGCTTTAGGGGCCGCCCCCTATGGCGTTCTTTGTCGTCGCTTTAGGGGTCGCCCCCTATTGCGCTCTTTATCGTTCGTCGCTTTAGGGGCTGCCCCCTATCGCGTTCTTGCTGTCGCTTTAGGGGACACCCCCTATCACGTTCATTGTCTGTCGCTTTAGGGTTTTCCCCCTATCGCGTTCATTATCCGTCACTTTAGGGGCCGCCCCCTATCGCGTTCTTTACCGTCGCTTTAGGGGATGACCCCTATTGCGCTCATTGTCCGTCGCTTTATGGGCCGCCCCCTAATGCGCTCTTTGCCGTAGCTTTAGGGGTCGCCCCCTATTGCGCTCTTTGTCGTCGCTTTAGGGGCCGCCCCCTATTGCGTTCATTGTCCGTCGATTTAGGGGCCGCCCCCTATTGCATTCTTTTTCGTCACCTCTTGGGTTAGATGTGAGTCTATGCGCTTTCCTTCCCAATGCTTCAAATTTTCTTGATCAGTCTTTGAGTTGGATGTGAGTCTTTGCGCTTTCCATCTCAACCGGTCTTGTCATTTTTCTAAATTTGAAACTTTTACCAAATCAAAGACCAAAATTGAAATAGAAATTGAAATTAAAACTGAAATTAAAATCAAATTGAAATTAAAGTTGAAAGAAAATCAAAGTAAATTGAATCAAAATTTGAAAATTGAAATTTGAAAATTAAAGTTGCAACTCTTAAATTGAAAATTCCTCCTCTTGTGTCCCCAGTGGAAACAACTCTCTCTCAATTCTTCGTTTTGCCCTAAGTATTTTACTTAGGCGACTTTGTGTTGGTTTGTTGATCTTCTTCGTTCTACACCAATACGCGCGGTGTGCCTATCCGGCACAACACATCTATTGGGGGTCCGTTTGTTGACCTCACTTTTGGTTGAGGTCTAGTCTCTCTTTATAATAGCCTAGGGTCTAGCCATAGGACTCTCTTGGTGACTTTCTTAGAGGACTAGTCATGGAACCCTTCCCATAGAAATTCAAAACTCTTCTTGCTTCACTAAGGGATTTTCATATGCTTAAGGCCTAACCTCCACCTTTTGGTAGGAAAACGGCAAGCATAAAGAATCCTAGGGGAAGTCTCCTATAGGTGGTCAGACCTTAGGATTTGCCCTGAGGGAGATCTGGAGATCACCACTCATACACTTCACATTCACAACATACACACACAGCACATTCTAATTTCAACCCTGAACTCTTTGGAAACTCATGTGGATAGCCCAGCCCTAAGTCTATGACTAAGTGGTAGGGACCAACACATAGAGGACCAAATGTAAGTGACCCTTGGTCATTACATCATGCTCACCTTGAAGCCACCTTCAATTTTCCAAAGTTTCAATTTTTGGCCCCCGGCCTCCCAAAATTCCCTAAATACCCAAAATTTCCAAAATTACCCAAATTCACCAAAATCCCCAAATAATCATTCCAAGATATTCATTACCACTCAATTTGAACATTCATGACCAAAAATTCCAAAATTTCCAAAAATACCCCCCAATACCCTCAAAATTCCCAAAATACCCTTTTCGCCCAAACATCCAAAAATTTCAAAAAATTCTCAAAAAATTTGAGAAAATCCTAAAATCCCTAATTGCATTTTGTTCAACTACACTATGGGCTAACTTTTCTAAATTAATACACTTTCAATCCAAAATCCCAACTTGGCCCATTTAACCTAAAGGTGCCTAAACCAAACCCAATCTTGACCCAATTGACCCCAATTTTCATCAAATTCAATTCTAAACCAAAATTCAAAATCCCCAATATCAACTTAGACCAAATTCAAGTCCAATGTGACCCACATTTGAATCCAATTCCACTTGAAATTCAAAACCCCAAATTTTGCCTAAATAACCCAAAACTCCTAAAGTGACTCAATGTCAATCAATTCCTCCAAAATTTCAATTCTAAACTCTTTATAACACCTCCTTAAACTGAATTGGATCATCAATTGCCCATAATTTGAGCTCAAGTCTTATCCAAATCCATTTTGGACCAAAGAAACCCCAATTTTGACCCAAGCTGAACACATGGTTAAAATCCACCAAATTGACCCTCTAATCCTTGTTAAAACCATTTTATGTCTTCATGAAAATTCTTCTAGACAACCATATCTACATTATTGTTGAAGACCTATGAACCCCATTTCCACTCAAACTCATGATAACTTGACCCGAACCCAATATGGTCCAAAATAATCAAAAATCCAATCCATGCCAAAATTGAACCTCCAAATGAGCTCAAAATCATTTTATGTCTTCATGAAAAATCTTCATTACAATTATAGGAATAATATTAGTCAAGGAACCTAGACCCCATTGTCACTAAAACCCAAGTTAAGTTAGCCCAAACCCAAATGAACCTAATTGAACTAATAATTCAAATCAACCTAAATTAAACCAAAATTAATCAAATTAATCTCATGGAAGCCCTAAAATCAATATAATAATAATAATAATAATAATAATAATAATAATAATAATAATAATAATAATAATAATAATAATAATAAATATAATAAATAAATGAAAAAAAAAAAAGAAAAATATCTTACTTCCACGCCACTCCCTCACTCTCCCTCACTTCTCCCTCACCTCTCCCTCACCCAACCCGCCACCTCACCCTACTCTCCTCACCTTCACCATGCCTCCACCATATCTCTCCCTCACTCTCTCCTTAAATCCTAGCCGTGAGCCTCCCCATTAAATCCCCCCATAATCCCACTTAAACTCTCTTACACACTCCCTTACACTCCTTCTTCTTCTTCCAAGGCAAGGTAACCTCCTTCCTCCACTCCTTCTTCCTCTTCCCCTACATAGTTTTCTTTTTTAATAAAAAAAAAGCATGCGTTAATTATTTCCTTTTTACAAATCTTCATGTTTTGTTTTAATATTTCCATGCTTTCTTTCTTTCATTCAAGCTATTTAGAATCACAAATCTCCATGTATATTTTCAAAAATCATGTGTAGGTTGTTTTTTCTTTTTACAAAAATTTATGCTTTTTAAAATATTTCTATGCTTAGGCTTAGGAATTCTTTTTTCTCATGCAAATTATTTAGCTATTTAATTTTTAAATCTTTCCATGTCTAGCCTTAGGATTTCTTTTTCATGCAAAATATCTAATTATGTTAACTATTTTAAATATTTACAAATCTTCCACCTAGTTTTTGTTATCTTGAAAAATAAATTTTAAAATTTAAAGGAAATAAAACAACATAAAGGAAATAATAATAAAGCAAAAGAAAATGAAACGAAAATTTAAAATAACATATAACATTGTAAATAAATAATAAATAGCAAATGTAAAAACCTAAGTGATAAAATAATTGTAAATTTAAATAAAATAACTTTACTAAATTTCAATAAAATAACTATACTAAAATTCTAAATACCTAAAAAACATTAAAACTTAAAATATAACCATACTAAATTTTAAATAAAAATAACTACACTAATTTTAAAATAATATAACTATAGTATATTAAATTTAAATAAATACTACTAAAATATAAATAACTAAATGAATAATGATAATATATGAATAATAAAAATATGTAAATAATAAAAATAATGTGATAAGAATAAAATAAATAGCTATAAACTTAAATAGATAATGAAACTATAAGAAAATGATAATAGTAATAATAACTAAAATAATAATTGTAAATATAAATAAATAATAAAAATAAGTAAATAAAAAAAATGTCATTCTTTTTAAAAAAGTAAATAATAATTTTAAGATATAATAAGTTAATATAAATAATAATAACTTTAAATAAAAGAAAGAATAATTTAATAAGAAAGAAGGAAAGGCTTTATAAATAAATAAATAATAAAAATAAACAAATAAAAATGTCATGCCTCTTTAAAATAATGTAAATGTAAATATATGTGTAAATAATAAATTTAATAAATTATAACTTAATGAAAATGATAATAACTTAAAAGAAATAAAAGAATAATCAAGGAGAGAGAAAATGAAAAGCCTTATAATTAAATAAATAATAATATAAATGATAAATAAATGATATAAATAATAATTTTAAATATACATCTAAATAATAACAATAATAAATTAAAATAAAAATAACTTATAATTTAAATATAAATTAAATGATATGAATATAAAGGATAATAAAAAATATAACACACACACACACACATACACACACACACACACGATATATATATATATATATATATATATATATATATATATATATATATATATATATATATATATATATATATATATATATATATATTTTGGGGGGAAGGAGCGACAAGACTCCCTACATGTTAATCAAATGTAAAAAAGGATACACCATAAAGAGGGGGTCCCCAACAAAACTTAGGAGTCCCAGTCTCCAAGCACTCAAAAGAAAAATAGACTAAACTAGGTCCACTACCCCACAGACAGTTAGTTACATTATAATACTCCTATACCCAAAACTGGTGTAGAAACAAAAGCAAAAAACACCAAAACTAAATCCAAGGCTGGCCTGAGAGTAACATAAGTACAGAAACCATGAAGAGCAGAATTTGTTGGCTGGAGGTGCAACAGCAAAAAGTGATCAGAGATCCCAAACCAAAAACTAATCCACAATCCTGAAATGTGGGGCACGGAAAGCATCAGTCGCCGGCGAGAACCGTAATTGAGGAGGAGGCTTTGTGGAGACCATAATGTCCCGAGACCGGAGAGCATTTACGGCTAACCGGTTGCTTGGTCTATTTCCCTCCCTATAGATGAATGAGAAAGTAATGGAGTGGTTTTGGATCGGGGATTTGATTTTTGTTTCCAAACAAGATGGTGCCAAGGTGTGGGACAACTATCATGTATATAATTTATGAGCATGCCGGAGTCCCCCTCCACAATTAAATAGATCCGGTTATTGAGGACGAAGAAAGTAAGCGCCCAGTAGACGACGGACGACTCGGCCTCCGGGGGTCGGCCACAAGGGTAGGGGATCGGAAGTAGCAAACACATTTACCACAATGGTTCCTGAAAATTCCACCAAAGCCGCCCCATCTGCAGACAAAGCTCCATCAGTGTTGACTTTGATAAATGGATAAGTGGGAGCCTTCCAATTGATCTTGAGAATCCTGAAACTTTTGATTGAGTCTTGAGGGGGAATTTTGAGGATGCTTTGGGAACTTTTGAAATCTGATGAGCTTGGAAATGTAGGAGTGGCAGTTTCCCAGAACATTGGTAACTTTACAGGGAAGATCATTAAACCTCACCCCATTCCTGTGCATCCATATGAACCAAGCCACAATATAAGGGATAACTCCCAGCTTAATCTTCTGCCAAGACTGCCAGCAGCTGAAAAAATTCTGCCAATCCAAGTTTATAGTGTTGATGTTCAACATATCAACAAGAGAGGTCCAAACCTTCTGGGAGAAAGGACAGAAGAAGAATAAATGTTGAAGTGATTCAGCTTGCAGGCCACAAAGAGAACATTTAGAAGGTCCTCTAATCCCTTTAAGCTTAAGAATATCATCGGTTGGAAGGCGATGGTGGAAAATCTTCCGGTTCGAAAGGACATAAATGGGGTGAGAAATTTGTTCCAAAGCTTAGATCCCCAGACCGGTAGAGTTCCGGTTGTTAATCTTCGGGTAGAGGGTTTTGGTGAGGCTCTTAAGATTCCCATCTTGCCATATTATTTTATCGAGCTTTGTTCTATCAAAAGGAATATTGATAATTTGTTGCATCTTGAATGATCCTGGAGAATTTGGTGAAGGGCGGAGTATCCCATTGATCCTCATTCCGATAAACGGACAAGGAACTGATTTTTAATTATATGGGGTAAGCCTGTGAGCATATCCTGAGGACACCAATGATCCTGCCAGAATAAGATGTCCCCTCTTCCCAACTCCCAATGGTACATGGAATCAGCCAGCTCTCTATTCTTGATCATGTAATTCCAGATTCTAGAGGCCCCAGGTTTGATCTGGGCTAAATTTGGGTGAGTGCCTTTACAGTATTTCCCAATCATGTACTTGGCCCACAGGGATTTCTGCTGCCTGAGATGGATCCAAAGTTTGCAAAAGTTCACTCGTCGAAGTCGCTTCGGCCCTTTGAAACCCAAACCACCGGCCCCATATGGTTTAGCAACCTTCGCCAACTAGCCCAAGGCAATTGCTTCCTAGTCCCGGACCACGGAATCTATTGAAACTTCTTTCAATTTGTATTCTAGTGCTTTTCTTCATACAAGACATTTGAAGGATGTAAGATGGGAAGGATGTAAGGATACCGTTAAGCACGGTAATCCTCCCACCATTTGATAAAAAGAGTGAGCCCGGCTTGAGAGCTTGGTATGAATCTTACCAATGATCTCATCAAAATGAACCTGTTTGGTTACGCCTTTTATCGGAGGTACCCCCAAATACTTCGGGGGAAGGTTGGCCTTGGAGAAGCTCGTGGTACGAGATATCCAGGTGAGATACGGTAGAAGCGATGTGGTTTGGTAAAATTAACTCACATTTGGCATGGTTGAATTGAAGGCACGAGCTTTGCTTGGAATTGAAGAAAACAACTAAGTACTTTCTTAACGACGGGTTTATTAGCCCCGGAAAACACCATAATATCATCTGCATACATCAAGTCGGGAGATGGTGATGTTGGATCTATGATGGTAATTTGCATAATGATAAGGTGAAACTTGAGCTTCCAACATCTTAGAGAAATAGTCCATAATTAGGATAAAGATAGTAGAAGATAGGGGTCTCCTTGTTTAAGACCCACAGTTTGCTCGAAAACCACCCCAACGAGTGCCATTGATGAGAAGAGAGTGGTGATTTTGGTGAAGCCATCTGCCGATGAGTTGACAAAAATTCCGGGAAAAGCCTCAGCTTTCAGCACATCCAATACAAAGTTCCAATCAACGGTGTCATATGCTTTCTTGATGTCCGGATTGTAGATGAGGTTGCCACCCTCGCAAGGCTCTATCCGGGTCCGGTAGCAATTCTTGGGCTAGCGGGACATTATCGGATATAGATCCGCCTTTCACAAATGCGGATCGGGTAGGGTTAATGATCTTGTCCAGGTGGGGCGTAGCCTTCCCACCAATATTTTGCCGATGATCTTGCGATTACGAAGTGAGGCTGATGGGTCCGAATTGGTTCCGATCCTTGGTGGCGAGTTCTTGGGGATAAGGATCATAGTGGAGGCATGGAAATATTGGAGCGAGATAAACTCCACGAAAATAGCTTTGGATGGTATTAGTTACCTCATCTTTGCAAACAACACATAACTTATATATATATATATATATATATATATATATATATATATATATATATATATATATATATATATATATATATATTTCCAAAAGGAGCACCGAGTGGGCTCCTTACATGTTAAAAACAAGTGGAGAGTACAAAACCAGAAATGGAAAGGCTCCAACTAACATCAATACCTATGGAGTCCACTCCCACAAGAACAAAAACCAATAAAGCCAAGATTGTGTGTGTGTGTGTGTGTGTGTATATATATATATATATATATATATATATATATAAATAAATATATATAATATTAGTTTAAAGTGGGTGGGTGAATCCCAACAGCACCCAAATCAAAACAAAAAAGAAAACCAAAGGGGCATTCCTTTCAGGGTTAAGTGAAAAAATCGGACCACCAACCACTTAGAAATTTGGGATTGTCTCCACTCTATGATGTGGAAGTTGCAGCTTATCTCCATTAATTAGAATTTTGAGGTCAAATGGGGGGGTTGTAGAAACTAACACCTGCTGGGTTTTGCCCCCATAACTGCTAACCAATTTGCCACTTTTTTCCCCTCCCTAAGAATTGAAGAATTGGTAAATTGAGGGGGTTTAGCCTGGTTTATTTGTCTTCTCCAATAGTCTTGCATCCAGGTTGTAGACTTATCTTGCTGTAGAGTGTTAATGAGAATAGTGGAATCGACTTCTAGCCAAATATTGGACCAGTTGGCAATTTTGGCTAGATGCAAAGCATATACCACAACAATAAATTCAGCATTAAGGGCATCTCTAGCTTCCACAGGTGCATAGAAGAAAAGAAGGCAGTTACCTTGGGAGTTATATATATAAGAAAGAGGCATGAAATTTACTCAATAAGAAACACACCCCTTGGTGTATAGCTTTACTAGAACCTATGACTCAGCTTAACTCTAACAAAATCCTCAAAAAACTGTCTGGCTTTTCCCTTCACACAAACATCAATAACAAAATTTGGGTCTCGTGTAGGAGGGAGCTGAGGCTGGACCATTCTCATAGATAACCCTCGGTTTGTTCACCTCTCTTTAAATTTTGTTGGAAAAAATGTCCTAGCTACCTTTATCTATGCTTCGGATGCGACAAGCAAGACAGAATTATTCCGTGGGATCAGTTGCACCAAATCAATCACTCCATTACCCTCCCTGGATTGTAGGGGAGATTTCAATTGTATTATTAGTGCTGCTGAGAAGTTGGGAGGCAAAACACCAATTCTAAGCAAAATGAACCAATTCAGGGACAATATCCACAATGCCAGACTTTTTGATTTGGGCTTCAAAGGCCCTCCTTACACATGGAGAAGGAGCCACACTTGGGAGAGACTCGGATAGATTCTTATCCAATGAACTTTGGCATTCTCGATTTCTTCACACTCGTTGTCACTCACCTTCCCCTTGTACGTTCGACCACGGACCTCTCCTTTTAACTATTTCTCGCCCCTCCCCAAATTCATACCGGCTCTCCTTTCGGATTCCTAAATTTCTGGTCTTCACACCCCCAGTTCTTACCCCTATTCCAATCTCTCTGGAATGGTGCCCCTAATAATGATCCCTGGCTCAAGCTTGAACACCTCCATCAGAAAATCAGTAAAGAGCTTAAGAAGTGGAGTTGGAGAGAATTTGGGAATGTTCACACTGCTGTAGCTGAAGCTGAAAAGGAAGTACTTGAATTGGAGCAGAAGGTTCAGATGGGAGTTGTTCCTGACCACCTACTAACTGCTGCCCAGGTAAATCTCTCTAACTCCATTGACATCCAGGAACAGTTTCTCAGACAGAAGTCTTCTATGCATATATTCACTGAGGGGGACAGAAACACAAAATTCTACCATGCCTTTATCAAATATAGAAGACATTGCAACACCATTCACAGTATCCAGGAAGAGGATGGCAATTGGCTCAGGAACAATCAAGCTATTGGCAGAAGTGCTACCAGATACTTTCAAAAGCTCCTTTCCACTCCCTCCAGGAACAGGGATCTCCTAAACCCTTTATGTTTCCAGGGAAACTATCATTACACCAATTCTCTTTCACTCACACACCCCCCCATTGAACAAGAGATTTGCCAGGCTGTTAACTCCATTGATAGCTCTAAGGCAGCTGGACCAGATGGGTTCACTGCTGACTTTTACAAGAAAGCCTGGCCTGTCATCAGTTCTGATATTATTGCAGCCATTACTAGTTTCTTCTTGGGAAGGGAACCCCCACTCTTTTTCAGCTCATCCACTATTGTCCTGATCCCTAAGAACACACTGCAGTCCAATTGGGACCACTTCGGACCCATAAGCCTCACATCCAGTTATTAACAAGGTCATTAGCAAGATTATAGTGGCAAGGCTCCAACCCCACCTCAGTAAAATCATTTGTATGAACCAATCTGCTTTTGTGAAGGGGAGGACAATTTCAGATAATGTGTTATTGGCACAGGAGATGCTCTAAGATCTCAATAAGAAGTGTAGGGGGGAAATCTAATTTATAAATTGGACATTAGAAAAGCCTATGATTCTATCGACTGGGAGTTCATCATTGAGGTTCTCTCGGCTAGGGGCTTTTACGAAGATTTCTGTTGCATGGTTCACGGATGGCTTAGAAACAATTCCCACTCTATCCTCATAAATGGCACTAGTTGGAACTCTTTCATCTGCATCCGGGGGCTTAAACAAGGGGACCCCCTATCCCCACCCTGTTTATTCTAGCTATGGATTACTTTTCCCATATGCTTGAATAATCTCCGAACCACTCACAAGCATACCGGATATCACCATAAATCTAACATTACGGTCTCCCACCTCATATATCTTGATGATGTGATAATCTTTTCTAATGCCTCCAAGGGAGCTGTTAAACACACCTTCAAGTGCATCCAGCATTTTCAACAGCAATCTGGACTCATTTTTAACCCCTCCAAATGTCAGATTCTTTTTCCCTAGAAGATCTCACCAGAGATAAAAAATTGGATACTCACCTACACTGCTTTTTCTAGCACACAGCTACCTATCAAACATTTGGGAGTACAACTTAATATAGGAAGAGTCAAGCAGACCCACTTTGATGATATCCAGCATAAGATCAGCACATACCTTTCTAACTGGACTCACATCTATCTTTCAAATGGGGGAAGATTGCATTGCTTAAGAGTATCCTAACCACCCTACCCTCCTATGTGATGCAAATGACCACAATGAAAAGAGTACTCGGAACCAGTTTGAAAGAGCTTTTAATCATTTTCTCGGGCGGGGAACGAAATCAAACTCACTGGGCTTCTTGGCACGGGATGGCGGACCTACTGGCGAGGTGGGTCGGGCTTGAAGGGATCCAATAGATTCTCGCAGTTAATCTTTGCGAGTTTGTGGATCAAATTCAGAGCTCAAGACTCTTTGTGGGCACACTACCTTCTTGGGAAGTATTGTAGACACACTCACCCCTCCCAGGTCCCCTCCAAGAATGGGGACTCCAAACTTTGGAGAGCTCTAATAAAGAACAGAACCCTGGCTGAACAGCAGTACCTATGGAACCTGGGTCAGGGAAATCTCAATTTTTGGCTTGATCATTGGTGCCCTCCAGATTGGCTACAACCTCTCACTCCACCCACCAACCTTAATCTGAAAGTTGCTGATTGCTGGAATGGGGACAGCTGGTCCTTGCCATTTCTTCATACCATCCTGGAAGCTCCTTCGACCCGGAAAGTTACTACTTGTGCCTTTCAACGGAGCCAATGCTGGATTCTCCAGGTAAGGAAAGCCCTTCACAACCAAAGCTTCTCGAAAGGCTATTTACACTCAAATCTATCAGTGGGAAGCAGTTCCTTGGAGTGACCTGATCTGGAACAAGTACCTCTCCCCCTCTATGAACCTTTTCAGCTGGAGACTTTTCAAAAATCTTCTCCCCACTGATAACATCCTTATGTTAAAGGGACTCAGGGGCCCTTCTTGCTGTAGTTTGTGTCATATGGAGGAAGAAACTATAAACCATCTATTCTTTGAATGCAAGTTTTCAAAGGATGTTTGGATACAGCTAATCCCTCAATTTAACTTGAATACTCTCCAGTTGCACCGGCAACACCTTCTCACTCTCTTGGATTGAATGGCATCAGCAGGGAACTGGAGCTTTACCCCTTCTCATTGCATGGTTCATCTGGATGGCAAGAAACAAGGCTATCTTTGAGGGAAATTCCACTGGTGCTAGTACTGTAGCCAGGAACTGCATATCTTATCTCCATAAACTCATTAATCACAAGAAGTTTCCAAATATTTTTAAAGCTAGCCAACCAATGAACAACCAGCTCCCTAAAATTCTCACTGTCACCTGGTCTCCTCCACCCAGCAACTATGATAAAGTAAACACTGATGGCAGCTACACCACTGATGCTGCTGGTATGGGTGGTCTCTTTCGGAACCATATGGGGGCCTACCTACTGTTTTTCCATGCCCCCATTACGCTCCGATGCTCTTGAAGCTGAACTTATAGGCATGCTATTGGGCCACGAAGTTAGCTTTGATCTTCAATTGGAGGAATCTAATCATTGAGGGGGATTCTCGGGAGATGATAAATTGGATTGATGCTTGGAACTTTAACCACTTGGACCCACTCACTTTGGATCCAAAAATTCATTCCCTCATCTAGTCGACTCGAGGCCACCTTCACTTTTATTTTCGGAGAGGGAAATAAGCCGGCGATCGGCTTGCAAGAGCCGGATCCCTTTCCTCTAGAGTGACCCTTTCAACTACTTCCCCTGCTCAACTCAAAATTCGGTGGCGGGTGATCTCTTATCCGTTCCCCACTTAAGGATTGACAAAGGCCACTCACTTGTTGAAACATCATTGACTAGTGATGGTTTTGGTTGTTGGGCACTGTCACTTATTTGGGTTCTTTTTTGTTGGCTAATTTACTCCATGAGGTCTCATGCTTCATTGCTTATCCCCACGGGCACACTACTGTGGTTGAAAGTTCTCGGGATCTCCTTAATTTGAGGGTTTATTTCGAGTAATTTATAGATTTCCTTGTAGCTAATAGTGTTTTCTTTTATTCTCGGCTGATTATGTTTTGTGTATGGGGTTCCCCATAGGGCTTCAAATTGTATTTTGTTATTGTTTGGTGGGGACCCCTCTACTTCAACTTTTGTAACCCCCCCTTTCTTAGTTACCAATCAAAATGCTAGGAGCCTAATTTGGCTCCTTTTCTCAAATATATATATATATATATATATAGATATATATAGAAATTGAAAATAATTTAAATAACATGAATGAATAATAAATTTAATTAAAATTAAATAGTTAAAAATAAATAAAACCAAAAAATAAATAATAATTAAATTAAACAAATTAAATTAAAATAATAATTAAATAAATAAAAAAACAATTATATAAATAAACATAAAATTAAATAAATTAAATAAATTAAAGTATATTAAATTAAATAATAATGTAAATAAATAATAATTTAAATTAAATTTAAATAAATTTTACATAAAACCAAAAATAAATAAAAATTAAATTAAATAATAATTATAAATAATAAAATAAATTAAACTAAGTTAAATTAAGTTAAATTAAATAATAATTGAAAATAATAATAAATTAAATTAAATTAAATAAATAAATATTAAATTAAATTAATTAAATAAACAAATTTAATAAATTAAATTAATAATGTAAATAAATAATAAATTAAATTAATTAAATTAAATAAAATTAAACAAATTAAATTAAATTTTATTAAATTAAACAATAATACTTTACATTAAATTAAGTAAATAAATAAATTTAAATTAATAATAATTGTAAATAATAATTAATTAAATTAAATTAAAATTAAATTAAATAATAAAATAAATTAAAATAAAATTAAAGATAATAATTTAAATAAACAAATATTAAGTTAAAGTAAAAATGAAATAAATAAATTAAATAAATAATAATTAAATAAAACAAAATAAATAAATAAGAATTAGTTAAATAAAACAATTAAATAACAATCAACTAATTAAATAAAATTAATAGAAATTAATTAAATAAATAAATAATGATAAAGTAAATAAATCACATAAGATAATAAATAATAAATTAAATAAACCATAAAGATAATAATAATTTTAATTACACATAAAAGATAGTAATTTTTTTTAAATAACATAACAACACATAAATAATAAACAATAACAAAGAATAATAACACATAACAACATAAACAATAATAACATAATAAAATGATAATATATAAATAACACAAGACAAAAACAAAACAAACTAATAACATACATAATACAATAACAACACATACATAACAATTACACACAACACAACAATCACAACATACAACAACAATCCCGACCACAATACAATACCAACACGATAACAATCAAACCTAGGATAGGCCTCCTGAGGCATGGTTCATTTTTCCCTTTATAAAGACCCCTAGGAAATCACAACTTGGTGTAGAAAACATAATAAAAATACCCCTATGCTTAGTGAATGCATGGAGTAACACACATTTTTACCCGATGTCCACATAACCTTCCTAATTCATATTCCAAACTCAAAATCCCTAGTTTCAAATCCCAGCACAAACTATAATCAAAACTTAAACCAAACCAAAACCAAAACCCAAACCAAAGCCAAAACCAAAACCAAAACCCAAACCAAAACCAAAACCAAAACCAAAACCCAAACCAAAGTCAAAACCAAAACCAAAACCAAAACCCAAACCAAAGCCAAAACCAAAACCAAAACCAAATCCAAATCTAAAACATAAACTCAAACAACTCTTCATAGCACTCCCATAAGTCCAAATCAAACTACCAATTGCCACCAATCCAAATCCAAACCATACCTAAAACCCATCTGCCCCAACCTACCCCAAAAAACTGTGTTCATTAAGCATAAGGGTATAGGTAGGGTGAATTGTTAAGCAACATAATAAGTCTAAATGAGCCCGAGACTTTTCATCAGGATATGAGAGGGGAGCATGGACCTGCATCCTTCTTTGACTGTTTGGATACCTCTGAGGTCTATTAAACTTAATATGTCGGCTTAACGAAACCATCCTCAATTAAATTAAACAAAGTTTATTGAAACACAACATAGGAATTCACATAGACATCATAGGACTTGGTAGAAAACCAGGACATTTACATAGACATCATAGGATTGAGTAGTTACTTCTTGTTAGTTCTACTTCTTCCTATTTTCTGGCATGCTTTAATTTCTGCAAAATTATAAACACCTATATGCAATGCAATACTAAATTTTCAGCTGAGAATGATGAGAAGCCCCTCCAGGTACGCTTTTACTTTATTGCAGTTAATTTACCTGCACTGCATTTTACTTTTCTTGCATGATAAATAAGATTGTTGCATGAAAACTGAAACCTTTAGAATAGCCACAAAACTGATACCCAAAACTAAATTAAAAGTCATACAAGATAAAATTCACCGCAACAACATTCAAAATATAAGACAACTCAAAATTTAATCACAAACAGCACAACAAAAACAACAACTTTAACTAAATTAAAACGTCTTGTTGGATGATCGGGAATACCTCAGATGATGTAACCTACGTGTTGCTAAATAGATTTCCCACGGTATAAATGAAAGTGTGGAACTCATTCAGTTGAGTTTAGCAAATTCATCTGGACTAAGTGAATCCGATAAAAATAACGATGTCGGAAGGATGGAACCGTGGGATCTTAACTGGTGTTGTTATAATCAATTTTATGATTTGTTTTAATTAAAACACAAAAATATTTGGAATATAAGACTTTTCTAAACCAAAACACTTCTCTCATCTCCTGATTTATGATTTCTAAAACTAAACCTTTGCGACAATAAGGAGCTTGGAGCATAGTGGGCAGCACGGCCATCGTCGTCAGCAAAACAGCGGATCTTCAACAACAACTCTCTTTTCTTATAAATAACAAAGCCATAGGACTTCTAGGTGGTTTGCCTAGTGCAACATAAATCCTCAACTTTTTTGTTAGGCATTTGCATAATTGTCTTATGCAAATTAAGCCCTAACTGGTCTTAGGACTCCGAGGTAGTCGTTTGGTACGACATAAGCCCTCACATCTTGAAGGTTGTTTGTATGATTGTGTCATACAAATATAAGTCCTAATTAATTAAAACAGGCAGGATAAAACATTAAATAAACTCCCAAATTGAAGCCAAACAACAGGATAGTTTGGGAAGTTGCCAAGATTCTTCTTGGATCCTCAGCTTCTCCTACTTCTCTTCTATTGGACTCCTAAAATAAACTGTTCCAAATTTGATCTATTCCCTATTTAAATTCCAAAATTCAATCCTTTGAAAACCTTAAACTTTGAAATTCTTGAGAGCAAAACCACTGATCATTATCGAGAGTTTTCTTAAATGATTCCCGTCATTTAGGATGTAATTAACTATAGGGGCTTGTCCTTATAGGGAACTTTAAGAACCCAGGTAATATGAACCCCACTTAATTCATTTATAATAAGCAGGGGAACCTGTCGGCTTATAAAATTGGTTCGCAGACCAAACAGATGTCACAAATCTTTTAGTTTATTTAATCGAGCCCCATCGTCAAGCAGTGTGACTAATCCTCAGGATAGATACACGGTTGTGGTGTGGTGCTCGTTTATATAAACTATTTGGGATGTGAGATCAGTTCGATTTCATATCTTAAAATTTTCAAACTTAAAATTATTTTCAAAAATCAAATGCTACTTTCCAAATTATATATATATACTTAAATTAAATTTAAAAACCTAAAAAAAAAACAACGCCGACAATGCCTAACGAAAAGTTGAGGATTTTATGCTGCACTAGGCAAACTACCTCAAAATTCTATGGCTTGTTTATTTAAAGCTAAGAAAGGTTTAGCTGATGTAGATTCAAGTTTTGCTGATGACGCTGGTCGTGCTGCCCATTACGCTCCGAGCTCGTTGTTGTTGCAGAGGTTTGGTTTTAGAAGGTGGCAATTAAGAGATGAGAGAAGTGTTTTGGTTTAGAAAAAGTTTTAAAGTCCAAATATTTTTAACGTTTTATTACGGTAATCTTAAAGTTGATTATAACAACACCGGTTAAAATCCCACGTTCCATCATTCCAGCACCGTTATTTTTTTAAGATTCACTTAGTCCAGATTAATTTTCTAAACTCAACTAAATGAGTTCCACACTTTCATTTAGACTGTGGGAAATCTCGTTAGCAACACGTAGGTTACATCATCCGAGGTATTCCCGATCATCCAACAAGACATTTTAATTTAATTGCAATTGTGGTTTTGTTGTTCTGTTTGTGATTAAATTTTGAGTTGTTTTAAATTTTGAAATGTTGCGGCGGTGAATTTTATCTTTCGTTGATTTTAATTTAGTTTTTGTTTCAGTTTTGTGGCTACCCTAAAGTTTCAGTTTTCATGCAGGGTGACAATCTTGTTTAACATACAAGAAAAGTAAAGCACGGTACAGGTAAATAAATTGCAATAAAATAAAAGCATACCTGGAGGGTCTTCTCGTCATTCCAAGCTGCACTTAAAACACGTTTTAAGTCATTTAAATATCTGCAACACGTACTTAGGTAAAGCTAAGGGAAGGTTTTAGTTGTCTACCAAAATTCTAGTTCTATAGCTAGTCAATTCCTATGACGTCTAGGTTCTTATGTTTTGTGGATGATTTTCTTCACCAAAGAACAATTAAGTTCAACTATTCTTTTAAGACACCCCATCATATTGAGAAAGTTCTTAAGACGAGTCTTAAGCATCTTTTCAATGCTTCTGGGATTATTTTGAGTCTAAATGAATTTCATTGCACAGGTGAATTAATCGTCCAAGGGTTTTGTTAAGTTTTATCTCTTGCTCAGTAAACTACGACGTTTGATTATCCTATAAGTGAAGTGACATTTCATTTAGTGATTTATTTAAAAGTTAAAATAATAAAAGCCATTAGGGGGCAAATTAGTTTGTTAAGGAATCTAACCATCCTTTAATTAAAATATAATTGATAATTAAAGATAATTTTAGTTTCCTCCTAAGAATCTCAAGTTACTTAGATAGAAAGGGATACTTGAGTTGTTTCGTTTAAGTTTTGATGATTTAAACTTGAGTTTGAATTAATTATATTAAATCAGATTGATTTTAATGACTAATTTAAGTTGATCTTAAATTGATTTAATTCTCACATTTTTTTTGATTTACTGTTTTGAATTTGCTTATTAAATGATTCTAGATTAGTTTCAAATACTTTAAGCTTCCTTTGATTTGATTATTAAATGATTTAACATTTTAAATTTTAATTAATTACTAAATTGTTAAAGTTTTAAATTTTAATTAACCATTTAAATTATTTGATATTTTAGATTTATGAATTATTTATTATTTAATAAATAATTTAAATTATAATTTCTAAGAGTTGAATGTCATTATATTAATTCAGCTAGGGATATGAATCAGAGAAATAGTATCTTCTTAAATTTTATCCCTAATTAAAAAAATATCAAAAAAAATTTAATTAATCTTCCAAAATTTAAATAATTTAATTAATTAAGGTTCCATCTTAATATTCTTAAAGTGATTGATGGGTTTCTACCCTTTTATCTTTTAAGTTTCAATCATCTAAGGGAATATTAAATCAAATATTTTACCCTCCCCTTTCATTAGGCCTAAAATATTTACTAATGTTAAAATCCTTAATTACTTTCATGCCCTCTTAAGCCTATTCACTTCATAACTCTTTAAATTGAGCTTAAGTGAGTTTGAAATTTTTGTGTCACTTCACTCACATGTCAATTAAGACATTAAAGGAGAAAATGTGATTTTTCTATTTTTAATTTAATTTATATAATTATTTTTAATAGGAAGAGGAGTTTTTAATGAAAATTCAACAACATGACCAAGGTAATTTTTCTAACCTTAGGAAAATTATGGGATGTTTATGTTGACCAGAGGACCACCTGGACCAATTTTGGTAATTTTTTGAACTATATTTTATTTATTATAATTATTTTATGTTTTAGAGTGTTAATTAACTTTAGAATAAAATAGAAGTTGAAAAATAAATTTTATATTTTTTAAAAATCTCTCTGACCTCAAAGAACTCAGAGAAATAAATTTTATAATTTTCTGATTTTTCTTTAATTTATTAGAATTAATTTAGTGAGAAAGGTTAAAAATTCATTTTTTTTATTATTAGAAATTACATTAAGCCTTTAAAATTTAATATTTTAACCTAGAGAGTTGGGAAAAATATTTTGGTTGTTCCTAAATGATTAGAGAGTAAAATATGACATTTTGATGATTTTTAATATTTTTATGATTTTTAATATTTTTTAATTATTAAAATATTTAAAAATACGCTAAAAATAAAAATTTTAGAAATTTATAATTTTATGTTTCCTAAACTCTTCTGATATCAGAGAAGTCCTAAAATCAATTTGGTGAATTTTTGAAAAGTGTTTTGAGTTTTATAGATTTTTGAAATTTAAAAATGATCATGTAACTTAAATGATCCATTTAGTGGGTTAAATTATTTGTAATTGATTTCAAATTTTTATGTGAAGTTTCTCTGGTCCCAAAGATCAATGGAGAATTAATTTCAAGTGATTTTGATGTGTGGTTATTCCTAATTAATTAGGGTTCAATTTTTGGGTTTTGGCCAAATTAAGGTTCATTTGAATGATTTAAGCCAAACCATAATTATCCTAGGGTTCTCTGGTAATAAGGTACTTCCCCTAATTTTTACAGATTTTATTGATCAACATGCTGATTAGTGGAATTAAAATACAAAAAACTGGCACATAAACTTGGAAAATAAATAACTTGCCACAGGGACGCATCTCTGGCCTTGGAGAATTCAGAGAATGTTCTTAAGATCAGAGGCTATAAAAGCCCTATGGTCTTTGAGTTTAACTTTAGTTTGTGGCAATTTACTGCAAATGCCACTAGATCTGAGTTTAACTCGGTTTGAAAAGAAAGTTGGACGAAGAACAATTTGAATGAAATAATAACAACAAAATAAAATTTGAATTCAAAGTCTGAATAAAACACAAACCAAAACTCAAAACATATCAACTTAAAACTTAAAGATGTGAACCAAGTAAATCAATTAAAATCCGAATCAAAGTGAAATTTCAATCGAAAATGAAACTTAAAAAATCAAATCACTAAAAGCAATGAATAATGAAAACGAAGCTCCGAATTCGATATCCCCAGCCTCCGGCTGTTCTCGAAATCTTTTCGACTCTCTGCGATTTCTACCCTCTTTTGAGAAGGTCGCTGAGTCTACTGACACAGAATCATGAGATTCTCGATTTGGTTATGATGGCGTGGATTCACTTCCTTCGCTAAACTTTCAACCTTTGATGAAATCCTTTGCGACGTGAAACACTTTCATGTCCCATTCCAATCTTCTACTGCGCTTCTAATCACTGAAATCTTCACGAATCAATCGTCAACCTTCTGAGACTGGTACCTAAATTCCAGCTCTCTCCTTTCGAGGTCGGTACCTAAATTCTGACTTTCTTTTAGAGATAGATACCTAACTTTCGGTTCTCTTTCGAGACTGGTACCTAAATTCCAGTTCTCTCCTTTCGAGGTCGGTACCTAAATTCCGACTCTCTTTTCGAGATCGATACCTAAATTTTGATTCTCTTTCGAGACTGGTACCTAAATTCCAGTTCTCTCCTTTCGAGGTCGGTACCTAAATTCCGACTCTCTTTGAGATTGATACTTAAATTTCAATTCTCACTCTTTCAAGATCAGTAGCTAAATTCGATTCTCATTCCTTTCGAGGTCGGTACCCAAATTCTGACTCTCTTTTTGAGACTGGTACCTAAATTTCAATTCTCACTCTTTCAAGATCAGTACCTAAATTCTGATTCTCATCTCTCTCGAGGTCGGTACCCAAATTCTGACTCTCTTTTTGAGATTGATACCTAAATTTCAATTCTAATCTCTTTCGAGATCAGTACCTAAATTCTGATTCTCATTACTTTGTGAGGTCGGTACCTAAATTTCGACTCTCTTTTTGAGATTGATACCTAAATTTCAATTCTCATCCCTTTCGAGATCAGTACCTAAATTCTGATTCTCATCCCTCTCTAGGTCGGTACCTAAATTCCGACTCTCTTTTTGAGATTGATACTTAAATTTCAATTCTCATCTATTTCGAGATCAGTACGTAAATTCTGATTCTCATCCCTCTCGAGGTCGGTACCTAAATTCCGACTCTCTTTTTGAGATTGATACTAAAATTTCAATTCTCACTCTTTCGAGATCAGTACCTAAATTCTGATTCTCATCTTTTGTGAGGTCGGTACCTAAATTTTGATTCTCTCTCCGAGGCTGGTACTTAAATTCCGATCCTCATCCCTTTCGATCAGTACTTAAATTCTGATCTTCTTTCCGAGGTTGGAGCCTAAATTCCAACTCTCTTCGTCGAGACTAGAGCCTAAATTCTAGTTCTCTTTTAAATTCTAAGGTTAGAACCTAGGTTCCGATTCTCATTCCAAATTCTGAATCTCAACGAGGTCCACCTTAAAATCAATCTTAAATCGAACTTTAACTAAAATTGAAACTCAAATCAATTTGGAACTCAAACTCAAAATTGAAACTTGAAATAAAAATGAAACGAATCTAGAATCTAATCTCTCCGAGTCTTGTGATTTGGATATCACCTACTTTTTCCCCAGCGAGAGTTCGGGAATCTTCAGTCTTGGAGATTTACCGGAAACTCCCCAGTGGAATTATTCTACGCTTTGTTCTCAGTGCGTCACTTAGACGTCTGTGTTGGTTTTGTTGATCTCTTCGGTCAACACCAATACGCGCGGTGTGCTTGGTTAGCACACCACACCTATTGGGGGTCCATTTGTTGACCTCATTTTTGGTGAGGTCTTTTCTCTCCTTAGTGCTTCTTAGGATCTAGCCATAAGGTTTCTCCTTGACTATCCTAGAGGACTAGAATTGGGACTCACCCTTTAGCAATTCAGCTACTTCTTAAATCCTCTTGGGATCCCACTTGGATGGTTGCAAACCTCTAAATCACCTTGGAAGGTTAAAATCACCAAAATTGGTGCAAGTGGTCCTCTGGTTATTAGGAACATCCCATAATTCTCTTAAGGACAGAAACTTTACCTTGGTCATGTTAGTAAATTTTCTTTGAAAACCCCTATTTTCCATTAAAAATAATTATATAAATAAATTAAATTCAGAAAAATCACATTTTCTCCTCTAATGTCTTAATTGACATGTGAGTGAAGTGGAATAAAAATCTTAAGTTCATTTAAGTTTAATTTAATGAATTATAAAATAAATAAGCTTAAAGGGGCATAAAGGTAATTAAAAGATTTTAACCCCTAACTAAAACTTTAGGTTTAATCAAAATGGGGGTAAAATATCTGATTTTAACTTTCTCTCAGATGATTGAAACTTTGCGAAATCAAAGGGTAGGAACCCGTTAATCACTTTAATATACCAAAAATGAAACTTTAATTAATTAAACAACTTAAATTTTGGAAGATTAATAGAATTGGATTATTGAAATGGGGATATAACTTAAGAGGATATTTTAATTTAAAAATCCCTAAATAAATCACCTAATGATACTTAACTCTTAAACTTAAGAGGATAAATGGAACTAATAATTAAATGATTAAAAGTAAATAATTCTTAATTAAAACCTACAACATTAAATAATTTAATAATTGATTAAAACCTAAAATGTTAAATAATTAAAAAGTAAATTAAAATATTTGAAACTAATTTAAAATCATTTCAAAACAAACTTAAATCAAAATTACAAATTTTAAATAATTTTATGACAACTTACCTTAAAACATAATGTAAAAATTAAATTAATTAATATAATTAATCCAAATTAAATCATCAAAATTTAATAAATAATTTGAACACCTCTTTTGACCTAAGTTAATCTAAAAAATTTAAATTAACATGAAATATTGATATCATTTATAAAAAGTTTAACTTAAATGAATCAAACATCATTCCAAACATAAAATCATTAATTAAAATTTCATAATTAAATCACATTAAATTAAATCATCAACTTTAATTTCAAATCATTAAAATCTTTAACAAATTAACTTGCCCCTGAAAACTTTTAATTATTATAACTATTAAATGAAGCGTTAAGTGAAATGCCACTTCACTCATAGGATAATCAAACATCCTAATTCACTGAGCAAGGGAATAAAACTTGACTAAATCCTTGGATGATTAATTCACCTGTGTAGTTAAATTCACTTGAACTCAAGACTCTCCCAGAGGTATCGAAAAGATGTTTAGGATTTATTCTAAGCACTTCCTCAATACGATGGGTAGTGTTAAAGCACAATTGAACTTAATTGTTCTTTGGTGAAAAAAATCATCCTTAACCAAAATCAAGAACCTAGACGTCATAGGAAATGACTAGCTATAGGATTAGGATTCCAGTAGACAACCAAAACCCTTCCTTTAGTCTTTACCTAGGTACTTGTTGAAATATTTAAATGCTTTAATATGTGTTTTAAAGTGTAGCTTGGAATGATGGGAGGACCCTCCAGGTACGCTTTTAAGTTATTGCAATTTATTCTATTGCATTTTCTTTACCTACACTGCGCTTTACTTTTCTTGCATGTTAAACAAGACTGTTGCATGAAAACCAAAACCTTTAGGATAGTCCCTGAACTGAAACCAAAATCAAATTAAAAGTCACTACAAGATGAAATCCACCGCCACAACATTCAAAATATAAAACAACTCAAAATTTAATCACAAACAGAACAACAAAACTACAACTTTAACTAAATTAAAACGTCTCGTTGGATGATCGGGAATACCTCGAATGATGTAACCTACGTGTTGCTAACGGGATTTCCCACGGTCTAAATGAAAGTGTGGAACTCATTCATTTGAGTTTAGCAAATTCATTTGGACTAAGTGAATCCGATAAAAAATGACGACGCCGAAAGGATGGAACCAGGGGATCTTAACCGGTGTTGTTATAATCAACTTTAAGATTTTCCTAATAAAACATTGAAGATATTTGAATTCTAAGATTTCTCTAAACCAAAACACTTCTCTCATCCTTTAATTTATGAATTCTAAAACTAAACATTTGCGACAACGACAAGGAGCTTGGAGCATAGTGGGCAGCACGACCATCGTTATCAGCAAAACATGTGGCTACTTCAGCAAAACCTTTCTTAGAATTAAATAACAAAACCATAGGATATCGAGGTAGTTTGCCTAGTGCAACATAAATCCTCAACTTTTCCTTAGGCATTTGCATGATCATGTTATGCAAATTAAGCCCTAACCGGTCTTAGGATTCCGGGTAGTCGTTTGGTATGACATAAACCCTCACATCTTCGAGGCCATATGAATGACTATGTCATACAAATATAAGACCTAATTAAATAAAATTGGCAAGATTGAAACATTAAATAAACTCCCAAATTGAAGCCAAACAATAGGATAGTTTGGGAAGTTGCTAAGATTCTTCTTGGATCCTCAGCTTCTCCTACTTTTCTTCCATTGGATTCCTAAAATAACTGTTCCAAATTTGATCCATTCCCAATTAAAATTTTCAAAATCCAATCCTTTGAAAACCTTAAACTTTAAAATTCTTGAGAGCAAAACCACTGATCATTATCGAGTGTTTTCTTAAGTGATTCCCTTTATTTAAGATGTAATTAACTATAGGGGCTTTTATAGGGAACTTTAAGAACCCAGGTAATATAAACCTTGCTTAATTCATTTATATTAAGCAGGGAAACTTGTCCGATTATAGAGTCTGGCTTGCGGACCAAAGAGATGTCACAAATCTTCTAGTTTATTTAATCGAGCCCCATCGTCAAGCAGTGTGTTTGTCCTTCGAGATAGATACACTGTTTGTGATGTGGTCCTCGTTTATATAAACTATTTGGGATGTGAGATCGGTTTGATTTTATATCTTAAAATTTTCAAACTTAAAATTATTTTCAAAAATCAAATACTACTTTTTCAAATTATATATTTAAATTAAATTAAAAATTCACCGAAAACTTCTGTAAGCGACCCATTTTTAAAAAAAAATCAACACTCAACCTAAAATTATGCCGACAGCGAGTTTTAAATTTAAGTTAAATATATATATATATATATATATATATATATATATATATATATATATATATATATAGTTTTAGAAAGAAGCATTTGATTTTGAAAATAGACTTTAAGTTTAAAATTATTTTAAGATATGAAATCAAACAGATCTCACATCCTAAATAGTTTATATAAACAAGCACCACATCACAAACCGTGTATCTATCCCGAGGAATAGACACACTCGCTCGATGATGGGGCTCGATTAAATAAACTAGAAGATTTGTGACATTCGTTCGGTCCGCAAACCAATTTTATAAGCAGATAAGTTCCCCGCTTTAATATAAAGAAATTATGCGGTGGTTTATATTACTCGGGTTCTTAAAGTTCCCTATAAGGGCAAGCCCCTATAGTTAATTACATCCTAAATGTCCGAAGACACTTAAGAAAACTCTCGATAATGATCAGTGGTTTTGCTCTCAAGAATTTCAAAGTTTAAGCTTTTCAAAGGATTGATGTTTTGGAAATTTCAATAGGGAATGGATCAAATTTGGAACAATTTATTTCAAGAGTCCAAAGGAAGAGAAGTAGG
Source organism: Papilionanthe hookeriana x Papilionanthe teres (assembly GCA_022702705.1). Taxonomy (NCBI): domain Eukaryota; kingdom Viridiplantae; phylum Streptophyta; class Magnoliopsida; order Asparagales; family Orchidaceae; genus Papilionanthe; species Papilionanthe hookeriana x Papilionanthe teres. The sequence goes on from CM040422.1 coordinate 14,841,702, forward strand.
AGAAGCTGAGGATCAAAGAAGAATCTTGGCAACTTCCCAAAATATCCTATTGTTTGGCTTCAATTGAAGAGTATATTTAATGTTGTAATCCTGCCAATTTTAATTAATTAGGACTTATAATTGTATGACATGATCATACAAATAGCCTCGAATATGTGAGGTCTTATGTCGTACTAAACGACTACCTCTGAATCCTAAGACCGGTTTGGGCCTAATTTGCATAATATGATTATGCAAATGCCTAACGAAAAGTTGAGGATTTTATGCTGCTTTAGGCAAACTACCTCGAAATCCTATGGCTTGTTTATTTAAAACTAAGAAAGGTTTAGCTGATGTAGATTCAAGTTTTGTTAATGACGATGGCCGTGCTGCCCACTATGCTCCGAGCTCCTTGTTGTTGCAGAGGTTTGGTTTTAGAAGGTGGAAATCAAGAGATGAGAGAAGTGTTTTGGTTTAGAAAAAGTTTTAAAGTCCAAATATTTTTAACGTTTTATTAGAGGAATCTTAAAGTTGATTATAACAACACCGGTTAAAATCCCACTGTTCCATCATTCCGGCACCGTTATTTTTATAGGATTCACTTAGTCCAAATGAATTTGCTAAACTCAACTAAATGAGTTCCACACTTTCATTTAGACTGTGGGAAATCCCGTTAGCAACACGTAGGTTACATCATCAGAGGTATTCCTCATCATCTAACAAGACATTTTAATTTAATTGCAATTGTAGTTTTGTTGTTCTGTTTGTGATTAAATTTTGAGTTGTTTTATATTTTGAAATGTTGTGGCGGTGAATTTTATCTTTCGTTGATTTTAATTTAGTTTTGGTTTCAGTTTTGTGGCTACCCTAAAGTTTCAGTTTTCATGCAGGGTGACAATCTTGTCTAACATTTAAGAAAAGTAAAGCGAGGTACAGGTAAATAAATTTCAATAAAGTAAATTGTACTAAAATAAAAGCGTACCTGGAGGGTCTTCTCGTCATTCCAAGCTGCACTTAAAACACGTGTTAAGGCATTTGAATATCTGCAACACGTACCTAGGTAAAGGTAAGGGAAGGTTTTAGTTGTCTACCAAAATCCTAGTTCTATAGCTAGTTAATTCCTATGACGTCTAGGTTCTTATGTTTTGTGGATGATTTTCTTCACCAAAGAACAATTAAGTTTAACTATTCTTTTAAGACACCCCATCATATTGAGAAAGTGCTTAAGACGAGTCTTAAACATCTTTTCAATGCTTCTGAGATTGTTTTGAGTCTAAATGAATTTCATTGCACAGGTGAATTAATCGTCCAAGGGTTTAGTTAAGTTTTGTCTCTTGCTCAGTAAACTAGGACGTTTGATTAACCTATGAGTGAAGTGACATTTCACTTAATGCTTTTTTTAAGAGTTATAATAATAAAAGCCTTTTGGGGGCAAATTGGTTTGTTAAGGAATCTGACCATCCTTTAATTAAAATTTAATTGATAACTTAAGATAATTTTAGTTTCCTTCTAAGCAACTTAAGTTACTTAGATTGAAAGGGATACTTGAGCTGTTTAGTTTAAGTTTTGATGATTTAAATTTGAGTTTGAATTAATCATATTAAATCGTATCGATTTTATTGACTAATTTAAGTTGATCTTAAATTGATTTAATTCTCACATTTTTTTTGATTTAATGTTTCGAATTCGCTTATTAAATGATTATAGATTAGTTTCAAATACTTTAAGCTTCCTTTGATTTGATTATTAAATGATTTAACATTTTAAATTTTAATTAATTAATAAATTGTTGAAGTTTTAAATTTTAATTAACCATTTAAATTATTTGATATTTTAGATTTATGAATTATTTATTATTTAATAAATAATTTAAGTTATAATTTCTAAGAGAATGTCATTGTATTAATTCAATTAGGGATTTGAATCAGAGAATTAATATCTTTTTAAATTATATCCCTAATAAAAAAAATATCCAAAAAATTTAATTAATCTTACAAAATTTAAATAATTTAATTAATTAAGGTTCCATCTTAATATTCTTAAAGTGATTGATGGGTTTCTACCCTTTTATCTTTTAAGTTTCAATCATCTAAGGGAATATTAAATCAAATATTTTACCCTCCCTTTCGTTAGGCTTAAAATATTTATTAAAGTTAAAATCCTTAATTACTTTCATTCCCTCTTAAGCCTATTCACTTCATAACTCACTAAATTGAGCTCAAGTGTGTTTGAAATTTTTGTGTCACTTCACTCACATGTCAATTAAGACATTAAAGGAGAAAATGTGATTTTTCTATTTTTAATTTAATTTATATAATTTTTTTTAATAGGATTAGGGGTTTTTCAATGAAAATTCAATAACATGACCAAGGTAATTTTTCTAACATTAGGAAAATTATGGGATGTTCTTATTGCCAGAGGACAACCTAGACTAATTTTTGGTAATTTTTTGAATTATATTTTATTTATTATAATTATTTTAAGTTTTAGAGTGTTAATTAACTTTAGAATAAAATAGAAGTTGAAAAATGGATTTTATATTTTTCAAAAATCTCTATCCTCAAGGAACTCAGAGAAATATATTTTATAATTTTCTAATTTTTCTTTGATTTATTAGGATTAGTTTAGTGAGAAAGGTTAAAAATTCATTTTTTTTTAATATTAGAAATTACATTAAGCCTTTAAAATTTAATATTTTAGCCTAGAGACTTGGGAAAAATATTTGGTCAGTTCCAAAATGATTAGGGAGTAAAATATGACATTTTAATGATTTTTAATATTTTTATGATTTTTAATATTTTTTTAATTATTAAAATATTTAAAAATAGGCTAAAAATAAAAATTTTAGATATTTCTAATTTTATTTTTCCTAGACTCCTCTGATATCAGAGAAGTCCCAAAATCAATTTGATGAATTTTTAAAAATTATTTTGGATTTTATGGATTTTTGAAATTTAAAAATGATCATGTAACTTAAATGATCCATTTAGTGGGTAAAATTATTTCTAATTGATTTCAAATTTTTATGTGAGGTTTCTCTGATCCCAAAGATCAACGGAGAATTGATTTCAAGTGATTTTGATGTGTGGTTATTCCTAATTAATTAGGGTTTAATTTTAGGGTTTTGCCCAAATTAAGGTTCATCTGAATGATTTAAGCCAAACCATAATTATCCTAGGGTTCTCTGGTCATAAGGTACTTCCCCTAATTTTTCTAGATTTTATTGATTAACATGCTGATTATTGGAATTAAAATACAAAAAACAGGCACATAAACTTGGAAAATAAATAACTTGCCTCAGGGACAGCCTCTAGCCTTGGAAAATTCAGAGAATGTTACCAAGATCAGAGGCTATAAAAGCCCTATGGTCTCATGCCATGGTGAAATGTATACATGCATGGAGAATTATAATACTCAAAAAAGTATTAATATATATAAAAATAAAATACTCATCAAAATAGATCAATTCCTTTTCCAGATTATTCTCTTCTGTTTACTGAGCAAGTGAGTATTTTTCTTTTATTTTTATGATTTTTCTATGTAAAGATATCACTTTTTGAAGTTTTTGGTATTTAAATAAATAAGAAAAATCGGATTTTCCTACTTATCCACGTCGGCGCCAACTCAACCTACGGCGGGTCGAACTCCACGCGTCGCTCCCTGATTCGGCGCCGCCATCTGACTCGGCGCCCACGCGGCCGGCCAGCTCATGTCCCGTTGATCCGTCCGACGCAATCCTAGCCGTCAATCCAATACACGCGCGATCCGACGGCTGCTGGTCATCGTCCCGACTGGTGTGAGCCGAGAACCGTCCACCTTCTAACCCTAATATCTCACTCGATACTTAACCAAATTAAACGTTCTTATGCTCTATGAACTTGTCTTGAAGAGACAAACATATCCATATGCCTAACATACATTGAAATTGACTTGAATTAAATGAAAAATCACTGGAAGCTCGGGAGGAAGAAGAGGGCAATAACTTGGCTCTGAGAAGTGAAACTTCTATCAGAGAGGGTCAGCACGTTCGTTGGAGTCCAAGGAAGCTAGGGATGAAGCCTGGAGCTGTGGTGAATTGCCTGGGTATGACTTCGACCAAGCCCGATTTCAAGCTTTGATGGTTGGAGAGATTGGGTGGCCTGGAGAGGGTGCTTCCACTGGGGAACTCCTTCTCTAGGTGCTGTGAAAGTGTGGGTGAGTTTAATTTGGTTCTAATGGAGGTTTAGGGAATGTCTTGTTTTCTGCCTGAGATTGAGCTCAAAAATTAAACTCAACCAGTGGAGGAGGAAGCAGGAAAGCAGTGGGGTTCTTCTTCTCTAGCCTGGAGCATAAATGTTTATTTACCCTCAAAAGAGTACCTCCTCTTCCAAGCATGAAAGAACATTGACATATCCTAAGTTCAGTCACTAAATCTAAGGCTAGACTGGGAGGATACCGGCTGTCACTACGAAGCTCCCACTCACCCTTCACCTGAAGGCTAACCTTCGACTTTAATTACTTATCCTAGGACCAAATTAGGGATCTCAGCCTGTCACCCTGAAACCTCCAATTTGAAGTCTATCAAAACACATTTCCCTATTTATTTGCACTTAATTCCCATTAAGTACGCAATTCATCCATGTACATTGAATGGATTCTTCATTATTGTTGTTGGACACTAAATCTTTTCAGAGTTAATGTTCAACAACATATTTTAACAATTCAATTGGCTAGATTGAAAAGTAAGTTAAGTTTAAAATGAAAAACCATCACAATTTCTTCAATACTTTGAAAGCACTTCAAATCCACATCATCACATCATCACATCTCTTTGGAAGAAGAATGACAAAAGAGACTACTCAGAATTCATAGAGAAGCACAACAAAACATGGATTTTCTATATATAAGAGAAGTCAAACCACAAAAGAAAATATAACTTATCTCTTTCTCTTCCCTAAGAAAATCCCCTGAACTTTCTTTGAATCCTTTTCTCTCTTCTTTGCAACACTCAATTCCCTCTTTAGAATGGAAAGGAAGAAGCAATCTATCACTTTACTAATTCTCCTTCACTCCTTAAAGAAGAATCCCTCTCAAATTCTCACTTCTATACTCTTCTCTTACAAACCCTAACACTCAACACACTCACACACACTAGAACTCTCACTTTCTCCCTAGTAAAACCTCTCAAATTTCATCAAAAAATAGTTACATATATCTTAGAAACGAAATCCCAAGAGTTTCCTTAAGCATCCCTTCAAAAATTTGCCAAAAATCTTCAAATTTGAATTGCACTGACATTGGGCACCGGCGGCGCCCGATAGGGCGCCAGCGGCACTCTATCTCCCGATTATTTTCTGGAGCTCTCGGGAAAGTGGCATCGGCGGGGCCAAAAGCTATTTTTTCCATTTGCTCCTTTTCACTCCAAATTCGTTCCTTTTTAGTTCTATTCGCTCCAATCACCTAAAATCATCACACCTATAACAAATCATGAATAATACCTTTCTATAAAGTTTAATAACATCAAAAATGGGTAAAATTATATAGCAAAAATAGTATATATTTTTGGAGCATCAAAATCCCCCAAACTTAACTATCACTTGTCCTCAAGTGATCATTTTACTACATAAAAATATAACTCAAGGTAATGTACTTTTTACCTGTAGGACACTAAAATTTTTCATTCAAAGGAATATATTGGTAATACTTTTAGAAAGAAATTCAGTAACTCAGGTCAACACTACAGGTATAAGGATATTCAGCAATCAAATCTAAGGGTTATAGTCTTCTATTTTTTTCAAGATAAATCATAATTTGTCGCATTAAGAGTGCCTTGAAATACTATGTGAAAAAGGAGTTCATGCAAACTTCATTAGAATGTAGGTCAATACTTTAAATATAAATTCAGAAATGAAATCAAGTTCTCCCTTTAGGGTGTCTCAAGTGAAGCCAATTTTTTATTTGGCATCTCCTCAAGCTTCTCCTCATAAATATTTTTCTCTCTTTTTCTTTTCTTTTTCTTTTCTTCTTTCTTTCTTTTTGGGATTTCTTTTCAATCCTTCTTTTCTTTTCTTTCCTTTTTCTCTTTTTTTAAATGAGGATTACTATATCTGGATAGCCTTTAATAATTTTGAACTTCACTCACTTCTTTATAAAGTTCAAACTTGAAACACCTCCTTACTTTATAATTAGGTATGAGCTTTATTATTCATCATAAAGTCACAATCTCTTCTTAACACATAATACTTTAAGTCTCTTAACATTTCAAATACAATTTTCTTTACTTTAAATAGTTAACTATAATCAAATCCTTTCATACCAAATATCTTACCCCTATAAAATTAACCTTTATTACTAAAAATTTTCATCCAATCCTTCCATTTTATTCAACTGAAATAAAAAGTTTTAGTTATCTAAAGTGGGGCTCAACTGCCAGAAGTTATGCTAATAATTTTTGAAAATAGAATAATTGAGAACAAATAAGAGTAAATATTTTTTTACCCTCCCCCAAACTTAAATTTTTCAATAAATTTGAAACAGTAGAGAGTAAAAGAAACTAACATTTTTGTGCTGGGATCTTGAAATCTTCAACAAGTATCTGGTATTAGTCAAAATTTACAGCTAACAGGTATGAAATAGTTAGTAATAGTGATATAAAAATTTTTAAACATTTGCAGGGTAAAGAGATATTAACTTTAAACATCTAAATATCCAACAAAAACCACAACTACTAAACAAACTATCATAGTTCATATAACAATTTCAATTTTTCATTGCAACATAACAGTACATCAATAGGTTTACACATCACATGAAAAGTTAATAACTGCTACATCACAAAAACAACACAACACATAAGAAAACATAAATAGAAACAGGCAAACTACAACTCTTCATTACCAAGTCTATACGGTGTATAGCTGGGGCATGTAGGGAATATCACATCAGTCTCGCCCCTCACGAATCTGACCTTGGCGTCATGATTGGCAATATCGAACTCAACTCTTCTTTTCATATAATTTTTATTCACCTCACTTTTAGCCTCAAACACATCCATCCGACTATGGAGTCTATCCATACTAGCACTCTGTAATCTCAGCTGCTCCATAGTATCGGACAAAGTAGGGGGCTCAGACGTAGATGGAATGTCATAACTCATAGTAGGAATATTAGTACTCCTACTCTCATCTCATGCTCCCACATGAGACTCATAAGTACGAATGATAGTCTTGGTAATGGGTCTCAGTGGTATAACTACCTCTTCAAAACTGTTGAACTCTACTCTAGACTGTACACATAGGGCATGAACTAGGGCAGGATGTCTTAATCCTCCAATGGTCTCTCCTCTAGAAATGGACTAAATGTTCTTAAAGACAATAGCTCCAATATCAATCTTCTTCATATTCTGAATACAATAGTTCAGAATTGCTCTATCCCTTGTAACTTCACTATAGTGATAAGAAGGTAACAGTCTTGTAGAGATGAAATAGTGCCAAACTTTAGATGCAACATTTAACTTGGAAGCGAGGAAGTTAATCATCTGTTTTTGACTCACTTTCCATTCCCCTTTTCCGTCTGTCAGAAAAGCAATCACTTCCTTCATATTCGCCTCTCGAGTATCAAAATTTTCATATTCGCAAACAAAAGGTTCCCAAGTCTGATAAAATGCATTCATACATTGAGGGTAAATTCAACCATTTTTCCTCTAACTAGCACATACTCTGTCTCAGTCCAGGGCACATTAACATAGAACTCTCTAACAACACTCAAAACAACATTAACAAGAAATAAGAAAATCTTTCCCATTTTTGTTCAGCAATTAACTGTTCAACAGATCCACCAAGATTGTCGAAAGCTCGATATTTAATACACTTGTTATTGTAAAGGTAAGAATTAAAAAGAAATTACGCTTTGACATTGACAAATCTTTCTTCATCATAATAAAATTTTCTCTTCCCTTTACTCATCCTTAGAGCCATGTGAATTTCTAAAAATTACAAGAAAATTCTAATAAATTCCAAATCCATAATGTAACAAACTCTAATTATTTTTTTAAATAAGTAAGAGCAAATTTCATCATAAGAAATCCCAAAATTTCTTCAAAAATCTAAAAATTCCAATCTGAGCAATGTGAGAGATTCCTATGGTGAAAATAAAAAATTTTAACTTAAAGTGAAGATCTTACCAAGAGATGTGTATATCCGGTCTTGAAAAGCTTTGAAATCGCTTCAAATCCAAGATCTAGCAAGCCCTAGGTCTTCAAAGTCACGAAAATGGTGGAGGAAAACGAAAGCAATGGAAAAAATCTTGGGTCCCTAGGTCAAAATTGCAAAATATAAGGGCTTTTCCATTTTTCTGTATTCGGGCGCCTGCGGCGCTCGATAAGGCACCGACGACGCTCTATTTTTTTAAATTGGCCAAAGTCTTTGGATTTGGGTGTCGACAGAGCCCATTCTGGTGCTGGTGGCGCCAGTGCAAAAAATTTTCTAGGTCCGAATATTTTTTTGTAATTTCAATAGTTCCGTCCTCCACAATGACATTTAACACTTCATTAAGCATCTATTTCATCACACAAGCAATAACTAACACAATTCTTACACAAACAACACAAAACAACACTTCTATATATAAAATAGACATTACAACATAAACACTAATATGTTTAACAAATTAAATTAACAACCCCTAATTTTTAGTGTTGTAAGTACACTACAATTAGCAAACACTAAAATCTAAGAACACAATGAAATTAAGCATAGAAAATCCAAATGCAAACTACAAAGCTAAGCAAAGCAAATGCTAAACACACCAAACAAAATTAAGCAAAGTAAAGCAAACACACATCAAACATAAGCAGAATCCAGTAGTAACTCCTCATCAGTCTCAAAACTATCTTACTCTCTAATATCTCCAATAGATTGTTGATGCACGAACAAATTGTAGAAGGGACGAAATGGGAATTCATCAGATTAATCCTCAACAATCACATCATTCTTCTTCGTCAGATTAATCTGGCCCATCTCAACCTGACCAATGTGATCAAATTGTTTCTTCATCCTACAGTCTATCTGATCAAATAAACCAGAAATATTATAAATGGCGTTCAAAACATTCTGTACCTCTTTTTCCAACTACTTGATTTTCTTCAGTTTCACTCTGGAACATTCAGGAAAGTAAGGCTGAATGGGTTGTGAAGTCTGAGTTGGTTGATCAGCAAGCAGATTCATATCACCTTCTTCTCCTACTGTTTGGTAGTCATAAAGATTAGTTGGATTAATAGGCCTCCATGGAAGAAGAACCTTTTCCCAACTCTCATACGGAACTTGTGATTGACTACACAACATAAATATGGTGGACGGGTGTCTAAGCCCTTATTTATATCCATGAACTATCAATCCCAAAACTGATTTCACAATTATTTTTCCAATATCAATCAGCCTTCCAGTTTGAATACAAAAACTCAAAATAGCACTTTCCTTTGTTACTTTACTAATCTTCAAAGTTGGAAATAACTTCGTCAAAATAAAATAATGCACTGCTTTGACACCAGATTTAAATATGCAGAAGGGAAACTAATATATCCATTGTCTCTTACTTCCAAATCTTCATTTTCATCCGTCAAATAACGATAAACATCATTCATATTATCTGTTGTCACATTAAAATTGGAATAGTGGCAGATAGGTACATTCTCAATCATAAAGAGATCATTAATTCATGCAGGAGTGAATTACACAAACCAACCTCACACAAAGACAAATCCTTGGTTGATCCCATGAAGATTTCAATAGAATTCCTTCACAACCGTAACGAATACGGTAGCGGTAGTGTAACATAGCACTTCCCAATGCCTTTCCTTTATTATCTCTTCAACTCTTGTAGTAGGATTATTCATAACTCGATTAATAAAGCCTCATTCCTTGATAATTCTCCTCTTCATCATCACCTTGTTGAATAATCGCTGCGCCTCAAAGCTGATAAACTTTCGTCGGTTGAAAATGCGAGATCGAGGGGTTTTTATGGAGTAGGAATGCATGGGATGCGAATTGGGAAAGGAAGTTTTCATTTTTCTAGAGTTTGGAAGTTTAAAATGGACTTATGGAGTTATAAGGAAGAAGATCTGGCTCAAAACCTTCAAAAATTTCATTTTGAAACTCCAAAAACTATCAACAAGTTTTGGGAGCACCGGCGACGTTCGAACCTTGAAGTTCAGCAAATTCTCTATGTTTAGGTGTCGGCGGCGCCAGTGGTCAAAAATTTCACCGAACTTCGTTTGGCCCAAAATATTCCAATATCTCAAATTGATCCAATATTTATCAATTCTTAAAGTATTTAAGGGCGATTAAGATTCCAAAATAACTATCTAAAAGCACAACTACAAGAAACAAGAAAACACACCATAAAGATACATATGGGTTGCCTCCCATAAAGCGCTTGGTTCAATGTCGTCAGCCCGACAAACCATTAAGTTAATCAAGATGACTCAACATTAAAACCTCTTTGAAGTCAGGTTGAAACCCATCAAAGTAAGGCTTTAATCGATGCCCATTAACCATGAAAACCTTTCCAGTATCAGGATCCTCTATATCAACAACTCCGAAAGAATGAACTTTTACAATTGTAAAAGGTCCCAGCTATCTAGACTTGAGCTTTCCAGGAAATAATTTCAGCCCTGTATTGTATAACAAAACTTTCTGTCCATATTCAAATTTCTTTTTCAATATCTTTTGATCATGCCACTATTTCATTCTCTTTTTATAGATCCTGTCATTATGATAAGATGCATTTCTAATTTCTTCCTGTTCATTCAATTGCATAAATCTCTTCTCTCCAGCATTTTTCAAATTAAAACTCAACTCTTTTATCGCCCAATATGCTTTATGCTCCAATTCAACTGATAAATGACAAGTCTTATCAAACACAAGTCTATAAGGAGACATTCCAATAGGGGTCTTAAAGCAGTCCTATAAGCCCATAATGTAGTATCTAATCAAACAGAACAATCTAATTTGTGATTATCAACAGTTTTCTCCAAAATTCTTTTAATTTCACGATTAGACACTTCTACTAAACCACTAGTCTGGGGATGATAAGCAGTAGAGATTCTATCAATAATATTATATTTCTCAATCAATCTCTTAATTTGATAATTCCTGAAATGGGATCCACCAACAGTTACAATCATTCTCGGCATTCCATTTCTCACAAATATAATTTTCTTTAAATGTTTTGAAACACTCCGAGCATCACATTAAGGTAAGGCAATAGCTTCAATCCATTTCGAGACATAATCAACTGTAACCAGTATATATAAATTCCTAAATGAAGGAGTAAATGGTCCCATAAAATCTAATCCCCATACATCAAAATTTTTAACTTCCAAATTATAGTTAGAGGCATTTCATTTCTTCTAGAGATATTACCTACTCTCTGACATCGATCACATGATTTAATATATTTGTATACATCCTTAAAAAGAGTAGGCCAATAAAATCCAGATTGAAAATAAAAACAGTTTTATCAACACCGAAATGACCTCCAAATTCAGAATCAAGACATAGTTGAATAATTAAATTAGTTTCTTACTGTGGTACACATCTCTTAATAATCAGATCCTTACACTATTTATATAGATAGGGCTCATCCCAAAAATAAAATCTTGCATCATATTTAAACTTCTTTTATTATTGCCTTGTTAAATCAGGTGGTACAATATCACTCACAATATAATTCACAATATCAGCATACTAAGGCAGATTTCTTTCCATAATACAATAAAGTTGTTGATCAGGGAATGTTTCTGTAACTTTCTTCTCAAATTCATAATATTTATCATACTCTAATCTCGATAAATGATTAGCTATTTAGTTATCAGATCCCTTCCTATCAACTATCACATAATCAAATTCTTGCAGAAGAAGTATCCATCTAATCAATCTAGGTTTGGCATCCTTATTTTGCATTAAATATTTAATAGCCGAATGGTCTGTATGCACAATACTTTTAGCTCCAATTAAATAAGTTCTAAACTTTTCAAAAGTAAATAATATAGCTAATAGCTTTCTTTCAGTAGCGGTATAATTAATTTGAGCTTCATTAAGAGTTTTACTAGCATAGTAAATGCCTTTGAAAACTTTATCATTCCTCTGCCCCAACGCTACTCCAATTGCATAATCACTAGCATCACACATAAGTTCAAATGGTTTCTCCTAATCAGGTGAAACAATTATAGGTGCAGTGATTAATTTCTCTTTCAATAATTCCAAAGCACACAAACATTCATCATTAAAATCAAATTTTCTATTATTTTCTAAAAGTCGGCACAAAGGTTTAGTAATTTTAGAAAAATCTTTAATATATCACCTGAAAAATCCAGCGTGTCCTAAGAAACTCCTCACCTCTCTCACGGTAGTGGGTGGTGGCAATCTCTCAATCACTCAAATTTTAGCAGAGTCAACCTCCATACCATATTCAGAAATTTTATGCCCAAGCACAATGCCTTTTGCACCATAAATTGACATTTCTCCCAATTCAGAACTCAATTTGTTTTCTCGCAAAGCTTCAAAACTTTTGCTAAGTTTTCCAAACATATTTCCAATGAAGTCCCGAATACAGAGAAATCATCCATAATAACTTTTATTCCATTATCTATCATACTGCTGAAGATATCTATCATATATCTCTGAAACGTTGTAGGTGTATTACACAGTCCAAAAGGCATTCTTCGAAAAACAAAGGTTCCGTAAGGGCTAGTAAATGTTGCATTTTCTCGATCCTCAGGAGCAATAGCTATTTGATGATAACTAGTATATCCATCCAGAAAGCAGTAGTACTTGTGTCCAGCAAGTCTATCCAGCATTTGATCGAGAAAAGGATGAGGAAAGTGATCTTTTCGGGTGGCGGCATTTAATTTCCTATAGTCAATACAAATTTGCCATCCATTAATTTATCTTGTGGGTATAATTTCATTACATTCATTCACTTTAACAGTCACTCCTCCCTTTTTTGGTACACAATGTATTGGACTCACCCAAGCACTATCCAAAATAGGATAAATAATTCCATTTTTAAATCTCCTTCTTAACTACTTCTTTCATAATTGGATTCAATCTCCTCTGCGGATCAAATTTCAGTTTATGTTCTTCATTTAATAAAATCCTGTGCATACAAATCGAAGGACTGATTCCTTTAATATCCACTAAAGTCCATCTAAAATCCTTTTTGTATGTTTTTAAAATTTCCAACAATTTTTGTTCTTGATATTCATTTAACTCCAAAGATACAATAACTGGTAGGGTAGATGATTCTTCTAAAAACATATACTTCATATGATTAGTGATAATTTTCATCTCAAGTTTAGGAGGTTTCATTATAGATGGAATTAAGCTTTTATCTCCACCTTCCAAAGTGTCTAATACTTCAAATCTCTCTTGAACATACTCCAAATCTTCATTCTTCTTATTATCTGAATTTTCTTTATTTTTAATTCCTTCTTCAAACATATTTTTATACTCTACTTCTTTTTCAAATATATTTTCAAAATGATCATTTCTCAAATATTCACAGACCTCCGTCCTAAAACATTCATTATCTTTTTCCATTGAGGGAAACTTCATAGATATCAAAATATTAAAGCTCACCTCTTGATCATTAACCCTTATAGTTAATTCTACTTTTTGAACATCAATCACTGCTCTCTAAGTAGCAAGGAATGGTCTTCCTAAAATGAATGGAATTTCTTTATCTTCTTGCAGATCAAGTACAATAAAATTCACAGGAAAGATAAATTTATCCACATTCACTAACACATCTTCCACCACTCCTTTAGGGTAAGTAATGGAACGATCGACCAACTGAAGAGTCACAGATGTAGGAGAAAGTTCTCCTATTCACAACCTTTTGAAAGTTGATAAAGGCATAAGATTAATACTAGCTCCCAGATCACATAAGGCTCTTCCGAAAAATTTTTCACCTATAAGCACACGTGGTAGTGAAACTACTCCGGACCTTTAAGTTTTTCTCGGAAGCTTCTTCTGAATAATTGCACTACACTCTTGGCTAAGTGCAACAGCTTCATGATCTGTGAACTTTCTTTTCTTTTCAAGAATATCCTTCATAAACTTAGCATAGTCAGGCATCTATTATAATGCTTCACTAAAAGGAATATTTATCGTTAATTTCTTAAGGATCTCCAAAAATTTTCCAAATTTGTTATCCCTATTTTGTTATTTCAATCTTTATGGAAATGGAGGTGGTGGTTTTTCAACAGTGATCTTCATTGGTTCAATAGGATATTCCAAGTCTGGATAAACCTTGTTTGAACCTTTTTCAATATCCACCTCCTTTTCTATTTCAACTTATTTTTGTACTCTCATCTCCAATTCCTTTCCAATCCTTAATTGAATAGCCTAAAGTTTTTCCTTGTTTTAATCTTTTGGATTGATCTCAATATTACTTGGAAGCGTTCCAGAAGGTCTGTTATTAAGTGCAGTGAAAATATGCCCCAATTGATTTTCAATATTTTTCATCGCAACACCTTGAGCTTGTAATTGATTTCCCATATTCATATCATTTCTTCAGCAGACAACTTCTTATCCTTAAATTATGTGAATCCAGGAGGATAAGATGATTAAAATTGGTATTTCCTTTATTGTTCAAATTTCCAACTGGATTTATAGAATTGTTCCCCCAATGAGGGTTAACATTGGCATTGTTATTATTCTAGTTGAAATTTGGTTGATTCTTCCAACCAGGATTATAATAATTCGAATAAGGATTATTAGGTCTATTAATAGCATTCAATATCTCGTAACGTGTTTGAGATTCTGTTATCTGTCCAAATGAATTTTCCTCTAACATTTGGGGTGGTTGAGAATAATTCTTTCCATACTGATCTATTTTCTTAGAAAGGGCTGCAATTTGAGAAAATATCATAGTCATCATATATGAATCATGAACACTAGCTACTCTCTTAGGATTTGCCCATTCAGAGAGCCATTAAAAATTATTAGTAGCCATTTCTTCTATTAATGTGTATGCTTCATCAAAAGGTTTTGACATTAACGATCGACCAGCAGCAGCATCTATAATCGATCTTAATGATCCTACTAATCCATTGTAAAATGTTTGAATTATTAACCAGTCTGGTAAAGAATGATGTGGGCACTTCTTAAGAAGATCTTTAAATCTTTCCCAAGCTTCATATATTGATTCCCCTTCAAACTGACCAAAAGATGTGATATCATTTCTTAGCTTAGAAGTCTTTGATGAAGGGAAATATTTTGATAGAAAAATTTGAGACAATTCTCCCCAAGTTCTAATAGATCCTGGTGCTAACAAATTTAACCACACCTTAGCTTTATCCCTTAATGAAAAAGAAAAAGTCTAAGTCTGACAGCATCACTCGACACTCCGTCATATTTAAAAGTATCACACAGTTCTAGAAAATGAGTGAGAAATAAATTTGGATCCTCATTAGGTGTTCCTCCAAATTGATTATTTTGTACCATTTGGATAATAGTAGGTTTAAGCTCAAATGAATTAGCAGCAACATCAGGATTTTGAATAGTCACATGAATTTCCTATGCTGTTGGGTTAGCATAATCTCTTAAAGGTCTTGGCAAATTTCCAATATCATTTTTCTGATTATCTTGACTATTCTCCATTTCGCAAAGATTCTCAGTTTGTTTTTGTTGTTTTCTAATTTTTCTAACAGTACGCTATAACTTCAAATCATAATGTACTAAACCTATAGATCCACTACTACGCATATAAAATCACACAAACACTCTTAAAAGTAAACAAAAACATAATTACACATTACAAAGTAAAGGTTTTCAATTACCATATTATCAATATATACCGTTTATACCTTCCCTAGAAATTGCGCCAAAAACTTGATATGGACTTTTTATATGAACCCAAATTTATATATTTATAATGATTTGGTAAAGTCCAAACTTCAACGCAAGTATACGTTTCATATCAAGTAATACAGGGCTCTAATGGAGTCTTGGTTATCGATCCCACAGGGAAGGCACGTTCCTTATAATAAATAGCGTATTACTGAAATCCAATACTCAAATCGTAATTAAAGTTTAAGTTTACTTCTACTAACAATATGCAAAAAATAGTAAAAATTTAGCAAACTACAACTACTTCTATTATCTTTAAAAAAAATTTACTAACACACACACACACTAAGCTTGTATTGAAAGGTTTTGATATATATACGAGAAGTATCTTTCCACTTGCAACGAGTATATGATGTGTGAATGATGTAGAATGATTATTTATTGTATTGTGCCAAATAGGAGCATAAATGTTTCTTTACCCACAAAAGAGTACCCCCTCTTCTAAGCATGAAAAGAACATTGACATATCCTAAGTTTAGTCACTAAATCTAAGGCTAGGCTGGGAGGATACTGGGTTTCACTATGGAGCTCCCACTCACCCTTCACCTGAAGGCTAACCTTCGACATTAGTTACTAATCTTAGGACTAAATTGGGGATCCCAGCCTGTCACTTTGAAACCTCCAATTTGAAGTCCATCAAAATACATTTCCCAATTATTTTGCACTCAATTCCCATGAACTACACAATTCATCCGTGGACATTGAATGGATTCTTCATTATTGTTGTAGGGCACTAAATCCTTTCAGAGTTAATGTTCAACAATATATTTTAACAATTAAATTGGCCAGATCGAAAAGTAAATTAAGTTCAAAATGAAAAATCATCACAATTTCTTCAATACTTTGAAAGCACTTCAAATCCACATCATCACATCATAACATCTCTATGTAAGAAGAAAGACAAAGGAGACTATTCAAAATTCATAGAGAAGACACAATAAAACATGAATTTTATATATAAAAGAAAATTCATACAAACCAAAAAAGCAAATACAACTTATCTCTTTCTGTTCCCCGAGAAAATCCCTTGATGTTTTTTTGAATCTATTTCTCTCTTCTTTGTGACACTCAATTCCCTCTTTAGAATGGAAAGGAAGAAGCAATCTCTCACTTTACTCCTTCTCCTTCACTTCTTAGAGAAGAATTCCTCTTAAATTCTCACTTCTACACTCTTCTCTTATAAACCCTAACACTCAACACACACACACACTAGAACTCTCACTTTATCCCCTAGAACCTCTCAAATTTTGTCAAAAAATAGTTACATATATGTTGAAATGAAATCCCAAGAGTTTCCTTAAGAATCCCTTCAAAAAGTCACCAAAACTCTTCAAATTTGAATTGCACCGATATTAGGCCCCGGCCGCGCTCTATTATCCGATTATTTTCCGGAGCTCTCGGGAAAATAGGGAAAAATTATATAGAAAAAATAGTATATATTTTTGGTGCATCAATTGACCAATCCTTTTTATTTGGATTAACAGACTTTTCCAATATTCTTTTAATTTCACGATTGGATAATTCAACCAAACCACTTGTCTGGGGATGATAAGCAGTAGCAATGCGATGATTTATATGATATTTCTTTGTTAACTTCTCAATAATCACATTTTTAAAATGATTTCCCCCATCAGTTATGATTACTCTTGGTATTCCAAATCTATAAAATATATTATTTCTTAAAAACTTTACAACACTTTGAGCATCACATCGAGGTAAAACAATAGCTTCAATCCATTTGGAAACATAGTCTACTGCTATCAAAATATAAACATGAAATCTAATCCCCAAACATCAAATATTTCAAATTCCAACATATAATTGAGGGGAATTTCATTTCTTCTAGAAATATTGGCTACACGCTGACATTTATCATAATTTTTAATACAAGCATTCACATCGTTAAAAATTGTAGGCCAATAAAATCCAGATTGTAAGATTTTATATGCAGTTCTTTCAACTCCAATATGTCCTCCATAATCATAATCATGACATTTTTCAATAATTTCATAAGTCTCTTCCAAAGGTACACATCTTCAAATTATAAGATCCTTTCCTTATTTATATAAAAATGGGTTATCTAAAAAATAAGTCTTAGCATCAGACAGAAATTTCTTCTTTTCTTAGTATGTCAAACCATAGGGTATAATATTACTGGCAATAAAGTTTACTATATCGGCATACCACAGAACACACCACTCATTAACAGTGAATAAATTTTCATCAGAAAAATGTTCATTAGTTTTTTCAGCATCACAGAGAAATTTTTCATTTTCAAGCCCAGACAAATGATCAATAATTTGATTATCAGAACCCGTCCTATCTATTATCTCAAAATAAAATTCTTGCAAAAGAAGAATCCATTTAATTAATCTCAGCTTCACATCCTTCTTCTTCAATAAATATTTGATAGCAGAATGATCAGTATGCATCAAACATTTAGTTCCAATTAAATATGATCAAAATTTTTTAAAGAAAAATACTATAACTAATAACTCTTTCTCAGTAGTGGTATAATTAATTTGAGCTTCATTAAGAGTTTTACTAGCATAATAATTAACTTTAAAAATTTTATCATATTTTAACCCAAAATAGCACCAATAACATAATCACTAGCATCACACATTAATTCAAAAGGTTCTTCCCAAGTTAGTGAAATTATAACAGGTGCAGGATTAATTTTTCTTTTAATGTTTCAAAAGCTTTTAGGCAATCATCATCAAAATAAAAAATTGCATCCTTTTCCAGTAAACGACATAAAGATTTTGTAATCTTTGAAAAGTCTTTGATGTAATGCCTGTAGAATCCAGAATGTCCCAGAAAACTTCTAATTCTCCTTACGTTGGTCGGGCAACTTAAATTAGAGATAACTTGAATTTTTTTAGGATCTACCTCCAAACCTCTTTTTGAAATCCGATGTCCCAATTCAATTCCTCCTGCTACCATAAATTGACATTTAGTTAAGGACTAAATTAGTTTCTTCACAGCATTTTAGAACTTTAGAAAAATGTTCTAAACATGATTCAAATGAAATTTCAAACACTGAAAAGTCTTTCATAAAAACATCAATCCCTTTATCAATTAAATCAAAAAAAATAGCCATCATACATCTCTTGATAAACCAAAGGGCATTCATCTAAAAAGTCTTTCATGAAAACATAAATCCCTTCGTAAACCAAATGGCATTCTTCTAGAAGCAAACGTACCATAAGGACTGGTAAACGTAGTTTTCTCTTGATCCTCAGGAGTAATTTGAATTTGGTGGTAACCAGTATATCCATCCAGAAAACAAAAGTATTTATACTCAGCCAGTCTATCCAGCATCTGATACAGAAATGGGAGTGGAAAATGATCTTTCCTTGTGGCAAGATTTAATTTTCTATAATCAATGCATATTCGCCACGTTGTAACTTGTCTTGTTGGAATCATTTCATTCTTTTCATTAACAGTCACAGTTACTCCTCCTTTCTTAGGAACGCAGAGAATATGACTAACCCATGCACTATCTAAAATAGGGTAGATAATTCCAACATCCAACCACTTCAAAATTTCTTTCTTAACAATATCCTTCATGATAGGATTTAATCTCCTTTAGGAATCAGCCCGAGGTTTACAATTATCTTCCATAAGATTTATGAGCATACAAATTGAAGGATTGATTCCTTTAATATCAGCAATTGTCCATCCAAAGGCTTTTATGTACTTCTTCAAAATTTTAAGCAAACTCTCTTCTTCTTTTTTAGTTAATTAAGATGAAATTATAGAAGACAAGGTTGAGGATTCAGCCAGAAACACATACTTCAAATGATCAGGAAACATTTTTAACTCAAGTTCAAGTTTTTTTTCAATTGATGGACCATAAGATTCATCTTTTTTAGTCATATCCAATAATTAAAAATTTTCATGAACATAATTCAATTCTTCCTCTTGAAAATCTTCAGAATGATGTAACTCCTCTTCTCGCTTATGTTCCAATTTTTCTCTTTTCAGATTTCTCTTCATAATTTGACTTGAAATGACATTCACTCAAATATCTGTTAAAATCCATCCTATAACATTCATCATCTTTACCTATTTCAGAATATTTCATCGATTTCAAAATATTGAATGTAACAGTTTGATCATTAACCCTCATCATTAATTCCCTTTTTTGCACATCTATCATTGCTCTGCGTATGGCTAGGAAAGGTCTTCCCAAAATTATGGGTTTCTCTTCATCTTCCTCCATATAAAGCACAAAGAAATAAAAAAGAAAGATAAAATGATCCACTTTAACCAAAACATCTTCTATAACTCCTTTTGGATATGTGATCAAACGATCTGCTAATTGCAGAGTTATAGTAGTTGGGTTATTTCTCCTAATCTCAGTCTTGTGAATATTGATAGAGGCATAAGGTTAATGCTTGCACCCAAATTACATAAAGCTTTTTCCATAGAATCTGTCTCTGATTGCACATGGAATTTTGAAACTACCAGGATCTTTAAGCTTTTCAGGAAGCTTCTTCTGAAATATTGCACTGCACTCCTCACTAAGTGCAATTGAGTCATTATCTTCAAAATTCCTCTTTTTGTTGAAAATTTTATTTATAAATTTCACATAGCTTAGCATTTGTTCTAAGGCTTCAGCAAATGGAATATTAATGGCAAGCTTCCTAAATATCCCCAAGAATTTTGAAAATTGCTTATCCAACTTTTTGTCGGCATATTTTTAGGTTGAATGTTGTATTTTTAAAAAGGGGTCGCCTACAGAAATTGTCGGCGAATTTTAGGTTATAAATTTAATTTAAATATATATATTACTTGGAAAGTAGTTTTTTTTTTATTTTGAAAATAATTTTAAATATTTTAAGATATGAAATCGAACTGATCTCACATCTCACATAGTTTATATAAACGAGCACCGCACCACAAACTGTATATCTATCCCGGAGAGTAGACACACTGCTTGATGATGGGGCTCGGTTAAATAAACTAGAAGATTTGTGACATCCGTTTAGTCTATGAACCAATTTTATAAGCCGACAAGTTCCCCTGCTTAATATAAATGAATTAAGCAGGGTTTATATTACCTGGGTTCTTAAAATTCCCTATAAGGGCAAGCCCCTATGGTTAATTACATCTTAAGTGACGGGAATCACCTAAGAAAACTCTCGATAATAATCAGTGATTCTGCTCTCAAGAATTTCAAATTTTAAGTTTTCAAGGGATTGAATTTTGGAATTTCAATAGGGAATGGATCAAATTTGGAACATTTTTATTTTGGGAATTCAAAGGAAGAAAGATAGGAGAAATCACAGATTCGAAGCGAACTTCGATAATTTCCCGACTATCCTATTGTTTGGCTTGAATTTAGGAAAGTCCTGATGTTATCTGATATTTCAATTTTGCCAATTTTAATTAATTAGGACTTATATTCGTATGATGTGATCACACAAATAGCCTCGAAGATGTGAGGGTTTATGTCATATCAGACGACTACCTCGGAATCCTAAGACTGGTTAGGGCTAAATTTGCAATGCAAATGCCTAACAAAAGATTGAGGATTTACGTTGCACTAGGCAAACTACCTCGAAATCCTATGGCTTGGTTATTTAATTCTAAGAAAGTTTTGCTGAAGTAGACTCGAGTTTTGCCGATGATGATGGCCGTGCCGCCCACCATGCTCCGAGCTCCTTGTTGTTGCGAGAGGTTTAGTTTTAGAAGTCATAAATCGGGAGATGAGAGAAGTGTTCGAGTTTAGAGAAGGTCTTAATTTCCAAGTGTTTTTTATGTTTTAATTAAAATAAATCTTAAAGTTGATTATAACAACACCGGTTAAGATCCCACGGTTCCATCCTTCCGCATCGTTATTTTTTCGGATTCACTTAGTCCGGATGAATTTGCTAAACTCAACTAAATGAGTTCCACACTTTCATTTAGGCACTGGGAAATCCCGTTAGCAACACGTAGGTTACATCATCCGAGGTATTCTCGATCATCCAACAAGACGTTTTAATTTAGTTGTAGTTGTAGTTTTGTTGTTTTGTTTGTGATTAAATTTTGAGTTGTTTTATATTTTGAAATGTTGTGACGGTGAATTTTATATTGTAATGACTTTTAATTTAGTTTTGGTTTCAGTTTTAGGGACTATCCTAAAGGTGTGTGTTTTCATGCAACAATTGTTTATCATGCAAGAAAAGTAAAGTGCATTTGCAATAAAGTAAATTGCAAGAAGGTAAATTGCAATAAAACAAAAGCTTACATGGAGGGTCTTCCCGTCATCCCAAGCTGCACTTAAACACAATTTAGAATATTTAAGCATTTAAAGCAAGTTCCTAGGTAAAGCTAAGGGAAGGGTTATGGTTTTCTACCAAGGTCCTCCTCCTATAGCTAGTCATCTCCTATGACGTCTAGGTTCTTGTGTTTTGGTTTGAGGATGATTTTCTTCATCAAAGAAAAATTAAGTTCAATTTTTCTTATGAATATCCTATCATATTGAGGAAGTGCTTAAGACGAGTCTTAAACATCTTTTCAATACCTCTAGGATTGTTTTAAGTCCAAGAGAATTTAATTATACAAATGAATTAATCATCCAGGAGTTCAAGTTTTGTTATCTTGCTCAGTGAACTAGGACATTTGAATATCCCATGAGTGAAGTAACACTTCACTTAACACTCCGTTTAGGAGTTGTGACAACAAAAGCTTTTGAGGGCAAATTGATGTTCAAGTGATTTCTGATTTGATTTAATTTTAATTAATGGGTTTAAGTTTGGAATAGTGTTCAAGTTGTTTTAGATTTATTTTGAATTCTTTATGTCTTAGGTGATGTTATATTTAATTGAATTTAATTTAATTTAATTTTAGTTTAATTTAATTTGGTCTAGTTTTAATTTTAATTTAGTTTTATTTTTTTTAATTTAATTTTAATTTTATTTTAACTTGATTTTATTTTTTTATTTAATTTAATTTAATTTAATATGTTTTAATTTAATTTTATTTAATTTAGTTTAATTTAATTTAATTCAATTTAAATTCAATTTAATTTAATTTAATTTAATTTAATTTAAATTTTAATTTAACTTAATTTAGTTTAAATTTTAATTTAATTAAATTTTAATTTAATTTTATTTTTAATTTTAATTTAATATTTTATTTTTTATGCTTTAAGGATGATTTAATTTTAATTGTTAAATTATTAATTTAATTGAAATTTTAAAAGGATTTAATTTAAATGTTTTAACTTTAATTTAATTTAATGATTAAGTCTTTTAGCATTTTAAATTTTGAATTTGGATTATCATTTTAATTAGGAATTAAATATTATTGAGGTGGTTAATTTAGGGATTCTTAAATTAAAGAAACAAATCTCCTCCTAATGGTATCCCTATTTTAATAATTCCAATTTTTCATTATTCTTACAAATTTAATTAATTATTTAATTAAGGTTTATTTTAATTATTTTCAAATTGTTTGGTAGGTTTCTACCCTTTAACTACCTAAGTTTCAAACATCTAAAATCAACTTAGTATCAAATATTTTACCCACCCTTTTAATTAAACCTAAAATTTTTTAATTATTGGTTAAAATTTTAATTACCATTTTGCCCTTTAAACTTACTAACTTCATAACACACTAAATTGAGCTTAAATGAATTTGAAATTTTTATGTGACTTCACTCATATATCAATCAAGACATTAGAGGAGAAAATGTGATTTTTCTGTATTTAACTTATTTATGTAATTATTTTTGGTGGAAAATAGGGATTTTCAAGGAAAATTTAATAACATGACCAAGGGAAAGTTTCTGTCCTTAAGAAAATTATGAGACATTCCTAATGACCAGAGGACCACTTGGACCAATTTTGGTGATTTTTTGAATTATATTCTTTTTATTATAATTATTTTGAGTTTTGGAGTATTAATTAATTTAAAAATAAAATAAAGGTTGAAAAATGAATTCTATATTTTAAAAAAATCCCTCTGATATCAAGGAAACCAAAGAACCAATTTTTAAAATTTTCTGATTTTTCTTTGATTTATTAGAATTATTTTAGTGGAAATGCTAGAAAATACATTGTTTAATTTTAAAATTACCTTAGGGCTTTAAAATTTAATATCTCATCATAGAGACTTAAGAAAAATATGGGGTTTGTTCCTAAGTGATTAAAATTCAAAATGTGACGTTTTGGTGAATTTTATTATTTTTGTTATTTTTATTATTTTTTAATTCTTAAAAATATTAAAATAATGCAAAAAATCAACTTTTTTGGAAAATTACAATTTTAATTTTCATAAATTCCTCTGATATCAGGGAGGCTCCAAAACCAATTTGGTGAATTTTTTAGAAGTATTTTGAAAGTTATGAATTTTTGAAGTTTAATTTTGGTTAAATGGATTAATCAACCCATTTGATAGGGCTAACCAAGTCCAATTGACTCCAAACTTTTATGGTGCGTTCCTCTGATCCTAAAGGTCAGTGGAGAATTGATTTCAAGTCAATTTGATGTATGATTAGCTCTAATTAATTAAAGCTCCATTTTGGGTGTTTAAGCCAATTAGGGTTATTACAATTGAGTTAACTCAAAAACTATTTTCCCTAGGGTCCTCTGAACATAAGAAACATCACCAAATTTTGCTAGAATTTATTTCACAACATGCTAATTATTGGAATTAAAATACTCAGAATAGTGACCTAGAATTGAAAAATCAATAACTCTTCATAGGGATGGGCTATGACTTTGAAAAATTCAGGGAATGTTCCCAAATTCAGAGGCTTCAAAAGCCCTATGGTTTCATGCTATGGTGAATTGTATACATGCATGGAGAATTGAAAATGTGCAGAGAGTAAATAAATTATTAAAAATCAAATATTCAATGAAATTAAATGATTTCTTTTCCACATTATTCTCCTCTGTTCACTGAGCAAGAGGATATTTTTATTTTATTTTTAGGATGTTCCTACACAAAGTTATGAATTTTCTAACTTGTGGTAATTAAATAAATAAGAAAAATCTTATTTTCCTACTTATCCACGCGGCACCACGCCATCCTCGGCAGCTCCGAAGCGCTGCGTGTCGCGCTGCCATTCGACGCCGCCACTTAAGTCAGCAGCCCGGGTCCCGCCTTCCGCGTATCATCTGCCGATCCGACCCGATCTGAGCCGTCCGTCCACGCGTGTATTGAATGAACGACATCAGCTCATCGTCCCCAGTCGTTCTCACCCGAGAGCCATCTACACTAAAACCCTAAGAACTCACTCATTTCTCAATGGATTTTAGTGTTCTTGTGCTCTATGGATTCATCTTGAAGAGACGAACACATCTATACGGTGATCATGCATTGAAATTAAAGCATTTGAAATAGACAATCTCTAGAGTCTCGGGATAAAGAGTTAGCTCATACCTTAGCTCAGAGAAGTGTGGCTTCAATCTCAGGGTTGTGTCACCTTCGATTGGGTCCAAGCAAGCACCAGATGAAGTCCCTTGGCCTGGTGAATTGTCCAGGTATGATTTCGACCAAGCCCGATTTCAACCTTCGGAGTCTGGAACAGGTGGGTGGCCTGGAGAGGGGGCTTTCACTGGGGAACTCCTTCTCTTGGTCCTGTGCAGGTGTGGGTGAGTTTAATTTGACTTTGGTGGAGGATTTGGGAGTGTCCTGTTCCGGCCTGAGAATTGAGCTTCAAAATTGAGCTCAATTAGTGGGGATTAAGCCAAAAGAACAGTGGGGATCAAATGCTCTAAGTGTGGGGGAGAGTCTGGAGTGATTTTGGCAGAGTTTCCTTAAAGTTGGTTCAGCACCACCTCATGGCCGAGAGGGGTGAGGTTTAAATAGGAGAGGCTGGAGGGCTTCCCAGGGGGGTTTAAGGCTTGGGATCAGCTGCTCCATGCAAGAGAAGAACAGCCATGGTGGCCACTGGACTTGGGGCAGCTCAGCAAGGGGGAATTTCAATGTTGGCTCACATGTGAGCTTTCGGCCATGGTGTTTTCCGGCGGCCTGGTGGCTGGCCGGCCAGGCATGGGTCACCCTCAGGTTCAGGTGGGTCAGGGCTTGATGTTTGTGAAGTCAATTGGTGGCCGCCATGTGTAAAGTGTTTGAATCAAAGTGGAATGGGGTAAGGGTGTATTTTGGCTCAAATTGGTCAAATGCATGGATTGGGCTAGGTGTACCTTCCCATGGCTAGTTTGGGCTGAAGATAAAGTGGTTTAGGTCAGCATAATTAGTGGGGAAGGGTCACCATCCAAGTACAATTAAGTTTAAGCAAGGTTTAGTGGAGTCATGGAAGTCGCTAATCCCCTTAAGGGAATATGGAAAGGGCCTCCTCCTCTTGCCATCTTTGGTATGGTGAGGTGGAAAGTAGATCTCATGGCTCTCATGTGGCTCATGCATGGCTTCATGGCTCATCTTTGGTTTGAGAAAAGTTTAGTCAACTTTCATGAGGAAGGGTGTTGGAATTTTTGATGGATTTAAGGACAATTATCATAAGGCTTGATTTGGATTTATTTGGTGATAGATTTTAGAACTTAGGAAGTGTTTTAAATCAAATGGATGATGAGAGAAATTTCATGTAGGCTTTGTCATGTACTTTGGGCTTTTGAATTTGTCTTGGATGGGTTTTTTAGAAAGGTTTAAGAAAGTGGGCTTTGGGCTTTATGGATGGGAATTTTTGTAAAAGGTTGGGCCAAAGAATTATTGGGTTTGCTTTAGGGATGTTTCATGAGTAATTTGAAATAAATTTGAGGTGGTTTGGGCTTGAATTGGGTTGGATTTGGGTTCATTTGCTACATGGGCCAATGTAGGTCAAATTGGGCTAATTTGGGCCAATGTTGGGCTAGGGTTGAAATTGATGTAAAATTAATGTTGGGAAATGTTTATGGGAGTTTTTCAAAGAGGTTTCAACTTTTGTTGGGGTTGGATTTTGGGGTTTGGGTCTATTTGGGTTAAGTTTGGGTTTAGGTCAAAATTGGGCTTTTTGGTTTTGGGTTGAATTTGAGTGGGGTTTGGGTCCAAATTTTGGGTAAATTATGTTAGTTTTTAGTTTGTGGGGATGTTAGGGAAGGTTTAAAAAATATTTGGGGTTAATTGGTGTGGAATTGGTTTGGTTTGGGCTAAGTTTGGGTCATGGGTCCAAATTGGGCTTTAAGGTCAAAAGTGAAATTTGATTCAAATGTCAATCAAATTGGGCTTGGATTTGGTCTAGATTGGTGTTGGGGATGTTGAATTGAATTTTAGAATTGAATTGGACCAGAATTTGGGTCAATTGGGTAGGTTTGGTTTGACATTGGGTTCACTTTGGGTTAAAATGGGTCAAATTGGGGATTTTCACAAAAGTGGGGTAAATTGACAAAGTTGGCCTATGGTGTAGTTGAACAAAATGAAATTGGAAATATTTGGGATTTTCTGGAATTTTCTGGGAATTTTTGGAATTTTTGGATTTTTGGGTCAAGAGGGGCATTTTGGTAATTTGGAGGGTATTGGGGGTATTTTTGGAATTTTTGGTATATTTGGCTATGGATTATAAATTTGAGTGATGTGGGAATGTTTGGGATTGGTTTTGAGGAATTTTGAGTGATTTGGAGATTTTTGGAAAATTTGGGTAATTTCAAGGGTTTTGGGTAGGCTAGGCGGGTCTGGGGTCTCGGGGGTCAGAAATTGAAAATTTGGAAAATTGAAGGTTGGGTAAATGTAAGCAGAATGAAATCATTTTGGTTGAGCCATGAAGCCATATCAAGCCCACATGAGCCATGAAGGGACTCATTTGAGGCATTCATTATGTTGTTCCTATCCCTCCACCGAGGGTCGAGGGTTAAGGACCATCCATGTGAATCACCTTCATGAGTCGGGAGGTCAAGTTGGGTATGGGTGTGGTTTTAGGAGGTGTGTGAAAGTGTAGTGTATAAGTGTAGTGTGTGTGTAAGTCGGCCCTTCACCGGACTGAGGCCACCCGAGGCAGTCCTAAGGCCAAAGAGTCCTATAGGAACTCATCCTTTAAACTTCCACATTTGATTTCAACCCTCTAGGTGATTAGGGGTCTACAATCAAGTTTGTGGAGTTTGCAGGGAGTTAAGAAGTGGTTTGAATTTCTAGGTGGTGGGTCCCAATTCTAATCCTCTAGGATAGTCAAAGGAAAAGCCTAAGGCTAGATCCTAAGTACTAAAAAAATGGAAGAGAAGACCTCATCAAAAATGAGGTCAACAAATGGACCCCCAATAGGTGTGGTGAGCTGACGGAGCACACCGCGCGTATTGGTGTTGACCGAAGCGATCAACAAAACCAACACAAAAGTCCAAGTGACAATCTTAGGTAGAAATGAAAGAATTTCCGCTGGGGAGTGTCAAGTATATCTTTGAGACTGGAGATCCCTGAACTCTCGCTGGGGAAAGGAAAAGGAGGTGAATCCCAAATCACATGATCTGGGGGAATTTTGATTTAGATTTCATTTTGTTTCAGTTTAAGTTCTGATGTGTGAGCTCAGATTTTATTTTGAGTTTCAATTTAGATTGAAGTTTTGTTAAAATTAATTTGAAGGGATTTGATCTTGAAATGAAAATTGGAATTTTGTGGTTTTAGATGTAACATCTTCAACCTCAAAAATAAAAAAATAAAAAATTTGAATTGATTGGATTGAACCATTGCAATGAGGAAATAACTCAGAGCAGTGCGGTATTGGATGTAAAATCCTTAACCTCAACAGCTTGATTTGGTGTGCTTCATTGCAATAGGGAGAGAACCTAAAGCAATGCAGTATCAGATGTAAAATCCTCAACCCCAAAAGTTTAATTTTGATGTATTTCATTGCGATAGGGAAAGAACCTAAAGAAATGCAGTATCGGATGTAAAATCCTCAACCCCAAATGTTTGATTTTGATGTATTTCATTGCGATAGGGAAAGAACCTAAAGCAATGCAGTATCGGATGTAAAATCCTCGACCCCAAAAGTTTGATTTTGATGTATTTCATTGCGATAGGGAAAGAACCTAAAGCAATGCAGTATCGGATGTAAAATCCTCAACCCCAAAAGTTTGATTTTGATGTATTTCATTGCGATAGGGAAAGAACCTAAAGCAATGCGGTATCGGATGTAAAATCCTCGACCCCAAAAGTTTGATTTTTGATGTATTTCATTGCGATAGGGAAAGAACCTAAAGCAATGCGGTATCGGATGTAAAATCCTCGACCCCAAGAATTTGATTTTGATGTATTTCATTGCGATAGGGAAAGAACCTAAAGCAATGCAGTATCGGATGTAAAATCCTCAACCCCAAGAATTTGATTTTGATGTAACTGATTTTGCAAAGATTTGTAGTGTTGATTTGAAAAGTGTGGAATTTTGGTGTTTCAAGAATCTCATGAAAGTTGTAAAAGATTTTTGTGGAAAGAAACAGAATAGGAGGTAATATGTAGATGCTACATATCCCACTCAAAAGAGTTGATCGAAAGTTGCTGGTTTGGATTGGATACAACTCCTCGCCACTAGATCCAAATCGAAAACCTCGTGGCTCCGCGTCAATGGAATCGACTGCTTCCATCCCATACAAGGGAGATAGTAGAATGGATTGGATTTCAGATTTGGAAGGTTGAGTTTGAATTTGATAGAGATTTGATTTGAGATCTGGAAGGTTGAATTTGAATTTGATTGAGATTTGATTTAAAATTTGAGTTCATTTTGTTCGTGTGAATTTGGCATTCATCATTTAATGTTCATGTGAATTTGGCATTCATCATTTTTTTAGATTTTTAAGGAAAGTTTTCTTTTATTCTTTTTTTTTTTTTCTTTGTTCGAAGTTCATTTAACTTTAATGGCGTTTCCCAGTCAACTTGCACAAAAGAGGTGAAGGCCAAAAATGTGACATGGTCACTTTCATTCCAATCATGTTGAAGATACATCTTACAACTCGATCTGGAATACATCTCATACAATCCATGTAGACTCAAAACGGACTGTGTATGATCTTTGTCGATCCATCCAAAAGGCATATGTCAAAAATCCATGTCTGAATAGTGAGGTACATGGTCAATAACATCACCTTCCAAGCCATCCTTGGCAAGGATGTCGTATGGATGTACATTAGAGGTGTGATATTATCCATGTAACTCACAGCTCGTAAGGCCGGAGGCTCTCTAGTTCTGTGTCTGGCTGGAAGTGGTAAGGTGCTTTCCTGTCATCCATTCTTCTGAAAGTAACTGAGATCCGCTTCATTGGTACTCTCGGTATGCAATGTTTAGCGACATCTGCTCCGTTGCCCTTTAGTATCATGACGAAACCTACCGGTAATGGTATCTTTACTGGCCCTCGGAACTCACCTGAGCCTGCTATCCGGAGGTCAGATCCGAACATGATATTACACTCGGTTCGGAGAAAGAAACGTGCAGAAAGGTCTGACAAAGTCGTGGTGATCTATGTGCGGGGGTATGCAGTTACCCTTCTTGTAAATGTTAATGATGCAACTGTTGGGTATGCAATCTGCTGGCAATACGCTCCATGTTATCATTCTCTTTACCATCCTTTTGATGACTAATGGCATTGGATCTACTTTGCCATGACGGAGTATCCCCGGTGGGTTTCCCTTCCTGTCTTCTGCGAAGTTGTAGCAGCATCCACATTGTATTGTAATTCTCCCTTTCCCTGGCATCCATCTCCGGGGTTCCGAGTAAGTGTTTTCTCTTAGGCGGCCTGCTCGACCCATTCTTTTCAAATCCCGGATGCAGTCCACGATTTGTTGTTGTTCGTATTCTGAGAACACGTCACGTATGTAGCTCGAGGCCTTCTAGTATATTGATCCTCCCGCCTCGATTCTCTCGAAGTATTCAAAAGTTTGCTTCTCGACATTCTGCATTCTTTCTAGCTCGTATTCTGGAATAATCTGCAAATGGCGAGGCCTGGTGACGTACTGTGGTATATATGGCTCAATCCCTTCGCGTTCTCCTGCATTCCTTGGCTCCTCGGGGATGGTCTCCGTCGGGACATCCTCCGGGCTTGCTTCTGCAACAAGGTTATGCATTACTGGTGGCTTTATCTGGTGGCGTGGTAGCCTTCCTTCTTCTGATCTTCTTGAGATTTCCCTGGTTTCTTCGTTATCCTCGGAGTGGCCTCCTTTATTCGAGTTCTGGTGAACCGGTATCCTTGAAGTATATGCACTAGTAGTAGCGATCGCCTCGTCGCGCTGGTCCGTCGCTAGTTTAGTTAACATCTTGCGGATACGGCGATTTTTATTTCTTCGGCGAGTTCGTTGTGAGAGTAGCTCTTCGTACTTCTTGAATCTCTGTGGGTGCGGCGGCAAGCTCGCCCTCTTCGTAGCGACTACGGACTTGATTCTCTTGTCCTCCTCGGTGTTTATTTTCCTTTTCTTCTTCTTTGGGTTGGTGGCTTGGGCCACCCACTTTCATTATCGTCCGACGGGCGGTTCCTCTCTGTCAGCTCGGGACCCGAGTCACCTTCCTCGTATTGCAGGCCTGCTAGTGCGAAGTCTGAGTCAATCTTCATTATCGCTCCATCTTTCACCCTCTTTTCGTCGAGTGCAAGGCTTACGCCATTTCTAAAGTTCAGGACCAACCGCCCGTTCGACATTTCCCTGCGAAAAGACAAGGAAAAGAATCAGGGGCTGTACTAAGAACAAGAACATTAAGAAAATGTTTATTAGAGACAGAGTTTTCTTTTTTTCTTTTATTTTTTATTTTTTATTATTCCTTTTGTATTTTTAAATTCAACAGGAATGAAGTGGGAAAAGATCGGGAAAAAGATTTTAATTTGGAAGAGAGAACAAGGAAAACTTTATTATCATGATTTTATTTATTTTAGCACATTTTTTATTATTTTTGGGTTCGGACCCAGTCATAAGTAATTACTTCACCCGTGCTTCTAGGGATGAAAAATCCATTCCTTTGAAACATCAAGTAGCGTAATACTTTTTCAAGTATCGTCCGTTGATCGGAAGCATATGTCGTTCTTCCTGGCAATTCACTAGCTGGTAGGAGCCTCTTGAGTAGACTGCCTCAACCACAAACGGCCCTTCCCAAGTGGGTTCAAATTTTCCTCCTATCTTGCGGTGTGCAAGGATAGGTCTCTTGAGAACGAGAACTAAGTCGGCAACTTTGAAGGTTCTTGGACGGACCGATCTGTCATGGGCTTGAACCATCTTGGCTTGGTATAGTTCTAAATTCGCTGCTTGCCGTAAGTCTTTTCCCTTCCATGCTTTCCAATTCCTCTAGTCGTAATTTGGCATTCTCATCTGTCGTGATTTTGTTTGTAAATGCAATTCGAGTGAAGGAAGGCCGGACCTCTAAGGGTAACACTGCCTCAGACCCATACACTAGAGCGTAAGGTGTAGCTTGGGTAGGAGTTCTGAAGGTTGTCCGGTAGGCCCATAAGGCTTCTAATAACTTCTCGTGCCAATTTCTATTATTATCGTCCAAAATTTTCTTTAAAATTTGAACGAGAGTTTTATTAAAAGCCTCGACAGGGCCGTTTGCTCTTGGGTAGTAAATTGTTGAATACCGCCAGTCGATTCCGTGTCTCCTGAAAAAATTGTTGATTTGCGTGCTTCTGATTGCTGACCCATTATCTGAGATGAACCTGCGCGGCACTCCGAATCGGTAGACAACTTGGTTCTTGAAAAACTGTAGCACGTGGTGTGCTTTCACTTCTCTGAGTGGAACTGCCTCTGCCCACTTGGAAAAGTAATCTGTAGCCGCAAGAATGAAGCAATGTCCTTTTGAAGATGGTGGTTCTATTGGACCCACTATATCTGTGCCCCAACATTAAAATGGTCACGACGCAATTGTCGGATGTAGCACATTTGGAGGTTGGTGTAGAACCACTCCGTGCACTTGGCATTGGTGACAGCTCTTGGCGATTTTTATGCAGTCGGTCATCATCGAGGGCCAGTAGTACCCTAGTCTTTTAATTTTCATTTTCATCTTCGGATCCGACCGGTGAACGACACGGAGTCTTGAATGCACCTCTTTAACAATTTCACGGGCCTCGGACCCGCTTAGGCACCTTAGCCACATTTGATCGAAAGACCTTCTGTATAACGTGTTATTTATTAATGCGTATGGCAGAGTTCTTTTCTTGATCTGTTGAGCTAACGATCTATCATCTGGTAGTTTTCCTATTTGCAGGTAGTACATTACATGGTTGTCGCCGATCTTCGTGTTTTACATCACTTCGTTGCAGTCGATTCTTCTTCTTTTTTCGATTTGTGTATTGTGTCTATGTCGAGCTGTGATAGGACCTGACGTCCGTGAACTGACATTTCTACTGATTCATCTTGCAAGCAAGCAAATTCTTTTGCGAGGCGGGCTAACGCATCTGCTAAAGCATTTTCTT
Organism: Papilionanthe hookeriana x Papilionanthe teres; assembly: GCA_022702705.1. Classification (NCBI taxonomy): domain Eukaryota; kingdom Viridiplantae; phylum Streptophyta; class Magnoliopsida; order Asparagales; family Orchidaceae; genus Papilionanthe; species Papilionanthe hookeriana x Papilionanthe teres. The sequence goes on from CM040422.1 coordinate 14,874,876, forward strand.
TTCTAGGAATTTTGTAGATCGTCACGTTCGGAATTTGTTCCAACAGTTTCATGGCATACTGGAAGTATTGCTCGAGTCTTAGCTTTAAAATTTTGTACTGTCCGGCGATCTGTTGAATGATTAACTGCGAATCCCCGTAGATGTTGATGTTTGTTATCCCCATTTGAATAGTCAATTCCAGTCCTGTTACGAGAGCTTCGTTATCTACTTCGTTGTTTGTACACGGCTCTGTTAAGTTGTAGGAGTATCTTAACATCCCCCGCTCCGGTGTTATAAAGATTACTCCGATTCCTGCCTTATCGGGCACTATCACTTGCGATTCTTCGTCTTTGTGTGCTGAAGATGCTCCGTCGAAATATAATTCCCAACGTCGATCATCGGGGTCTTCTAAGCTCATTATTTGTTCATCCGGCAAGTCGTCATTGAGAGGAGATTCTGCCGGCAAAGGGTGTGCTTGCGAGGAAGTACTGCTAGGACTTGTCCCTTTACGGCACGAAGAGGCACGAAAGTTATATCGAATTGCGATAATATCATTGACCACAGCAAGTCCGCGCGAAAGCGTTGGATGGGTCATCAAGTATTGCAATGGATTAAATTTCGAGATCGGGTTGACCTTATGAGAAAGCATGTAGTGCACGAGCTTTTGAGCGGCGAAGATCGGGGCCAAACGAGTGCTTTTCGATTGTGGGATACTTTATTTCCGTTGGAAGTAATCGACGGCTTAGGTAGTAAAGAGCATTTTCTTTACCCTCATCATTGACACAGGCTAACGAGGGCTCCGAGAGAGTCTTCTAAAGCCACGGTATAAAGTATCAACGGTCTACTCGAGACTCGGGGCTGCTAAGACGGGAGGTGTCATTAAATATTGTTTAATGTCCTCGAAGGCCCTACGGCATTTCTCTTCCCAAATAAATTTGGCGTCCTTTTTAACTAATGCCGAGAAAGGCTGACACCTACCTAACAAGTTCGAGATAAAGCATCGAAGATATGCCAACTTCCCTTGAAAAGATCGTAGTTGTTTTAAGGTTCTGGGAGGTGGCATTTCTAAGATAGTTTTAATCTTTTTCGGGTCGATTTCAATTCCACGATGTTGGACAACGAATCCTAAGAATTTCTCGGAGGTGACGCCGAAGGCGCATTTTAAGGGATTCATCTTAAGGTTAAATTGTCTTAATCGTTCGAAAACAATTCTCAAGTCATACGAGTGGTTTTCCTTTACTTTGCTTTTGATGACCACATCATCCACGTAGCATTCGACTTGATTGTGGATGAGATCATCAAAAATTCTTGTCATCGCTCTGCGGTAGGTTGCTCCTGCGTTCTTCGATCCGAATGGCATCACTCGTGTAGCAATATACTCCGATCGACGTTCCGAATGCTCGTAAGTTTTTCATCTTCTGGAGCCATTTTTATCTGGTTGTATCCTGAAGATCCATCCATGAATGAGAATATTTCATGTGTTGAAGCAATGTCGATCATTAATTATGGGATCGGTAGAGGGAATTCATCTTTTGGACATGCCTTGTTTAAATCTCTGAAATCCACACAAATTCTGATCGACCATTCTTCTTCCTGATCGGTACCACATTGGCTAACCAAGTCAGGTATTGTTCTTCACAGAAAAATTTAGCGTCTATTAGCTTTTTAACTTCAGCTATGACTTGTTGTTCGATTTCAAGACGCATTCTTCTGGAACCTTGTCTGACTGGAGTAGAAGTAGGATCCACTCCTAGCTTATGGACTGCGACCTCTGGAGCTAATCCTGACATCTCATCGTAGCTCCAAGCAAAACAATATTTAAATTCCATTAATAACCTGATTATTTCTTCAGAGTCTTCTTTATTGAGTAAGGAGCTAACAAAGGTAGGTCTGGGCTCTTCGCTAGTACCTAAGTTAACTTCCGTTAACTCATCTATTGTAGATTTGATCTCTTCTTCAAACTACGGTGGAGCGTTTCCAATTTGTAAATCTTCAAGTTCTTCTGTAGCTTCCATGCAGTTTTCATTAGACTCGGAAGTGACAACCAAGCAAAATTCAGTATCGTCAACTGATCCTATTGTGCCGAATCCGAGACCATGCTTTGAATTGGGTGGACGACCGGAGTTATTCCATAATTTTTCAAAATGTTGTGATTGACCTTTTGTCCATTGTCGAGGTAAGAAACCACGCTGAATTAAATTTTGAACACAGGGAGAGTACCACTCAAAAGGCAATTCCATTAATTCTGATGAAGTAGCATCTTCAAATTGTACATTATTTTCAGTTTTGGAGGAAGGAGCACCGCGGTAGAATTTGATGGGCTTTGCACCGCCACTACGTACCTCTTTGACCACCATACCCTCGATCTTATTAGAATGGATCGGGGTCAAGGTCATAGTATGTACATAGTGGTTAATCTTCTCGTACATCGATTTATATTCCTCGTTCTTTTCATCTTCGAGAGAGATCCTGAATTGCGGCTTCTTCCGACTTATTGTCGCTGCTTCTTGCTTGATTTCTTTTTCTTCCTCAGAACTGTCTTCCCAATCAACATTGATGGTTGGTTTCCTCTGTCCAACTGTCCTAACGTCTCTGCCACGACCTCGTCCCCGGCCTCGACCTCAGATGCGAGTTGTGGAGAATCCTTCACCATCTCGCCGTAAGGGAGCGGTGAGTGACTGTTGGACTAGAACTTCAGGTTCTTCGTCATCTGTACTTCCTTTACTTCATTCGTTATGGTATCTCTGGAGAAGATTGTTTTCTTCGGGGTGCGTAATAAGCTGCATCTTCATGGATTCCAATCTCATGTACGGAGAATGGTTGTAAGTCACTTTTGATGCACTGCTCCCCTCCATCGTAGTATTTGATGCACTGATGTAGAGATGATGGTACCATCCGGTTTTCATGTATCCATGGTCGGCCCGAGTAGAGCGTTGAATGACGTTTCGAATCGATTATGTGAAATTTCGCGGTTGTCTTTGCTAAGTCACCGGTCTTCATTAGCGATGCTTATTGATCCGAGGGCTCTTTCTCCTTTACGGTTGAATCCTCTTGGTAACATTTTGTCTGCTTCGAGCTCGCGAGCATCAATTTCCAAGTATGCTAGCGTTCGAAGATTGATTATATTGATTGATGCTTCTGGATCCACCAATACTCTGGAGAGCATAAACTTTCCGATTGTAACTGAAATGTACAACGGCCGGTTGTGGTCTGCTGTCCCAAGTAATAGGTCATTGTCTGTGAAGGTAACACCTCGTTGTTCCTTTAATGAGCAAACCTCATCTAAGGAATCTCCAGTCATTTGAGCTAAGCAAATTTCCGGATCAAGTAAGGCCTTGATCAGAGCTTCTCTCATCTCCTTTGATAAGATGAGAGCGTCGTAGATGCTCAGTTTGGCTGGTAGTTTCCTAAGATGGGCTAGCACGTTGTAGTCCACTTTATTTTCATGTGTCTCGGTTTCTTCCCGAATGGGTATTTCTTCTGTCGGGGTTGGTTCTTCCTGAACGACCACCTGCTTTCCTTTGTCCTTTGGACCCATTATCAGAGGTAGAACTCTTCAACTTCTTAAGTTGACTTCTGTGATTTCTTCTGAGTATAGTATTGAGTTTGCTGGTGTCTCCTTCTGAATCGAAATGACAGGTTCTTCTGGATTAGCTTCCGAGTCTGAAGGCTCTAACTCTATTATGTACGGAGCTCCTCGAAACTCACAAATAGATTCATTGCTTGTTGAACTCTCGTAGCCTCCTTGGTGGATGTCTTCTTTGTCATTGTGATCGTCGAGATTGTGTATGATTTGAGAATTGTTATTTGTATCGGAATCGACGTCCGGATTAGGTTGGTTGTCGCTAGTTACGTAATCGTTAGAAACAGTCAAAGCGTAGCCAACACCATAACCCTTATCATTATAAGATCCCACCGGAGTGAGCAAATAATCATACAGAGTCAGAGGTTCGAGGGATTTCTCCCCCGAATCAGAAACAACCATCCTAGGATAAGTAGCCCCTAGTCTAGCCTTGGGAGCCTCGGTCTTCTCTTCTTCATCAATTTTCTTCTTTTCTTCAATCGTCTCTTGTTGAGGTGGTTCTTCTATCACAAGTGATAGTGCCGACTTGACAGGTTTCGAACTCTAAATTGAGGCTCGCACCGAAGTGGTTTGGATGCGATTCAAAATCTTCTTCGAAGACTTTGTCCAAGCGGTAGTCCATCCATCATCAGTCGCATAGGGATCTATCGGAACAATGAGATCCGTCGAGATAACTTTAACGGAACCTCCTTTCTGGGGTTCCTTCATGTATTCCTTCGGGATCGTTATGTTCCCTTTTTGTAGATTATCGTTGAGCCAACTTTTGAAGGTAATACAATCTTCTATCTTGTGCCCAAGCATCCGGTGGTAAGGGCAAAAGTTGGGATCACCTTTCTTGTCGACTTCTTCTGGTCTCTTAAGCTCTGGCAGTTGGAAATCCGGAGTCTTCATCGAGCTGCGGAACATTTTCGGCACTTGCCTCATTCTTGAACGAATACTCCCTGCTCGAAGCTCCCTTAACGTACGTTGTGGACGAGGCGGTTGTTCATACTTGTTGAGATGACCGATAGCTGGGTCGGGGTTGCTTGGTAATTCCGTTGAATTTGTTGCGGCCGTTACGACGGTATTTGTATTGGCCGCTTGCCTTTATCGGCTAGCTGCGACGATCCCGGACTTCTTTTCAAAAGTTTTCACGGGCTTCGTTTGTCTGTTTTGTCGGTGAAACTTAATTGCTTCGCCTCCTCTTGCAAGCTTCTGGCCTTGCTTAACAACTTCTCGAAAGTCTTAATAGTAAATCCCTTGAGGAGAAGTGTTATCGGGCCATGAATGCTCTTAAGTAAAATGTCGATTGCATGCTGTTCTTGTAGCTGTGGCTCACATTTCATACTTAGATTCCTCCATCGAAGTATGTAGTCCACCAAAGTTTCGTTCGACCTCGCTTCTCTACCACTAAATCACCTATAGTGATGTGGTGCTGAGCTCCGGCAAATCGCTTGATGAAGAGGTTCTCTAATTCCGAAATTGTCTTCACCGAACCGTTTGGTAATTCCGCATACCAATCAAAGGCGATCCCCGACGAGTCGGCGACAAATTGTCGGAAGAGTAAAGCATCACTTCCGCCGGCATTGCAACAACTGGCATGAAAATGTGCAACATGCTGCCGAGGGTTTCCGGTTCCATCAAAGGTCTTGAACAGAGGTGGTACGAAGCCTTTCGGATATTGGACAGCGTCGAATTCTTCGGGGTAAGGTCTACCCATCCGAATAGATGTCCCGCTCTTTGATTGTGCCAAGGCTTCTCGCACTTTCTTTGTTCCACCATGCTCTTGATATCCTTTTCCGGAATCATGCTTTGTATTGCATCCTTTTTAACTCGATCATCCCCGTTGACGGATGTAATCTCCTTTCCTCCGTCTACTGATGTGAATAACTTCTGAGGGTGTTTCTCTTTGGGGTTGAACCTGACTCTGAAGAGTGGCTAGAGCTGCAGCCATCTCTTCTATCCTCTTTGCCATTTGGGAGATCGTATCAACTTTCTCTTGAAGCTGTATCCTCATCACTTCCGGCTCCTCTCTTCTCGCAGTCGCGGGAACACCTTGTGAAGTCGACGAAGCTCGTGTTTCAACCATGTTAATTTCTGCATATTCATCATCCATGAACTCTGACGAGTCGACTTCATCTCCAAATTTTTCTTCTCTTTCTCTTGCTAATCGCTGAATATCGGTTCTTAGCTTTTCCATAGCATCTTCTAGTGGTCTTTTACGTACATCCTTGCAGTTGTCATGCGATAGCTGTCGGGTTTCCTTCTCATGAGTCCCCTTCATTGCGGTAGCGCTTTCTTCGGACTCAAGTCTCCTGACGAGACTTTCCTTTTCAGGTTGTTGTTTTAATCTTAATTGTCCGGTAGTGGGACGCCATACCATCCTTCTAGCAGCAGAAGGTCTAGGACCGGATGGTCTAGTCGACCAAATGCGGGAAGGTGGTAACCTCCCTAATTTGTAGTCCTGAAACAACGACAGGTGGACTAGCTTTCATTCTCTTATTCGGCTTTTCTGTAGCGATAACAGGTTCTACTCGCGGCCCAAGACGGTGTTTAGCTGGCACCCGCCCTATTCTTCTTAAAATCTCTGATACAGGGCATTTTTCTTTCTTTGCTTAACTTCTCATCGGGGTGCGAGTCGAGCAAATGGCGTAATTCTAGCCCTTTTCTTACGGCCGTCGTTGTAATATGCGGGCTGAGGCAATGCAGAAGCAATCTTGCGGACATTTTCCTCGTCCTCTGCGGTGGAGAGGGGATGGAACCTACTTCCTCCCAAAAGTGGTATGTATTCAGGCAGTGGTGTATAGTCGGGCAGTTCTGGGATTTCCTCCAAGAAAGCAACTTCAGCAGCTCTGGCTTCTCTAGCAATCCTTCTACTTCCGTTCCTCCTGCGAGTTCGTGTCGGTGGTGGAATTCTCGAGGCTGGACCCGATCTCGAAAACGGAAGGTCTCACGGGAAGATTTGTACCCTCCACGGAGTTCATCACGGTTCGAATTTCCTTCCCCTTTGGTCCGGCGAGCCGGGGTAGGTGCGGAGACAACTAGACCGGTGGGAGTAGCAACAACGGTCCTTACGCGAACAACGGTACTCCTCTCGGTTGGAATCTTTTGCGAGAGGAGGGAATTCATGAGTTGACTTGAGGTTAAACTCGATCAACGGCTTCTCGATTCGTGTACTTTGCTTGTGAGTGAAAAGAGAGTGACGTCGGGGATTTTGATGTCGGTGTCCCCGAATCCTTGTCCGAATCTAATGATTCCATTATTAGGCGATTCGTCCTTGAAAACGACCGAGTCCGGTCCGTTGACGAAGGAGAAGATCAGTTTTGGGGCTTCCATTTCTGTAGGGCAGATTCCAAGTGTTAGCCCCCGAATAGTGCTTCCTCTTGTCGTAAAACTTATGATGAAAAAGAAAGAGTCCGAACAGATTTCCGTTTATCTTAATGTATTTGTGGTTTTAAAAGAAAAATTATTTAGATAATTGTTTTTCGAAAAGATTTGTCCGTTAGGATGGAGAATTATTAAAAGAAGGAGAGTTGTAGGAAGGGTAAAAGGAATTGATTAGGAACTGGAAAAGGAAGAGAAAGTCTTGTAGAAACTTCTCGACCCGCAAGACCGCTCCTAAACTAATACCTATTGGGGGTCCACCCCACCTCGGAAATGAGGCAAAAGGATCTCGGAACCTCTCCGTGTAGGGGTGTCTAAACGAGTGGCTCCTAAATCCGAGAGGATGTTGGCTATACTCGTTCAAGGTAGAAATGAACATAGTATTCCAACGGAAAGAAGGGTAGTTTGATCCACTTAGGGACATGGATACACTAACGATTTTTGAAAACGGAACTATTCGATTAAAAATGGAGAGAGGAATTCTTCCCCAGCGGAGTCGCCAGAAATATGTCGGCATATTTTTAGGTTGAATGTTGTATTTTTGAAAAGGGGTCTCCTACAGAAATTGTCGGCGAATTTTAGGTTTTAAATTTAATTTAAATATATATATTACTTGGAAAGTAGTTTTTTTTATTTTGAAAATAATTTTAAATATTTTAAGATATGAAATCAAACTGATCTCACATCTCAAATAGTTTATATAAACGAGCACCGCACCACAAATTGTATATCTATCCCGGAGAGTAGACACACTGCTTGATGATGGGGCTCGGTTAAGTAAACTAGAAGATTTGTGACATCCGTTTAGTCTACGAACCAATTTTATAAGCCGACAAGTTCCCCTGCTTAATATAAATGAATTAAGCAGGGTTTATATTACTCAGGTTCTTAAAATTCCCTATAAGGGCAAGTCCACATAGTTAATTACATCTTAAGTTACGGGAATCACCTAAGAAAACTCTCGATAATAATCGGTGATTACGCTCTCAAGAATTTCAAAGTTTAAGTTTTCAAGGATTGAATTTTGGAATTTCAATAGGGAATGGATCAAATTTGGAACATTTTTATTTTGGGGATTCAAAGGAAGAATGGTAGGAGAAATTACAGATTCGAAGCGAACTTCGGCAATTTCCTGACTATCCTATTGTTTGGCTTGAATTTAGGAAAGTCCTAATGTTATCTGATATTTCAATCTTGCCAATTTTAATTAATTAGGACTTATATTCGTATGATGTGATCACACAAATAGCCTCGAAGATGTGAGGGTTTATGTCGTATCGGACGACTACCTTAGAATCCTAAGACTGGTTAGGGCTTAATTTGCAATGCAAATGCCTAACAAAAGATTGAGGATTTACGTTGCACTAGGCAAACTACCTCGAAATCCTATGGCTTGGTTATTTAATTCTAAGAAAGGTTTTGCTGAAGTAGACTCAAGTTTCTTCGATGACGATGGCCGTGCTGCCCACCATGCTCCGAGCTCCTTGTTGTTGCAGAGGTTTAGTTTTAGAAGTCATAAATCAGGAGATGAGAGAAGTATTCTGGTTTAGAGAAGGTCTTAATTTCCAAGTGTTTTTTATGTTTTAATTAAAACAAATCTTAAAGTTGATTATAACAACACAGAGTTAAGATCCCGCGGTTCCATCCTTCCGGCATCGTTATTTTTATGGGATTCACTTAGTCCAGATGAATTTGCTAAACTCAACTAAATGAGTTCCACACTTTCATTTAGACCGGGGGAAATCCCGTTAGCAACACGTAGGTTACATCATCCAAGGTATTCCCGATCATCCAACAAGACGTTTTAATTTAGTTGTAGTTGTAGTTTTGTTGTTCTGTTTGTGATTAAATTTTGAGTTGTTTTATATTTTGAAATGTTGTGATAGTGAATTTTATCTTGTAATGACTTTTACTTTAGTTTTGGTTTCAGTTTTAGGGACTATCCTAAAGGTGTGGGTTTTCATGCAACGAGTTGTTTATCATGCAGAAAAGTAAAGTGCATTTGCAATAAAGTAAATTGCTAGAAGGTAAATTGCAATAAAACAAAAGCGTACCTGGAGGGTCTTCCCGTCATCCCAAGCTGCACTTAAACACAATTTAGAATATTTAAGCATTTAAAGCAAGTTCCTAGGTAAAGCTAAGGGAAGGGTTATGGGTTTCTACCAAGGTCCTACTCCTATAGCTAGTCATCTCCTATGACGTCTAGGTTCTTGTGTTTTGGTTTGAGGACGATTATCTTCATCAAAGAACAATTAAGTTCAATTTTTCTTATAAATATCCTATCATATTGAGGAAGTGCTCAAGATGAGTCTTAAACATCTTTTCAATACCTCTAGGATTGTTTTAAATCCAAGAGAATTTAATTATACAAATGAATTAATCATCCAGGAGTTCATGTTTTGTTATCTTGCTCAGTGAACTAGGACATTTGAATATCCCATGAGTGAAGTAACACTTCACTTAACACTCCGTTTAGGAGTTATGACAACAAGAGCTTTTGAGGGCAAATTCATGTTCAAGTGATTTGTGATTTGATTTAATTTTAATTAATGGGTTTAAGTTTGGAATAGTGTTCAAGTTGTTTTAGATTTATTTTGAATTCTCTATGTCTTAGGTGATGTTATATTTAATTTAATTTAATTTAATTTAATTTTAGTTTAATTTAATTTGGTTTAGTTTTGATTTTAATTTAGTTTTATTTTTTTAATTTAATTTTAATTTTATTTTAACTTGATTTTATTTTTTAATTTAATTTAATTTAATTTAATATGTTTTAATTTAATTTAATTTAATTTAGTTAAATTAAATTAAATTTAATTTAATTTAATTTAATTTTAATTTTAATTTAATTTAATTTAGTTTAAATTTTAATTTAATTAAATTTTAATTTAATTTTATTTTTAATTTTAATTTAATATTTTATTTTTTAGGCTTTAAGGATGATTTAATTTTAATTGTTAAATTATTAATTTAATTGAAATTTTAAAAGGATTTAATTTAAATGTTTTAACTTTAATTTAATTTAATGATTAAGTCTTTTAGCATTTTAAATTTTGAATTTGGATTATCATTTTAATTAGGAATTAAATATTATTGAGGTAGTTAATTTAGGGATTCTTAAATTAAAGAAACAAATCTCCTCCTAATGGTATCCCTATTTTAATAATTCCAATTTTTCATTATTCTTCCAAATTTAATTAATTATTTAATTAAGGTTTATTTTAATTATTTTCAAATTGTTTGGTAGGTTTCTACCCTTTAACTACCTAAGTTTCAAACATCCAAAATCAACTTAGTATCAAATATTTTACCCACCCTTTTAATTAAACCTAAAATTTTTTAATTATAGGTTAAAATTTTAATTACCATTTTGCCCTTCAAACTTACTAATTTCATAACTCACTAAATTGTGCTTAAATGAATTTGAAATTTTTATGTGACTTCACTCGTATATGAATCAAGACATTAGAGGAGAAAATGTGATTTTTCTGTATTTAATTTATTTATGTAATTATTTTTGGTGGAAAATAGGGATTTTCAAGGAAAATTCAATAACATGACCAAGGGAAAGTTTCTGTCCTTACGAAAATTATGAGAGATTTCTAATGACCAGAGGACCACTTGGACCAATTTTGGTGATTTTTTTAATAATATTCTTTTTATTATAATTATTTAGAGTTTTGGAGTATTAATTAATTTAAAAATAAAATAAAGGTTGAAAAATGAATTTTATATTTTTCAAAAATCCCTCTGATATCAAGGAAACCAGAGAACTAATTTTTATAATTTTTTGATTTTTCTTTGATTTATTAGAATTATTTTAGTGGAAATGCTAGAAAATACATTTTTTAATTTTAAATTACCTTAGGGCTTTAAAATTTAATATCTCATCATAGAGACTTAAGAAAAATATGGGGTTTGTTACTAAGTGATTAAAATTCAAAATGTGACATTTTGGTGAATTTTATTATTTTTGTGATTTTTATTATTTTTTAATTATTAAAAATATTAAAATAATGCAAAAAATCAACTTTTTTTGGAAAATTGCATATTTAATTTTCATAAATTCCCCTGATATCAGAGAGGCTCCAAAACCAATTTGGTGAATTTTTTAGAAGTATTTTGAAAGTTATGAATTTTTGAATTTTAATTTTGGTTAAATGGCTTAATCAACCCATTTGATAAGGCTAACCAAGTCCAATTGACTTCAAACTTTTATGGTGAGTTCCTCTGATCCTAAAGGTCAGTGGAGAATTGATTTCAAGTCAATTTGATGTATGATTAGCTCTAATTAATTAAAGCTCCATTTTGGGTGTTTAAGCCAATTAGGGTTATTACAAGTGAGTTAACTCAAAAACTATTTTCCCTAGGGTCGTGTGGTCATAAGAAACATCACCAAATTTTTCTAGAATTTATTTCACAACATGCTAATTATTGGAATTAAAATACTCAGAATAGTGACCTAGAATTGAAAAATCAATAACTCTTCATAGGGATGGCCTCTGACTTTGAAAAATTCAGGGAATGTTTCGAAATTCAGAGGCTTCAAAAGCCCTATGGTCTCATGCTATGGTGAATTGTATACATGCATGGAGAATTGCAAATGTGCAGAGAGTAAATAAATTATTAAAAATCAAATATTCAATGAAATTAAATGATTTCTTTTCCACATTATTCTCCTCTGTTCACTGAGCAAGAGGATATTTTTATTTTATTTTTAGGATTTTCCTACACAAAGTTATGAATTTTCTAAATTCTGGTAATTAAATAAATAAGAAAAATCCTATTTTCCTACTTATCCACGCAGCACCACGCCATCCTCGGCAGCTCCGAAGCGCCGCGTGTCGCGCTGCCATTCGACGCCGCCACTTGAGTCAGCAGCCCGAGTCCCACCTTCCGCGTATCATCTGCCGATCCGACCTGATCTGAGCCGTCCGTCCGCTCGTGTATTGAATGGACGGCATCCGCTCATCGTCCCCAGTCGTTCTCACCCCAGAGCCGTCCACACTAAAACCCTAAGAACTCACTCATTTCTCAACGGATTTTTGTGTTCTTGTGCTCTATGGATTCGTCTTGAAGAGACAAACACATCTATACTGTGATCATGCATTGAAAATAAAGCATTTGAAATAGACAATCTCCAGAGGCTCGGGATAAAGAGTTAGCTCATACCTTAGCTCAGAGAAGTGTGGCTTCAATCTGAGGGTTGCGTCACCTTCAATTGGGTCCAAGCAAGCTCCAGATGAAGTCCCTTGGCCTGGTGAATTGTCCAGGTATGATTTCAACCAAGCCCGATTTCAACCTTTGGAGTCTGGAACAGGTGGGTGGCCTGGAGAGGGGGCTTTCACTAGGGAACTCCTTCTCTTGGTCTTGTGCAGGTGTGGGTGAATTTAATTTGGCTTTGGTGGAGGATTTGGGAGTGTCCTATTCTGGCCTGAGAATTGAGCTCCAAAATTGAGCTCAATTTGTGGGGATTAGGGCAAGAGAACAGTGGGGATCAAATGCTCTAAGTGTGGGGGAGAGTCTGGAGAGATTTTGGCAGAGTTTCCTTAAGGTTGGTTCAGCACCACCTCATGGCCGAGAGGGGTGAGGTTTAAGTAGGAGAGGCTGGAGGGCTTCCCAGGGGGGTTTAAGGCTTGGGATCAGCTGCTCCATGCAAGAGAAGAACAGCCATGGTGGCCACTAGACTTGGGGCAGCTCAGCAAGGGGGAATTTCAATGTTGGCTCACATGTGAGCTTTCGGCCATGGTGTTTTCCGGCGGCCTGGTGGCTGGCCGGCCAGGCATGGGTCACCCTCGGGTTCAGGTGGGTCAGGGCTTGATGTTTGTGAAGTCAATTAGTGGTTGCCATGTGTAAAGGGTTTGAATCAAAGTGGAATGGGGTAAGGGTGTATTTTGGCTCAAATTGGTCAAATGCATGGATTGGGCGAGGTGCACCTTCCCATGGCTATTTTGGGCTGAAGATAAAGTGGTTTAGGTCAGCTTAATTAGTGGGGAAGGGTCACCATCCAAGTACAATTAAGTTTAAGCAAGGTTTAATGGAGTCATGGAAGTGGTTAATCCCCTTAAGGGAATATGGAAAGGGCCTCCTCCTCTTGCCATCTTGGGTATGGTGAGGTGGAAAGTAGATCCCATGGCTCTCATGTGGCTCATGCATGGCTTCATGGCTCATCTTTGGCTTGGGAAAAGTTTAGTCAACTTTCATGAGGAAGGGTGTTGGAATTTTTGATGGATTTAAGGAGAATTGTCGTAAGGCTTGATTTGGATTTATTTGGTGATAGATTTTATAACTTAGGAAGTGTTTTAAATCAAAGGGATGATGAGAGAAATTTCATGTGGGCTTTGTCATGTACTTTGGGCTTTTGAATTTGTCTTGGATGGGCTTTTTAGAAAGGTTTAAGAAAGTGGGCTTTGGGCTTTATGGATGGGAATTTTTGTAAAAGGTTGGGCCAAATAATTATTGGGTTTGCTTTAGGGATGTGTCATGAGTAATTTGAAATAAATTTGAGGTGGTTTGGGCTTGAATTGGGTTGGATTTGGGTTCATTTGGTACATGGTCCAATGTAGGTCAAATTGGGCTAATTTGGGCCAATGTTGGGTTAGGGTTGAAATTTATGTAAAATTAATGTTGGGAAATGTTTATGGGAGTGTTTCAAAGAGGTTCCAACTTTTTTTGGGGTTGGATTTTGGGGTTTGGGTCTATTTGGCTTAAGTTTTGGTTTAGGTCAAAATTGGGCTTTTTGGTTTTGGATTGAATTTGAGTGGGGTTTGGGTCCAAATTTTTGGCAAATTATGTTAGTGTTTTGTTTGTGGGGATTTTAGGGAAGGTTTAGAAAATATTTGGGGTTAATTGGAGTTGAATTGGTTTGGTTTGGGCTAAGTTTGGGTCATGGGTCCAAATTGGGCTTTAAGGTCAAAAGTGAAATTGAATTCAAATGTCAATCACATTGGGCTTGGATTTGGTCTAGATTGGTGTTGGGGATGTTTAATTGAGGTTTAGAATTGAATTGGACCAGAATTTGGGTCAATTGGGTAGGTTTGGTTTGACATTGGGTTCACTTTGGGTTAAAATGGGTCAAATTGGGGATTTTGACAAAAGTGGGGTAAATTGACAAAATTGGCCCATGGTGTAGTTGAACAAAATGACATTGGGAATATTTGGGATTTTCTAGAATTTTCTGGGAATTTTGGGAATTTTTGGATTTTTTGGGTCAAGAGGGGCATTTTGGTAATTTGGAGGGTATTGGGGGTATTTTTGGAATTTTTGGTATATTTGGCTATGGATTATCAATTTGAGTGATTTGGGAATTTTTGGGATTTGTTTTGAGGAATTTTGGGTGATTTGGAGATTTTTGGAAAATTTGGGTAATTTCAAGGGTTTTGGGTAGGCTAGGCGGGTCTGGGGTCTGGGGTCCCGGGGGTCAGAAATTGAAAATTTGGAAAATTGAAGATTGGGTAAATGTAAGTGGAATGAAATCATTTTGGTTGAGCCATGAAGCCATATGAAGCCCACATGAGCCATGAAGGGACTCATTTGAGGCATTCACTATGTTGTTCCTAACCCTCTTAGCCAAGGGTTTAGGGGTTAAGGACCATCCATGTGAATCACCTTCATGAGTCGGGGAGGTCGAGTTAGGTATGGGTGTGGTTTTAGGAGGTGTGTGAAAGTGTAGTGTATAAGTGTAGTGTGTGTGTAAGTCAGCCCTTCACCGGACCAGGCCACCGCGAGGCGATCCTAAGGCCAAAGAGTCCTATAGGAACTCATCCTTTAAACTTCCACATTTGATTTCAACCCTCTAGGTGATTAGGGGTCTACAATCAAGTTTGTGGAGTTTGCAGGGAGTTAAGAAGTGGTTTGAATTTCTAGGTGGTGGGTCCCAACTCTAATCCTCTAAGATAGTCAAAGGAAAAGCCTAAGGCTAGATCCTAAGTACTAAAAAAAAAGGAAGAGAAGACCTCATCAAAAATGAGGTCAACACTTTTATGGACGAAGTCTCTAAGGAAATAGAGGTGGTGGCTTTTCCAAATCAACCTTAGGTGGAGAAATCAGTCTTTCCAAACCTTTCGGAGCGTCCTCCTTTGGTTCTTCAATATCTTCTTTCTCTACTTCAGTTTCTTTCTGAAATCTACCTTCCAACTCCCTTCCACTTCTCAATTGAATTGCTTTTACATGATCTTTATTCTTATCTCTTGGATTCACTTCAGTATTACTTGGAAGCATTCCTTGGGATCTATTACTTAATGAATTTGTAATTTGCCCCAATTTATTTTCAATATTTTTGATGGTTGCTCCTTGAATTTGCAATTGATTTTCCATATGTGACATCACTTCTTCAATGGACAACTTCTTCTCCTTTATTTGTAAAGCATTCTTAAAACCTAGAGGTTAGGTTAGTCTATAATTATTATTTCCTTGGTTGTTCCAGCTCCTCAATGGGTTTACTTGGTGGTTCCCCCATTGTTAATTAATTCCTCCCAGATTATTGGTATTCCAGTTAAAGTTTGGATGACTTTTCCAACCTGGGTTATAATAATTGGAATATGGGTTATTGGGCTCGCTTATAGCATTCAAAGTTTATGGTGAAGAATAAGAATCAACCATTTGGCCTAATGAATTTTCTTCAATCGTGCAATTTGGCTGAGAAAAATTCACCCCAAATTGGTCTATCTTCCTTGAAATTGCAGCAACTTGATTTGCTAACATTGCAAAAGCATCATTTTTATGAACACTGGCTACCTTTTTAGGATTTAAACTTTCAGAAGGCCATTAAAAATTATTAGTAGTCATTTTTTCAATTAAAGGATAAGCATCAAAAAACTATTTAGACATTAATGATCCACCAGCAGTAGCATCAATAATTGATCTAAGAGATCCAACTAATCCATTGTAAAAGGTTTGAATTATTAACCAATCTGGTATCGAATGATGTGGACATTTTCTGAGGAGATCTTTAAATCTTTCCCATGCTTCATATATTGATTCACCTTCAAACTGACAAAACGATGTAATATCATTTCTCAACTTCACAGTCTTCGATGGTGGAAAATATTTAGCATGGAATTTTTGTGCTAAATCACCCCAAGTTCTGACAGATCCAGGTGCTAACGAATTTAACCATATCTTAGCTTTATCCCTTAGTGAGAAAGGAAAAACTCTGAGTCTAATAGCATCATCTGAAACACCATTATATTTAAAAGTAGCACACAACTCTAGAAAATTAGCAAGGTGAAAATTAGGATCTTCAGTTGTTGCTCCCCCAAACTGATTATTAGACACCATTTAGATAATATCAGGTTTAAGCTCAATGGAATTAACAGATACAACAGGGTGTTGAATACTACCATGAAGTTCATCCACTATAGGGTTAGCATAATCTATTAAAGGTCTGAATTCTTGATGGATGCCAACATTTTGATTTTGATGATTTGTCATTTCTTGAATATTTTTATCTTTTTCAGAATTTTTTATTTTTTTTATTTTTTGATAGTTCTTTCTAGTTCAGAATCGTAAGGCACAAGTCCCTCGAATCTCAACTACACATACAACAATAAAATAAAACAAAACACAACACACTAACAAAAACAAAGAAAAGTAAAAATTAAAATTTTTCTTAATTTTCTTTAAAAATCTAGTTTTAATAAATTTCCTCGGCAACGACGCCAAAAACTTGATCCCCGATAAATATATGTGCTTACGCTTTAGATATGAAAATTATAATTTTATAATATGAGATACTACTCAAGTATACATATCGTTTATCAAGTAGTATAGGACTTTCTGATTAAGCCCTGAGATATCGAACCCACAGGGAAATGTAAAAACTTTTTAAAGAAATAAGAAAATTATAATTTTACTTTTTAAATTACTTTGGAAAGTAGGTTTTGATTTGTAAAGTTTAAAAATTATTTTTGGTATTTTTGATATAAAGTTAAATAGGAAATGAAAATTATCAGAACTTTAAAACACGATATAAAACACTAGGAAAAAAAATATATTTTTCTTTCTATTATAAAGTAGTAATAATTATGAAAGTATTGTTGTGGAATTATTTAAATGTGTTGTGACAAATAGGAGCAAATTTATTCTTTACCCTTACTTGGTTCTATATATAACAATGGTTAATTTGAAAATTTAAAATTTTGAACATGGTTAGGCAGGGAAGATACCACCTCTCACTCTAGAGTTCCCTCGATTCCCTCCACCTGGGGGCTAACTTCTCATAACAAAATTTAAAATATCAAACCAAATTTGGGGGCTTTAGCCTATCACTCTAAATACCTCTAATTTTACTCCACATTAAAAACATATCTCCTAATATATTTGCATTCAATTATATGGACTACAATTCTCACCTATATAATTGCATGTGATTTTTACTAATTGTTGTTTGAGACAATACTACAATGGATCTTACATAATCTCATAGCAAAATTTAACATCTTAACTGGCCAAATTAAGAAGTAAACTAAGTTCATGGAATTAAATCTTCACGACTTATTCCAACTTTAAACACTTATACATTCCACAACAATCCTACATAACTTAATTACTACTTCATTTAAGATAGAAAAAGATAAAGAAAACTATTCAGAACTCATGGAAAAAACACAAGCACACATTGATTTGAAAATAGAAATCATAAATAAAACACAACAAGAAAAACTAAATATAAAAAAACAGAAGTAAACACTTATCTGAAAATCCTCTCCATAAGACTCTGGAAGTTCCTTTGAAACTTGACTTTCCACAGGACAACACTACAGAGGTTGGCACCCTACTATGCTGACTCTAACTATGACTTTAGACTATAATAAGAACTAGATAAATGGATGAAATAAATTGGTGGAAAAAAGGTTTCACACCAACCTTTTATCCTCTAAAACTAAACTAACTAACTATATACAATAAAAGACTGAAAGTAAAACTAGAAAAGACTCTTTGAAACTAGAAGAGGACTCATTGAAACATAGAAAAGACTCTTGAAAAGTAGACTCTCCAAATACTCTTACTCAAATTATGTGACAAAATTTTAATAATAATCCTAAAGGTGTCTTGGTGTCTCTTCAAATTATGTTCCGATTCAATGTATCCACCAAAAGATGCATCCCTTCATTCAGATTTGTGGCCCATGGGAAGTTAAGGAAGTCACCACCAAATGTTTCTTCAAACACACCTTGAAATTGTTTCCAAAAATGAAGAAAATTTGATTTTTAACTGTGGCGGCTAAGCGCCAACCAGGCTGCGCTTAGCCGCCAAAGTCCAATTTTTCATTTTTTTCATTTTTTTCTCCAAATTTGATCCAATTTTGCTCCTTTCATCATAATCACTCATTTTCATCATACTTGCAAGAAAAACACAAATAACTTCCATTAAAGTATAATATCATAAAAAATAGGTATAAAAATATGCATAAAACTCTATATATTTTAAGTGTATCAGATAGCAGCTCGGCTAAACAAGAATTACTCCTTCAAAGATGATGTTGTGTCAAAGATGTTCTTGAATTTGATAAAGAAACCAAAGTTGAAGTTGCCTTAGCCAAAGAAATTAGAAGAAGTTAACCTGAAAGATCAGCCCAACTACTCTTGTACCACAGGTTACTTAAACATACCATAGAGGATTGCTTCAGCTTTAAGGATTGGCTCGAGAAGAACTATAAAGACAGAATCATAACAATACCAAAAAATATTTAAAAGAATCTGAAAGACGTTCTATAAATATGATTTTGGTTGAGCCATTCTATCCGATAGATCCATATGCCGGTATAGATGGATGGAGCACAGTTTAGATGAAGTCCTCCAAGAAGATACTAGATCTGATACAGACGACTTCAGAGCATGCCACTACACAGAGTTTGCTACCTCCTAAGATAAAGATGGAGATCACACCAGGGAAACCACCGCAACAGAGAATTGAGAAGAAGGAGATCGTAGATTGAGTGAAGATTGATAGTGTGAAGGATAGGATAGGGTATACCCCTATTAGATTTTTTGTCTCGAATTTGGGGGAGAAATCCCTCAGACCGTTTACTCTGCATAATTTCCTCTTCGCCCCTCCGGGGTCTTACAATTATAAGTGTGATGATTTTGGCTACATTTTAACTGTCTCTAATGATGACATAACTGACAACAACCGATCTAACCCCAATTTTGATTCTTTAAATGATCCTCAAATCATACTTAATCATGACAAGAGCAATAATGAAAATGATGAAATATCGACAGCACCGGCTATGATAACGCAGAAAGCGAGGAGCCAGTCCTCGAGTGCAACAAAATACCAATCGACATCAACATGGATTGTTCATATTCAAAACCAGAAGAGTTAGTTGCAACTTCAGGAGAACCTCTGAGTCCGGATGTTGAAGAAATCACATAATTGAATCTAAGGAGTGGAAAGTGATCACCCTTAAAATTAGCTAAATTTTTATATCACTTTTAACTAATATTTTATGAATATTATGCTTTAATGAAAGGTATTTCTTATTTTTTTGGTTGCAGGTACAAGAAAATAAGTTTATGAAGAAAAATAATAAAAAAATGAGTATAAAGGAGCAAAAATGAGTCAATTGAAGAAAAGAAGAAAAAAGGGATAACTTTAGCACCCAGGCACAAGATTCAGCAGGGAAAACTAGAGAGTTCTTGGACTATTTTATGACGGTTATTGATGACTCAGAAGTAATCTAGAAATCTCTGAATAAATTCTCATATGTTAAAAACAAGATACAATGAATTTAGACACAGGGAATCAGTTATTCAACGAAGAGGTGCGACTAAAAACTTAAAGGGACACATCCATTCGCGCAAGAGACTGGTGCCTAGGCGCCCGATCTGGCACCTAGGCGCCACAGTTACCATTTACAATATTCAACGAACTTTGGATGAACTTTGAAGAGGTGCCTGAAGCACCCCCTGGTCATTTTCAAAGCTCTATAAGGAGAGGACGATTCTACAGTAAAGTGTGGTCATTTTGGAGAGTGTAGG
Source organism: Papilionanthe hookeriana x Papilionanthe teres (assembly GCA_022702705.1). Classification (NCBI taxonomy): domain Eukaryota; kingdom Viridiplantae; phylum Streptophyta; class Magnoliopsida; order Asparagales; family Orchidaceae; genus Papilionanthe; species Papilionanthe hookeriana x Papilionanthe teres. The sequence goes on from CM040422.1 coordinate 14,894,784, forward strand.
TGTCATAAGAGTGAAAGTGGTGTGCCATTTCATTTAGTTAAAGAGTGTGTAGTGTTATTTACCTTTCTTTGGTGAGATTTCAGAGTGTTTATAGTGTGATTGCTGGGGTTTGAGTCTTGTAAAAGTTTGTCGGAGTCAGAGAAACTTCAAAGGATTGCTTGGATATCATTCCAGATAAGTATTTATAATTTGGTTCTTTAGTTTTGTATTTTGAATTTAAATTATATAAATATGTTTTATGGTATGAATCCTATGCTTTCCGAGTAGTGTTATTCTCTTTCTCCCTACGAATATGAAATGTTTTAGATAAGAATTTAATTTAGTTTTGAGAACTTATTTTTCTTCATCCGTAATTTATGATGATACATTACCCAAACTTCATTTACTCTACAACTTGATCACTTGTAATGTTAAAATATGAGGAGAGTTCTTAAAATCTGACAGTGGGCTAAGAGTTCTTAACTTGTAAGTATCACATTTCCATTAGAAAGGTACATGGTAAATCTTTGAAGGGGGAGGTGCGAATAGATAGGGAGATAATATTTGAAGGGCATAGAATTGAATATGTTTTTAGAGTGAGAGGCTAAATACTATCAATTTGGTTTACGACGAGGTGATAGGTCACTAGTAGGCTCGACCATAGGCACGCTTGGGGGGAAACTAGAAGTGAGAGCCTAGAAATTCGTCCCTTACTACTAACAATACATCCTGATCCAATCTTCTAAAACTAGCAAATGTTTTTTATACGCTGGACCAAAGGGTAAATAATATTTATGCTCCTATTCATCACAATACTACATTCTCTAAGTTCTCAAACTAATTTATATGTTTACTAATCATGAAATATTTCGTATGGGGAAAGAATCTTTGTTTGTTGTGTTAAAGCATTTAAATTACGATTTTATTTATAATTGATGCTTTAATAACTTGCATATTAGTACTTGTTAGTTAATTAGTTTATAAATAAATTTTCATCTTTCTTTCTTAATTATTTGTACTTAACCTTCCCCGTGGGATTGATATCTGGGGCTTAATCGGAAAACTCTGCATTACTTGAAATGATATGTATACTTGCATAGTACCCCTAGTGTACGATTTATATTTATTTATAAAAATTTTAATCTTTAATTATCGTACATTAGCCGATTAATCTGATTTGGGGTCAAATTTGGCTATAAATTTATAAGCTATTTTACTTGCATAATTGCGGTCAGGTCAAGTTATTGGCGCCATTGTCGTGGAACATAAGCACTAGAAATTAAATAATTAAAGCAAGGTAAAACTTTTTCTAATATTTATATTTTAAAGTATATTTTTATTTTATTATTAATTAAAAATATTTTCTAATTCCTTTTATGTGAAGTTCAGGATCTCAAGGATTAATACCTTATAATTTTGAATTAGAACGCACTGTAAGAAAAATTAGAAAAGAAAAATGAATTCATAATTTGCTAGAAATGGCTAATATACCTCAAAATAATATGGAATAAAATATTAAAGAAAATGAACATCAAAATTTACATAGACACTTAAGAGAGTATGCTAACCCTACAAATGATGAAATTCACTTAAGCATTCAAAACCCTACTGTAGCAGTAAACTCATTTGAACTTAAACCTGTAATTATACAAAAAATCCAAAATAATCAGTTTGGAGGATCTCCTACTGAAGATCCTAATTGACACCTTGCTAATTTTTTAGAACTTTGTGCTACATTAAAGTATGATAATGTTTCTGATGATGCTATAAGGCTTAGAGTTTTTCCTTTTCCTTGAAGGGATAAGGCTAAGATGTGGCTAATTTTGTTAGCAACAAGATCTATTAAAACTTGGGGAGAAATGGCTAAAAAATTTATAGCTAAGGATTTTCCACCATCTAAAACTACAAAACTTAGAAATGATATAACCTCATTACTCAATTTGAAGGAGAAACTATCTATGAAGCATGAGAAAGATTTAAAAAACTTCTTCGGAAGTGGCCATGTCATGATTTACCAGACTGTTTAATTTTACAAAAATTTTATAATGGATTAATAGGTTCTCTTAGATCTATTGTAGATGCTGCTGGTGGCGGTTCCTTAATGGCTAAGTCATTTGATGAAGCTTATGCTTAAATAGAAGAAATGACAACTAATAATTTTTAATGGCCTTCTGATAGAATAAATACTAAAAGAGTGGCTTGTATTCAAGAAAATGAAGCATTTTCTATTTTAATATCTTAAGTTGCTGCAATATCTTAAAAATTGGATAATTTATCTCAATTATCGCACTTAAGTAATGATAATTCAGGAAGTACTGATGAATCTCAAATCTTAGAGACATTGCAAGCTATCTCTAGAAAAACTAATAACCCATATTCCAATTACTATAATCCAGGTTAGAAAATCACCCTAATTTAAATTGGAATAATGCAAATCCACAATGGGGTAATAACCAACCTAGCCAAATTGGAAATTAGAATAATCAAGGTAATTCTAGCTATCGACCTTCTTATCCTCCTAGTTTTAATAACCAGCAATTTAAGGAAAAGAAAATGTCTATAAAAGAATTAATTTTACAAATGGGTAGTAAGTTGCAAAGTCAAAATGCTGCGATAAGAAATATTGAAAATAAAATGGGGTAAATTGCAAATGCAATTAACAACAAACCACAGGGAACACTTCTAAGTACTGTTTAAGTAAATCCAAGAGAAAATGGAAAAGATCAAGAACAGATTAAAGTTGTATTACTTAGAAGTGGAAAAGAACTAAGGGATGGAAAAGAAAATAAAATTCAAAAAGAGACTAAAGTGATAGAAGTTGGGAAACCTAAGGAAATAATCACTGAAGAAGAAAAACAATTTCTATATCAAGACAAATTTGAAAAACCTCCACCCCCATTTCCACAATGACTTAAACAGCAGAAATTGGATCAACAGTTTTTGAAATTTTGGACGTATTTAAAAAGCATACCATTAATATCCCATTTGCTGAAGCTTTGGAAAAAATGCCTAAGTATGCTAAATTTATGAAAGATATTCTTAATAAGAAAAGAAAATTTAAAGCTTTTAAAACTGTTGCACTAAGCGAAGAATGTAGTGCAATTATTCAGAAAGAGTTACCTCAAAAGCACAAAGATCCTGAAAGTTTTACTATACCTTGTGCTATAGAAGACAGATTTCATGGAAAAGCCTTATGCAATTTAGGAGCAAGTTTTAATCTCATGCCTTTATCTATCTTTATGAGGTTAGATTTAGGAGAAATATCTCATACAACTATAACCTTACAATTAGCAGACTGATCAACTACTCACCCAGGAGGAATGATAGAAGATGTGTTAGTAAAAGTGGATAAATTCATTTTCTCTGTAGATTTTATAATTCTGAATATGGAAGAAGATGAAGAGATTCCTATTATATTAGGAAGACCTTTCCTTGCTACCGGACGTGCTATGATAGATGCACAAAAAGGGGAGTTAACCATGAGAGTTAATGATCAAGAAGTAATATTCAATGTTCTTACATCAATGTGGTATCCTAACAAGGAGAAGCATTACATAATGTATATCTTTGACTACATGATAGAACAACATTATTAAGAAAAATGTCAGATCATTTCTAAAGAAGAGGAGTTTTTAGAACCTGAAGATTTAAGTCAAGAAAATATTTCTGAAGAAGATATAAAAGATATTGATTATCTTAATGAAAATTAGGAAATATTGGATGCAACTAAAAGTAATGAATTCAAACCATCAATTGAAAAAGGCTCTTAATTTGGAATTGAAGCAATTACCCTCTCATTTAAAGTTTACCTTTTAGGGATGTCTTTAACTTTGCATGGTATTATATCTTCTAAATTAACTACAGAACAAGAGATAAATTTGATTGAAGTGTTAAAAGTATATAAAAAAGCTTTTGCATGAACAATAATAGATATTAAAGGAATTAGCGCATCAATATGTATGCACAGAATATTATTGGAAGATGACAGTAAACCTAGTATTGAATCTCAAAAGAGATTAAACCCAGCTATGAAAAAAGTTCTTAAGAAAAAAATGTTGAAATGGTTGGATGCTGGAATTATTTATCCAATATTTAATAGTCTTTGGGTTAGTCCCATTCATTGCGTTCCAAAGAAAGGAGGAGTGACTGTTGTCAAAAATGAAAATAATGAATTAATTTCAACAAGACAAGTTACGAGTTGGTGAATCTGTATTGATTACAGAGAATTAAATGCTGCCACCAGAAAAGATCATTTTCCTCTTCCATTCTTAGATCAAATGCTGGATAGATTAGTATGACATTCATATTTTTGCTTTTTGGATGGATATTCTGGTTATCATCAAATACCTATAACTCCTGAGGATTAATAAAAGTCTATGTTTACAAGTCCATACGGAAATTTACTTTTCATAGAATGCCTTTAGGGTTATTTAATGCACCTGCTACTTTTCAAAGGCGTATAATGGCTAAATTTTCCGATTTAATTGAAAAAGGAATTGAAATTTTTATGGACGATTTTTTGGTATTTGGAACTTCTTTTCTTCTTGCTTACATAATTTGACTAAAGTATTAAAGCGCAGTCAAGAAACTAATTTAGTTTTGAATTGGAAGAAGTGTCAATTTACAGTCACAGAAGGAATTGTACTTGGACATAAAATTTTTTAAAATGGAATGTAAGTTAATCAAGAAAATATCCAAGTTATTGCTATATTGCAGCCCTCAACTAATATAACGGGTATAAGAAGTTTTCTTGGACAAGCTAGATTTTATAGAAGATATAATAAGGATTTTTCTGAGATTACTAAACCTTTATGCCATCTTTTATAAAATACATAAAATTTGAATTTAATGAAAATTGCCTAATGTCTTTAACTTATTAAAAGAAAAGTTAATCACTGCACCAATCTTTGTTGCACCTAATTGGAAAAAACCAATTGAATTAATGAGCGATGCGAGTAATTACGCTATAGGGGAAGCTTTAGGACAAAGATATGATAAGATGTTTAAGTTTATATATTGTGGCAGAAAAACTCTTAATGAAGCACAAATTAGTTACACTACTACTAAAAAAAAGCTATTGGCTATATTATATGCCTTTGACAAATTTTGATCTTATTTACTTGGGAATAAATGTATAATGCATACAGATCATTCTGCTATTAAATATTTGATGACAAAAAAGGAAGCTAAACCGAGATTGATTAGATGGATCCTTTTTTGGCTAGAATTTAACTTTCAAGTAGTTGAAAATGATAAGGAAGAAATAAATGATTGTTTTCCTGATGAACAACTTTATACTATTTCTGATGGACTAATCCCATGGTATGCTGATATAGTTAATTATTTAGCTAGTAACATGATCATCAACATAAGAAGAAATTATTGCATGATGTGAAATTTTGGGATAATCCCTTTCTGTTTAAACACTGTAAGGATTACACGAAGATGTGTTCCTTATGAAGAAAAATTTGAAATTTTTCAAAAATGCCACAACTCTGAATTTGGCCGGCATTTCAGAATTGATAAAATTGCATTTAAAATTTTACAATTCATATTTTATTCACCTACTTTATTTAAGGATGTTAACAGTTTTGTTAGATCCTGTGATCGTTGTCAACGTATTGGTAATATTTCTAGGTGAGCTGAAATGCCTCTAAATTTTAATTTAGAAGTAGAAATTTTTCATGTCTAAGGTTTAGATTTCATGGGACCATTTGTACCGTCTTCAGGAAAAAGTTATATACTAATAGTTGTTGATTATGTTTCAAAATGGATTGAAGCAAAAGCTTTACCTCATTTGATGCTAAAATTTTTAACTGAAAATATTTTTACTAGATTTGGAATGCCATGAATTATTATCACAGATGGGGGAAGCCATTTCAAGAAATTTATGATTCAGAGATTATTGAGTAAATTTAGAATTTTAACGGCTTATCATCCCCAAATTAATGGATTAGCTGAAGGAACAAATTGGGAGATCAAAAGAATTTTAGAGAAAACAGTTAACCCAAAACGAACTAATTAGGTTGATAGACTCGATGATGCTTTATGGGCTTAAAGAACTTCTTATAAAACGCTTATTGGGATGTCACCATAGAGGCTTATATATGGAAAGCCTTGTCATATACCTGTTGAATTGGAGCATAAAGCGTATTAAGCAATTAAAGAGTTTAACTACAAATTAAGTGATGCTGGATATTAACGATTATTGCAATTGAATGAACTTGAAGAAATTAGAATAAATTCATATGAAAGTGATAGAATTTATAAAGAGAAAATGAAGAACATGCATGATAAAAGAATATTATGAAAGACTTTTGAGCCTCGACAAGAAGTCTTATTATACAATTCAAGATTTAAATTGTTTCCAGGAAAAATTGAGATCCAAATGGATAAGGCCTTTTATATTTAATAAAGTTTATCCTTATGGAGTAGTGGATATAATAGATTAGAAAATAAATTTTGTAATTAGAGTAAATGGATAAAGATTGAAGCCCTATTTTGTAAGAAGTCTGCCATCTTTTAAAAATGTGTTTTATTTAAACCATTTGCAATAAACAGTTGGTTATGTCGGGCTGACAACTTTTAAACCAAGTGCTTTGTAGGAGGCAACCCATAGTATGATTTTATTTGTTTCGATATTGAGAGTGCTTTATATGTGACTTCACTTAGTTACATATTTTTTTGTCCACATTTTTAGACCCTATCTTGGTATGAAACTTATGAAAATCAGACGAATGGAGAACCTGTGAATTTTAGGATTCTGGTGCCTAGGCGCCAAAACTAGCGCCTAAGTGCCAGACATCTGAAATTCGAGCGCCTAAGCGCTAATATTGGCGCATAGGCACCACAATTTTGTATCGTGGTAAACTGCCTAATTGCAGTTTTTACCAACTTAAATCCCTATAAATCACTACTTCTTCGTCCCCAAACGTCAAGCCATCAAATTTCCAACCTAAAATTATACTTTTCAGAGAGAAGATAGATTTGATTGCTTCCATGGAGAGACTTAATATGGAGAATGGAGGAAAAGCCAAGTTTATGCACAAGGATTCACAAACTTACCTCAATAACTGCTTAGCCATGACATTGGAGAAGCTTTTTTGGTCAAATTGAGAAGATTGAAGGAGAATTTGTGCATACTGGAGAAAGGATGCATGAAATGTACCATCAATATGAGCATATGGAATGGCAAATGAAGGTACAAACTGATCATTTTGCTGCATTTGAAGACCATCAGGTAACCATGTATGCTCAAAACAAATGGATTGATGAAAAGACGACCTTGGAATTTCCTCATGTCCCTTTCTTCCACTCCTTTCTTCCTAGTGAATTACCTTCTGGAACTAACGAAGGTTCTGATGTGAATCCTTGAATTTAGGGTTAATTTATGTGGAGAATTTGATTGTAAATATGATGTGTTAAGTGATTTGCTTGATGTTCTGTGTAAGTGATTTGTGTGATTGTTATGTATTGTTGTGAGATGCGAGAAGTTGTTTATGTGTATTTTCTGTATCTTTTTGAACCTTATCTTGATGATCTAAAATGGCATGAAGTAAAATTTGAGTTTGGATTGTATCAAATTGTGTTTGGATTGTATCTTAAATTTGGAATCTATTTTGGACTTTTATATTTTCTTGGAGTTGATTGATGAAGTTTATAATATAATTTTAAGTTTATAGATGTTAGAACACCAATATTACAAAATGTAAAAATTTAGGAATTTTTCAGAATTTTTGGCGAATCTGGCGCCTAGGCACTGGTTCACCTGAACTAAAACTTCAGCCTTAAAACCAAACCCACCACCATTTTCACGCCTAAGCTCCATCTTCTTCCCCAAAACTCGTGAAAACCAGTCCTACGGCTCTATATTGTGCTTTTCGTGAAGCTTTGATGCTTAAAGAAACAAGATTCCAACTTATCGAGGTTAGATCTACACCTTGGCATAGTTATTTTGAATTTACAACATGGATTTCTCTACATATGAATAGTGCTGAAAATTTGGGAGAAAATTTTGATTTTTAAGTAGAAAATCCATTGATCAAAGCTTAATTTAGTGTTTTAAGCTTAGATTTTGTGCCATGTTATGTATTTTAAATGGTTTGAAATTATTTTAAAAATTTCAGAATGACACCACAATCAAAGCTAGAAAAGGAGCGGAGCGAATTTGATTAGTCTAAGTATCCTAGCTCAAGTGCTCAAGTGCACTCCAATGAATTTGCGTCGATTAGCAAATTCATAGCGGAACGAAGTTTTAATCATCCCGGCAGATCAACTAAGAATATTATTGCTGCTCGACAGTGGGAGATATTTTTTTATTTCTCTATTGTGGCCATCATTTTAGTTGTTCCAAAATTATATGCAAATTTTCCTGAAATAGCTGATAATGAGTTTATATTAAATGAATAGGAGTTGAGTTCACTCCTGAAGTCATCAATATGTTTTACGGTCTACCCCCTGCTACATATTGCCTCTACAATGTTTTTGTTCCTTCTAAAAAAGCGCTTAATGAGATTTTAGCCTACCTGACTTATGGAAGAGGATCGTGGAAAATCCAAAACAATAAACGAGTAAATTTTTTCCGCTTTTATGCTTAATGTTACTTCTAAAACCTGGCATTATTGTTTTTCTGCTCGTATTCTTCCATCAAATCACCTGAGTGAAGTGATGAAAGAACGAGCTATTTTAAATTAATGCATTCAAGAAATGAACCCTACAGATGTGGGTTCCATTATATATGATGCGATCAACACTTCAGCTAGAGGAAGTGTTATTTCTGGTTTAGGCTTCCCGGATCTCATTTTCTCAATTTGCAAGAATGCCGGTATGACTTACTCTCATTTTGAAGAGATGCTTATGCCACTTAAACCAATTGGAAAATCTCATGTGGATACATATGGAAAGACAAAACTTCAAAGTTCTACAGCATATACTTCTTCTATGTCTTCTACTTATGCACGTGGACCTTCCACTTCTACATCTGACCCTCCACCAGATGTGTGGAATACTATTTGTCAGAGATACTTGGAGCATCAAAATGATATATTCTTGATGAAATGTAGAGTAGATGAGATGGATAGTAAGATTGATCATGTGTTTACATATATATAGAGGAAGAGTGACTATGATGGGGAGTATAATGAAGCGCTTGTAAAATTTTTGAAGGGTGATAAGAATATCGAATTTCCTACTTGTCCTAAATTCACCCCATGGATCAACCCCAAGAGTCTTATTTCTAATGATTCTTCTAACGATGAGGAGGAGAATGAGGATGATTAGATTTTATTTTTTCTTTGCTTTGCTGATGTGTCGGTTATGTCTGTTTTTACTATTGATGTATTATTGTACTGATTGAGTACTTTGTAATAACTCAATTATATTTTTGTTATCAGATTGCTTAGAATTTAATCCTAATTATGCTCCTGTTGTTTTGTTAAATGTTTAAAATGTAAAAGAGTGTTAGTTTTCTGTTTGTTATTTACTTTGCTACTCTTTTATAATGCTGCTTATACCTGTATTACCCTACTGTTTTAAATACCTTAATTAATGTACTTTTTTTTTTCTTTTTGCTTAGTTTAAAAAATTTCATATTGCAAAATGTTTTAACCTTATTAAAGGAACTAAGTTTGGGGAGGTAAAATAAATTAAATTTAAACTCCACTTGTCCTTAGTAAAAAATATTTTTAAAATTAATAACATAACCTACGTAAAAAATGTTAATTTAAGATAGATATACTGTTGTTTTCATGAATATTATAATAAACTTATAAAAGTATTTTTATATAACAAGGGATAATTCTAAAAATTATAATTATTTAATAAAAGAGTGTAAGAATTTTGATTCAAATATCTAAATTAAAAATGTTGTATTTTTGAAAGTATTAAGGAATCTATATGTTTACTTGAGAAGATAAAATTGAAACTCTATGAAAAATATTTTTTCTAGACACATATTCATTAAGTGAAAAATGTGTTAAGACTTTAAATATAAATTAAGGACTGTGAAGTTCAAAATCATTAACAGGCTATCCAGATATAGTAATCCTCATTTGAAAAAGAAAAAGAGAAAGGATTGAGAACAATCCCTGAAAAAGAAAAAAAATATTTAGGATTGAAAAGCAATCCAAATATGAAGAAAAAGAAAAAAAAAAGTGAGAAAAAGCTTGAGGTGAAGCCTAAATCTACATTTGGCTTCACTTCAATTATCTTATAGGAAGAGACCTAAATGTAATTTTTTACTTAAGTCTTATGTATAAGCATCCTTACGAGTAGAGTTATCATGAAAATCTTTTTCTTGTAAATTATCTACATGTTTTTAATATGACAAATTGCAATTATTTTTGAAATAGATAGGAGAAGAGAGTTCTTAACACTTAATTATTAAGTATTTTACATATTTTTGTTTTAGCCTAAGTTATTTAAAAAGCACTTTAAGTTTCATTATTTTATTTATGAAATAAACGATTATAGAAGTCTTAAATAAAAATTTTCTTTATAGATTATTATTATTTTTAGTAGTCAAGTGTTAAGAGTTACTTGAGGAAAAGCAACGTTTAAGTTTGGGGGAATTGATCACCCTTAAAATAACCTAACTTTTTATATCATTTTTAACTAATATTTTAACGATGTTATGCTTTAATGAAAGGTATTTCTTATGTTTTTTGTTGCAGGTATATGAAAATAAGTGTATGAAGAAAAAGAATAAAAAAGGAGTAAAAGAAGCAAAAATGAGTCAATTGAAGAAAAGAAGAAAAATGGGCTGACTCTGGCACCCAGGCGCTAGATCTGGCGCCCAGGCGCCAGATTCAGTAGGGAAATCTAGAGAGTTCTTGGACAGTTTTATGACAGTTATGAACGACTCAGAAGTAATCTAGAAGTCTCTAGACAAATTCTCATATGTTATAAAAAATATACAACGAATTTAGACACAGGGAATCAGTTATTTAACGAAGAGGTACGACTCAAAACGTGAAGGGACGTGTTCATTCGTGCAGGAGACTGGCGCCTAGGCGCCAGATCTGGCGCCTAGGTCTCACTGTTACCTTCTAGAATATTCAATGAATTTTGATGAATTTTGAAGATGTACCTAAAGCAACCACTGGTATTTTCGAAGCTTTACAGATAGAGGACGATTCTACAATAAAGTGTGGTCATTTTAGAGTGTTTAGGTGTTATAAGAGTGAAAGAGGTGTGCCATTTCATTTAGTTAAAGAGTGTGTAGTGTTATTTCCCTTTCTTTAGTGAGAGTTCAGAGTGTTTGTAGTGTGATAGCTAGAGTTGGAGTCTTGTAAAAGTCAGTCGGAGTCAAAGAAACTTCAAAGAATTGCTTGGATATCATTCCAGATAAGTATTTATAATTTGGTTCTTAAGTTTTATACTTTGAATTTGAATTATATAAATATAGTTTGTGGTGTGAATCCTATGCTTTTTGAGTAGTCTTATTCTCTTTCTCCCTACAAATATGAAAAGATTTAAATAAGAATTTAATTTAGTTTTGAGAACCTATTTTTCTTCATCTATAATTTGTGATGATACTTTACCTAATCTTCATTTACACTACAACTTGATCACTTGCAATGTTAAAATCCGAGGAGAGTTCTTAAGATTTGACCGTGGGCTAAGAGTTCTTAACTTGTAAGTATAACCTTTCCCTTAGAAAGGTAGATGGTAAATTCTTGAAGGGGGAGGTGCAAATAGATAAGGAGATAATCTTTGAAGGGCATAAAATTGAATATGTTTTTAGAGTGACAGGCTAAATTCTATCAATTTGGTTTAAGAGGGGGTGACGGGTCACTAGTGGCCCGACCATAGGTACGCTTGGGGGGGAAACTAGAAGTGAGAGCTTAGAAATTCGTCCCTTACTACTAAAAATACATCCTGATCCAATCTTATAAAACTAGACAATGTTCTTTATTTTCTGGACCGAAGGGTAAAGAATATTTTTGCTCCTATTCATCACAATACTACATTCTCTAAGTTCTCAAACTAATTTAGATATTTACTAATCATGAAATACTTTGTATGGGGAAAAAATTTTTTTTATTGTGTTAAAACATTTAAATTATGATTTTATATACAATTGCTACTTTAATAACTTGCATTTTAGTAATTGTTGGTTGATTAGTTTATAAATAGATTTTCATCTTTCTTTCTTAATTATTTGTACTTAACCTTCCCCGTGGGATCGATATCTGTGGCTTAATCAGAAAGCTCTTTATTACTTGAAACGATACGTATACTTTCATAGTACCCCTAGTGTACGATTTATATTTATTTATAAAAACTTTAATCTTAATTATTGTTTATTAGCCGCTTAATCTGATTTGTGGTCAAATTTGGCCATAATTTTATAAGCTATTTTACTTGTGTAACTGTGGTTGGGTCAGAAAGGTATTACCTTCGAGAATAGCTCCAAAGAACAAATGAAAGTAAGTAGTTATTAGAGGAGTTGCCTCCACCGATAGAAGAAACACACATTCAAGAGGAAATTCGAGATTCAAATAAAGTGAATTACAATATACTAGCTTATCTTAGAAAGTTGCCAGCCAAACTAAGCATCTACGATGCTTTGATCATGTCAAATGAGATGGAGAAATTCTGATCAAGGCTATGCTTGATTCCAAAATTTGTGTAGTACAGTTGGATAGCACTTCCTCAGATGGAGTTTGTACTTTGAAGGAACAACCTGCCATAATCTTACCAATGAAGACTAGCTACTTGGTACTGCTGACCACAATTGACTGCTCTACATTTTTATTAACATCGACAGATTTGTGCTTTCCAGAGTTTTGGTAAATCCGGGAGAGTCACTCAACATAATGAGTCCATGAATATTAGCATACATGGGCATTGGCGCACAAGAACTCACTTCAGATAAGATGATACAAAAAGGATTAAATCATAAGGTAGAAAGAGCACTTAGATCGATAACGCTGCTAATGAAAGTTGGAGATCCAGTAACAACCACAAAAATTCACGTCATTGACGCGGACACTTCACTTCATTCAACACTTTACATGGTCGATAGTGGATTCATGAGTTCAATATTGTCCTGTTGTCACTATAACAGTGTATCAAGTATTATAAGAATGGAAAAGAGCACTTCATCGAGGGAGACTTACAGCCATTCTCAATATATGAAGTAGGCATCCACGACGACGCCACATAATATGTTCCTCCAAAGAAAACAATATATTCAATAAAATTTGTGCCAATTAAGACTGAAGATTCAAAAGGATCAGAAGAGTGGGCTAATTCAGCTCTGCTTTAATGATCTCCCACACCTCGAGTACAACAAGTCAGTTGAGGTTCTTTTAGCCCAACACATCCAAGATCAAGGCCGGGGACGCGGACGAGAAAGAACTCACGAGATTGTTAAACGGATAAAACTAACCATCAATATCGACATATAAGGAAGCTCTGAGGAAGATAAATTTGACAAATAAATGATGATTAAAAGCTAAAAGAAGCCTCAATTCGATATTTCCATGGAGGATAAAGAGGGGAATGAATATGAGTCGATGTACGATCAGATCAACCATTACGTGCACACCATGAACCTAACTTTGATCCACCCTCAGAAGATCGAGAGTATGGAGTTCAAGGAAGTCAATAGTGGTAGTTTCAAACTGATCAAGTTCTACCATGCTTCTCCCTCTACTTCTGAAATTTGTATAAATCTTGAAGAAGATGATTCTAATGAATTAATGGTGTTACCATTTGGTTACTTTTCTCTGTATATACAAAATTTAATTCAGCAAGGTTATGTGCTAAGGCAAATATCAAAGAATAAGTTGAAACTTTTTTAGAATTTGTAGAATACTAAAAGACGAACTCTCAAATCGAAAGAGGGTCTCAGATTCGTTACTATAGGACTAGTCGATGACTCGAGATTTAACATGGTTATTACTAGCCAGTTAGAAGAATAGTTCTTCGACATTAGAGATGGTTATTTAGATCAACTGATAGATGATGCTTCGCCAGATTTCGAAGAATAAATCAAAACTATAGTTGATGAATTAAAGGAAATCAATCTCGGGACTGAGGAGCAGCCTCGACCTACTTTTATAAATTCTCTTCTCAAAGAAGAAGAATATGTAAATTTGATCAAGCTACTATCATAATTCAAGGATTGTTTCGCTTGGAGTTATGATGAAATGCCAGGTTTGTCTCCAAAAGTTGCAGTTAACCGACTCACAGTGAATCAGAATATGACACTAGTAAAACAAGCTCCCCGAAGAATGCACCTCGATATTGAACAAGTCATAGCTAAGGTGAAGAATTTGATGGACGCTAACTTTGTGCGGTAAGAGTAATACCCCACAAGACTAGCCAATGTTGTACCAATTAAGAAGAAGGATGGACATATACAAATGTGTGTCAGCTTTAGAGATTTAAACAATGCATGTCCAAAGGATAAGTTTAGTTGCCAATACCATAACTAATGGTAGACATTGCATCAGCACACGAGATTTTCTCGTCCATCGATGGATCTTTAAGTTACAACCATCTTATGATGGATCCAGAAGATGCAACACTTATGGCATTCAGAACGTCGATTGGGATCTACTACTACACCGTGATGTTGTTTGGTTTAAAGAACGCCGGAGCTACTTACTAACGAGCAATGACAAGAATCATTGATGACCTTATGCACAACCTAGTTGAGTGCTATGTGAATGATTTGGTCATCTAGAGCAAAATAAAGTAAAACCACTTGTAAGATTTAAGGATCGTATTTGAATGATTATGGTAATGTAATCTCAAGATGAATTCCTTAAAGTGTGCATTCGACATTACCTCCAAGAAATTTCTAGGAGTCGTTGTCCGTCATCAGGAAATCTAGATCGAACTAGAGAAGATTAAAGATATCTTAGAAATACCTCCTCCCATAGCCTTGAAGCAACTACATTCTTTTCAAGGTAAATTGGCATACCTAAGACGCTTTATATCCAATCTGTCAGGAAGGTGTCTACCCTTTTTGAATTTACTTCAAAAGGATGCCAAATTTTTTTCGGGAGAGCCGTGCCAACGGGCTTTCAGAAATATTAAATGATATCTAATGACACCTCTTGTTTTAGTAGCCTCTATCTCAGGTAGACCATTGATACTTTATACCGCAGCCTTAGACAAATCCCTCAGAGCCTTACTAGCCCAAGTCAATGATGAGGGTAAGGAAAACACACTACTACTTAAGTCGATGTCTAAGAGTGGTGGAGGTAAAGTATCCTCTTATGGAGAAACATTATCTAGTGTTAGTTTTCACCACTCAAAAGCTTAGACATTACATGTTATCTCATAACATCAACCTGATTTTGAAGATTAATCCATTGCAATGTTTCATAACCCGACCAACACTTTCTGAACATTTAGTAAGGTGGTTGATGATTTTATTGCAATTTAATATAACTCTTGTGCCCCTTTGTGGTATCAAAGGGCATATTCTCGCTGACTTTCTTGCAGCACACCCACTACCAGCTGGTTAGCTTCTCAATGACGATTTACTAGACCGACAAATAATGCAAGTAGAAGACCACAATGCTCAATGTTGGTAAATGTACTTTGATGGATCTTCATCAGCTAGGAGAGATAAAGGATTGTGAACAGTTATACTAGGCAAAGCATGAATCAGGCTGATCTTCATTACATCAGATGAGAATTTCGTGCCACTAGACAGAGCCGTGTACTAACAATGAAGCAGAATACAAAGTACTAATAATGGGATAAGAATTGGGATTACTAATGGAAATAATAGAAGATGCCATTTACGATGACTTCTAACACATCATTCAGTAAGTGGCAGGATAATATAAAAATCTAAAACTGAGGTTAGAAAAATATCATATATATACAATGAAACTATTGGAACAGATTGTAAGTGTATTTTTCTATAGGATTCCTTGAGCAGATAATACCTATGCAGATGTTGTAGTTAAATTGGCTAATGAATTTGCATGTCTGCAGGATGATTCTATAGACATCACCATACATGGACGTCAGATGCTATCACTGATCAACCTCGACACTCTACACAAATTGGGTAAAGAAGAAATAGCAACTACAGTGGCAAATGATATCGAAGATTGGCACCAACCGTTTATAGAATACTTGTAAACAAGAAAAGTGCTAGAGTACAAATCATTAGCGCATCAGATTCAGAAGAGGGTGATGTATGCCTGAATCAACAACGTCTTATATAGATGATCATTTAATCAGGTGTGATTGAGATGTTGTACAAAGTAGAAGCATAGAATATCATCAAAGAAGTGCATGTTAAATTGTGTGGAGCTCACCAGTCAGGGGCAAAGATGAAAATAAAAATCAAATGATTTGGATATTATTGGCTAGCAATGATGATAGACTGCATGGATATAGCTAATAAATGTCACCATTGTCAAGTGCATGGAGTAGTCTTGCACCAACCTGAGAATGTTCTACACTCCACGATCACGTCGTGGCCATTTGAGTGTTGGAGGTACGGATGGAGCTCCAGACGCATAGTTAGGACTATTTCTCTAAATGGGCAGAGGCAGTTCCGCGAGAAGTCACAGCATAGCTAGTGCTACAGATCTTCAAGAATCAAATTTCCTACCTTTTCGGTGTACCACAAAGAAGCATCTCCGACAATGGGTCTGCCTTCAAGAGTACCAAGATCAACAAATTTGTTAGACGAAACAAGATAGACTAGAGGTACTATACAATCTACTATCCCAGAGTCAACAGTTTAGCAGAGGCTTTCAACAGGACGCTAGTATAGATTTTGAAGAAGACATTGCATGAAAAAGAAGAGGAAAGCACGAGAAGTTACTGGAACTCTTATGGGCATACATAACAACTGTCAGAACACTGACACAGTCTACACCTTACGCACTCGTGTACGTGTATGAGGCACTGCTTCCGTTATAGGTTCAACTACCGTCACTCAGGATCGTTGTTAATAATCAAATTAGAGCAGAAGAAGATGCAAAGCTCCAACTTGAAGAATTGGAAATCCTCCAAGGGAAGAAATTTCTTACACATCAGAACTTGGAGCTTTACGAAGCAAAGATGATCCAAGCCCACAATAAATTGGTCCGCCCGAGGACGTTCAAAGTTGGTGACATTATTCTCATTCTCAGAAGGCCTATTCTTGCACACCGCATGATAAGTGAAAAATTTGAACTAACCTTGGAGGAACCATTCGTGATAGAGAAAGTTTAATCCAGAGGAGTGTACTAGCTGATGGATTCTCAAGAAGAAAGTCCCATGCTAACAATTAATTGATGATATTTAAAGAAATACTACGCAACATGAAAAATATGAGGGATGATGCCTGTTCTGAAATAACTACATGTCTAGTGTCTGTGACTGGGTCTAAAATAAACAGAAATTTTGTAATAACATCAAGTGAAATAAAATAAAATTTCTGTGAAATAAAATGTGCACCCTTGAAATATTTATATTAAATTTTAAAATTTGTAAAATCATATTAAATATGATAATAGTATCTAAAATTCACTAAATAATAATTTACTATTGTTCATGTTTGTGCAAAGCACCACATCGCTAAAATTTCACCTGTATTATGCAGAAAAATTTCAAGAAGAAAGCTAATGTTTGCTTTTAATGATGGCTTAAATCTATCTCTGAATAAAGAGAAGGCACCGGAAGGAGGTCTGATAAACTTCAACTTATATTTTGCCCAAGTCATTGTTGACTACGAGGACCCCTTAATGGACTTGGTCGGCCCGGGGAATCTGCATGTCTACAGTCCGTGGTCAGAATTAGTCAAAAGGAGGTAGAGGAGACATGGAAACAAAAAGCTACCAGAGGATTTATGAATTCACACCTCTGAATAGTAAGGAATAAACACATACCATCAATGATCACTATGTCAGGAGGAGAGCTAGTTACTACTACTACAGACAGGGCTCCATACGCGCCGTCGAGGTGCACTAAAAGAAGAAATGCAAGTCACCGCAAGCATAGAGACTTGAACAGGATTGAAACAAGTCATGCTAGGGGGACAACTACAAAGCTTGACCTGATTTATAAAGAAGAAAGTTACAATCTAGAATGAAAGAAACTGAGCTGGAATTTAATACAGAGCCTATTCCGTCATGGGATCCACTTAAGGATATCTTCATCGGGTGCCCGAAATGCAACTTGGGTTTACGTAGATAATCGTCAGTTACAGAAGCATTTATAGAATGCCCAGTTTGCAATGTTATGCATTTATAGGAATATGAGAATTTTGAGGCATACACAGCTGCCATGCTGATGTGGAGAAATGGGAAGCACCCCGACATTGAGCCCTACATGATAGCAGACAATCCCAGACTATGTAATGGCAAAGATATGAAATGTCAGAAGGAAAGAATTCAAGCATTATGAAGAGATCCAGGGAAAGTTTTTCAACATCCTGGAAGTATTGGAACTGTATATTAATGTTTTCTCAAGAAATGATGACAAACAATATTGGATATCGTCTTCAGTCTTAGGGACATGGGCCTGGCAAACCGACTGAAAAAAGAACCTAATCAAAGCTGCAGAAATGGAAAAGAGGGAAGGGCAGGACCACGATTCAGTGTGGTTGCTGCTACAACATTGTAAAGAACAGACAACAAAATTTTCTAGGGATTTTGTAAAATGATGAAGTGGACCCTATGTCGTCACTAATAAAGAAAATGATAAGAGAATGGTGGAATGGCATGTACTATCAGTAGATTGTATTCTGAATAGCTATATTATTAACATATATGAGGAGGGGGATTTATTCCGCCTCATATCGACCACCATGACTTTGTTAGGCCATTCTGCACAGTTTCAGTTATGAGCGAGAGTAATATTCAATTTAGAAGGGAAATACAGATTGTTGGCCTGTAGAGTTCATAGGCTCAATGGAGATCCCAGAACCGACCGGATCAGTTTTTGTCTTAAAAGGAAACAAAGTAGATTTGTCGAAGCATTGCATACCTTGAGTTGCACATCCCGGAGTTTCAAACACCTTTCGCAAAATGAATGAAGATAAAGCACCTTATGGATATGAGCCAAACCCATACTTGAAGGGTCTACGATCAATGGAGCTGTGCCATAGCTGTACCTCTAATGTACGCGATGGGACCTTTATCCTGGAGCAAAGCTTAGGAGGTTAGCTTGATCACAAGGCAACCTCGAAGGACATACACTTACTGCTTTTGGAGACAACATAAAACATATGATGTTTTCAGGTGCTACTTAAATGTACTTCAATATTTTGATTCTTGTCAGCATATAATCAGTTGTAGTACATTTCAGCAAGGAGTTAATGAAGATGTTTTTGTCACAAATCAGAGAGTGTTCTTAAAATGTACTTTTAATGGTGATATGAATGAAAAGTCGTAGGACCGTGTACCGGTTCCAAAATATAATGAATAAAGAATGATATAAAAAGAAAGAAAACTTGAAAATAAATGAAATCAAAATAAAGAATGAAAATGAAATCAAAATCAAAGATGGAAATGAAACCTAAGAAAACTGAAATCAAAGAAATTCTCTTAAGAAAAGAAAAGAAATATAAGAACCAAAAGAAAACAAATACGAAAAAAAATGAAAGAAAACAAAATACATATAAGTTTTTAAATCGTTACGAGTTCCTTGCTCGTTGCACAAATCTATGTTTTCGTACACCTTGTGAATCCTACGTTCAAATTTACTCAAATTCTCCATAATTCTCCATTAATTTCCATCAATCTCCATAATTCTCTATAATTCTCCATAATTCTTCATAAATTTCCATAAATCTCCACAATTCTCCTAAATTTTCATAAAGCTCCATAATTCTCCATATATTTCCATAAATTTCTATAATTCTCCATAAATTTCCATAAATCTCCATAAATTTTCAAAAATTCCCAAATTCTTTCCATAAATTCCACACATACTCTACAATACCACAAATACTCTGAAATACCACAAATACATTGCAATACTACAAATGCTCTGCAATTCTTATAAATTCCACAAAATGTTCCGTAAATTTCCACACCCCCTTTCCATAAGTTTTTTGCCCTCCATGAATTCCAGGGTCGGTGTAAGGCCGTTCGATTCCTACAACATATTCCATAAATTTCCACACCCCCTTTCTACAAATTTTCCACCCTCTAAAAATTCTAGAATCAGTGTATGATCGTTTGATTCATTCAAAATGTTCCATAAATTTCCACACCCCCTTTCCAGAAATTTTCCGCCCTCCATAAATTCTAGGATCGGTGCAAGATTATCCGATTCCTTCAAAATGTTCCACAAATTTCCACATACCCTTTGTACAAGTTTTCTGCCCTTCATAAATTCCAAGGTCGGTGCACAGTCTTCCGATTCCTTCTAAATGTTCCACAAATTTCCTCATCCCCTTTTTACAAGTTTACTGGCCTCCATGTATTCTAGAATCAGTACAAGGTCGCCCGATTCCTTCAAAATGTTCCATAATTTTCCACATCCCCTTTCCACAAGTTTTTTGCCCTCCATAAATTCCAAGCTTGGTTCAAGGTTGTATAATTCCTTCAAAATATTCAATAAATTTCCACATTCCCTTTTCATAAATTTTTTTCCCTCCATAAATTCCAGGGTCGGTGCAAGGTCGTCCGACTCCTTCGAAGTACACTAATTCCATACATGCATGATATTTCTTCAAAATATGTACCAAAATTCTGATTTTCATCCTTTGGGGACACTACCTAACTTTAATTCCCTTCCTTCGAGATCGGTACCTAAATTTTAATTCTCATTTTCGAGATTGGTTCCGAAATTCCAGTTCTCATCCTTCTGGTTCAGTACCTAGACTCTGATTCCCAACTTTAGAGGTCGGTACCTAAATTTTGACTCTCCTCTCACGCTCGCTCAAGTTCGAATCTCCCCATAAAAATAAATCCTTAAATTAAAGTAAAATTTCACAAATTCAAAATTTCTTAGACTAAATTTTCCATAAATTCATAATCAAATCAAATTTCAAAGTAAAATCCAAGATTCTAATCTGAAATCAAATTATAATTCGAAATTTTAAAATCGGATTGGGCTCCCTTCAGAATGTGGAAGGTTGAATTGACTGCTTCATTTTGAAGGATTCCACTTGCTTTCTTGTGCGAGAGTTTCGGTGTTTGAAGGTCTGTACCAGATAATCCACAGCAAACACTTTCTTTTTGAATTATACGTCCTGTTTTGAGTCAGTTGGCTCAAACGGTTGTATTGGTTTTGTTGTTCTCGTCGATTAACACAGATATTTGCGATGTACTCTTCTAGCACACCACACTTATTGGGGCCATTTATTGACCACACTTTTGCTGAAGTCTAGTCATTCTCTTGAGAACTTAGGATCTAGCCATATGAATTTCCTGGTGACTATCTTTGAAGACTAGTGATGGAACCCTTCCCCTTAGAAATTCAAAATATTTGTTTGCTTTACTTGGAGTTTCATATGATTAAGGCTAAACTCTATAACTTAGTATGATGAGGTTAAGCATAAGAAAGATCATGGGGAGTCCCCTATAGGATGGTCAAGCTTTAAGGTAAATCCTGGGTGTTCTGGTCTTGGTTAAGCTAGCTCACACACTCGCACCTACACTACACTTACACTCACTACCCTAAACCTTAAACCAAACTTCCTCAATTTGATCCCCTACTATATTGGAAACTCATGTGGGTGGTTCTCTAAGCTCTTAGTCCTAGGTTAGGGTTTTGCTTGGACGACCACATGGAGGATCCAAAATGGGACTTTTCTTTGGTCCAAGGCTCAAACAGGTTAATATCATGATTGACATTCAAACTTAACCCCAATTTCATTAAAATCCTAATTTTGCCTCTGTAGCCCCCAAACCCCACCAAATTACCTAAAAACCCCTAAACCCCCAATTTGACAAAAAAACCCAAAATTACCTAAATTCCCAAATTCTCTCCAAAAAACCTTCCAAAATCTTCCCCACCACTCAAATTGACTAAGCCACCCCAAATTTACCAAAATTCCCAAAAAGCCCTAAAGTTAGCCAAAATGACCAAAATATCCCTCATGACCGAAAAATTTCAAAAATCTCCAAAATCATCACAAATGTCCCCAAAATTAATTTGAACCACTCATTGAGTCTAATTTGACAAGAACGGACTCAATTTGACCAAAATCCCCATGTTGCCGCTAAAGGCTAAAATACCTTAATCACCCCCAATGTCCACCCAGTTGACCCTAATTTCACCCAATTTCAACTCTAAACAAAAATTCATCATGTCCAATCTCAATCTAAACCAAATCTAAGTCAAATTGAAACAATTTTCAATCCAAATTTCTAGCATAAATCAAAATCTCCAATTTTGACCATATGACCAAATTCCTCCAAATTGAACCCCATAGCCTAAACATTGAATACCCTGAATGATTAGATAAAGGATCTTGATTACACTACGAAGAATGCGTTCCGACAAACGACCGATCAGTTATGAACCTATGTCAGAGCTCGAGGGATTAAAACCTTTGTAACTACCATGAACTTATGAATATCCAAACACCGAGGACACATTTGACAGACAATGTCTTGGAGTGTTAGATATTTGTAGTAGGTCTAACAGTATCGTAGGTTACAAGGACAAAGATAAACATAAAATATATAGTATTTTATGCACATTTTTATACCTATTTTTGATGATATTGCACTTTAATGGAATGTATTTTTGTGTTTTTCTTGCAGGTATGATTAAAATGAGTGATTTTGATGAAAGGAGCAAAAGAAGATCAAATTTGGAGCAAAAATTGAAAGATTTGCAAAATTGGCCTCTGGTGCCTAAGCGCTGGATGGCTGACGCATAGGCGCCATAGATGAAGTGATGAATTTATTTAATTTTGGCGTGAATTTGTAGGGGTTTTTGAAGCATCCTTTGGTTTAAACTTTACTAACTTCCCATCAGTGCCAAAATTCATTTAAAATTTGAACAGATGGCTGCATTCTTGTTGGATACATTGAATCGGGACATATTTTGAAGAGATACCAAGGCACATTTTGGAAAATTTTAAAAAGAAGACTTGAAGATCAGAAAAAGGGTATTTGTTGGAGGGTGTGATTAGTTTTAAGAGTCAAGTTTATGTTAGAGAGAGTACGCCTTTCCACTTCACCATCTTCAGTATCATTTGTATCTAGTTTTTATTAAGAGTAGAATATAGATTTGGAGTCAATAGAGTTAGGCGCCAACCTCTATTGTGTCTTGTAAGGGTAAAGCAATGTTTTAAAGAAACTTCAAGAGTCTTGTGGAGATGATTTTCATATAAGTGTTTATCTTTGTTTTACATTTGGTTTTAAGTAAAACTTGTTGTGTTTTCAGTATGATTTCTACTTTCAAATCAAGTTGTGATTGTGTTTTATCCATGGATTTTGAGTAGTTTTCTTTATCTTTTTTCCTTTTAAATGATGAATTAATTAAATTATGGAAGGAACTTGTGTGAAGTATAGCATTTCAATGTTGGAAGAAGCTGTGATGATTCACTACCTTGCACTTCATTTACTTCTTGATTTGGCCAATTAAGATATTAAAATTTGTTGGGAGATTATGTAAGATCCAATGTTTTATTGTCTCAATCAACAATTGGAAAGAATCACATGCAATTACATGGATGAGAATTGTAGTCCATATGCTTGGGTGCAAATAAATAGGAAGATATGCTTATAATGGGGAGTAAGATTAGAGGACTTTAGAGTGACAGGCTAAAGCCCGTTAATTTGGTTTGATGTGAAAATTTTGTTATGCGATGTTAGCCCCCAGGTGGAGGGAATCAAGGGAACTCTAGAGTGAGAGCTAGTATCTTTCCCGCCTAACCTATCTACAAGATTTCAAATCATCAAATTAACGAATGTTCTTTATAGAACCAAGTATGGGTAAAGAATATAATTGCTTCTATTTGACACAATACATTTTAGAAACTTCCACAATGAAATTCCATATTTATTACTGATTCATTGAAAGAAGAAAAAGATTTTTTATTCTCATTTTCTTTCATACTATTTTAAAGTTGTGTTAACTTTAGCTTTTTGCTTTATTTTTTACTCAGAAAATACCAAAAAAAGATTTGAAAACCTTTATATCTTAAAACATAATTTACAAAATCATTTTAGAAAGTAAAAAAGTTGTTTTTCTTATTTATTTAAATTTTTAGACATTTCCTTGTGGTTTTGATATCTTGGGGATTAATAAAAAATTCCTATATTATTTGATAAACGATACGTACACTTGCGTAGTATCCCATTTTATAAATAATTAAAGTATAATTGTCTATCCGTAAGCATACAAATTTTGCGGAGTCAAGTTTTTGGCATTCGTTGCAAAGAAAGAGATAATATAAATTGAAAAATGTATGGATAAATATTCAGAGATCAGGTTTTTGGCGCCGTTGCCGGGGAAATTAATTAAAATTTTATTTAATAAAAATTCAAGAAAAAATAAGTTTTTACTTTTCATTATTTTTGTTAGTGTGTTTTATTTTATTTTGTTAATTTTTTATTTGTAGTTCAGGTTCTGAAGGACTTGTCTCTTATGATTCTAAATTAGAGAGAACTATTAAAAAAATCAAAAAAAAATTAAAAATTTAGTATAAGATAAAAATATTCAAGAAATGACAAATCAAGATCATCAAAATGTTGAAATCCATCAAGAATTTAGACCTTTAAGAGATTATGCTAACCCTACAGTGGATGATCTTTATGGTAGTATTCAACACCTAGTTATAGCTACTAATTCATTTGAACTTAAACCTGCTATTATCCAGATGATATCTAATAATTAGTTTAGGGGACCACCAACTGAAGATCCTAATTTACATCTTGCCAATTTTCTAGAAGTGTACGTTACTTTTAAATACGATGGTGTTTCGGATGATGCTATAAGACTTAGAATTTTTCCTTTTTTACCGAGGGATAAAGCTAAGATTTGGTTAAATTCGTTAACATCTGGTTCTATCAAAACTTTGGGTGAATTAGCATAAAAATTCCTTGTTAAATATTTTCCACCATCGAATACTGCAAAGCTTAGAAATGATATCACAGATTTTTGTCAGTTTGAAGGGGAATCTATATATGAAGCATGGGAACATTTTAAATATCTCTTAAGAAAGTGTCCACATCATTCGATACCGTATTGGTAAATAATTCAGTCTTTTTACAATGGATTAGTTGGATCTCTTAAATCTAATATTGATGCCGCAGCAAGTGGTTCATTGATGTCTAAACAGTTTACTGATGCTTATAATTTATTTGAAGAAATGAATTCTAATAATTTTCAATGTCCTTTTGAAAGGTTAAGTCCTAAAAAGGTAGCCAACATTCATGAAAATAATGCTTTTGCGATGCTAGAAAATCATGTTGTTGCAATTTCAAGGTAGATAGACCAATTTAGAATGAATTTTTCTCAGCCAAATTCCATGATTAAAGGAAATTCATTTGGTCAAATGGTTGATTCTCAACCTTCATTGGAAACTTTGAATTCTATAAGTAAGCCTAATAACCCATATTCCAATTATTATAACCCAGGTTGGAAAAAGCATCCAAACTTTAACTGGAATACCAATAATCAGGGTGGTAGTAATCAACAATGGGGGAACAACCAAATAAATCCATTGGGAAACTAGAACAACCAAGGGAATGATAATTATAGGCCAACTTATCCACCAGGTTTTAACAATACTTCACAATTTAAGGAGAAGAAGTTGTCTATAGAAGAAGTGGTGTTATAAATGGAAATCAATTACAAAGTCAAGGATCTACAATCAAAAATATTGAGAATCAATTAGGACAGATTGCCAATTCATTAAGTAATAAATCCCAATGAACACTTCCTAGTAATACCGAAGTAAATTCAAGAGATAAAACTAAAGTTTAAGTACAAGCTATTCAGTTGAGAAGTGGAAGAGAGTTGGAAGGTAGAGTTACAAAAGAGACTGAAGTGGAGAAAGAAGAAATTGAAAAACTAAAAGAGGATGCTCCAAAAGGTTTGGAAATACCTATTTCTCAACCTAAAGTTGATTTAGAAAAGCTACCACTTCCATTTCCTTAGAGACATCAATAAGAAAATTTGGATAAGAAAATTTCAAAATTCTTGGAGATATTTAAGAAGCTTACAATCAATATTCCATTTGCTAAAGCCTTTGAACAAATGACAAGCTATGTGAAATTTATGATAGATATTCTCAAAAAAAAGAGGAATTTTAAAGATAATGATATTGTTACCCTTAGTGAAGAGTACGGTGCAATAATTTAGAAAAAGCTTCCTGAAAAGCTTAAATATCCTGGAAGTTTCATTATTCCATGTGCAATCGTAGACAGATTTTTTGGAGAAGCTTTACGTGATTTTGGTGCAAGCATTAACCTTAGGCCATTATCAATATTCAAAAGACTAGGATTAGGAGAAAAAACCCCTACAACTGTAACTTTACAATTAGCTGATCGTTCGATCGCATATCCTAAAGGAGATATAGAGGATGTTCTGGTAAAAGTGGATCAATTTATTTTTCCTTTTGATTTCATTTTATTAGATATGGAGGAAGATAAAGAGACAACCATAATTTTTGGGAGACTTTTCCTAGCCACAAGCAGAGAAATGATAGATGTGGAAAAAATGGAATTAACGATGCGAGTTAATGATCAAACTGTTACATTCAATATTTCAAAGTCAATGAAAAATCTTGCAAGAGGTAAAGATGATGAATGTTATCAAATATTTGGTGAATGTCATTTCAAGTCAACTTATAAAGAGAAATTTGAAAGTAAAGAATTTGAACACAAGAAAGAAGAGGAATTACAAGGTTCTCAAGATTTTCATGAGGAAAATTTAAATTATGTTCATGAAAAATTTTAAATATTGGACATGACTGAAAAAGATTAATCTTTTGGTCCATCAATTGAAAAAACTTCTGTTAAAGATGCTTCCTTTTTAAGTGATTCTTCAAATTTGCCGATTATAATTTCCTCTCAATTAACTGAAAGAGAGAAGGGAGTTTGCTTGAAATTTTAAAGAAATATAAGAAAGCCTTTGGATGGACAATAGCTGAAGGAATCAGTCCTTCAATTTGTATGCATAGAATCCTTATGGAGGATAACTGCAAACCTCGAGCTGATCCTCAAAAGTGATTAAATCCTATCATTAATGAAGTTGTTAAGAAAGAAAATTTCAAGTGGTTGGATGCTGGAATTATCTACCTTATTTCAGATAGTGCTTGAGTTAGTCATATTCACTGTGTTCCTAAGAAAAGAGGAGTTATTGTGACTGTTAATGAAAAAAATGAAATATTACCAGCAAGACAAGTGAAAGGATAGTGAATATGCATTGATTATAGAAGATTAAATCTTTTCAGTAGGAAAGATCATATTCCACTTCCTTTTCTAGATCAGCTATTGGCTAGACTAGCTGGGCATAAATATTTTTTTTTTATGGATGGATATATTGGTTACCACCAAATTCATATTGCTCCTGAAGATTAAGAGAAAACAACGATTACCAATCCTTATGGTACACTTGCTTTTAGAAGAATTCCCTTTTGTTTATGTAATGCCCCTGCTACATTTCAGGGATGTATGATGGCAATTTTCTGTGATCTAATAGAAAATGGAATTGAAATTTTTATGGATGACTTTTCAGTGTTTGAAATTTCATTTGAATCATGTTTATAACATCTATTAAAGGTTCTAAAATGCTATGAAAAAACTAATTTGGTTCTTAACTGGGAGAAATGCCAATTTATGGTAGCAGGAGAAATAGTTTTGGGGCATCGTATATCAGAAAATGGTATGGAAGTAGATCCTACAAAAATTGAAGTGATCTTTAATTTATCTTACCCAACAAATGTAAGGGAAATTAGAAGTATTTCGAGACATGCTAGATTTTACTGGCGTTATATTAAAGAATTTTCAGAAATTTCAAAGCATTTATATCATTTACTGAAAAAAGATGTAATTTTTAATTTGATGATGATTGCCTAAAAGCTTTTGAAACATTAAAAGAAAAAATAATCACTCCACCTGTTATAGTTTCACCTAATTGGGAAATACCTTTTGAATTAATGTGTGATGCTAGTGATTATGCTATTGGAGCTGTTTTAGGTCAGAAATATGATAAAATTTTCAAAGTGATTTACTATGCTAGTAAAACTCTTAATGAAGCTCAAATTAATTATACCACTACTGAGAAATAGTTATTAGTTATAGTATTTGCCTTTGATAAATTCAGATCATATTTAATTGGAACTAAATGTGTGGTGCATACTGATCATTTTGCTATTAAGTATTTAATGAAGAAGAAGGATGCAAAACAAAGATTGATTAGATGGATTCTTCTTTTGAAAGAATTTGATTTCGAGATAGTAGATAGGAAGGGTGCTGATAATTAAATTTTTGATCATCTGTCCAGGCTTCAAACTAATAAATCTCTTTGTGATGTTGAAGAAATTAATGAAATTTTTCTGATAAAAAATTGTTCACTTTTAATGAGTAGCGTGTTCCGTGATATGCTGATATTATAAACTTTATTGTCAGTGATATTTACCCTATGGTTTGGCATACCAAGAGAGGAAGAAATTTATATTTGAAGCCTGAACTTTTTTTTAGGATGACCCATTTTTATATAAATAAGGAAAGGATTTGATTATTCGACGATGTGTGCTTTTAGTAGAAACTTATGAAATTATTCAAAAATGTCATAACTTTGATTATGGGGAACATTTTGGAGTTGATAAAACTGGATATAAAATCCTACAATCTGGATTTTATTGGCCTACAATTTTTAAAGATGTTAATATTTATGTTAAAAATTGTGATCGATGTCAACGTGTAGGCAATATTTCTAGAAGAAATGAAATGCCCCTCAATTTTATGTTGGAAGTTGAAATATTTGACATTTGGGGATTAGATTTCATGGGACCATTTATACCATCTTTCGGAAATACATACGTTTTGTTAGCAGTAGAATATGTATCCAAATGGATAGAAGATGTTGCTCTACCTAGATGTGATGCTCAAAGTGTTGCAAAGTTTTTAAATAAGAATATATTTTACAGATTTGGAATACCAAGAGTAATCATAACTGATGGTGGAAGTCATTTTAAAATTAGATTATGGAGTAGTTAGTAAAGAAATATCATATTAACCATCGCATTGTACTTCTTATCATCCGCAGACAAGTGGATTGGTTAAATTATTCAATCGTGAAGTTAAAAGAATATTAGAAAAGACTGTTAATCCAAATAGAAAGGATTGGTCAATCAAATTGGATTATGCTTTGTGAGTCTATAGGACTGCCTACAGAACTCCTATAGGAATGTCCTCATATAGGTTAATTTTTAGAAAAGCTTATCATTTACGAGTTGCACTTGATCATAAAGCATATTGGGATATTAAAGAGTTTAATTTTAATTTGAAAGATGCTAGAGAAAAGATATTGTTGCAATTAAATGAGCTTGAAGAGATAAGGAATGAATCTTATGAAAATGCTAAGATTTATAAATAAAAGATGAAGTGGTGGCATGACCGAAAGATTCTTACTAAAAATCTTGAGACAGGGCAAAAGGTTTTACTATATAATGATAGATTGATAATTTTTGCTGGAAAACTTAAGTCCAGGTGGACAGACCCATTTGATGTGATGAAAGTTATTCCTATGGAGCTGTGGATATTCAAGATCCTAAGACTAGAAAAATTTTCAAAGTGAACGGTCATGGACTTAAACTTTATTTTTCAGTCGATCAATCTAATCCTGATGAGAATCTGATGTTGGGTCACTTACAATAAGCTCTGGGTATGTTAGGCTGATGACAGTAAACCAAGCGCTTTGTGGAAGGCAACCCATATTTATCGGTGTGCTTTGCTTTATTATTTTCTTTGTGTGCTTTTATTTGGATTGATTTTAGAAATGTGGTAGTATTTTGGAGTTTTTTTTATGCTATAGTGGTGTTTATTTGACCTTTTTTAATATCTTAAAAGAATTAGAATGAACATTTTGACATTTGACAGAACTGTGCAAAAATTTACAGTGGTGGCTAAGCACCGGCTGGTTGGTGCATAGGAGCCACAGTTATAAAAAACATGAAAAATAAGGTTCTAGAATCCAAAATTGTGGGTGAGTTGTTTTTGGAGTTATTAAGGAGTTTTAACACATCTACTGTCGGTTTTGTACCTTCCTAAGTCTATAAAAAGGCCCTGAATTTATGAAATACTTGCCCCAGTTCTAATTTTCATTCCTGAGTCTTCTGAAAGAGTATTTTGAGTGCAAAAATGTCTTCTTGGGAGAGCGAAGTTAAGAAGAAAGAGGAAGCCAAGAAGAAGAAGAAGTTTATTTGTGATAATGCGCAAGAGTTATATAATGGATTTCTGGCTGTGAGTATCCAAAGAATAGCAGAAAAGATTACGAAGATCGAGGCCGATGTGAGTCTATCAATGCAAAGGTAATTGAAATTAATGCTCATTTAGCACATATTGGATGGCAACTCTAAATGCAATTCAGTCATACAAGTCATGTGGAAGAAGCGAATAGAGCGATGTATCTGAAGAACAAATGAATAAAAGAAGAAGATGTAAGAGCTTTTGATCATCGCCCGTTTTATGAAATTTACATTTTAGATGGTTCAAATGTATCTAATGGTGGTTCTGCATATATTCCACTATGGAGATTGGAATTAAAATATGTGTGGTCTTGTGGTTAGATTTTATGTGATTAGTGTTTTAAGTGTGATTTTAATTAATGTTTGTGTTTCTTATAATTTACATATGTTTGATACATCTTAATGATGTAAGTTAGTGTTTAATTACATGTGCTTGAACTTATGTATGTGGAGAATTTCATCCAAAGTTTTTAGATAAAAATTTGTAGTTTGTATTAAGTGTGTTTTAATATTTAATGAAATATAAGTTTATGTTTGTGAGAAATTTGTGTGGAATCATTGGAAATTAATGTGTACTTTTGGAGTATTATTGATTTTCACCATGTATTTTGAGTACATTATTAAAAAAAATCTAAAAATCATTATTCATGGTAAAAATTTGAGAAAAGCATGTGAAATTTCTTGGATTTAGTGGAGTTTGCCTTTGGAAGTTGAGTTAACAAATTTAGTTTAAATTTAGAATTTATGGTGAATTTTTTGTGAATTTTTTAGGGATGACTCCAAAGTAAGAGCGTTCTAAACGGAAAGAAAAATTTGATTTTGACAAATTTGTTAGTTCTAAAGTGGAGAATTGTTATGTTGATGCACTTGCAACATGAAAATTGATTCTAGAGTGAGTTTTTATTAAACCGGGATGAAAATTTGAAGAGATGATTACAAGAAGGAATTGGGAAAGATACTGTTGCTTCTCCGCTGTTGCAGTTGTTTCTGTGGTGAGAGAGTTCTATGCTAACTTACCTGCAGGAGAAGACAATTTGGTGATGGTTAGGAGGCAACAATTGTCTTTTTCATCTGTGATAATTAATAATTTTTACCGATTACCTCCTATGATGTTTTGTTTTTATGTGAATTTTCATCCTTCTGAGGGAGAGTTATATGAGATTATGGCCTTTCTTACTGATGGAAGAGGTTTATGGAAGATTACAAATGATAAAAGAGTGAATTTTCAAGCCTCTAAGTTGAATTCCACTTCAAAGGCATGGCATTATTTTATCTCATCTAAGATTCTGCCTTTAAGTCATGTCAGTGAAGTTACAAGGGAGAGAGCTGTTCTGAACCATTGTATTTAGTAAGGAAAGCCTTTAGATATTTGGATAATTCTTTTTTATTATATTCTGAACTGTGCCAGAGCTGCTACTACTGCAGATATGGGATTTCCATCCTTGATTTATTCACTTTGTGAGCAGTGTGGTGTTAAGGCTGATACATGGGAAGAGGTTCTTCAACCACTTAAACCTATTACTAGTGTAAATGTGAACACTTACAATGTACATTCAGCATTTGGCTGGAAAGGAGGATCTGTTAAAGCTTCCAGTGCTTCTGCTTCTGCTGCTTCTACTTCTCATGCTTCTATTGCACATGCATCATCTTTCGGAGATTCACAAACTGGATTATTACAGAAGACTTTAAAGAATGCGAGTCTTACCCAAGAGCATGTTAGAGATATGAATTGTAAGATTGAAAATATTGAAAGGTATATTGTAAAACATGATGAATATGAGGAGAATTATCAGTAGTATATGGACAGAGTGATTAGAGGAGATCACAGTGTTGAGATGCCCCCTCATCCTTTTTATATACCTTAGGTGCCATCCGGAGATTGGAAAGAAGATGATGATGATGAGGATGATGATTAGGATTGTTGTGTTAAGTTTTTGATGTTGTGTTGTGATTTTTTTATGTGTTCTGATGTTTTATTTTAATATTTTCATATGTGATGTGATGTATTTTGCTATGGACTCTGATGTTGTGTAGATTATAATTGGACTATTATCTATTATGCACATTCAGATGTTATGTATTGGATTAATGTTTTATGATGTAATAAGTGATATGTTTGTGGTAGTAAATGTTTTTATGTGTTTTTAGTGTTTATGTTTTTAGTAGTGTCTAATTTAATATCTATAAATATTAGGAAAATTTAGAACACTATTAGATTCACTATTTATATAGCTTGTTTAAAATTTTCAAAATTTGCTACCATTTATTTTCTAGTTTGTTGTGATTTGTGGTGTGTATTTGCTTTGAAAACCTCCACTAATGTAGAATTCCTTTTAAATTTTGAAATTTCTATTTTATGAAAAATTGAAAAACGTGAATTTGATTTCTTTTTACTCATTATTTTTAAACTGTTATACTTGCATATTTAGAATATTAAAATTCTTGCAAGCGTGTTATTCTAGTTTTTTAATTCTTGCCCATGTATCACTTTTATACTTAAATGTTTTATCCTAATTAAAAATTAAAGTTTGGGGGGAATTTAAAAATAAATTTCAAAAACTAAAATTTTATTTGTTCTCAAGAATACTTAAATAAAATTTGATTTTTTATTGAAAATAATTATGTATATGAAGTTATATTAGGGGAGCAAAATTTTGAATATAGAAATAAGTAATATAATTTAGTTAAGATTTATAGTAATGATGAAAATTTTAAAGTTCAAATTTTCTTAGTAAAGAAATGTTAAATATAGTTAAACTATCTTTAGTAAGAAGTGTTTTTTTTTATAAATAAAAGATTTGACTTTTATTTTTGAAAGCTTATATTTCTTTTATTGAGAAATAATTTTTAACACTATTATTATGATTTTTAAGTGAAGGATATATATTGGACCTTCATTGTAAATGAAAGGGTGGAATTCAAAATCATTAAAGGCCTATCCTGATATAGTAATCCTTGCCTTATAAAAAAAGAAAGAGAAAAGAAGAAAAAAAGAGAGAAAATAAATAAAAGAAAAGAAAAATAGTATGTCAAAATGAAGGAGAAGCTTGAGGATTTATGGGTCTAATCAAAAATTGGTTCCATACATTAAGTTTTAAATATATGTTTTGAGAAAATCTAAAGCTTAAGGTTACAAAATAGTAAGTAAAATTATTTCCAAATAAAAATTTTTAATGAGAAAGATGAAATGTTTAAATCCTATATTTTGAAAAATCTACAAGTATTTCTGAATTAGATATGAACTTATATTTTTCATTATCCTTTACTTAAGAACCTTCTAAACTTTAAGTTGGTCTCATTTGCTAAATTTTTTTCTAAATTGTCAATTTTCATTTCTAGAACAAAATTTTGAAACCTTCCTAAAGAAACCCATCTACATAATTTGCATGTTAAGATTTTCTAAGTGATTAAGTGTTACTTGAGTACAAGTAATATTTTAAGTTTGGGGGATTTTGATATACCTAAAATATATTGTGTTTTTATGCACATTTTTATACCTATTTTTTATGATATTTCACTTTAATGGAAGGTATTTTTGTTTTTTTCTTGCAGGTATGATTAAAATAAGTGATTATGATGAAAGGAGCAAAAGAGGATAAATTTTGGAGCAAAAATTAAAAGATGTGAAAAATTGGCGTCTGGCGCCTAAGCCCCGAATGGCTGGCACATATGCGCCACAGTTATAGTGACGAATTTATTTAAATTTGGCACAAATTTGTAGTTTTTGAAGCATCCTTTAGTTTAAACTTCACTAACTTCCCATCAGCTCCAAAATTCAATTAAAATTTGAATGGATGGATGCATTCTTTGTGGATACATTGAATCAGGACATATTTTGAAGAGACACCAAGACACCTTTTGGAAAACTTTAAAAAGAAGACTTGAAGATCATAAAAATGGTTGTTGCTGGAGCGTGTGCTAGTGTTAAGAGTCAAGTTTATGTTAGAGAGATTACAATTTTCCACTTCATCACTTTTTTTATCAAATGTATCTAATTTTTATTAAGAGTATAATAGAGATTTGGAGTCAACAGAGTTGGGCGCCAACCTCTACTGTGTCTTGTAAGGGGAAGCAAAGTTTCAAAGGAACTTCAAGATTCTTATGGAGAGGTTTTTCAGAAAAGTGTTTTTCTTTGTTTCACATTTGGTTTTTAATTAAAACTTATTGTGTTTTCACTATGATTTCTACTTTCAAATGAAGTTGTGATTGTGTTTTCTCCATGGATGTTGAGTAGTTAAATGATGAAGTAATTATTATGGAAGGAAGTTGTATGAAGTATAGGATTTTAATGTTGGAATAAGTTGTGATGATTCACTACTTTGCACTTCATTTACTTCTTGATTTGGCCTATTAAGATGTTAAAATTTATCGAGAGATTATGTAAGATCCGTTGCAGTATTGTATTAGTCAACAATTGGAATGAATCATATGCAATTATATGGATGAGAATTGTAGTCCATATGATTGGGTGCAAATCAATAGGAAGATATGCTTATAATGGGGAGTAAAATTAGATGACTTTAAAGTAACAAGTTAAAGTCCCCTTATTTGGTTTGATGTGAAAAATTTTGTTATGAGATGTTAGCCCCCTGGTGGAGGGAATCGAGGAAACTCTAGAGTGAGAGCTAGTGTCTTTCCTGCCTAACTCATCTACAAGATTTCAAATCATCAAATTAACCAATATTCTTTATAGAACCAAGTAAGAGTAAAGAATATAATTGCTTCTATTTAGCACAACACATTTTAGAAACTTCCACAATGAAATTCCATAATTATTACTGATTCATTGAAAGAGGAAAAAGATATTTTATTCTCATTTGCTTTCATACTACTTTAAAGTTGTGTTAACTTTAGATGTTTGCTTTACTTTTTACTCAGAAAATACCAAAAACAAATTTAAAAAACATTATATCTTAAAAAATACTTTACAAAATCATTTTAAAAAGTAAAAAGTTAATTTTCTTATTTCTTTAAATTTTTAGAAATTTCCCTGTGGGTTTGATATCTCGGGGCTTAATTAAAAAGTCTTATATTACTTGATAAACGATACATATACTTGCATAATATTCCATTTTATAAATAATTAAAGTATAATTTCCTATCTAAATCATAAGCATAAAAATTTTTCGGAGTCATGTTTTTGGCATCTGTTGCAATGAAAGAGATAATATAAATTGAAAAATGTAAGGATAAATATTTAGGGATCAGACAACAAAAAGGCAATCTGACAACTTTTGATATGATATTATATAAAAAGTTTGTAATGTGTGTCGTGTGACATATGAAGTGCTGTTGACTTTTACTATAAATGTACATTATCTTTGGTAGTGGAATAAAATATTGTAAGATATTCTCCAGCTGTTAATAATACATCGAGAGATCTAAAAATGGCAAAATAAAGACATTAAACTAAAAATGATGCAAAAAAAGAACTTATGATAATTAACATGAGATTTATCCTTTGACCTATAAAGGTCAAATCCCCAGCGGATAAGTTCTTCTCTATGTGTTTTCCACACATAATTCCAGCTATTGGATATAAGACCCTTTCTAACACAGAAATAAGGCTTTCCTTTAGCTATTTCTTTGAGAAAGGATATAAGTTGTATAACATTCCTTCTAAAAATCGACATATCAACATTTAACATTTATCAGAGATGGTATGGTTGTCGGTGCATTTTTATGTTTTAGGGGTTGCCCAGTAGAAGTTGTCAGTCGCCGAGATCAAAATCTCGTCGCCCGCTTCGGCAGGACTTTTAATTAAGTATAAATTTAGTTTAGGAAAAACATATGAAGTCATAATGATATCATTTCCCTAATATTTTAAACAATCGAGCACTACACATTAACCTATGCATCTATCACGAAAGATAGGAACGTTGCTTAATAGTGCGGCTCGATTAAATAAACTAGAAAATCAATGACATCTGTTTGGTTTGTGAAACCTGTATTTTGACCAACAGAATCTCCTATTTAATACAAAAAAGAGCAAAATAAGGTTTATATTAATACTGGGTTCGTTTAAGTTTGCTATAAGGGTAAGCCCTTATAGTTAATTACATCTTAGATAGCAGCAGTTACCTAAGAAAACTTTTGATAAAGATCAGGAAAGATATTTCTACGACTTCAAGAGGGTATGGATTTTTCAACGAAATTGTGGTGATTGGAATCCAATGGTTGAAATGTTCAAATTTTGGAACAATTGATTATAGGAATCCAAAGGAAGAAGAACTAAGGGATGTCATGGATCCAAGAGGAAATCTTGGTGACATCCTTATCTATCCTATTGTTTTGTTTCATTTCGAGAAAATTTATTGTATGTTTAATCTTGCCAAATTTATTTATTTAGGGTTTACATTCACTTGATATCGATCATGTGAATAACCTGGAAGTTAGGTTGATTTATGTCATTTTAGATGACAACCTTGGAAACTTAAGGCGAGTTGGGGCTTATATTGCACTAAGTACAAAGGCTCAAAAGATATGATGAGGGTTTATGCCGCACTAAGCAGGCTACCTCGAAGTCCTATAGCTTGTTTGTTTATTTATAAAGAAGAGAGCTATCGTTGTATA
Source organism: Papilionanthe hookeriana x Papilionanthe teres (assembly GCA_022702705.1). NCBI lineage: Eukaryota > Viridiplantae > Streptophyta > Magnoliopsida > Asparagales > Orchidaceae > Papilionanthe > Papilionanthe hookeriana x Papilionanthe teres. The sequence goes on from CM040422.1 coordinate 14,931,688, forward strand.
TCTGTTGTTTTGCTCTCTCGAACATGTTCTTCCACGTCCTTGATCGTGCTGCCCACGGTGTATGCTCCGAGCTCTTTGTTGTTGCAGAATGTTTAGTTTAAGAAGTGACAATTAGAGAGATGAGAGAAGTGTCATGTTCTAGATTGGTTTAAAATTTAGATGTCTTAATGTCTTATTAAGGGGGGGTTTAAGTTGATTATAGCGGCACTGGTTAAGTTCCCAAGGTTCCCTCGTTCCGACACCACTATGTTCATCAGATTCGCATAGTCCAAATGAATTTACTAAATCTAACTAAATGGATTCCATACTTTTATTCAGACCGTGGGAAATCTCATTAGCAACACGTAGGTTACCTCCTTCGAGGGATTCCCGGTCATCCAATGAGATGATTCAATTTAGTTGTAATTGTAGGTTTTGTTGTTGTTTGTGATTAAATTTTGTGTTGTTTTATATTTAGAATATTGTGTGGGTGAATTTAGTTTTGTGTTTTGTCTTCCGGGGCTAGCCTAACAGTTCTAATTTTGACATGCAAGTTTTGTTGTTGTTGTTTTTTTTAACATGCGGGGTTCAATCATTTTTCACAATTTAAAATATGCAGGAAAGTAAAACGAGAAAGCTACGTTAAACAGGAGTATATGCTGTGGAAAGCAAAGCAAGCAAGCTAAACTAAACAAGTGTATATGCTTTAAAAAATAAAGCAAGCAAACTAAACTAAATAGGTGTGTATACTCTAAAATTTAAAGCAAGCAAACTGAACTAAACAAGTGTGTATGGTCTGAAAAGTAAAGCAAGCAAACTAAACTAAACTAGTGTATATGCTCCAAAAAGAAAAGCAAGCAAACTGAACTAAACAGGTGTATGTGCTGAAGTGTATGTAAGAAAGGAAAAATGTGGAGTCTATGTGGTATACCAAAAGAAATACGAAAGAAAACCAAATGGTTGAAGAAGAACGTCCTGTAAGAAATCTGAAAATAAATTTGTGGGGAAAAATTGTAGGAAAAATAAAAGAAACTGTAAGGTAAACCTATAACAATCCTATGGAAAACTCATAGGAAATCCGTAGAAAAAAGAAAACATAAGAAAACTACAAAAAAAAGTACAAGTCCTGGAGGACCGTAAGCACGATAGCGTGGAGGACTCAGAGCTATATGTATCCCAACCTTAAGCAAGAACTACCAAACCGACACCCTACAGAGGGCAGTTCTAACTCGATCTGAGTAGTTAACAGTGAACCTTTGTAAATTTTTCTTTCATTTTAAATTGGATTGCATGCATGTGAGAACTTATGGGTGGGGAGGCTATTTTGTTGTGGAGGAAGTTTCATTTTTTTTGAAATATATGGGTATATATGTCTTTTTTTTTGAAATAATACGATCCATAGGTTGACTACCTTAATCAAACTAGGACTGTTAACAACCTAAGAGTGATAGTGGCAGAAATCCCTAAGGATGGGCGAATAGCATCGTCAATTCTTTTCTTTTACCCTCTATAAGGTCTCTAAGTCAGGAAATACTATTCTAGAAATCCCTCGTATCCCTCTTCTAAGCAATGTCATCACCGTCCCCCTAACCATCCTACTTACAGCCTTGCTTGATAGCCCCACATATAGCAAAAGGCATATTTGCAAACTTATGCATCATACATATACGTGGGACTTAGGCCAAGAAGCAAGAATAAGCAAAGAACTGGGGATAAGGAAGAGAGAGAGAGAGAGGAGGAAATGATCCTACCTAATACAACAACATTACGGAGGCAGATCGACCCTCAAAACCGAATGAAATGAACGATCCAATATTCTGCTAACTCGAGTCATTGGAAGTAAAAGGAATGAGTTTGTGTAAGAGTAGAAGCAAGCTCCACATGTGGTGAAAAAGGGACAACCACGGAGCAGATAAACACGTAAAGACAAACCCCAACAAGTGACTTTAAAGGGGTGACCGTAAAACAACTAAAATAAGTGAACCAAACCTCTTCCAACATGGTGCAAAGAGGTGGCTGTGAAACATGTAAGACAAGAAAAACAAGCCCCTCAAACATGGTTCAAGGGGCAAACTTAAAAAATAGAAAGCCAGATAAAGGGAAGTGTCTAAATTGCTACATGAAATGTTCTTCCTAACAACCACATCCCCTTCATGCTTCTATGTCTTTTAAACAACATAAACTCTCCCATACATGCCATAACAAAGAGAATAAATAAGTAGGTACATTGAAATTGTGTGCCATAATGAAGGGTCAAACAAGTAGAAGGTGCATTGAGGTAGTGTAGAGAACAAGTTTAAAATTGAAAGGGCTCCCAACATTAACATGCAAAATTAAAGCAATCCAAGCATGATCACATTTCAAAACTTTCTCTTTGAAGTAGTAAGTATGTCACTTTTCCTCTTTTCTTTTTCTCACCTGAAAGCAACACAAATAATGCTCACCAATGTAAATTTTAAGTAAGGGTAACAAGGAAACAATTTAAGCCAACATGTAAGGTGACCATCAATGCAATTTTTGACATAGGGGCAACATAAAAAAAAGTAAACCAAGATATAAGAAGGATACCAATGCAAATTTTTATGTAATGTAAACTAACATATAAGAAAGCTACCAACGCAGATTTTTATGTAGGGGCAGCATAGAAACAATGTAAACAAACATATAAGAAGGCTACCAATGCAGTTTTTTATGTAGGGGCAGCATTGAAACAGTGTAAACCAACATATAAGAAGGCTACCAATGCAGATTATATGTAGGGATGGCATAGAAATAATGCAAACCAATATATAAGATAGCTACCATTGCAGATTTTTATGTAGGGGCAGCATAAAAATAATGTAAATAAACATATTAGAAGGCTACCAATGCAGATTTTTATGTAGGGGTGGCAAAGGAGTCAAAGCACTCTGTCCAATATGCAATAAGCATAAAAAAAAGTGCTACAAGTATACATGTAACAATGCCCAACTCTTCCAACAAGTATTTGATGTCAATAGTTATTTCCATAAGTGTCTCATTAAACTTCAAATATACAAGTATCAAGTGAAAAGAAATGGCCCCACATTTGTGTTCATGAGGCCTACACATGGAGTGTAAACGTTTTAACAAACAAGCTTGCTTTTCTAGTTTTCCCATCATGCTAAACATTCCCATAAGCATTCAACATTAAAGATGTACATATGAAAGAGCCCAAGGCTAATTAAGAGAGTGTTAAAAACATAATGAAAAGATTTCAAAATAGCTTGCAAAGCATATCAACCATAAGAGGAACTAAATATGCATAACCCTTCGAGTGTAGCAGATCAACACATAATGACAATAGAGAAAATGTGAAGCTTGTAGATACTTAAAAATTGAGTGGAGTGTATGTGAAAAGTGAAGTTTAGGTGAGATGTATGTAAATATTTTAAAATTGAATGAAGTGAATGTGAAAAGTAAGGTTTATGTGAATATTTCTTAACCATCAAATGACTTGTATGAAACGAAAGGAAGACTTTAAGTTCCTACAAGTAAAACCCACATTTCAAGCTTAGGATGAGGTGGAATATGCATGAATATGATGCTTGGGTTTTATACATGTGAATACTTGATGAAATAAGTGAAAAAAAAGCACCCATGGCTTCAGTTTTGGATATTACATAAGTGAATAATTTGGAATTGATACACCTAAAATATATAGTATTTTTACGCACATTTTTATACCTATTTTTAATGATATTGCACTTTAATGGAAGGTATTTTGTGTTTTTCTTGCAGGTATGATGAAAATGGATGGTCATGATGAAAGGTGCAAAATTAGATCAAATTTTGAGCAAAAAAAATGAAAAATAAAAATTTGGGCACTGGCGGCTAAGCGCCGTCATGTCGCGCTTAGCTCCCACGATTAAAAATCGAAATCTAAAGGAATTTAGTTCCAATTTCAAAGGGGATGGGATACAACTCTTGGTGGTAACTTCCATAACATCCTTTAGGAAGCAAGTTTGAATGAAGGGGTGCATTCTTTGGTGGATACATTGAATCTGGACACATTTTGAAGAGACACCAAGGCACCTTTTGGTTTAATTTTTAAAGAGATTCTTAGGAATGACTAAGTGCTCTTCCACTTACATTTTTAAGAGAGTTTTTATATTATTTTACTTTTATTTTGTGAGATTTTTTATTAAGAGTAGGAGTAGAGAGTAGAAAGGAGAAAAGGGTCCGAGTGAAGTCTTCTTCTTCCAACTTCTTTTATTTCTTTCAGTTTAGTTTCTATTGATGTCTGAAGTTTATTCTGTATCGTCGGAGTTGGAAGATCTGCTCTGAGGAGTAGTTTAGTGAAGAGTTAAAGTTTCAGAGGAACTTCCCGAGTCTTGTGGAGAGAATTTTTAGATAAGTGTTTACTTTTGTTCTTACATTTAGTTTTTTAATTAATACTTATTTTTGTTTGTTGTTATTCTTATGGTTTTTAATTTCAAAACAATGTGTTTTTGTATTTTTCTCAATGCATTCTGAGTAGTTTACTTTATCTTCTTCTTTCTTAAATGGAGAAGTAATTAGTTTATAGAGAATTGTTGTGGAAGTATAAGTGTTTAAAGTTGGAAGAAGTTGTGAAGATTGATTCTGAAAACTTTATTTACTTCTTAATTTGGCCTGTTAAGTTGTAGAATTATGTAAGATCCAATGTGGTATTGTCTCATAAAAGTTAGTAAGAATCACATGCAATTATATGGGTGAGAATTATAGTCCATATAATTGAATGTAATATTAGAAGATATTTTTATGGAAGGGAGTAAAATTAGAGGATTTTAGAGTGACAGGCTAAAACCCTCTAATTTGGTTTGAAGTTTTGAGTTTTGTTACTAGAAGTTAGCCCCCAGTTGGTGGGAATCGAGGGAACACTAGAGTGAGAGACTGGTATCTTCCCTACCTAACCATGTTCAAAATGATAAAAATTTCAAATTAACCTATGTTCTTTATAGAACCAAGTAAGGGTAAAGAGCACATTTGCTTCTATCTGTCACAACAAATTTAAATACTTCCACAACAATACTTTAATAATTATTACTACTTTATAAAAGGAAAGAAAAAGATATTCTAGTTAATAGTATTTTACATACAGTGTTATTAGTTATTATAATTTTAATTTCTTGCTTAACATTTTATTAAAGAAATTTTAAAAGACAAATCAACTTTCAAAACTTTTCAAAATTAAGACATACTTTCAAAAGCCATAAAAAAAAGAAAAGGAAAAATAAAGTAAAAAGATAATTTTCTGATTCATTTAAAGATTTTCATATTTTCCATGTGGGTTCGTTATCTCGGGGCTTAATCGAAAAGTCCTATATTACTTCGATAAACGATACGTGTACTGGTGTAGTATCCCATATTATAAAATCATAATTTTCATATGTAAATCTTCAACACACACACACACACACACACACACACACACAGTATATATATATATATATATATATATATATATATATATATATATATATATATATATATATATATATATATATATATATATATATATATATATATATATATATATATATATATATATATGTGCGGGACCAATTTTTTTGGCGCACATATATTTATCCGGTGTGGAGTTAAGTTTCTGGCGCTATTGCCGGGGAAAAAAAATTAAATTGCATTAAGAGAATTAAGAAATTTTAAACTTTAAATTTTCTTTGTTTTTGTTAGTGTGTTGTGTTTTGTTTTATTTTTTTGTTGTATGCATAGTTCAGGGTCTGAGGATCTTGTGCCTTACGATTCTGAATTAGAAGAACTATCAAAAAAATTAAAAAAATTAAAATACAGAAAAAGATAAAAAAATTCAAGAAATGACAAGTCATCAAAATCAAAATATAGGCATCCATCAAGAATTAAGACCTTTAAGAGATTATGTTAACCCTACAGTAGATGAACTTCATGGTAGTATTCAAAACCCTACTGTAGATGCTAATTCTTTTGAGTTTAAACCTGCTATTATCCAAATGGTGTCTAATAATCAGTTTGGGGGAGCAACAATTGAAGATCCTAATTTCCATCTTGCTAATTTTCTAGAGTTGTTTGTTACTTTTAAATATGATGGTGTTTCGGATGATGCTATTAGACTTAGACTTTTTACTTTCTCACTAAGGGATAAAGCTAAAATATGGTTACATTCGTTACCACCTAGATCAATAAGAACTTAGGGTGAACTGTCACAAAAATTTCTTGCTAAATATTTTCCACCATCTAAGATTGCTAAGTTGAGAAATGATATAACATCTTTTTGTCAGTTTGAAGGGGAATCAATATATGAAGCTTGGGAAAGATTTAAAGATCTCCTCGGAAATGTCCACATCATGCGATACCGTATTGGTTAATAATTTAAACTTTTTATAATGGATTAGTTGGATCTCTTAGATCAATCATCGATGCTGCTGCTGGTGGATCATTAATGTCTAAACAATTTTCTGATGCTTATGCTTTAATTGAAGAAATATCTACTGATAATTTTCAATGTCCTTCGGAAAGGTTAAATCCTAAAAAGGTAGCCAGTGTTTATGAAAATGATGCTTTTTCAATGTTAGCAAATCAAGTGGCTGCTGTATCAAGGAAGATAGACCAATTTGGGATGAATTTTTCTCAGCCAAATCTCATGATTGATGAAAATTCATTAGGTGAAATGGCTGATTCTTATTCTTCACCAGAAACTGTGAATGCTATAATCAAACCTAACAACCCATATTCCAATTATTATAACCCAGGTTGGAAGAATCATCCAAATTTTAACTGGAATAACAATAATCAGGGTGGTGTTAATCAACAATGGGGAACCACCAAGTAAACTCATTAGGGAATTGGAACAACCAAGGCAATAATAATAATAGATTAACTTATCCTTCAGGTTATAATAATGCTTTACAATTAAAGGAGAAGAAGTTATCTATTGAAGATGTAGTATCGCATATGAGAAATTAATTAAAAATTCAAGGAGCAACCAGGAGAAATATAGAAAATCAATTGAGACAAATTGCAAATGCCTTAAGTAATAGATCCCAAGGAATGTTTCCAAGTAACACTGAAGTGAATCCAAGAGAAAATAATAAAGAACAAGTAAAAGTAATTCGGCTGAGAAGTGGAAAAGAATTGGAAGGTAGAGTTCAAAAAGAAATGGAAGTAGAGAAAGAAGAGATTGAAAGACCTAAAGAGGACGCTCCAAGAGGTTTTGAAAGACCTATTTCTCCATTTAAGGTTGATTTAGAAAAACCACCACCTCCATTTCCTCAGAGACTTCGTCAACAAAAGTTGGATAAGCAGTTTTCAAAATTCTTGGAGATATTAAAGAAGCTTACCATTAATATTCCAATTTTTGAAGCCCTAGAAAAAATGCTAAGCTATGCAAAATTTATGAAGGTTATTCTTAATAAAAAGAGGAAGTTTGAAGAAAATGAGACTGTTGCACTTAGTGAGGAGTGCAGTGCGATAATTCAGAAAAAGCTTTCTAAAAAACTTAAAGATCCTGGTAGTTTCACAATTCCATGTGCAATCGGAGAAAGATTCTGTGGAAAAAGCTTTATGTGATTTGGGTGAAAGCATTAAACTTATGCCTCTATCAATATTGAAAAGACTGTGACTAGGACAAATAACCCCAACTACTGTAACTCTGCAATTAGCAGATCGTTTGATCACAAATCCTAAACGAGTTATAGAAGATGTTTTGGTAAAAGTGGATCAATTTATTTTTCCTGTGGATTTCATTGTGTTAGATATGGAGTAAGATAAAGAGATACCCATAACATTGGGGAGACCTTTTCTAGCTACAGGCAGAGCCATGATAGATGTGGAAAAAGAGGAATTAATGATGAAGGTTAATGATCAGACTATTAAATTTAATATTTCAAAATCAATGAAATATCCTACTAGAGGTGAAGAAGATGAGTGTTATAGGATGGATGCTATTGAATATTTAAGTGAATGTCATTTTAAGTCAAATTATGAAGAGAAAGCTGAAAGAGAAGAATTGGAACATAAGCAAAGAGGAGTTATTTGATTCTGAAGATTTTCAAGAGGAAGATTTAAAGTGTGTTCATGAAAGTTTTGAATTGTTGGATATGACTGAGAAAGATGCATCTTATGGTCCATTGATTGAAAAACCTCCTAAACGTGAGCTAAATATGCTTCCTGATCATTTGAAGTATGTTTTTTCTAGGTGAATCATCAACCTTGTCTATTATAATTTCTTCTCAATTAACTGAAAAAGAAGAAGAGAGTTTACTTGAAATTTTCGAAGAAGCACAAGAAAGCCTTTGGATGAACAATTGCTAATATTAAAGGAACTAGTCCTTCAATTTGTATGCACAGAATTCTTATAGAAGATAATTGCATACCGCACGCTGATCCCCAAAGGAGATTAAATCCTATCATGAAAGACATTGTTAAGAAAGAAATTTTAAAATGGTTGGATGCTAGAATTATCTACCCTATTTCAGATAGTGCATGGGTTAGTCCTATTCTCTGTGTTCCTAAGAAAGGAGAAGTAACTGTGACTGTTAATGAAAAGAATGAAATGATACCAATAAGATAAGTTACAGGGTGCGAATATGCATTTATTATAGAAAATTAAACCTTGCCACAAGGAAAGATCATTTTCCACTCCCTTTTCTAGATCAAATGTTGGATAGACTGGTTGGGCATAAATACTTTGGTTTTCTGAATGGATATACTAGTTACCACCAAATTCAAATTGCTTCTTAGGATCAAGAGAAAACTACGTTTACCAGTCCTTATGGTACATTTGCTTTTAGAAGAATGTCCTTTGGTTTATGTAATGCCCCTGCTACATTTCAGAGATGTATGATGGCTATTTTTTGTGATTTGATTGAAAAAGGGATTGAAGTTTTTATGAATGACTTTTCAGTGTTTGTAATTTCATTTGAATCATGTTTAGAACATCTATCTAAAGTTATAAAACACTGTGAAGAAACTAATTTGGTCCTTAATTGGGAAAAATGCCAATTTATGGTGGCAGGAGGAATTGTTTTGGGACATCGGATTTCAGAAAAAGGTTTGGAGGTAGATCCTGCAAAATTCAAGTTATATCTAATTTACCTTGCCCAACCAATGTAAGGGGAAATAAAAGTTTTTTAGGACATGCTGAATTCTACAGGCGTCACATCAAAGACTTTTCAAAGAATACAAAACCTTTAAGTCGTTTACTAGAAAATGATGCAATTTTTAATTTTGATGATAACTGCTGTAAAGCCTTTGAAACAATTAAAGAAAAATTAATCACTGCACCTGTAATAATTTCACCAAATTGGGAAAAACCTTTTGAATTAATGTGTGATTCTAGTGATTATGCTATTGGTGCTATTTTCTGTCAGAATTATGATAAAATTTTCAAAGTAATTTATTATGCCAGTAAAACTCTTAATGAAGCTCAAATTAATTATACCACTACTGAGAAAGAGTTATTAGCTATAATATTTGCCTTTGATAAATTTCAATCATATTTAATTGGAACTAAATGTGTGATGCATACCGATCATTCTCGCTATTAAATACTTAATGAAGAAAAATGATGCAAAACCGAGATCGATAAGATGGATTCTTCTTTTGCAAGAATTTGATTTTGAGATAGTAGATAGGAAGGGTTCGATAATCAAATTGTTGATCATTTTTCCAAGCTTGAAATTGAAAAATCTCTCTGTGATATTGAAGAAATTAATGAACATTTTCTTGATGAAAAACTGTTCACTGTTAAAGAATGGCGTGTTCTGTGGTATGCTGACATAGTAAACTTTATTGTTAGTAATATTATACCCTATGGTTTGACATACCAAGAAAACAAGAAATTTTCGTCTCATGCTAAGGCTTATTTTTACGATGACCCATTTTTATATAAACTAGGAATGGGTCTTACAATTCGAAGATGTTTTCCTTTGGAAGAGATTTATGAAATTATTCAAAAATGTCATGATTCTAATTATGGGGGACATTTTGGAAGTGATAAAACTGCATATAGAATATTACAATCAGGATTTTATTGGGCTATAATTTTTAAGGATGTGAATGTTTATATTAAAAATTGTGATAAATGTCAGTGTGTTGGTAATATTTCTAGAAGAAATGAGATGCCCCTCAATTATATGTTGAAAGTTGAAATATTTGATGTTTGGGGACTAGATTTTATGGGACCATTTACACCATCTTTCGGAAATGTTTATATTTTGATAGCAGTAGACTATATTATCAAATGGATTGAAGCTATTGCTTTACCTCGATGTGATGCTCAAAGTGTTGCAAAGTTTTTAGAAAAGAATATATTTTGCAGATTTGGAATACCAAGAGTAATCATAACATATGGGGGAAGTCATTTTTGAAATGTGATTATTGGGAAGTTAGCAAAGAAATATCATATTAATCATTGCATTGCTACTGCTTATCATCCGTAGACAAGTGGTTTGGTTGAATTATCCAATCATGAAACTAAAAGAACATTGGAAAAAACTGTTAATCCAAATGGAAAGGATTTGTCAATCAAACTAGATTATGCTTTGTGGGCCTATAGGACTGCTTACGGAACACCTATAGGAATGTTCCCATATAGGCTGATTTTTGGAAAAGCTTATCATTTTCCTTTTGAACTTGAGCATAAAGCATATTGGGCTATTAAAGAGTTCAATTATAATTTGAAAGATGCTGCTGAAAAGAGATTATTGCAGTTGAATGAGCTTGAAGAAATAAGGAATGAATCTTATAAAAATGCTAAGATTTATAAGGAAAAGATGAAGTTATGGCATGATCGGAAGATTCTTACTAAAAATCTTGTACCATGACAAAAATTTTTACTGTATAATGCTAGATTGAGAATATTTTCTGGAAAACTTAAGTCCGGGTGGATGGGTCCATTTATTGTGATAAAAGTTTATTCTTATGGAGCTGTAGATATTCAAGATCCTTGATCGGAAAAATATTTAAAGTTAACGGACATAGACTTAAACCATATTTTTCAGTCAATAAATCTAAATCAGATAATAATTTAATGTTGGTTCACTCAGAATGAGTTTTGGGTATGTCAGGCTGAAGACGTTAAACCAAGCGCTTTGTGGGAGGCAACCCATAATTATTGGTGTGCTTTGCTTTATGTTTGTTTTGTGTGCTTTGTTTGCTTTGTTTGGTTTATTTTTATGTTTTTAGTGGTAGTAATTTGGAGTTTTAAACTATAGTAGAGTTTATTTGACCTTAATTGATGATTTTGAATCGGAATGAATATTTGGACACTTAGCAAACCTGTGCTAAATTAAGCACTGACGGCTAAGTGCCGACTGGTTGGGCTTAGGCGCCGCAGTTATAAAAAACGTGAAAAAATGAGGTTATAGAAAACTAGATCGTGGGGGAGTGGTTTAGGAAGTTTTTTTAGAGTTTTAAAATGTCTTGGGGCAGTTTTAGCACTTCCAAAGTCTATAAAAAGGACCTGATTTAAGAGAAACACTTGCCCCAAGTCCTATTTTAATTTCTAAGTCTTAAGAAGAGAGTTTTGAGTGCATCGTGTCTTCCTGGGAGAATGAGATTAAGAAGAAGCAAGATTCTGACAAGAGTAAATTCGTTAGTGACAGTACTAAAGAGTTATTCAATGGATTTCTCGCTATTAGTATTCAAGGGATTGCTGAAATAATTGCAAAAAATTGAAGCCTGAATGACTTCAATGGAAGCAAAAATCCATGAAAGTAACCTACATTTGGAGCACATGGGATGGCAACTCAAGATTGAATTCAGTCATTCAAGGTACGTGGAAGAAGCGGATAGGGCGATGTATCTGAAGAACAAATGGATTGAAGAAGATGATTTAAGGATGAACAATTATCGCCCATTTTATCAGATTTATATTCCAGAAGGGTCAAATGAGAAACATAATGGTTCGGGATATAATCCGCCTAATGGAGAATGGAATTAAGTGTGCTTTGTTCTTATTTTTTTTAGTGTTCTTATGTGTTATGTTTAGTGTTCATGTGTGTTATGTTTGGTGTGTTTAGTGTTCATATTTAAGTATTAACTAAGCCTGATGATGTGATGGTTACATCCTAGAGATGTATACATATCAGTTTGAGATTAAAGTCTCTTGTATTTAAAGAATTTCATCCTTCATGTGTGGATAGAAATTCTAGAAGTGTATTAAGTGTTATGTTTGTTTTAATATTAGTTTGTGTTTGTGTGAAATTTGTGTGGAATCAATGGATATAAAATTTTCATTTGGAATATTGGAAGATTTATGAGGAAGAAATAATTATTTTGAAGTGATTAAGGGTGATTAACGAAGTGATTTAGTGCATATACCTTAATTGTGAAAATCTGGGAACTGGCGGCTAAGCGCCAGAGTGCCGGCGCTTAAGCGCCAGATTTTGCTGCTAAGCATCGAGGGGTGGGTTCGCGCTTAGGCGCCAGTTCGCGAAAATTGGTTCCCAGTAGTTAAAAACCTGAAAATTGCCATTTTTAAACCACCCCATCGTCTTCAACCTTCGGTTTATCGCGAAAGAGGAGCCTAGGGTATCATATTGTGGATCATTTAAGAGCCGATCTCAAAAAAATTGTTAGATTTGGATTCCTTGAGGTAAGAGCACTACTCCTAAGTAAACATTTTTTATTTACACCATGTATTTTGAGTACATTATGGAAAAATCTTAAAATCACTATTCATGGTGAAAATCTGAGAAAAAACTAAATAAATTGCTTGGATTTAGTGGGAATATCTTTTGGAAGATAATTTAGCAAGTTTAGTTTGATTTTGGAATTTATGGTGAATTTTTCGTGAATTTTTAGAGATGGCTCTAAAGTCAAAGCGTGCGAGAGAAAAGGCCGGATTTGATTCTGATAAATTTGTTAGCATGAGGACTGAGGAACGATACGTTGATGCACTGTAGTCACGTAAGTTGATTCCTGAGCGTGTATTTAGTAAGTCAGGAGAAGTAATTGAAGATATGACTACTAGGAGGAACTGGGAGAATTGCTGTTGCTTCTCCGATGTTGCTGTTGTTTCTGTGGTTAGAGAATTTTTTGCAAATTTTCCTGCTACAGAAGAGAATCAAGTGATGGTTAGGAGGCATGAGGTCAACTTTTCTTCTAGGGCAATCAACACTTTTTATGGACTACCTCCTGAAAAGTTTGGTTTTTATTCTAACTATCATCCTACAGAAGGAGAATTAGATGAGATCATGGATTTTCTGACTGATGAAAGAGGATTATGGAAAATAACAAATGATAGAAGAGTGAACTTTCCTGCTTCTAAATTGAATGCCACTTCTAAGGCGTGGCATTATTTTATCTCATATAAATTGTTACGTTTGAGTCGTACTAGTGAAGTAACGAGAGAAAGAGCTGTGTTGAACCATTGCATTCAGCAAGGGAAGCCTATTGACATTGGAGGTATAATTTATGATTATGTTTTGAACTGTGCTAAATAAACCACTACTGCAGGTATGGGATTTCCTTCCTTGATTCATTCATTATGTGAACGATCTGGAGTGAAGTTTGAAACTTGGGAAGAGGTACTTCAGCCATTAAGACCAATTACCAGTGTCAACGTTGGTGCTTACACTGTACATTCAGAGTTTGGTTGGAGAGGAGGATTTGGTAGGGCATCTACTGCTTCTGCTTCTACTACATCTACTTCTCATGCTACTACTTCGCGTGCTTCATCATCTACAAATTAGCAGACTAGTTTGTTAAGAAAGATTTTGAAGAAAGTGAGTTTTACTCGTGAGCATGTTAGAGATATTGATGGTAAAGTGGATAATGTGGAAAGTTATATTATGAAATATTATGAGTATGAGGAGAGTTATTAGCAATGTTTGTATAGACTGATAAGAGGTGATCAGAGTGCTGAGATGCCCCCTCATCCATTCTACATACCTTATGTTCCATCTAGGGATTGGAACGAGCAGGATGATGATGATAATGAGGATGATGAGTAGATTTGTGTTATTTGTTTTCATTGTGGTGTTGTTGTTGATGTACTGATGTGTGTTTTGTTTAGTATTTATTTTGATCATTGTGTTGTGATGTGAACCTTGATAGTATGCAGGCTGTAGTTTGTATTATTTTTCTGTTATGCATATTCAGATGTATTGTTGTTGTTGTATTGATGTTTTATATGTTGCTTTGCGGTAGTGATGTGTAATATTAAATGTTTTTATGTGTATGTTATGTCAGAGTTTTTAGTAGTTTGTACTTTCATTCAAAAATTGTTAGGAGATTATAAACCACTATTGGGAACTTCTACTTAGGAAACTACATGTTTAAAATTTTTCAAATTCCACTATCATCTGTTATCTATATCAGTGTGTTATTTAAGTTGGTGTGTATTTGCTTTGAAAACCTCCACTACTGTAGAAGTCTTTTTGAAATTTTTACTTTTCTTTGTAAAAAAATTGTTTTGAAAAACTAAATTTGATTTCATTTTACTCCTGTTATTTAAATTGTTATACTTGCATATTAGGATATTAAAAATTCCTGTAAGCATGATATGTCAGTTTTTATTTCTCACCTCATGTATCTTTTCTTATGCTTAAATGTTTTATCTTAACTAAAAATTAAAGTTCTTGGGGGGGAATTTAAAAAAAAAGATTTTCAAAAACCTAAAATTTCATTTGATTCTCAAGAATACTTAAAATAAATCTTATTTTTGATTGAGAACAATTATGTACATGAAGTTATATTAGGGGAAATAAAATTTTGAATATAGAAATGAATAAAAGAATTTTGTTAAAATTTATAGTAATCATGAAAAACTTAAAGTTAAAATTTTCTTAATGAAGAGGTGTTAAATAAAGTTAAACTGTCTTTAGTAAGAAGTTTTGTATTTTTGGATAAATAGAAGATTTGACTTTTATTCTTCAAAGCTTAAATTTCTTTTATTGAAGAGTAATTTTCAAATATTATTATTATGATTTTTAAATGGAATGGTGGAATTCAAAATCATTAAAGGCCTATCCAGATATAGTAATCCATGCCTTATAAAAAAAAGAGAAAAAGAAAAAGAAAAGAAAAAGTGAAAAATAGTATATGAAAAGGGAGGAGAAGCTTGAGGATTTAAGGGCCTAATCAAAAATTGGTTTCATACCTAAAGTTTAAGATATAAGTTCAGAGAAAATCAAAAGCTTAAGATTATAATAGAGTAAGTAAAATTATTTTCAAATAAAGATTTTTGAGTGAGAAAAATAAGTGTTTGAGTCCTATATTTTGAAGAATCTACAAATATTTCTGAATTAGATGGAAACTTATATTTGTCATTTTCCTTTACTTAAGAACTTTCTAAACTTTAAGTTGGTTTTAATTACTGAAATTTTTTCTAAATTCGACTATTCCATTTCTAGAACAAAATTTTGTTATCTTCCTAAGAATCATTACATAATTTGCAAGCTAAAATGTTCTATGAGATTAACTGTCACTTGAGGACAAGTAACATTTTAAGTTTCGGGATTTTGATACACCTAAAATATATAATATTTTTATGCACATATTTATATCTATTTTTAATGATATTTTACTTTAATGAAAGTTATTTTGTATTTTTCTTACAGGTATGATGAAAATGGATGGTCATGATGAAAGGAGCAAAATTGGATCAAATTTAGAGCAAAAAAAATGAAAAATGAAATTTTGGGCACTAGCGGCTAAGCGCCGCTGGGCCAAAGCTTAGCCGCCACAGTAAAAATCAAAATATAAAGGAATTTGGTGCAAATTTCAAAGGGGATGGGATGCAACTCTTGGTTGTAACTTCCATAACTTCCTTTGTGCGGCAAGTTTGAATGAAGGGGTGCATTCTTTGGTGGATACATTGAATTTGGACACATTTTGAAGAGACACCAAGGCACCTTTTGGTTTAATTTTTAAAGAGAGTCTTAGGAATGACTAAGTGCTCTTCCACTTGCATTTTTAAGTGAGTTTTTACAGTATTTTACTTTTATTTTGTGAGAGTTTTTATTAAGAGTAGGAGTAGAGAGTAGAAAGGAGAAAAGGGTCGGAGTGAAGTCTTCTTCTTCCCACTTCTTTTCTTTCTTTTAGTTTAGTTTCTATTGAAGTCTGAAGTTTATTCTGAGTCATCGGAGTTGGGAGATCCGCTCTGAGGAGTAGTTTGGTGAAGAGTTAAAGTTTCAGAGGAACGTCCTGAGTCTTATGGAGAGAATTTTCAGATAAGTGTTTACTTTTATTCTTACATTTAGTTTTTAAATTAGTACTTGTTTTTGTTTGTTGTTTTTCTTATGGTTTTTAATTTCAAATCAATGTGTTTTTGTTTTTTCACAATGCATTCTTAGTAATATACTTTATCTTTTTTCTTAAATGGAGAAGTAATTAGTTTATGGAGAATTATTGTGGAAAGTATAAGTGTTTAAAGTTGGAAGAAGTTGTGAAGATTGATTCTGAAAACTTTGTTTACTTCTTAATTTGGCTCGTTAAGTTGTAGCATTTCTTGAGATTATGTAAGATCCAATGCGGTATTATCTCATAAAAGTTAGTAAGAATCACATGCAATTATATGGGTGAGAATTGTAGTCCATATAATTGAATGTAATATTAGAAGATATTTTTATGGAAGGGAGTAAAATTAGAGGATTTTAGAGTGACAGGCTAAAACCCCCTAATATGGTTTGAAGTTTTGAGTTTTATCATGAAAAGTTAGCCCCCAGTTGGTGGGAATCGAGAGAACTCTAGAGTGAGAGACTAATATCTTCCCTGTCTAACCATGTTTAAAATGATAAAAATTTCAAATTAACCTATGTACTTTATAGAACCAAGTATGGGTAAAGAACACATTTGCTTTTATATGTCACAACAAATTTAAATACTTCCACAAAAATACTTTAATATTTATTACTACTTCATGAAAGGAAAGAAAAAGATATTCTAGTTAATAATGTTTTATATACAGTGTTATTAGTTATTATAATTTTAATTTCTTGCTTAACATTTTATTAAAGAAATTTCAAAAGACAAATCAACTTTCAAAACTTTTCAAAATCAACACATACTTTCAAAAGCCATAAAAAAAGAAAAAAAAGTAAAAAGATAATTTTCTGATTCCTTTAAAGATTTTCATATTTTCCCTGTGGGTTTGATATCTCGTGGCTTAATCAGAAAGTCCTATATTACTTGATAAACGATACGTATACTTGCGTAGTATCCCATATTATAAAATCATAATTTTCATATCTAAATCATTAGCATATATATATATATATATCGGTGCGGGACTAAGTTTTTTGGCGCACATATATTTATCGGGGATCAGGAATCCGAAAATTTCAAAAAATTTCATCAAATCATTTACATGTATGCCAACAAATACCAATCACACTAAACTTCCAATTGCTTACCAACAAAACACCTCTTTATGCATAGGATAAGATGGAATATGTGAGAAATAAAAAATAATGTTTTGGTGTTATATATGTAAAGACTTGATGAAATAAGTAAAAAGAGGCAGCATATCTCAAAAATTTGAGTGGTCTACATGCGGTTATTTTAAGATCCAAAAATTACACATAATGAATAAAGCCTTTCATGTTTCAAATGCAAATCCCCAAGGCTAAAACATGTTTAATAATCATAAATCAAGCATACCAAATTTTCCAAATAACATGTATTAAATTTGAATGTTTCATGAGTGAATCTCTCTAAATTCAAAAATTGCATAACATGAACAAGTCCTTTCATGCCTCAAAAATGTAAACCCCTAAAGCCAAGATATGTTAAGCAAGAGAAGAGAAACATGCCATATCTTTCAAATGAGGTGTATCAAGCCTTAAGCACTTTCCAACATGTATATGGTATCACCAAGCTTTCAAGTAAAAGTGTACCATGCTTAGGAAATCCCAGGCATTTTGCCAGGTAAAGCACTTTGAAAACCTAAGCATAAGTTTAAAGCTTCGCTATGTAAAAATAGCTTTATTACCTAAACATAAGTTCCAAACTTTAGCCATACAAAAGTGGCTTGAAACATAGGCACAAACTTAGGTATTTTGCATGAAAGAGTGACTTTGAACATAGGCACAAACATCAAACTTTTGCATGTAGAAATAGCCTTGCACATAGGCTCAAAAAATCCTTATTTTGCATGTGAACATAGCTTTAAGCATGGGCATAAATTAATATTTTTAGAATATAAAAGATGGCCTCAAAGATAGGCATAAATCCTAAATCTTACCATGCGAATGTGGCCTCGACATAAGTATGTAATCCAAACTTTTACCATGTGAAATAACTTGCAAACATAGGCAAAAACACACATTTTAGTGGCTTGTAAAGTGGCTTCCAAGTTTAAACAAAAATTCAAAAACTTTCCATGGAGAAAGAGCCTTAACCCAAAAATGAACTTCAAAATGATAGCAAGTGAAAGTATCCTTAAACATAGGCTAAAACTTAATTTCTGATGGCATGTAAGGTGGCTTTCAAGCTAAACATAAGGCCTAAATTTCTACATATGAAAGATCTTTCAAAATCAAGCATGAAGCCTAAGCTTTAGGAATATGAACGTAACTCCCAACATGAGGAAAATTTCCAAACATTAGCATGTAAAGAAAGGCTTCCAACATAAGCAAAGTTTCTAGACTTTAACATGTAAAGAAAGGCTTCCAACATAAGCATGAATTTGAAGTTCTAACATGTAAGAATAGCTTCAATGCTCAAATGTAAAGCCAACCATTTGCCATGTGATAAGGACTTCAAATCCCAATATGAATACAAGGATTATTGCATGTGAGAATAATCTCAAAACCAAGCCTAAATCTTAAATTTTGGCATGTGAAGGTTTAGCTAAAAGTCTCATAAACCCAAGCCATAGAAAATGACATTCATGCTTTAGTAGCCATGTGACTCCTTAAAAAAGAGGCAATAAGGAAGTGAGCTTTTTAAAGATAAATTTCCATGGTTCGAAGGCTAAAGCAAACTTACCAAAGACATTAAAAAGTAAGCCTCATGAATGAAATTTCCATACCTTAAAGGCTAAAGCAAACCATCCAAAGGCAAATAGGTATGTAAGAATGATAATCTACCAAGACTTAGCAAAAGATATGAAAGATTTTTACCCAAGCCTTGGATCAAATAACAAAAGGACAGCACCTCCTCCTCTTTTGTAAAATTTCAGCCAACATAAGAAATGTAAGAATGAGATTCTGGCAACTTTTCCAAAAGTCTCGATACCTCAAAACTTTTAAGTAGAGCACATGATTCTTAAAGAAACATGAATGAAAGACATTTGACATATCATTCAATGCAACCAAACCATAGATCCATGCATATGCTTGAGGCTATCCCCCAATGACAAAGGCAAAGAAAATCATGTAGCTTGCAATAAGAAATCACGAGGAATACCAAATAGATAATCAAATTAAAGTTTGTTGACCTCACTTTGGTTGAGATCAAGTTTCTCTATAGATTGCCTAGGATCTAACCATAGGACTTCCTAGTGACTTTTCTTAGAGGACTGGCAACGGAACCCTCCCCATAGAAATTCAAACTTTTCTTACATCACTTGAACTTTCATGTGCTTAAGGCCTAACCTCCAGCTTTGGGAGGAAGAGACCAAGCATAAGGAAGTCTAAGTGAAATCCCTATAAGTGACTAAGCCTTAGGATTAGCCCTCGGGGAGCCTGTGTCATGCACTGACATTCACATTTACACATTACATTCTACAATCACATCCTAAATTGAATAGATTTCACTTCGACTTTCGGACTCTTTGGAAACTCATGTGAGTGGTCACACTAGCCTTAAGCCTATGGCCAAAAGAGCTATGATCACCACATAGAGGACCAAAGGAGGCATTCCTTAGCATGTAACCCATACAGAATGATACCGTACTTCATGGTCTAACGATACCTCACTTTTCCCAAAATTTCAATTTTTACCCCGAAATTACCAAATTGCCCCTAAAAAGGGACCCAAAACCCAAAATTCCACAGAATCACCCGGGGTTCCCAAAAATTGTTCCAGAGCATTGCCCTCGTCAAATGATGAAGTTTAACTGTAAACATGCCATACTTTTGAGCTACCGGCAGACCCCTCATGGCTTAAACAGTCGCTACTTGAACGACATTCCGGGCCCCGCAAAACCCTCCGCAGTGGTCAGAAATGCTCCCGGACACTGCCGTTCAACTCCAAATTCAATTTTCAACCACTTTGGACCTTTAAATCACACTTTTGACCAAGTTCCCAAAAATCCCCGAAATTACCAAAATGTTCCTATATGGCCAAAAATTCCAAACATTCCCAAAAATTCCCAGAATCTTCAAAATATTCCCAATTTGAAAATTGAAACTTGTAATTTGAAGTCATTCTCACATGGCTTAAGATTGGAAGTTGTCGGTGATATGTTGTACCTC
Organism: Papilionanthe hookeriana x Papilionanthe teres; assembly: GCA_022702705.1. Taxonomy (NCBI): domain Eukaryota; kingdom Viridiplantae; phylum Streptophyta; class Magnoliopsida; order Asparagales; family Orchidaceae; genus Papilionanthe; species Papilionanthe hookeriana x Papilionanthe teres. The sequence goes on from CM040422.1 coordinate 14,952,027, forward strand.
CTTTTTCTATGTTTCGTAGTTTTTTTTTTACATGATGCTTGGAAAGTTGACTTTGCTTTTTCTAAGCTTTAATACATGATCTTTTGAAAAAAAAAGAGATGGCTTGGCTTGTACTTAAGATTTGGGATTGCGTTTTGGGGCCACTTTACATGCCCAACATTGAGGTTTAGGTTAGGCTTTCAAGCCACTTTTACATGGTTAGAAGCTTTACATATTAGTTTTGGAATTACATTTACATATAAGCAAAATCTGAAACTTTTGTGATTCGACATAAGCTAAAATCTGAAATTTTATGCTTCGACATGGTTAAAACCTGAAATTTTTATGCTTCAACAACGTTGAAATCTGAAATTCTTTAGATTGCTTTATGCAAAAATTCTAAAATTGTTCGGATTGTTTTATATAAATCTGAAATCATTTGCGCCGCTTTAGGTGAAAATCTAAAATCATTCGGATCTTTTTGTGAAAATCTGAAATTTGTTGGAGTTTGCTCTATTTGAAATTATTCAATTGAGAATCAATCATTGTTACACATGCTTAGTCCACTTCCATTACTACACTATTTTATACATGAAGGCCTCACATTTTTGTTGAAAATAGATAGAAAGGAGGGGAAAGATTGGGGAAGATTGACATGAATAAGTTGCCCCTATGCACCTTGTCATGATTTGGTAAAATTTATTCAATTTTCACATTTGAAAATCAGCACATGCATAACATCAAAGTTTGGACGTGTGCATTTGTTCTTCACTTATTTCATCAAGTATTTGGGTATACAACACCCAAGCTTTGTTTCGACACATGTTTAACCTCATTCCATGTATTTAGAGTGCTTTACATTGGTTGGAACACATTTGAAACGAATGGGTTAAAAATTTGCAATTTTTTGATTTGACCAAATTTGAAGCCATGAGAGATTCTTGTTCACTTATTTCAACATATATTCACATGTATAACATCAATGCTATGTTTTCTTGCATGTTTTACCCAATTCCATGTGTTTGGAGTGCTTTGCATTGGTCCGAATGCACATGAAATAATTTGGTAAAAATTCTTGCAATTTTCGGATTTGTAAGTGACCTTGTTTGAAACACTCATGAATAAGGGCATATATGTTGGTTTTTCACATGTTTCACTAGTCTTTCATATATATAACGTATAGGCTTTGTTTTTACACATTCTCCACCTTATCCCATGCATACAAAAGTGAGTTTACATCATGTGTGCACTTACCAAAGTGCAAAATCTGCAAACATCCCGTTTTCCGGAATTGATTTACATCATTCATGTACATGCTCAATGACAAAATCTGCCCTTATATATTAGTGTAGAAGTGCTTTACATCATTCCCATGTTTTTTTGAAATTAAAATATGCACCTATATATTATTTTAGAGAGATTTTTGGACATATGCTTGTTTCCCCCACATGAAAAACTGTATTGGTAGCTATTTTGTGGGTGAATGTAAGACTATTGTTTTCTGCCCTTGTGTTAAATTTGCATGGTAAAGCATCAAATGAGTTGCTTTTAAGAGAGAAGAAGAAAAAAAGAGAAGTGGCATTGTTTAGCACTTTAAAGAGAAGGGTTCTAGCATGCTTGGGAGCTTTAAATTTCATCTGATTGGTGAGAAGTTCTTTCTCCTTTACATTCTTTTAGCTTGCTTATAATGCTTGGAATGGTGTCACATACATATTCTTCCTTCTATACATTACCCTACTTGCCTAAAATGCTTGGAATGGTGCTACATACATGTTGAATGTTGTGATTATCAAAAACTTGGGATTTGATGGAAAGTTGAATTTTGTTACATATTATATACTTGTGTACTGCTTGGATTGTAAATTGCAGGTGTGAAAATCGATTTTTTATGCCGTTATGCTGCCGAATTTTACTCTGATCAAATTTGGCTTTTTTTCATTCCTTTTGGGCATGTTGCCTCATTAATTTCCAAAGCATTTTGTTTTGATTTCAGATATCTCAACCTTTTTGCTCCACATACTTTATAGTTATCCCCCGCACCATGATGGAGGGATTTGTTTTCATTTTCTACATTTCCTACAATACTTCAATACACTACACTGCCTCACATGTTACAACACTTTGTTAAATTACTACGCCCTTCACATTTCTTCACATGACTTCACTACTTTACCTTGTTTCTTTACATCCACTACATGATAAATCTTGGCACCATGTTGTAGAGGTTTGACTGTTTTACTCTACATGCTTTGCATGGTAACCTCTCGCACCACGCTGGAGGGATTTAGCTCATTTTCTTCGCACGTTTTACCATTAGCTCTCTGCACCATGTTTGGAGAGATTTTAGCTGCTTTGACATGTGTTTTGACTTTCCTTTGACTTTGAGAGATAACCCGCCTCCTTTACTACATTTGTTAGATGGATTGTCATCTCCACTTTCATTCCCTTGACCTCTTGTCCTTTGATTTTGACCTTGTTTCTTGGCTCAATTCACGTACTTATAAGGATACATAAGTGCGCAAGTATAGCTTTCCGTTATATGTGGGGCCAACAAACAAGGCTGTAAGTGTGATGGGGACGATGACAGAATTGCAATAGAGAAATGACCCAAAAGAATCATAGAATAGTATCTCTTGACTTAGAGACCCTGGAGAGGGTAGAGAAAGAAAATTACCGATACTATTCACCCGTCCTTGGGGTTTCTACCGGCGACGGTCTAAAGGTGTTAGCAGTCCTAGTTCGATTAGGGTAGTCAACCTCTGGATCAAATTACTTTACAAAAAATACACATACATATTTAAAAAAAAAATAATAATACAAAATTACCTCCACCACAAAACAACATACTTACCTACAACTTTTTACTTGCATGAAATCCAAATTGAAATGAATGAAAAAATTTGCAAAGGTCCACGGTTGGCTACTCGAGTCGGGTTAGGGATGCCTTCTACAGAATGTCGGTCTAGTAGTCAGTACCTAAGGTGGGACATACATCACAGTTTTGTGTCCTTTGCATCATTACGCTTACGGGCCTTTTGGACTTATAATCCTTTGTTTTTTGTGGTTTTTCCCACGTTTTTTTCTACGGATTTTCTTTACAGATTTGTTTTCCTGGATCATTTATGAGACATTACATTTTTCAAACTTTTGGTTTTCTTATGATTCCTTTTGGTCTACTACAAAGGTTTTACACATAGTCTTTCTTTCAAACACTGTGGCACATACACACACTTATTTGTTAGGATTTTGTGCTCCACTTTTAGTACATGTGCTTAACTTTCTTATTTTCCTTTTTGGTACACATATACTTGCTTGGCTCAGTTTGCCTACCTTACATTATTGTACATATACCTGCTTGGGACAGTTTCCTGCTTTACTTTTGACTACTTTACATTACTGCACATATACCTGCTTGGGACAGTTTCCTGCTTTACTTTTCAGTACTTTACATTACTACATATATAACTGCTTGGGATGAAATAAATCACTTCACAACATTTCAAAATATAAGACAACTCAAGATTTAATCACAAACAAAATAATATCTCAACTTCAACTAAATTAAATCACCCCTTTGGATGAACGGGAGTTCCTTGGACGACGCAACCTACGTGTTGCTGATAAGGTCTCCCACGCTCTGAGTGAAAGTATGGAATCCATTAAGTTGGATTTAGTAAATTCATCTGGATTAAGGGAATCCGATGAAATAATGTAACCAAAATGAGGGAGCCGTGGGGTCCTAACCGGTGGCGTTATAATCAACTTTAATATTTGTTTAAAAAAGACACTAAGCCACCTCAATTTTCAACATTCTAAAACACACTACTTCTCTCACCCCCTACATTTGTCACCTCTAAAGCTGAAACATCTGGAACATCAACAAGAAGCTCGAGGCAACACACCGAGGGCAGCACAATCGAGGATATGGAAGGACATGTTCGAGAGAGCAAACAACGAGTCTACAACAGCAACCTTCTTTCCTTAGCAATAACAACAAGCCATTGGACTTCAAGGTATTTTCCCAGTGCAATATAAACTGTCACCACATCTTTTAGGCCTTCGCACCTGGTGCACTATAAGCCCTAATTCGTCTAAGTTTCCGAGGTTGTCATTCCGATACGAAATAAATCCTCACATCTTTTAGGCTATTCACATGATCGAAATCAACTGAATGTAAGTCCTACTTAATTAAAATTGGCAGGATGAAACATAAATTAAATCTTTTCCTAAATTGAGCCAAACAATAGGATAGTTTGAGAAGTCACCGAGAATCTTCTCGAATCCATGTCTTCTCCTAGTTCTTCCCCTTTTGGATTCCACAACAATTCTTTCTCAAGATTTGACACCACTCACCTATTGAATTCCGACTATCACATTTTGTTGAAGAGAACCTTAGCCTCTTGAAGTTGTAAGAACATATTTTATGATTTGTATCGAATGTTTTCTTAGGTAATCCTAATTATCTAAGATGTAATTAACTATAGGGGCTTGCCCTTATAGGATACTTTTCCAAACCTAGCTTAATATAAACCATATTTAATCCCTCGTATTACATAGGGGAACTTATCGGCAAATAAAATGGTTTCACAGACCAAACATATGTCATTTACTTCTTTAGTTTATTTGATCGAGCCTCATCCTCAAAATTTTGTGTTTATCCTTCGTGATAGATACAAGGTTTGAGGTAATGTGCTCTTTCATTTGAACTTCAGAAAATATGAGATCAGTCTGACTTCATATTTTTTCTAAACTAAATTTATAATTAAAAAAAACTGTCCTTCAGAAGCGGGCGACGGGATTTCGATTCCGACGGCCGACAGCTTCTAGTGGGAAACCCCAACCAAAACTTACATTAAAACTTTTACTTTTCACGCACCGACAACTTCTGGCAACTCCGCTGAGGATTAGTTTCTCTTTACACACAAATCAGGAAACCTGTTCATACACATCAGTAATGTGTCTATGTCCCCCATAGACCTGGTTACCATTTTTCCATCGATATACTTCACTCATTTCTTTCTTTGGTAAGTATCATCGACTCTCCTTGACTTCAAGACTGCTTGTTTAAGCCACATTTAAACAAAAGATTTCAGGAGGCTTTAGGCATATTCTTTGATCTTTTGTGGGGTCGGACCCTCAATAGGTGTGATGGGTGGACAAATTTAACCAGGATGAGCTACATAGAGAAGAGGGTCCAGGAATGGGTCCCATACCTCACCTATCCTTCTCACCCTACACATCCAATCTTTGCTATTTCGCAAAGTTGAACTTCAAATTTGTCAATCCAATCCAGAAAGATTTCTGAAATTTTAACCTGTTTAAATCAACAACAACATTGAAAACACAAAACTAAAATACCTACAACACAATAAAATAAAGAAAAGCAAACAAAACAAAATAAAACACACTTACCCAGTTCACAGATTGACCTTTGTTAATTTGCAATTTTTTATATTACAAATACAAGGTTTTGGGTCCTTTTGCTAATACTTAGAATTTCCTTTCTGATCGACAGTGACAATGTCGATCCCGATGCTTACGTTTCCCTGCAACCTGCCCACCTCCCATCGGGCTCATCTCGTTGCTCTTACAATTCGATTTGGAGCCAGCTTTGACCAGTTCGAGGTCATCTGGGAAAAGCTTCATTTGTCACAATGAAGGTTGCGACTCCTGAAATTCAATAGCCTTCCACTGAGTTGGACCTAAAATTTCGTCAAGACTTTCCCACTATAAAGAGGGAAAAAGTTGTTCCTACTCCTATCAACTCAGCTGTGTCTATACCCCGGAGAACCGTCGCTCCTACTCCCGCTGGATTCACAGTGACCGCTCCTACCTTCCCATCTGTAAAGGGAAAGTACATCCTATGAGAAGATAATGTGGAAGACCAAGTTGTCCCCTCAGTTTTCGAGGTTGGTTCATGCTCCAAGACTCAGAAGAGGAATCGCCGACGCAAAATTTCAAGGGCCGCCAGGACCAAGGTCGCCATTTTACCAGTTACAGATGAGATTCCTCATCAGGAGGAACTCGTTGTGCCCGAAGCCGCTCCTCTCCTCTGAGGAAGCAAGTTTCATCCGTAAACAGATACCACCAGAAATGAAAACTTCCACCAAATTGCTACTATGTTACAGCCACTTACCCATAGACGGGGTGAGCTGAGAGAGAAACCCTCTGTTATCACTCAAGTCCCTACCATGGTTCACTGACTCGTGGAAAGACAGGGATGTTCCATTTCTGAACTGCTCAAGAGAACAGGATGTGCGGTGTCCCCCATGATGAGGAAGGAAATTTTGATAAAGGATAAGTCTAAGATAGTGTCAGCCTGTGTCCTAGTGAGATTCCGTCTGGGATAACGAATCGCCACTACTGCTAATACAGATACAGCTGCTACCGCTTAAGTGCTCGTTAGGCATAAACCGGTAAAGACTCAGCTTGGCCCGAGAGTACCACTTGTCAAAAGTAAACGGACACACCTGTTAGAAGAGAATGGAATAGGATTGCGATCCTCCACACCTGGTCCGCACCCTAGGGAGCACACCTCCTCTTACTATTCTGATGTCCATATCGAGGCAATCTGCCCCAAAACATCAGGTTTAAAAAGAAAGGCGTGGATATCAAAGGTTTCTATGACAGTACAGTCAGAAATGTCCACCGATCACAATACAGAACATGAGTCATACATTCCCATCGGCGTCACTCCTGTTGCTTCAGAGTCAATAGCACAAAGAGAGACAATGGAAGACAAAATTCAGAAACTTCGTGATAAGATTTCCAAGTTAGTTGGGGAGCAGAGATTGGAGGTCGATGATGAGGATCTCCATCTGTCAGATTACATGGAAGAAGAATAGTTCATGGAAATTAACGTGATGGAAACTAGGGCCACCTCAGCTGCGCGTGAAACTCTTGCTACCGAGGGGAATACCATAGAGGAATACCAGAGAGCCATCCAGAACGGGGATGAACGAATACTCCAACTAGAGAAACAAATGGAAGAGGTGACTGCCACCATGATAGCAATGGCTACGATACATGGACAGACACAGTCACAACCCACAGCATCTCCAGAAATCAATCAACCAGAAATTGTACACATTATAGATGAAAGAAGAGAGGTTGCCTCTGCCAAGGGAGGAGAACAACCAAAGAAGAACCCAACAGCAGTTCCCTCGGAGAAAGATGTTGATCAGTTGATCGAGCAGAAGGTTTGGGAGGTCTTAGCTCAATCCAAAGGTGGTGCATCAATTTCTAATGATAAACCTTACCCGGAAGAGTTTGATGCCATGCCTTACCCTACCGGCTTCGTACCACTAACCTTCAAAATGTTCGATGGCACCGAAAACCCTCGTCAACACATTGCTCACTTCAAGGCTAGTTGTTGCAACACAGGAGAGAGTGAAGCACTACTTTTAAGATAGTTTGTCAGCAGTTTGTCAGGGATAGCCTTTGACTGGTACACAGAACTTCCTAATGGATCAGTGAAGACGTTTGCAGAAATGGAGAGCTTGTTTGTCAAAAGATTTGCCGGTGCGCAACACCACATCATCATTGGAGATCTTGTAGCAGAGCGGTAGAAGCCCTACGAGTCCTTGGTTGACTACATTCTCAGATGGAGAAACCTGAGCATGAAATGTGAACCTCAACTATAGGAGTAGCATGCGATCGAGATACTCCTTAAGAGTATCCACGGTCAGGTGGCCTTCATGCTCAAAGGTTTGACCATTAAATCCTTCGAGAAACTACTCAGTAAGGAGAGCAGTCTTCAGGAAGAACTCAAGCACATGGAACCTACAGAGAAAATAGAGAAGTCAAGACTGTTCAAGGCTTTTGAGAAAAAGTCAGGTACGGTAGCGACAATCGACAAAGGTAGGCAGCCAATGAGGATTCAGATAGAATCATCTTCTCAGTATATTCAACCTTCTTCTCAGTACAGTCAACCATATAGTCAGCCGCCTTCTAAGTACAGTCAGCCATATAGTCAGCTGTCTCCTCAGTACAACCAACAGTACATCCAGCATCCTCCACAGTACATCCAACCTGAGCAGTATGGTTAGCCCCATCCACAATAGTCTTCCCAGCAGGGACAGCCAAGAGAATATATATGCCAAACGATAACAGAATGACTGAACAAAAATTACTCCTTTAAAGATGAAGCCGTGGAGAAGATGTTCTGAAGCTTAATGAAGAAGCCCGAGTTCATACTGTCAGAGCCCAAGAAACCAGAAGAATTCAGTAAGAGCAATGAACCAAACTACTGTTTGTATCAAAGACTACTAGAATACACAATAGATGGATGCTTCGTCTTCAAGGATTGGCTTGAGAAGAACTACAAACAGGGGAATATCACGATCCTGAAGGAATATTTAAAAGAACCTGCAAGAGCTTCTATAAATATGATCTCAGCTGAACCACTCTCTTAGCTAGATCCCTACACTGGAGAAGGAGGATGGAGTATGACCTGGGACGACCTCAAGAAAGCCTTGGATCATATTCGATCAGACTCGAAGCAAGTTTCCGTTCAGATTTCTCCACCAGAACCACCAAAGACAAAGAATGAGATAGAGGAGTCTTCACGACGACTGAAATTGAGGAAGAAGGATATCGTGCGAGGAACTAAGGATGATAGCGTGAAGGGTAGGATAAAGGCTGCACTTGGTTAGATTGGTTGTTTCAGATTCAGGGGTCAAATCCCTCAAACCCCTGACATTGTACCATTATGTCTGCGCCCTTCCGGGTTCTTTTAAATCTAATTATTTCGATTCCGATTACATTTTGGTTGTTTCTACTAATGACGTAACTAACTGCGACCAATCTATCCTCGATTTTGATTCCCAAGCTGATCCTCATATCACATTAACCTCCGATGAGAACTTCAACAAAGAGGAAAACATCGATAGTACCAGCTACAAACCTTCAGAGGACAAGGAACCAATCCTCGAATGCAAAGGAACTCCGGTCAATCTGGATTGTTCAGATACAGAGTCAACACAAGAAGAATCGATTACAATACCAGAAGAGCCCCTAGGTCTAATAGAGGAGGAAATTACAGAGGTGAACCTCAGAAGTGAAAAAGTATTACCTCCAAGAACATGGCAAACAGATAAAGGAAAGCAAGTTATTACTCAAGAGTAATCGCCTCTAGTAGAGGAAGAGATGCAAGTTTGAGAAGAAAATAGAAACCCAAATAAACTAGATTACAATGTACTAGCACATCTTTGGAAGTTTACGGCCAAGCTAAGCATCTACGACGCTCTGATCCTGTCCAAGGAGTTGAGGGAAAATTTGGTTAGAGCTTTGCTCGACCAAGAAATATGCTTAACTCACTTGACCAGCTCATCCTCAGATGGAGTTTGTGCTTTGGGAGAACAGCCCAGTGTGACCTTCACCAACGATGACATAGTACTTGGTACATCCGATCACAACCCACCGCTATACATCTCCATCAACATCGGCAAGTACGTACTCTCTAGAGTTCTAGTTAATCTAGGTGCTTCTCTCAATATAATGAGTTTACGGACATTAGCTTACTTGGACATTGACGAGGGAACTTTTTACGAACAAGATGATGCTAAGAGGCTTCAATCTGAAAGGAGAAAGAGCCTTGGGATCAATTACGCTGCAGATGAAGGTTAGAGATCAAGTAACAACCGTAAAATTACATATCATCGATGCAGAAAATTTGTTCAACACTCTACTTGGTCGACTGTGGCTTCACGAGTATAACATGGTTCCATCGTCTCTACATCAGTGCATCAAATCTACAAAAATGGACAAGAAAATTGCTTCAAAGGGGATTTACAGCCATTCTCGATACATGAAATAGGCATCCACGAGGATGCTGCCTACTACGCTCTGCCAAAGAAGACAGTCTTCTCCAGAGATGTTGTGCCAAACAAAATCAAAGACCCGAAAAAGCCACAAGATCAGGACCGTTTTGTTCCACATCAACAATCTCCCACCATCCCTTTAACATGGGGCGGTGAAGGTTCTTCTAGCTCATGTATTCGAGGTCGAGGCCGGGGACGTGGACGAGGAAGAACTTACCAGCTTGTTGGACGGATGAAACCAACAATGGAGATCGACTCGGAAGGAAGCTCCAAAGATGAAAAAGAAATGATGATAATCAACCAGAAGAAATCTCAGTTCGAGCTCACTTTGGAAGATACAACAACAAAAAATGGATACGAGGCAATATATGATCAAATCAACCATTACGTTCAAGCCATGACCTCGACTCTGATCAATTCTCAAAAGGTCGAGGGTCTGGAGGTCGAGGAAATTCATAATGGTGGGATCAAACCGATCAAATTCTACAGAGCTTCTTCTTCTATCTCTACACTGTTGTAAACTTGGAGGAAAATGATAATGAATTAATGGAATTACCTTTTTGTTACTTTTCTCCTTGTGTACAAAATTTAATTCAATAAAGACGCATACCAAAACAAATGCCGAAAGATAAGCAACAACTTTTCGTAAAATTATGGAATACAAAATGACGGAAGCTCAATTCAAAAGAGGGCCTCGGCTTTGGAATAGTAGGACTAGTCGATTTAGGATTTTGCATGGTTGTTACTAGCCAGTTAGGCGAAAGTTGCTTCGACATACAAGAAGATTTTGAAGATTCTACAATTGGTGATGCTCCTCCAGAGTTTAAAGAAGAAATTAAGACAACGATGGATGGACTTAAAGAAATCAATCTCAGGACTGAGGAGCAGCCCCGACCAACATTCATAAGTTCTCTATTCAATGAAGAAGAGGTTACAAAGTTGGTTGAATTGATGACAGAATACAAAGATTGCTTTGCTTGGAGTTACGACGAAATACCAGGACTATCCTAGAGGTCGCAGTACACTGGCTGGGGGTGGATAAAAATACGACACCAGTAAACAAGCACCTCGAAGAATGCGTCTTGATATAGAACAACAAGTTATGACAGAAATAAAAAATTTCATAGACGCCAATTTTGTTAAAGAAGAGCAGTATCCGACATGGTTAGCCAATGTCGTACTAGTTAAGAAGAAAAATGGACAAATTCGGGTATGCGTCGACTTCAAATACTTAAACAAAGCATGTCAAAATGACGAACTCCCGTTACAAATACCTGAATTAATAGTGGACATTGCATCGTCGCACGGGATCTTCTCTTTTATGGATGGATCTTCGGGATGCAATCAAATCAAGATGGATCCAAAAGATGCAACGCTTACAGCTTTCAGAACGCCGATTGGAATTTACTGCTACACCATAATGCCATTTGACCTAAAGAACGCCGGTGCAACCTACCAATAGGCAATGACAAGAATCTTTGATGACCTCATCCATAACCAAGTGGATTGCTACGTGGATGACTTGGTCATCAAAAGTAAAGTAAAGGGAGACTACCTATGTGATTTGAGGATCATGTTCGAATGATTACGGCAATATAATCTTAAAATGAATCCCTTTAAATGAGATTTCGACGTTACCTCTGGGAAATTTCTAGGGTTTGTTGTCTGTCATCGGGGAATCGAAATCGACCCAGAGAAGATTAAATCCATCTTAGAAATGCCTACACCTAAAACCTTGAAACAACTACGTTCTTTTCAAGGAAAACCGGCATGCCTAAGACGCTTTATATCTAATCTGTCACGGAGGTGTCGGCCTTTCTTGGCATTAATTAAAAAGGACACCAAATTTATTTGGGAAGAGAAATGCCAACAGGCCTTCCAAAATATTAAACGATATCTTATGACACCACCTGTTCTGGCAGACCCTATCCAGGGTAGACCGTTGATACTTTATACCACGGCCTTAGATGACTCCCTCGGAGCTCTCCTTGCACAAGTCAATGATGAGGGTAAGGAAAACGAACTATAATACTTGAGTCGATTTTTAATACCAGCAGAAATAAAATATTCTCCTATTGAGAAGCATTGTCTAGTTTTAATTTTTGCCGCTCAGAAGCTTAGACATTACATGTTATTTCATAAGGTAAACCTGATTTCGAAAGTTAATCCATTGCAATATTTGATGACCCAACCTACTCTTTTTGGACGTCTTACTAGATGGTCAATGATACTATTGCAATTTGACATAACTTTCATGCCCCTTCGCGCTATTAAAAGGCAGATTTTAGCAGATTTTCTCGCTGCGCACCCACTACTAGCTGGGTCTCCGCTTGATTATGAACTATCAGACGAGCAAATACTACAAGTAGAGGAACCGAATACTCGAAGTTGGGAAATGTACTTCAACGGTAGCAAAGATAAGGGACAACATACAGTGATACCAAGCAGAGAAGGTATTGGTCTGATCTTCATGACACCGAATCGAGAAATGCTAAGCTTCTTCTACCATCTAACAAAACCATGCATAAACAATGAAGCAGAGTAAGAAGCTTTGATTACAGGTTTGGAGTTGGCAATTTTAATGGACATAACTGACATTGCACTTTATGGCGACTCACAGCTCGTCATATAGCAAGTGGCAGGACAACATAGGATTCTGAAGTCAATTTTAGTGGATTACTAAAAATACGAATTGAAACTCCTGGAGCGAATCCCCAGTGTAACATTCTATAGAATTCCAAGAGCATATAACGCTTACCCAGATGCTTTAGCTAAGCTCGCTAAAGAATTTGCATGTCCACTGAAGGACTCTATAGATGTCACTATACGAGGATGCCAGGTTCTCCCACAGATAGACCTCAACACTTTACACGAACTGGGAGATGAAAGACTAGCAGCTACAGTAAAAGATGACACGTCAGACTGGCGTCAACTGATAACAGAATATTTACAGACTGGGAAGTTACAGGAAGATAAGTCTACAGTGCACCAGATATAGAAAAGAACAATGTCATACACAATAATTAACAGTGCTCTGTACAGAAGATCCTTTGATCAGATGTGGCTTAGGTGTCTCAGCAGAGTAAAAGCATAGAATATCGTCATAAAGGTTCACGCCGGATTGTGCGGAGCACACCAGTCAGGACTAAAAATGAAAATGAAAATCAAGAGACTCGGATACTACTGGCCGGCAATGATGACAGATTGCATGGACATAGCTAAGAAATGTCATCAATGTCAAGTACATGGAGTGGTCCTGCACCAACCTCCAAATGTTCTATACCCCACGATTGCATCGTGGCCATTCGAGTGTTGGGGTACAGACATAGTGGGTCCGATAGACCCTCCTTCTTCAAAAGGACACAAGTTCATTCTCGCTGCTACAGACTACTTTTCGAAATGGGCAGAGGTCGTTCTGTTACGACATGTCACAACACAACAATTTTGATAGTTCTTCAAGGAGCAGGTTGTCTACTGATTTGGTGTGTCGTGCAAAATCATTTCCGATAATGGGTCCGCCTTTATAGCACCAAAATCAACAATTTCATCAGACGTCACTAGATAGATTGGAGGTACTCTACAATTTACTACCCCAAAGCTAAAGGACTGGCAACAGCATTCAACAAAACACTGGTAAAGATTTTGAAGAAGGAGGGTACACAGAAGAAAATGACACGAGAAGTTACTAGAAGCACTCGCAGGCTTCCAGACGATAGTTAGAACTACAACACGGTCTACACCCTATTCTCTAGTATACGGGTCTGAGGGATAGCCTTTGATTAGTACGCAGAACTTTCCAACGGATTAGTGAAGAAGTTTACAGAAATGGAGAGCTTGTTTATCAAAAGATTTCCCGGCGCGCAATACCACGTCACCATTGTAGATCTCATAGTAGAGCGGCAGAAGCCCTATGAGTCCTTGGTTGACTACATTCTCAAATGGGGAAACCTAAGCATGAAATGTGAACCTCAACTACAGGAGTATCATGCGATCGAGATACTCCTCAAGAGTATCTACGGTCAAGTGGCCTTCATGCTCAAAGGTTTGACCATTAAATCCTTCGACAAACTACTCAGTAAGGCAAGTAGTCTTCAGGAACAACTCAAGCACATGGAACCTACAAAGAAAACAAAGAAGTCAAGAATGTTCATGGCTTTTGAGAAAAAGTCAGGTACGGTAGCGATAGTCGACAAAGTTAGGCAGCCAATGAAGATACAGACAAAACCGTCTTCTCAGTATGGTCAACCATCTTCCAGTACAATCAGCCATACAGTCAGCCGCCTTCTCAGTACAGTCAGCCGTCTCCTCAGTACAACCAGCAGTACATCCAGCATCCTCCACAGTACATCCAACCTTAGCAGTATGGTCAGCCCCGTCCACAGTAGTCTTCCCAGCAGGGACAGCCAAGAGCATATATACACCAAACGATAACAGAACAACTAAACAAAAATTACTCCTTTAAAGTTGAAGACGTGGCGAAGATGTTCCGAAGCTTAATGAAGAAGCCCGAGTTCAAACTGCCAGAGCCCAAGAAACCAGAAGAACTCGGTAAGAGCAATGAAGCCAACTACTGTCTGTATCACAGACTACTCTGGCACACAATAGATGGATGCTTCGTCTTCAAGTATTGTCTTGAGAAGAATTACAAAGAGGGGAATATCACGATCCTGAAGGAATATTTAAAAGAACCTACAAGAGCTTCTATAAATATGATCTTGGCCGAACCACTGTCTCAGCTAGATTCCTACACTGGAGAAGGAGGATGGAGTACGACCTGAGAAGACCTCAAGAGAGCCTTGGATCAGATTCGATCAAACCCGATACAAGTTTTTTTTTCAGAGTTCTCCACCAGAACTGCCAATGATAAAGACTGAGACAGGGGAGTCTTCACGATGACTGAAATCAAGGAAGAAGGGTATCGTGCTAGGAACTAAGGATGGTAGCGCGAAGGGCAGGATAGAGGCTTCACCGGTTAGATTGGTTGTTTCAGATTCAGGGTTCAAATCCCTCAAACCCCTGACATTGTACCATTATGTCTGCACCCTTCCGGGCTCTTTTGAATCTAATTATTTCGATTCCGGTAACATTTTGATTGTTTCTACTAATGACGTAACTAACCATGACCAATCTATCCTCGATTTTGATTCCCAAACCGATCCTCAAATCACATTAACTTCCAATGAGAACTTTAACAAAGAAAAAATTATTAATAGTACCAGCTACAAACCTTCAGAGGACGAGTAACCAATCCTCGAATGCAAAGGAACTCTGGTCAATCTGTATGGTTCAGATACAGAGTGAACACAAGAAGAACCAATTACAATACTAGAAGAGCCCCTAGGTCTAATAGAGGAGGAAATTATAGAGGTGAACCTCGGAAGTGGAAAAGTATTACCTCCAAGAACATTGCCAATAGATAAAGGAAAACAAGTTATTACTCAAGAGCAACCGCCTCTAGCAGCGGAAGAGATACAAGATTGAGAAGAAAATAGAAACCCAAATAAACTGGATTACAATGTACTAGCACATCTTAGGAAGTTGCAAGCCAAGCTAAGCATCTACGACTCCTAATCCTGTCCAAGGAGATGAGAGAAAATCTGGTTAAAGCTTTGCTCGACCCAGAAATATGCTTAACTCACTTGGCCAGCTTAACCTCAGATGGAGTTTGTGCTTTGGGAGATCAAACTGGTGTGAGTTTCACCGACGGTGACTTACTACTTGGTACAGTCGATCACAACCGACCGCTCTACATCTCTGTCAACATCGGCGAGTACGTACTCTCCAGAGTTCTAGTTGATCCAGGTGCTTCTCTCAATATAACGTGTTTACATACATTATTATACTTGGACAACGATGCTAGAGAACTTTCTACGGACAAGATGATGCTAAGAGACTTCAATCAGAAAGGAGAAAGAGCCTTGGGATCGATTACGCTATAGATGAAGGTTGGAGATCAAGTAACAACCGCAAAATTCCATATCATCGACGCAAAAACTTTGCTCAACACTCTACTTGGTCGACTGTGGCTTCACGAGTATAACATGGTTCCATCGTCTCTACATCAGTGCATCAAATACTACAAAAATGGACAAGAACATTGCATCAAAGGGGATTTACAGCCATTCTCAATACATGAAATAGGCATCCACAAGGACGCTGCCTACTACGCTCCACCGAAGAAGACAGTCTTCTTCAGAGATGTTGTGCCAAACAAAATCAAAGACCCGAAAAAGCCACAAGAACAGGACCGTTTAATTCTGCATCAATAATCTCCCATCATCCCTTTAACATGGGGCGGTGAAGTTTCTTCTAGCTCATGCATCCGAGGTCGAGGCTGGGGACGTGGACGAGGAAGAACTTACCAGCTTGTTGGATGGATGAAACCAACAATGGATATCGACATGGAAGGAAGCTCCGAAAAAGAAAAGGAAATGATGATAATCAACCAGAAAAAACCTCAGTTCGAGATCACTTTGGAAGATACAGCAACAAAAAGTGAATACGAGTAAATATATGATAAAATCAACCATTATGCTCAAGCGATGACCTTGACTCCGATCAATTCTCAAAAGGTCGAGCGTCTGGAGGTCGAGGAAATTCATAATAGTGCGATCAAACCGATCAAATTCTACAGTGCTTCTCTTCTATCTCTACATCTGTTGTAAACCTGGAGGAAAATGATAATGAATTAATGGAATTACCTTTTTTTTACTTTTCGCCTTGTGTACAAAATTTAATTCAACAATGACGCATACCAAAACAAATGCCGAAAGATAAGCTACAACTTTTTGTAAAATTATGGAATACAAAAAGTTGGAAGCTCAATTCAAAAGAGGGTCTCGGCTTTGGAACAGTAGGACCGATCGATTCAGGATTTTTCATGGTTGTTACTAGCGGGTCAGACGAAAGTTGCTTGGACATACAAGAAGATTTTGAAGATTCTACAGTTGACGATGCTCCGCCAGAGTTTGAAGAAGAAATTAAGACAACGATGGATGAACTTAAAGAAATCAATCTCGGGACTGAGGAGCAGCCCCGACCAACTTTCATAAGTTCTCTACTCAACGAAGAAGAGGTTACGAACTTGGTCGAATTATTGACAGAATACAAAGATTGCTTCTCTTGGAGTTACGACAAAATGCCAGGACTATCCCCAGAGGTCGCAGTACACCGCCTGGGGGTGGATAAAAATACAACGCTATTAAAACAAGCACCTCGAAGAATGCGTCTTGATATAGAACAACAAGTTATGACAAAAATAAAAAAATTAATAGACACTAATTTCATCAAAGAAGAACAATATCTGACAAGGTTAGCCATTGTCGTACCAGTTAAGAAGAAAAATGGACAAATTCAGGTATGTGTCGACTTCAGAGATTTAAACAAAGCATGTCCAAAAGACAAATTCCCGTTACCAATACCTGAATTAATAGTGGACATTGCATCATCGCACGAGCTCTTCTCTTTTATGGATTTATCCTCAGGATGCAATCAAATCAAGATGGCTCCAGAAGGCGCATCGCTTACAACTTTCAGAATTCCGATTGGAATTTACTGCTATACCGTAATGCCATTTGGCCTGAAGAATGCCGGTGCAACCTACCAACGGGCAAAGACAAGAATCTTTGATGACCTCATCCATAAACAGGTGGAATGCTACGTGGATGATTTGGTCATCAAAAGCAAAGTAAAGGGAGACTACCTATGTGATTTGAGGATCGTGTTCGAACGATTACGGCAATACAATCTTAAAATGAATCCCTTAAAATGCGTTTTCAGCGTTACCTCTAGGAAATTTCTAGGGTTTGTTGTCCGTCATCAGGGAATCGAAATCGACCCAGAGAAGATTAAAGCCATCTTAGAAATGCCTCCACCTAAAACCTTGGAACAACTATGTTCTTTTCAAGGAAAACTGACATACCTAAGATGCTTTATATCTAATCTGTCAGGGAGGTGTCGGCCTTTCTTGGCATAAATTAAAAAGGATGCCAAATTTTTTTAGGAATAGAAATGCGAACAGGCCTTCCAAAATATTAAACGATATATTATGACACCACCTGTTTTGGCAGCCCCTATCCAGGTTAGACATTTGATACTTTGTACCACGGCCTTAGATGACTCCCTTAGAGCTCTCCTTGCACAAGTCAATGATGAGGGTAAGGAAAACACACTCTACTACTTGAGTCGACGTTTAATACCGGCGGAAATAAAGTATCCTCTTATTGAGTGTCGGCATATTTTTAGGTCGTGTTTTGAAAAGGGGGTCGCCTATAGAAATTGTCGGTGAATTTTTAAAATTAATTTAAATATATAATTTGAAAAGTAGTATTTGATTTTGAAAATAATTTTAAATTTGAAAGTTTTAAGATACGAAATCAAACCGATCTCACATCCCGAATAGTTTATATAAACGAGCACCGCACCACAAGCCGTGTATTTATCCCGAGGAATAGACACACTGCTTGATGATGGGGATCGATTAAATAAACTGAAAGATTTGTGACATCCGTTTGGTCCGCGAACCAATTTTATAAGTCGACAAGTTCCCCTGCTTAATATAAAGGAATTAAGCGGGGTTTATATTACCCGAGTTCTTAAAGTTCCCTATAAGGGCAAGCCCCTATAGTTAATTACACCTTAAATGATCGGAATCATTTAAGAAAACTCTCGATAATGATCGATGGTTTTGCTCTCAAGAATCTCAAAGTTTAAGGTTTCAAAGGATTGAATTTTGGAAATTTCAATAGGGAATGGATCAAATTTGGAACAGTTATTTTCAGAAGTCCAATGGAAGAGGAGTAGGAGAGGCTGAGGATCCAAGAAGAATCTTGGCAACTTCCCAAACTATCCTATTGTTTGGCTTCGATTTGGGGGTTTATTTAATGTTACAATCTTGCCAATTTTAATTAATTAGGACTTATATTTGTATGATATGATCATACGAATAGCCTCGAAGATGTGAGGGTTTATGTCGTACCGAACGACTACCTCGGAGTCCTAAGACCGGTTAGGACTTAATTTGCATAACATGATTATGCAAATGCCTAACGAAGAGTTGAGGATTTATGTTGCACTAGGCAAGCTACCTCGAAATCCTATGGCTTGGTTATTTAATTCTAAGAATGGTTTAGCTGATGCAGAGTTGTTTTGCTGACGAAGATGGCCGTGCTGCCCACCGTGCTCCAAGCTCCTTGTTGTTGCAGAGGTTTAGTTTTAGAAGGTGACAATCAAGAGGTGAGAGAAGTGTTTTGTTTTATAGAAATCTAAAAGTCCAAATGTCTTCAGTGTTTTAATTAAAACAAATCTTAAAGTTAATTAAACAGAACCGATTAAGATCCCACGGTTCTATCATCCTGGCACTGTTATTTTCATCGGATTCACTTAGTCCAGATGAATTTGCTAAACTCAACTGAATGAGTTCCACACGTTCATTTAGACCGTGGGAAATCCCGTTAGCAACACGTGGGTTACATCATCCGAGTTATTCCCTATCATTCAACGAGACGTTTTAATTGAGTTGCAATTATAGTTTTGTTGTTTTGTTTATGATTAAATTTTGAGTTGTTTTATATTTTAGAATGTTGTGGCGGTGAATTTTATCTTGCAATGACTTTTAATTTAGTTTTGGTTTCAGTTCAGGGACTATCCTAAAGGTTTTGGTTTTCATGCAACAGTTTTATTTATCATGCAAGGAAAGTAAAGTACAGTGCACGTAATAAAGTAAACCGCAATAAAATAAAAGCGTACCTGGAGGGTCTTCCCTTCATCCCAAGCTGCACTTAAAACACATGTTAAAGCTTCTAAATATATTTTGCAAGAAATACCTAGGTAAAACTAAGGGAAAGGGTTTTGGTTATCTACCAAATTTCTAATCCTATAACTAGTCAATTCCTATGACGTCTAGGTTGTTGGTTTGGTTTAAGGATGATTTTCTTCATCAAAGAACAATTAGATTCAATAGTTCTTCTAAAACATCCCATCATATTGTAGAAGTGTTTAGGACGAGTCCTAATCATCTTTTCAATACTTCTGGGGTTATTTTAAGTCCAAGTAAATTTATTGCACGGGTGAATTAATCATCCAGGAGTTTAGTTAAACTTTGTCTCTTGCTCAGTGAACTTAGGTATTTGATTACCTGATGAATGAAGTGACATCTCACTTAATACTCTATTTAAGAGTTATAATAATTAAATCCTTTAAGGGCAAGTTGATTTATCGAGAATTTTAATCATTCTTAATTTAAAGTTTGAGTTTTAATTTAATGATTTTATGTTTGGAATAGTGTTCAAATTATTTTAGATTTGATTTAAATCTTTACATTTTTAATTATCTTGGTATTTCAAATTGATGTTCATGTTTTAAATTTACTTAGATAGAAAAAGGTGTTGAAATTATTGATATGTTTTGATTTAATTCTTAATGATTTCATTTAGGTTTGTTGTTAAATGATTTTAATTTAATTCAATTTGATTTTAATTTTATTTAATTTTATTTAATTTTTAATTTTAATTTAATTTTAATTTTAATTTAATCTTAATTTAATTTAATTTTTAATTTAATTTTAATTTTAATTTAATTTTATTTAATTTTAGTTTAATCTAATTTTTAATTTTAATTTAATTTAATTTTAAATTTAATTTTAGTTTTAATTTTAGTTTTAATTGTTAATTTCGATTATTATTTTAATTTTTAATTAAGAATTAAATATTGTTAAAATGGCTTATTTTGGGATTTTTAAATTAAAGAATAAATATCCTCTTAATAATATCCCTATTTTAATAATCCAAATTTTAAATATATTCTTTCCAAAATTTAAATCATTTAATTAATTAGAATTCCATTTTGATATTTTCAAACTGTTTAATGGGTTTCTACCCTTTAATTTCCCCAAGTTTTAATCATCCAAGAGAAAGTTAAAATCAAATATTTTACCCCCCATTTTTATTAAACCTAAAGTTTTAATTAAGGGTTAAAGTTTTTTTTATTACCTTTATGCCCTTTTAAGCTTATTTACTTCATAACTCACTAAATTGAGCCCAAATGAATTTCAAATTTTTATGTCACCTCACTCACATGTCAATTAAGACATTAGAGGAGAAAATGTGATTTTTCTGAATTTAATTTATTTATATAATTATTTTTAGTAGAAAATAAGGGTTTTCAAAGAAAATTCAACAACCTGACCAAGAAAAGGTCTCTGTCCTTAAGAAAATTATGGGATATTTTTAATGACTAGAAGACCACTTGGACCAATTTTTGTAAGTTTTTGAATTATATTTTATTTATTATTATTATTTTGGGTTTTAGAGTGTTAAATAATTTTAAAATAAAATAAAAGTTGAAAAATGGATTTTATATTTTTTATAAATTTCTCTAACCTCAAGGAGTCTAGATAAACAAATTTTCTAATTTTCTAATTTTTGTTTGATTTATTAGAATTATTTTAGCAAAAAAGGTTGAAAATTCATTTTTTAATATTAAAAATTACATTAAGCCTTTAAAATTCAATATCTTACCCTAGGGACTTAGGAAAAATATTTGGTTACTTCCTAAATGATTAGGAATCAAAAATGACATTTTTTATATTTTTAATATTTTTATGATTTTTATTATTTTTTAATTATTAAAATATTAAAATATTGTGAAAAATCAACTTTTTAAGAAAATTCCAATTTTAATTTTCCTGGACTCCCCTGATATCAAAGAAGCTACAAAACCATTTTTGTGAATTTTTGAAAAGTATTTTTGGAGTTATGAATTTTTAAAGTTCCATTTTGCTTATGAGGCTTAATCAATCCATTTGGTGGGGTTAATCAAGTCCAATTGATTTAAAAATTTTATGTAAGGTTCTTCTGACCCTAAAGAACAATGGAGAATTATTTTCAAGTCAATTTGATGTGTGGTTAACCCTAATTAATTCAAATTCAATTTTAGGGGTTTAGGCCAATTAAGGTTATTATGAATGAATTAACTCAAAATATATTTTTCATAGGGTCCCCTGGTCCTAAGAAACATCACCAAATTTTCCTAGAGTTTATTTCACAACATGCTAATTATTGGAATTAAAATACCTAAAACAGTGACATGAACTTAAAAATCAATAACTTTTCACAAAGATGGCCTCTGACCTTGAAAAATTCAGGGAATGTTCCAAAGATCAGAGGCTTCAAAAGCCCTATGGTCTCATGCCATGGTGAATTTTCTATGCAAATGAAGAATCAAAATATTAAAAACAGTAAATTAATTATTAAAAATAAAATACTTATTCAATTAACTTGATTTTTTTCCACATTATTCTCTTCTGTTCACTGAGCAAGTGGGTATTTTTATTTTATTTTTGTGATTTTTCTATACAAAGATATGAATTTTCTAATTTCTAGGTATTTAATTAATTCAGAAAATAGGGATTTATCTACTTATCCACGTGGCGCCGCGTCAACCTTGGCAGCTCCGAAGCCCCTACGTGTCGCGCTGTGATTCGGCGCCGCCACTTGAGTCAGCGGCCACGCGTCCCGCGGTCCCGTTCCATCTTCTGATTCGACGCGATCTGCACCGTCAATTCGATACACACTCGATCCAACGGCGGCCGATCATCGTCTCCGACTGGTGTGTCGAGAGAGCCGTCCACACTCAAACCCTAAGATCTCTCTCATTTCTCAACAGATTTTTGTGTTCTTATGCTCTATGGATTCGTCTTGAGGAGACGAACACATCCATACGATTTATAGGCTATGAAATTAACCCAAACAAAATGGAGAATTGCTGGAAGCTCGGGGGAAGAATGAGTTCATACCTTTGCTCAGAGAAGTGAAGCTTCGATCTGAGAGTTGTGTCACCTTCGATTAAGTCCAGGCAAGCTCCAGATGAAGTCTTTGGCTCTGGGGAATTGTCTAGGTATGAAAGTGATCAAGGCCGATCACAAAGCTTGGAGGCTGGAAGCAATGGCTGCTTGGTGAGGGGGCTTTTGCTAGGGAACTTCTCCTCTTGGTCTGGTAAAGGTGTAGGATCAATCAGTTTGGAGATTGGCTCACTGTGGTGGAGTGTCCTATTTTTTGGGTGGATTTTCAACTCAGAAATTGAGCTCACAAAGAGGGTTTTAGGCCTGGATTTCAGTGGGGATCAAGTTCTCTATGTCTGGAGAGGGGTCTGGAATGATTTTGGCAGAGTTTTGGTAAGGTTTTGTTTAACTCCTCCTTTGGCCGAGAGGTGGTGGTGTTTAAATAGAGGTGGCTGGAGGGCTTCCTAGAGGCAATTGAATGTTGGGATCAGCTGCTCAGGGGAGGAGAAGAACAGCCATGGTGTCCATTAGGGTTGGGACAGCTCAGCCAGGGTGAATTGAAAAATTTGGCTCACATGGAGCTCTCGACCCTGGTGTTTTCCGGCAACCCAGGCAGCTGGCCGGCAGGGTCAGGTCACCATCTTGACTCAGTGATTCCAGGGATTGAGTTTGGTGCAAGCAATTGGCTATTGCCATGTGTAAGGAGGTTTGATTAAAAT
This sequence comes from Papilionanthe hookeriana x Papilionanthe teres, assembly GCA_022702705.1. Classification (NCBI taxonomy): domain Eukaryota; kingdom Viridiplantae; phylum Streptophyta; class Magnoliopsida; order Asparagales; family Orchidaceae; genus Papilionanthe; species Papilionanthe hookeriana x Papilionanthe teres. The sequence goes on from CM040422.1 coordinate 14,975,324, forward strand.
GGCATGGGCAAGGGTCATTTTGGCTTGATTTTGGTCAATTCATGTATTTGGGTTTGGTGCACCCACCAAGAGACTGTTTGGGCTGAGGGAGGTCAGATGAGTCAGCTGGTTTGGAGTGGAGAAGTCCCCATCCAAATATGTTTGGATTAATTTTGGGTTAGGGTGGAACATGGGTATGGCTAATGACTTTTAGGGAGTGTTTAAAGGATCTCCTCCTTTTTCCATTTAGGGAGGGTTGAAAATCCTAAGATTCTCATGGCTTCCATGTGGCTTAAACATGGCTCCAAGGCTTGTCTATGGCTTGCTCATGGCTTGGCTCAATTTCATGGAAATGGGTTATTTGGAATTTTGAAAATTTTGAATTCTTTTAATGGGATTTGTCATGATGCCATTTTGGTTTGATAAACATGATGGATTTTGGACATAGGGGGTGGTCTTGATTGAATGGATGATCAATGAAGATGTCATGTGAGCTTTGGATTGATTTTGGGCTTTTGAAATGTTTTTGGATGGGCTTTTAAAGTGGTTTAAGAAAGTGGGCTTTTGGATTTTAAAATGTTCTTTTGGATGAAAGTTTTGTGAAGGACCATGCCAAATAAATGTTGGGTTTAGTTTAGGGATGTGTCATGAGTGATTTGGAACAAATTTGAAGTGATTTTGAATTGAATTGTGTTTAATGTGGGGTCCTTTGGTAAAGGGGCCAAGATGGGCCAAATTGGGCTAACTTGGGCTACGGTTGGGCTAAAGTTGGATTTGATGTAAAATCAATGTTGAGAAATGTTCATGGGAGTGTCACAAAGAGTTTTCAACTTTGGTTGGGCTTTGATTTTGGGATTTGGGCCCATTTGGATTAGGTTTGGGCTTAGGTCAATTTAAGGGATTTTGGTTTTGGGTTAGGTTTGGGTGGAGTTTAGGTTCAAATTTTGGGCAAATCAAGTTAGTGTTTTTTTTATTATGGGGGTGTTAGGAAGGCTTTAGAAAGATTTGGGGCCATTTGGGGTTGAATTGGGTTGGTTTGGTCTAGGTTTAGGTCATGGGCCAAAATTGGGCCTTAGGCTTCAAATTGAAGTTGGGCTCAAATGTCAGTCAAATTGGACTTGGATTTGATCTAAATTGATGTTTGGAATATTGATTTGAAGTTTAGAATTGAATTGGACCATAATTGAGGTCAATTGGGGTGGTTTGGTTTGACATTGGGCTCGCTTGGGTTAAAAATCACTCAAATTTGGGGTTTTGGTAAAAGTGGGGTAAATAGGAATAATTGGCCCATGGTATAGTTAAACAAAATGAAATTGGGAATATTTGGGATTTTTTGAAATTTTTTTGGGAATTTTCTGAATTTTTTGGATTTTTGGGGCGAAAGGGTATTTTGGTAATTTTGGGGGGTTTAGGGGTATTTTTGGAAATTTTGGTATTTTTGGCCAAAGATGGTTAATTTGAATGGTGGGAAGTGTTTAGGATTGATTTTGAGGGATCTTGGGTAATTTAGGCAATTTTGCAAATTTTGGGTCATTTCAAGGGTATTTGGTAGGTTTGGTGGGTCCGGGGCCCCGGGGGACAAAAATTGAAATTTTGGAAAAATGAAGATTGATTAAATTTAAGTAGAATGGAATCACTTTGGTTGAGCCATGAAGCCATATTAAGCTCATATGAGCCATGAGAGGACTCATTTAAGGCATTCACTATGTTGTTCCTAACCCTCTTAGCCAAGGGCTTAGGGGTTAAGGACCATCCATATGAATTACCTACATGAGTCAGGAAGTTAAGTTGGGTGAGAGTGTGGTTTTAGGACTTGGAATGTGTGTGAGAGTGTAGTGTATGTGCAAGTCAACCCTCACTAGACCAGGCCATCCAGGGTATTCCTAAGGCCAAAAAGGTCCTATAGAGAACTCATCCTTTAAACCTGCACATTTGATTTCAACCCTCTAAGAGATTAGGGGTCTACAATTAAGCTTGTGGGGTTTGCAGGGAGTTAAGAAGTAGTTTGAATTTCTAAAGGGTGGGTTCCATTTCTAGTCCTCTAAGATTAGTCAAAGGAAAAGCCTAAGGCAAGATCCTAAGTACTAAAGAGAGAAGCAAAAGACCTCATCAAAAATGAGGTCAACAAATGGACCTCCAATAGGTGTGGTGTTCTAACCAAGCACACCGTGCGTATTGGCGTTGACCGAAGAGATCAACAAAACCAACACAGATGTCCAAGTGACAAACTTAGGACGAAGTAGAAGAATTTGAGCTGGGGAGTATCAGGTATATATATCCAAGACTGGAGATTTCTGAACTCTCGCTGGGGAAAAGAAAATAAGGTGAATTCCAAATCACAAGATATGGGGAATTCGATTTAGGTTTCACTTTACTTTTAAATTTCAAGTTTCAATGTGTGAGTATATATTTCGATTTGAAGTTTAATTTAAAATCA